>JAQFVV010006299.1:703750-1407500 GCA_028023455.1 Epiperipatus broadwayi
GGGCTAACTAAGTATTTTGTCTCCCAATTTTTTTATTTTTTTTACAAGTCATTGCTTCTACATGCAATATTCATTAAGCTTTTCTTGGCTAATTCCTAATCTTTAATTAAATTTATTTTATCAATTAGTATTCTATTATTTATATTAATTTAATTATCCAACATTTATGAAAATTTTACTTTATTATCCCTTAATTTAGTTCAATGATAATGAATCTATTTCAGCTACAAGTGTAAGTAATTTTTTTTTCATATGTCAAAGCGTTGACTGGGAAGCGAACCCGGGCCAGCTACTTGGAAGTCAGTTAAGCTAACCGTTAGGCCACCAACGCTTGACACTGTAAGTAAATTTTAACAACATTCCTAAATCCATTTTAAAAACTATATCTATATATTAGATCTCTTCTAGTCATCATAGATTTTTCTATACTGGTCCTCTATTATTATTCTTATATCATGCACAGAATATTATCTTGATATTTTCTCTATAAAAACTTTTGCCATTTCTTAATACTTATAAATCACTTAATCTAATTTTAATAACTGAAAGTTTTTGCAATATATTTATTATTTAATGTTTTTTTTAAATTTAAATCTAATTGGGATTTATTTATTATATATATATTGTTTGTGATTTATGTTGTTTATTATATGTGTACGTGTAAATAACTACTAGCCTCTTAGAATGATTTTCATACTATTATTTATAAAAATTAATTTAAAGTTACAAACATCCTCTACTCGTCTTTTCTTCACAATTACTGCACAAACTTACAATACTTAATCATTTTCTTCTCTGGCATGTTCATAGCTATCCTTACAATATTTTTTAGTTACTTTTGGAAAATAAATACCCACAGAGATATTATTCCAATTGCTTTCCTCATACCCACTATATTTTTAGCATTTCTTTGACAATATTGCAAATATATTTTTTTTATAAATCTATCTATGTGTTCTTACTTATATATTGAAAATTTTCTTTTTAACATATATGCATATAAATATTTACTTACAAAAAGTGCCACCAAATTAAATTACCTCTTTAACTTTGGCATGAGTAGGAGTGTGGGCAACGGTTTTCTCCTTTTTTTCTTCTTTTTTATCAACTAATGGTTTTAGTTTCACTTTTGGAGTCATTTTTAATAAATTTTCTTTTTCATCTTTTCTAAGAACAGTTGTGAGAGGAAGAATAACAGAGAGAGCTGGAGGTACATCAGAAGGTATTGGAGTTGAAGTAGATGAATTATGCTTAGACTTTGAAATTTCTTCAATTACTTCTATAGATGATTGAGTTTCATCATTTTCATCAGAAACTTCAGTTTTCAATTTTTTGGCATCAAGTTCTTCTTCAGAATTACAACTTAAATTTTTCTATACAAGCAAAAAAAAAAAAAAAAGGATCAATAATAAAAGTAATTTATATCTAAAAATGAAATAATTCTTTATATTAATTACATGCCTGAATGTATTTTATAACTTTTATTATTACAATATTAAACTTTATAAAATTATTGTAAACAAATCAATTCTCATCATCAAGCCATGACAAATTTGTATAAATTTATTATTAATAGCTTTTTCTGACTCAAGTCTATAATATTATGAAGAACTAAAATGAGTGTTTGTTAAAGAATTTATGTTGCTGATACTATTTTTTTATAGTTTAAAATCGCTATCAAAAAGAAAAAATTATAATTAAAATTTTATAAATACATGTTCATTTAAAAATGTATGTACATATTCACTGGTAAAAACATAAATGATTGTCAATACTTCTTCATTTACAAAATTACAAATAAAAAAATTAGTAATATTTTTTTTGATCTCTTTCTTCTTACAAAAGTTTTTTTTTTTTTTTCAGAGCTATTATCACTTTCCACTTGTTACTCCAAAAATCTTATTTTTCATATTCTTTCATAGTCATATTGCCAACCCTCCAACTTTGCCAAGCAACTCCTTTTACTTCTCCCAGATAATATCTACTATAATAATCCTAATATATCTCATACTCTCTATCATTCAATCTCCTGTCCTGAAATTTCCTTATATTTGCTTGGAATTGTTAAAAAAAAGATAAATGTTTATTATCCTTTATATCTGTAAGATCATATAACTTATACTAGGTTATAAAGGATTCCCCTTTTCTGCAAGAATTAAATTGTCTGTGATTCTTATTAAAGACATTTCTACTAATAAAAAGTCTCACAACTTTAATATGTAAATTGAAAAGAGCTGAAACTATTACTGGAAAGCAATTATTTTCAAAAGACCTTACAAAAATAGACATATTCTCTAAAAAAAAAATTCCATACTACTCTTATAAGTTGTCCAAATGGAACATAAGTTTTTGCCCAACACTATACTTTAAAATATCAGTAGATCTTTAAACAAATCAGTATTAATAAATTCTAATATTGTTTAAATTAAAAGATTGTCTAATAGCACAATATAAATATAATTATTTTAGTGTTGTATTTATGGATTTTGATCATGATTCACATGATTTAGATTTTCACACAAAGATTTTAAAATTGGTTATTTCCAAAAGATAAAAAGAAATTCTTTAATTATGGATTAGATCATTTGAATTATTTCTGAATTAAACATTAGAGGTTAATTTTAACAAAAAGATTGACAAACTATTAGAATACATCAAAAATCAAAACAAATTTTATATTAATAATAAACAATAATCTTTAATTAGTCTGGTAATATGAACTACAATATCTCATTACATTAAACTTAGTATCATTTATTGACTTATATTTTATTCTAAAAATAACAATAAAAATTTCTACCATATCACACATTTAACTTGCTTTTATTCTTCCTTTAAGATTTTCTAATCTCCTCCTTCATGATTTTACTATTACAGTTAAAGATAAAAATTGAATTCAGCACTCATGGAAGTCTAATATCTCAGTCATTTAAGGAAGGCCATTCCATATAATATCATATTTTATTTGACAATCCAAATTATGACACCTTTATTATCTACTAATTCTTAATATTTAACAAGTTATTTTTTTACTAAATCTTGAACTTTTGAGTGACAATCCCCATGAATTTATGAGAACCTAGTTAAGATATTTGAAGAAATCTGCAGTGCTCATCTTACTTAAATGATTATGTGGAAAAAAATCAATGCAATTAATATCATTATATAAGATTGATAATTTATGAGTGTATTTAAAAAAAAAAACACCTTGGTATAATAATATCCATTGCTTTAAAATAGATCAATATAATGGAGAGAGAATTCCCTATGCAATCTTGTGTGTCTGCAAGACTTAGAATAATCTTAAATAATTGTTTCTCTTAATATGGTCAATTATTCCAACAGCTATACAGATGACATAACAAGTAGGATGAAGTTAGTGATTTAGTATTGAGTTAATATTATCAGAATATTCTCAAAATCCATTTTAAAGCCACTAATACTAATGTTGGTTATTAACACAGTATACTTTTTTTGCACTTTTTTATTTATATATTAATTTTTAGTATTGTTTTATATATATATGCATATATATATATTTATCTTTTTTATATAAAACAAAATATGCAATTGAATGATTTTTTTTATTTATTTATTATCATAATTATTTATACACACATGTATTTGTATTTTAAATATACATATATGTCTATATACTCATACATATTAATAATACACATACAGAACTCTGCTTATATGTTTCCATAAGAGGGGGGAAAGTTATTGGAAAAAAAAAAAGATATCTTCCAGAATATCTTTACTTACAATGAAAATTTGACACTTTGTTTTTCATTTTATTTTAAAAAATAAGATATAGTATGTTTTTTATTATTTACATTTTTAAATAAATAAATGAATACATATACCGTAAATATATATATAAATGTGCTCTTCCAATTTATTATTAATAACTGATATTTATTATTTTTAAATTTCGTTTATACTATAATCTTTATATATGCACACTATATTCATAAAAAGCATCTATATTATACATGCGTATTGAAAAGTACTGACAATTGTTCAATAAACACAATATATTGTAATCAAAGCATATCAACAAACAACATGTATAATGTAAACCAGGATAGAGGGAACTTGGAAAAATTATAATGGATATCGTGGTTTCACTGTAAACATTTGATATGAATTCCTTATAGTGAAAAAAATTCTAGATCTTAAATAAATGTATTTTTCATGGTTTTGTCCTTTTGAAACCTCAGAATGATGTCCCAAGAATTTAAGTTAATTTGTAAATGTCATCAAAAATTACAATGAATTGCCCATTATACTTTTAAAAATAATTTTAAAAACATGAACAAAATGTGAAACAAATCCCAATATTTATTACTATATTTTCAGCTACAATGTAACCTTCTCTCAAATGATACATGATAATCCAAAACCTACAAAAAGAAAGCAAGTTTCCAAAATTAATGGCAAAGAGTACTCTGTGTTTATCCAATATAGGTAGTGTTATATCCGCAAGTATGACTGTGCGTTCAGCAAATAACTATGTTCAATTCCCACGATGTTCTCTTGCAATGAATGCTCTGCTGCGGATGCTCTCCAATGAATGGTCTGCAACGAATGCTCTGAATACACTCTGTACTCTCTGCAACAGATACTCTCCAACGAATGGTCTGCAACGAATGCTCTGCCATGGATGCTCTGCAACGAATGCTCTCCAACGAATGGTCTGCAATGAATGCTCTGCAACTGATGCTCTGCAAACTGATGCTCTGCAAACTGATGCTCTCCAACGAATGGTCTGCAACGAATGCTCTCAATATCTCCGTTGCGGTCTCCTATCTCTGTGGGCTCTTTCAGCTACACCTGTGGACTACATTTCCACTGGGCGCTGGTCATTAACCGCAAGCACTGACGCGAGATATCTCTACTGTAGTTGTACTCAAATCACTGCCTACTCAAATACAGCCCTGCGTAGTTCTTACCCAGTCTTCTTATCGCTTTCTGATAACTGCAACATTGTCCAATAAGGCACGGTCTCTTATCTAGAAATATTTGCAATCAGCAAATATTTCTTGGAATTGTCGATCGCCATTATGTCAATGTCTTAATTAAATTCGACAGTTATCAGCGTGCGATCTAAAACAACCTCTCGAATAAATTCTAGTTTTTTCTGGAGTGCACAAACATGTCTGCCATTTTTACAAAACACTACAGATAGATATTAGACATAAAATTGTTTATTAAAGATTAATATTTTTATATCTCTAAAATATACTTCAATCATTGTAATAAAAAATCCAACATCATAAAAGTGGAAAAAATTATAATACTAAAAATAAAATTCACAATAAGGTTTACTATATTAAAAGTAATTATAATAAAATATAAACAAAAAAAAGGAGAGAAATGACTTATATAATTGTTTTCTTGCATACATAAAAAATTCAATACTCTTTTTAAAAAGTTTTTATTCTCATGAATCCATATGCTGTGTCAGACATCATGATTGCTGCAGTCATACTAAAAGTGATCAGACAAGCAGAAATAATTATAACACTAGAAATTTTTATAACTATAATTTGATGTTTATTGCTAACAAGATAATAGTAAAAAAAAATTAACAATACTTAATATATAAAATTTAACAAATTAATAATGTTACATAGATTAGTATTACAATAACACGATATGCAGCCATAGAGGCACACAAAAATATAATAAAGCCAGTGTGGCCTGCAAAAAATCCCTAGATACTTTTGAATCTTCAATAATGAAGTTCACTGGGTCATTCATAGTCCTTTGAACACTCAGCCTTGTAATTCCTTCAAATAAATGCAAGTAGCTCCAATGATACGAATGTGTGTTTGAAGACCTCGATTCTACTTACATGCAAGTTTTTATTCCTTTCTCAGTTCAATACTTAGTAGCAACACTAAGGCGATAGAATGTTTAGATCACTAATTACTATCATTATTTATTATATTTTAGTTAATAAGTATCCTGATCTATTCTTTTAATTAATATTTTCTAATACAGAACACTTAGCATATTTTAACTTTAATATTTATAACTTTTTAATTTTTATTTCATGTAGTTTTAACATTTATTTCAACTGTAGCACAATTATTTATTATATTTTTATTTCAACTGTAGCACAATTATTTATTATATTCTATCATTTTATTTACATTCTAAATATAGCACACCATATATATTCCAATACATTATAAATATGTTTCTAACATTTCGACTACTTTCTTGTAGTCATTATCAAGGATCTACAAATATATATATATATTATTATAAGTATATAATTTTTAACTCATAATATAATAACATTTCTTTAGCATCTACATATATTTCTTTTCATTATATATATTTTACTATTATTATTATTTACCTCCCCCTACTCTTTATTATTTTAAACCAATTTTTTATTACATCTTATACAAAAGTATGAAATCTTTATATATTACTCTTTATATAATTACTTTTAATTAAAACCATTATTTAACAATTTGTTTTATTTAAAACTGTTTTTTTTTTTGTTAATATACAAACTGTCTTTTAGCATTCTTTCCTTCTATAATTTAACATTTTCTAGCATGTTTATATCAAAATTTTTATGTTTAAATTCCTTACTATGTATGTAAATATTTGATTTCTTATTTAAATGCTGCTTCAATCTGGTTTTTAGTTTATTTTTTGTTATGCCAATATTTGATATTATTATCTTTGTTACAAACTAAATATATAATTATGTAAATTCGTTCATATTTTCAATATTTTGCTTTTTTGCTATATTAATCAAACTGGTTTAGTAATTAATTTGCTTCCCTTTTTATATTTATTGTTAATATTCTTTATTATCCTTTCTATATCAAATAAAGTACTTTTTGATAAATTAAAGCTACTATATATTACATTATAAATATACTTCTTTTAATTTTTGTTACATTTATTTCAGTATACAATTTATTAATCAATTTTATAGGATAATCATTTTTCATTACATCATCTTTTATATTATCACTTTCTTCTTCAAATAATTTTTTTCAGAACATAAATTAATTGCTCTAATTATTCTACTATTAATAATGTTTATTTTATGTACATAGACTATATCAGATTTCCAATTACACCTGGGTCTCTTTTTACGCAGACTTATTTGACACGATTTTGAAGTTACGCGATTCGTGTTTCACCGGAAGGCGAACTCCGATAATGCGCTATTACTTTAAATAATAAATTTTGCGCACTTACGTTTATTGAAAGTAATGGCATATTATTGGAATTCGATTTTCATCTTAGTAATTTCAATATTTTCAGTGCTTTATAATAGTAAGATTTTATGCAATAATGAAATTAAAATTATGATTTTCACATTTTATGTATACACATTAAATTTTACAAGATTATAATGTAAATTTGTTCAAACATTGTGCGTGTTAATTTTGCATTTTAAATCACATTCTGTTTTTGCTTTTTAAAAAAGAACGTAATCAATTATTAATCATTTAGTGTCCGCAAGTTTATTTTTAAAAGGTAACTAATAGCAGTGAAACGAAATTTGATTTTTAAACGGAATTGAAAATTAAAAAATTAAAGACAAAAATAAAAGTTTAGATATAGAAGAGAATGTAGAAAAAGATAATGAAACAGAAGTGGAACCTGTTCCTTTCACTGCAAAAATGATTCGAGAAGGTCTTCAATTTTCTAATCAGTTGGCAAATTATTTTCTTATAAATGACACTAATCACGAACATGCTCTTAAATTCCAACGAGAGCTAAATGGTTGTATGTCTGGATATCGCGTTCATAAACAATTAATAAAATCATCATCTCAAAGATTAATTACTAATTACGTTGTCACCAGAAAACAACACAACATGAGAGTGAAGTTGGTGCTAGTTGTATTTCCTCTTGTGAAGAATCAAAAACCAGTTTGCAAACGAACTTGTTTACCGATAAATAGCGATAATAATTAAAACGTGTATAAAAAATGTATGCATAAAAATACATATTGTTTTGAATAAAATTAAATATTATAGCTTAACAAATAGTTTAAAAAGTTTGTCTTGTATCAATTTTTTTCAAATTTGAAATTTTTTATTAATCATATTTTATTTCCTTATTTTTTTTTTGCGCGAATTTTAAAGTAATTTTACGTTGGTGCTTTGCTTTTACGCGAATTTTGAAAAATCACAAACGGCATCCCCTCTTTTTGAATGTAAGTTACATCTATTTTTGCGTGATTTCGTTTGCACATGTTTTCTGAAGAACCTATCTATCGCGTAAAACGAGACCCAGGTGTACTTAATAATTCACGAAATGTACTTTTTCTATATATACTTGTCTCAACATTTATTCTGTATTTCTTTATTACCTTTTTAATTTTAATATTCATGTAATTAATCAAATTACTTATTTCTTTTTTCATTGTAAATTGAATTCCATCTATTAAATTAATATATTTTTAAAAATTATCAGATTTCCTAATATTTCCATTAAACACCAAAAAATAGTCATCCAACATATCTTACATGGAATATAGGGTTTGTCTTTAGTTTTATAAAAATAGGTTTATTCAAAATAATTCATGTATAATGATGATAACAATACACTTAAATAATTATTCATACTTAAGATTTTACATTGTTTATAGTATATAAATATAACATCCTTGCAACAAAGGTTTAAAATTTCATATAAAATATTGCTTTTTATTCTAATTCCTTAATTTTTATGTTTAATATACATTTCTATATCAAATGCTTTATGAGAATCAATATTTGTATACATATTGTATATATTAAATTTAATAAAATATATATTTTTGTAACTATATATGGATTCATGAAAATAATAAGTTTTTTTAAAAAAAAAGGGGAGAGAACAATTTTATTGAATTTTTTATGTATGGAAGATTATTTGGAATCATGATTTTAAAGAGAAAAGAGATTTGTTTTTATTAATAATAATGATGATGGTTTTAAAAAAAAATGTTTCTTGTATTTTTTTAAAATATCCTAAATAGAATCTACTTACTCTTTTACTTATAAATTTTGAAGATTGCATTGCAAATTTTGATGGTTCTTTAATATGAAGCCGTAATTTTCGAGGAGCATCAGGGTCTACCCGAGATTGTTCAACTTGCTCTCTGTGTAATCTGTCACATTCTGAACATTGCCTACGAAAAAAAAAAATTCTTACTACTATTAATATTATTTAAATATGGAAAAACATAGTAATGCAGAAATTTGTTCCAAAAGAAATATTGTAAATTAGAATTTCATCAAATTTAAATCAATATATGAATAAAATTTAATTTCCAATATAGAATATTAATTAAATTAGGAGACATTAAGTTAATATCACAATGCCCAATCACTATCTGCAATACAGTCAGGAGATATAGTCATATAATAATAAATTTTTTAATTGTATTCCAATTATTTATGATTAATAAAAGTATTGTAATTACTATAGATATCATACAGTATTTCATATTGATGTGTGAGAGATCCAAATATCAAATTGGCTATACACATTTGGATCTATCTTTCTAAAAAATAATTACAAAGTTACTACTTAGAAAAGACAGCAAAATAGAGTATAAAATGTTATCCAAGTACTAGCAAGCTATCAATATGCTGGTACCTAGTAAAGGACAGTGTGTGATCATAAATAAAAGCTTAATTGACTCTTTTGATTACAATATTGCTAAATACAGACTCAACCTTCATTAGTCTAGACATATTTATGACTAATTGCTGAACACAATATAATGGTCAGCTTATGTATTTAAATTTATAATTTAATTGATTCAGGTGCCAATTGCCATTATTATATCTGAAAGTATGAGGGCACATATTTTTTTTTTTATATATTTAAATAAGATCTGAAAATTTTTTTTTTAATAAGCAATAGGGATGACCACTACACAATCGCTATTTGCAATACCTAATCAAATCATGCAGAACATAAACTACTCCAGATTAAATGAACATGGAATTGATACATAGATTAGCAATATTACATAAAAAAAAATTAACATACCATTTAAACAAATAATATAACAATAGTTTACAAATATCACAATTATCAGACAAGATATAATGTATTATTACTCTATTATGCTTTCATTATAGACTATCATAAAAATTTATGACAATTTTCTTTATAAGTGATTATTCATATAATTATAGTTTAATGATAATAATTGCTCTAATAAAATATTTCTTCATTATCTTTTAACTTTTAGTTCACATGCATGCTGGAAAACAAATACTAAGTGATCGTATTTATTTGTAGGATACATATTCAAGGTTTATTTTGATTAATTTTAAAACATTAACCTTTTAATTACATATTATAATACTAACATGGTTCTATGATTGAGCACACTTATTATAGAGTAAATTCCTGGCATTTAATATATTCTACACATAATCCTAAATATGGCTGACCCTCCCAAATGCAATACAATTTTCCATATTAGTTACGTAGCATAGTCACACACATACACACCCACATATAATAGGTGAGATTATTTTAATCACTACCCATTCTTTACAAGAATAGTTCTAAAGAGTAACCATTTTATATTTGAATCCTGATTAAATAAACACAATTAGTTGAGATGGTCCTTTTGGATTCGATCACGAATTCAATAATAACACTACTTAATTAACTGAAATGGCTCTTCAGAACATCTCAAATTTATAGACCAAAATCATGAATAAATTCACCATATAAAATATATTTTAATCATTCAACAGTGATCTAATAACTGTATATTATAAATTCTACATACATAAAATCTAATTCACAATAGTTAATAAAGAGAGCTAATTTACATACAAATGAATTTGATCAAATTTCAGTATAAAACTTTAATTTAAAGTCTAATAATTATAGTTCCACTCATTATTTTAATGCTTGACACTTCATTTTAAATATTTTGTGTACTTAAAATGAATATTACAACCTGATTATTTTATGTAATTTTACATATTTTCTGGCAATATCTAAATGACAACTTTTTTTTTCTTTTTAAAAGGACATAAAATTTTAACTAATCATAAAGATGAAGCAAATTTTATATTTCAATTGCCTTAAAAGCAACTAGAATATTTATAGATACTTAACAATTAAATACATCTTTAGTCCTCTTAATGAGGACAATTGATCCACTAAAATCATCGTAAAGCAAGATCATATAAAAAGCAAAAGAAAAAATTTAGCTCATTCCTGTGAATAAAAATTATGTCATAAATTGTTAATATGATATTAATAAATGAGTTAACCCGTATAAATATTAGTTTTAAAAAGTCTAATATATGATATATGCATGCAGTGCTGCTCTTTGAATTTTGAGTCCCAGACACAAATATGGAGTAGGGTCCCCAGTAAATAAAAAAGTGAATAAATAAAATCTTAAATTTTTAATACAAGAAATATATACAACATTTATTGAAAATTGTGTCCACTTCATTTTAAAAGTTAAGTTTTAGCTTTATGTATAAGAACTTACATCAAATGTCAGTAGTCTCTCAGTCAATTTTTTTAATGTGTAAGATATACATTGTATTATTGATTAAAATAAGAAAGCTCAGTGCAGGGCCCCATTAGCCTCCAGAGCCTTGACATATGCCAGGTTGACAGACTTTTGGGATGCTACTGTATGCATGTGTAAAAACTGTGTTATATGTATTATGAAAACATGCATTTACAATATATATGTAAGCATGATAATGCAATTTAAATCAATATAAAATAAAAACAGCCTAAAATTATCCATCCGTTCAACATTCATCATCATCCATTTTCTAAGTTATTAGTTGCTCAATCCTATAATGAACATGAGTTTTTTTGGAGGAGTACATAAAGTACTGAGGGCTGTTAATCTCTAGAGCAAAAATTTTAAATGAATGATAGAATTGCTTCTTTGATTTTTTCTTCATACAACATATTATATGGACTCATTTGTTGACTTTTAAGACATTTTTAAATTTGATATTTCAATTAAAAACGTATATAGCTGTACACTTTTAAAAAAATGTTTTCCAGTATGATTAGAAAAAAAAGTTATTCTTCACTCTGCAAACATACAGAGAGTAAGCTTGCAATTGAAAATTTTATATATTCTTCCGCAAAACTGTTAACTCTTGCAGTGAAAAAAACCCACACTAAGTTTCATTTTTTAAAATTCATAATATATTATTTATGTGAAATTATTTTGAATTAAAAAACAATGTTTAATAATATCTCATTTAACCATACTATTGTGATCATAAAGACTTAAAAGTGTAAGAGTAGCCAAATTATAGAAATGTACGGTACAGAATGGTAATAGTGCAGTTAAATTTGAAAAAATACAAATTTTAACATATTAAAGAAAAAAAAAATATCTAATGTATTTTGTGTTCATGTATTGTAATCAATATTTAAGGTTTTTTTAATAACATGTACTATGCAGATCTAAATCAACAGCACTTTATATACAAATATGCTATGTTGGCATTTTTTTTGCCCTTGAGATGTCATATTTTATTAAGTATCCTGGCCATTTTCTTTGAGATAAGTTAGAAATTGAAGATAGAGATACAAACTACTTAAATAAATATTAAAGGTATGAATCTTTTTCAATCTGTTTGTATTGCATTTTCATCATACAAAATTTATTATTAACAGTATGATATTATGCTCATATTTTTTTTAACGGAACATCCATTTGACCAAACTTAACATTCATAAACATTTTAATCCAAAAGTGATTGATACAATTTAAAATTAAACATTAATAGTATATGACAAAATTTACTTTTAGTTTTATGATAAATAAAATTTTCAATTTTTTTTTTTTCATTTCTATATTTTAATATATTATTGATAAGTTCAATATTTCTGAAACAAATTGAATGTTTTAAAATCAAGCAAGTAAATTATTTTTACTTTAGATTCATAATTTTTAATCATATAAAATTCATTATTACTTACCTAATTCATGGAATCTTTTTTTGGCTTTTTAAAATAACATTTACGATAACTAAATTACAATATGATGATTGTAATTTTTGCCACAAGCCAAGTAAGGTTCATAAGAATTTTCATCCCTAAAAGCACAGTTTTTAAACTAAGGAACACATTTTAAAATCTAATACACCTGGGTCTCGTTTTATGCGGATTATTTTAATGCGATTTTGAAGTTATGCGATTCATGTTTCTTCTTAATATTTTTCATATTTATTAGATATTAAGAAATTTAAATTATTAATAACTTATTTTCACTTGAAATACTTTTTTTTTTTTTTCCCAAAATATAACGTTATATTAGCCCTAACGTGAATATGTCCTGAAGCTGTATTTAGAATAAATAACCTATTTATACTAATAAGTAAATAATAATAATAATAGATTTCCACTTACATTATAAATATCGCAATAAATATTCAAAAATTTTAAACTTTTAAAATGTATTTTGTTAGGTATAACAGAAATAAATAATGTAGATTTTTAAAATAAATAACGAATATTTTATTGATTTTATAAACTGAAAATAATATTTCTAATGACAATGTATAATTTTTTTGTTTTGATTTTGATAATCACTTTTTTAATATACAAACAAAATTTGAACATTTAAAATTTATTTCAGTAGTAAAAATCAGTTGTCAACAGATTAACACGGCACAAGACTGAAATTGGCATGGGAAAATTTAGTGGGAAATGGAAAATAAAGTGGCTAACAGTTTCTCTGGACATAATTGCTAAGAGATTCTTGACTTCGTTCAAGGAGAAGCTACATCACATCACATCGACAAATCTGATTTCTTACTAGTTTACAAACGAACCGCATATCGTCAAAAAATGTATGAAAAAATATCAAATTAAATACTGTAGTTAATAAAAAAAAGTAAAAAAAGTTTGTCTTGTACCAATTTTTTTCAAATATTTGATATTTTTTATTAGTCATACTTTATTTCCTTATTTTTTTAATGCGAATTTTAAAGTAATTTTTCCTTGTTGCTTGGCTTTTATGCGAATTCTGAAAATTACAGACACTACCCCCCATTTTTCAATGTAAGTTAAGTCTATTTTTGTGCGATTTTTTTTAATGCGGGTTTTCTGTGGTACCTATCTACCGCATAAAATGAGACCCAGGTGTACTACTATATTTGGTTGTTGTATGCCATCAAAATATGATAGCTATTATTTATTATACTAAATGAAATTTTATTTTGGATATGTAATTAATAAAATACTGAATGTTTTGCAAAAATGCTGGATGAAAATTAAATACAAAACTGTACTATACATTCATTAATCGTATTTTTAATTTATAATTAAAATATTGAATATAACACTATAATATTGTGTATTATGAATAAATACTGTACTGTACAAATTCAGTATGAAACTATTTTGCTTTTGGATGACATAGCTTTAATAACTATATATGGCTGCCAAAAAATTTTTTTTAAATTTTTTTAAGATCATTATAATGAATAATCTATTGTAAATCAAAATGATGCATACATATTGATGATGATCACTATTGTGAATACTCGCATAAAGACCAAGTGCTAGCAGTGGGCTATAGGTATACTGACTTCTTTTTTTTAATAAAATGTTTGTTTCTTCCTTTAATTAATTAATTAAATAATATATTATATAAACATTCCATACATAATAAAATAGTTTGTTAGAATTAAATATATGTTAAGAGGTCATAAAATAGAAATTAATATTAAGTTTTTTTTTAATTATGCAGCAAAAGTTAGCAGTTCGTTGTGAGGATTTTTTGGGGAAGCTAATATTTCTTCCACAATAGCATGCATTAATTGATTCCATTTATAATCAAGTTACTTTCTTTAGAAGTTGCTATTATGTCCTTTATCAATTTCCTGTCTTTGAAATTTGACTTAAGCACACATACACACCTCCTTCATTTTGATTAGATTTCTTCTAAATAACTTGGTCAGACCTGCAAAAGTTTCAGGTAAAATTTCAGGCAGTCGAAAAATTTTCCTCTTTTTTATTCAGTGATTTTAATGATGGTTCGATGCAGCTTGAAGAAAAAAAAATCCAGACTGATTAACTTCAAGAAAAATTGATTATATTGTAATGAGAAGGGATATACACTGTCATGCTCTTATTTAAGAGCCCCACAGATTTGGGCAGCATACTTAAGGGGATCTTTTCCTCTAGGAGAAGTTAGCTAACTATGGTCACCCATTTGGTCTTCCAAGATATTGCATTACATCTAATAGGGCAAATCAGTTATCTGATTTACCTAGATTTTATGAAATGGTTTTTTGATAATTACTGATTGAATGGGATGGAATTCATATTTACATAAATTCCCTTACTTCACTTCTTCTCGATCCTCATTATGCCACAGAGCTCAAACTTAGGAAAATTGTACACATACTCTACTTCAAGGTATATTTGTTCCATATCTGATATGTGTATTGAATGTGCGTATAGTGTGATTTATTGGAAAATAGAAAAATCAAACTTTAGACAACTAATTTAATATTTAACAAATTAACTTTGATGATGGTTTCCATTCATGATTGCTTTATAATAAAAATAATGTGTTTTGATTAATTTAATAAATGTGTAGGCATGATCATCCTTCGTACTAACCCATATCTTTGATTCCTACGAAAGACAGCCATTCGGGCCATTCTAATTTAATAATTTCAACTTTACATCAAATACAATATAAAAAAGAAACCTATATTTTAATAATTAACTCTGCTAACTAAAATTTCTAATATCAGTTGCTCATTAATTTCTGATCACTCTATCCATATTTTATAATTTGTTGAAGGTTGCTCTTATATTCTGAACCCCTTTCTATTCTGATGCCATATAAATCTATGATAGAACAGACCAATCATCCAAGGATATGGTCATACATTGAACATAAAAAATATTGTAACTGTTTAAGTGTGAGCACTTAATATTGGATAAGAATAGTCTCATTTTTGGGAATCTGCATCTAAATTTTATTATTAAATGAAAAATAAATAAAAAATAGAATTGACAGCTCCCCTTCCCTCTATAATAATTAATGGTTGGATGGATTGATTCTCTGTTTCAAAAGAAAGAAACCAATTTAACAAGCGAAATAATAAAAAAAAAAATTTATAAAAATATAATTTGAGATGTTAATACAGTGTAGTCTAGCCATATTTCAAAGTCTTGTAATTCACATTGTGAAACGTCAGAATATCTTTGCCTTTAGGAAGGTTCCTTTGCGTGAACCGGATGGTAGTTCATCAGATAATCTTCAGTCGCAATCTGGATCTTCATGTTGGTGACTCAGACTCTTTCATAACTTTTCCGTGCTGAGAGAATTTCTTTGCTTGATTGTAGCATGTTGTAGAACCTTTTACTATCATGATCATCATGATGTTAATTTAAAATAATAATCGTATCTGATATCATGTTTGAATGATGAGCAGCTCCATCCCCACGATGTTTCTCGCTTCCTAGCCATGCATGATTTGTTGTTTTCTAGCTTATACCTTGGATTAAAATATAAGCTTTAAGGAAATTGGTAGTGGGTTTCTTAACTGACTTTTTCGTAGTGGCTTATGAACTGTACTATTGAGGATAGTTAAAATGATAACTAACTTAATTTTAGAAATTTAAAAAATAAATTTTTTAAAGATGTAATTTACTCTCCTTCCTTTTCTTTTTAAAATGAACGAAGTTGTTCTATATTGTCTTATCTTTCACTGATTGATGAGTGAGTTTCAAGA
The DNA here is from genome assembly GCA_028023455.1 of Epiperipatus broadwayi. Classification (NCBI taxonomy): domain Eukaryota; kingdom Metazoa; phylum Onychophora; class Udeonychophora; order Euonychophora; family Peripatidae; genus Epiperipatus; species Epiperipatus broadwayi. The sequence continues at coordinate 720,502 of JAQFVV010006299.1, forward strand.
TCATGCTTTTATTTTCATTGCTGACATCATTTCGATATTTATAGAATTTTATGCTGGATTAATAAATAATAAAAAAAATTAACATTAATGATTTCTTTCTTTTATTTTTTGAGATTTTTATTTGCTTGCATTTATAGGTTTGGTATATATATATATATATGTCAATATTGTCAATAATATAATTTTAACTGACAATTTTACACAAATTTATTAATATATAACTAATAATATCTTAAAGATTATGTTGGTGAGCTTGGTCTTTAATATTGGCAAGTGTGGCGATTTTTGTGTGGTCAGATTAACGTATCCTTACAATATATACTTTTGATCTCATGTTTATAATACCTTTGTAACACCATATTTTCAACATCTTTATGAACTCATTTTATTTTAATTATGTAAATTTTCAAAACCCCCGTCATTATTTTATTGACTGAATTTTCAAAACATCATGATTATTAAATCGCTTTAATTTCCCCTTGTTATCAAATCTCACACCTCAAAACAGACATAATATTTTTATTAACTTATTTTTAATCTAATTATTTAAAGTCTATTTCTTTTAACACTAATATACTTAATTAAATTGTTTTGCAATATATTCCATACAGACTTTTAATCTTTGATAGCAGGAGCAGTTTTAACATAATTTATATAATTTATTAGCTTCTCTGGTCCTTGTGTATTTCCCAGTAGCTGAAGGACAGAAGCAGTTTTTTGTTCAAATATAGTTTCAGGGGCACACCTCTACAAGTATTTCTTTATGATTTTTTTTTTTTTTACAATTTTACATTAAAGAATATGTGTTAGTTATTTAGTTGAAAAAAAATGTAAAAATCGATTATAAATTCCATTCAGATTTATTTAATGTTTTTTATTTATATATAATATCTAAATGTGACATACTCTAATCATTTTTGTAGTTTGTTAAAAGATAGAGTCTGTCTTTTTGTCAATATCATTTTAGCAAAATGATCAAAATTTGAAATCTTACTCAAACAGAATAGCATGCTTTGCAGTATTTGCAAATATATGTGAGTCTGCTTTCCCAAAAAGTATGTATTAAGTGTCATGATGTGACACTTTACCTTCATCGTACATACCTTAATGTTGGATGTAACCACAAAAGTTGTTCCACCAAAATATCCATTCGGCTTTAAAGGAACATGGTTTGAGAGCTCTAAAATTCCATTTCTTATTTAAGTGAGATTCTCAAATACTTTTTCTCATAAATATGCAATAATAGGTTTCGTTTATGTAATTTTTTTTTATTTACATTAATATTTCTCTTTTTTTTTCTTTCTTAATTTAAAAAAATTATAAGTGAAAATATTCTAAAAAATTTTGCACCCAAATTGTTTTTCTTTAAAATAACACTAATAAAAAAAAACAACAACATTAGAAATATTATACACAATCAGTTCTTTTCAGCCATTTTGTTGTAGACATTTATTGTATACCCATCAAAATGTATAAGTGATCAACACTCTTCCACTAGTGGAAAGTATACAAGTATCCTTTTCTTTTAAATTTAAACACTTTTAACAAACCTATTATATTATTTTAAAATATAACTTTTAATAATTTATTCTAACATTTGAACATAACCCATTATAATTACTTTTAATTTTTTTATTTTAAGATACTGCTTTCATATTATACATTTTCTTTAAACCTTTTCTACTGCTATATTTACTAGCTTTCCTCATAATAACAGAAAACCAGCTTTCTGTCATGGGAAAGACCACATGGCTGACAATGAAATGAATACGACATTATTCATTTCAATAACATAATGCCATTTTTGTCCCTATGCAGTTTTATTTTCTTCAAGGTCTTCCAATCAATTAAAGTTGGCAAAAAGGATTGCTCTTGTTTCAGGGTTGATTGAAAATCTTTCAGTCATTATCAAATCATAATGAGGATGACTAATATAAATACTGTAATTAGACAAATGCTACTTCCTGTAATTTACAAGATGATATTATTTGTTTATATGTAGACAGATTTATTTGACTTAAGTTAACTAGTGCAACAATTTATCTCTGATGACTGTTCCTATCTTTTTTGCATCCACCAATAACAAAAACATCAATTTATCTTGAATTTCACTTTATATCAGCCATAAGCAACAATTTGATATAAAGGCTATAACCTGTTCCACAGGCTTACAATTGTGTATCTGTGAAACATGTCTAATAGTCAATAGAGATAGTGAATAAGTATCCTAGACTATAAAGTTTGGTTTAATATGAAGTAACTACTCTAAATTCTCTTCACTTTTACATTATTTGTACTTTGCAAAAATTCTTTGGCAATTTTAATAATTTGCATATTTTTCCTAATAGATCATATTTGAAAATTTGCATACAGCTTCTTTTTAGTTAAAGCAATTTTTTTTGTCAAATAATGAATAAATAGATAAGTTCTTAATATATTTAATAATATTATAATGACTTATCTACATGATTACAAATAAGACAAATTAAATTAATATGCACAATATCAAAAGAAATCAAATATATTAAAAAACCTAGATAAATTTATAAATAAAATGTAAATAAACTGTACAGTAAATAGCAAGTTGCTCAATAGTCAAGTAATAAAGCTTGTACAAATGACAAAACTGAGATTTTTTTTTTTTTAGTTAGCTAGAATCAATCAATATCTTCTTGCTCCTGAATTTGTCACTATCACTACTAAATTAGACTAAACTGCTAAAAGCAAAGTATTACAATATCCACAATCTAAATGTCAAAAAGATGAAATTATTCAATGATAAAACTTTCTGAAAATATATTAAATAAAGTCCATATTTAATAAAATTATAAAATTCATATATCTAGGGTGAGCTTGGTTAAAGAAGGAAATATATTGAACCGAATACTTTATCTGATTCAAAAGTTCTATCACGTAAATTAAAACTAAATTCTATTTTTGTAAAATTTAAAAGAAAATAAATTAAAAGTTTTATATGTGTATTAATGCACATACTTATTTTATGTTAAAATCTTATATTTTAATTCTCAATCGATTTTAGTTTAAAATAGTTTTTTTTTTTAGACCCTTGTTTTCTTTTAAAGTAATTAAAAACTAGCAGAGTTTAATTAATCATTTTTATAAAAGTATTTTATTTAGAAGAGGTTGATTTATTTTTAAAGCTGAGATTTAGTTTGGCATTTTTTTTTTAAATTAATTTTGTCAGATAACGCCCTGGTCAGAGGTTGTTTTTCTAATTATGATTGGGCGGGAGATAGAGATTTACCCTGGTTGAAAGTTCTAATAAAAGATTGCATGGGAGATAATGAAGGACACATATAGCTCTGGATGATTTCAGATCAGAAGTCAGATTATTCATAGAGACTATTTTAGTCACTCAGCTTATTCATCCAGAGTCTTCTGTTATTGAACTGCTGTGTAGTTGAAGCAATTCTAATTTTCGTATTTGATATTTGTACAATCGGAATCACTAAATTGGATTTTGTTAAGTCAATAATTCTACTATTTGCCATGATAGTAGTGGCCATCCCGAAGTCATATCTATAATCTATACCATGAAGAATCTCGATAATGTGATGTGCTAAACCTTTCTAAGGATGAACCACCGGAGCTCCAAAATTGTGACTACAATCATGACCTAAGTGCCTAGTCCAGAGCTGATCCTGATAATGCTTCAATTCTCCTGGATCTGTAGTAAATTAAAGCAGCCATATAGGACTCTTTATAAACTGAACTTCGCTTGACCAACAGAACTCAATATTACCTCAAGGTAACACATTTCCATATTAAAACCAGGATTAAATTTCTAGTTAAGTTTCTATCAAGTCTCAGCTTAATCTTAAAAGAAATTATTTTTATACTGTGTGACTTATTAATTTAAATATTAATTATTTATACTGAACTGGGTGATGTTGAAGATCCGTTGGGGAACTCCATCTAACATGAATTTTTTACTCTTTAATAAAATCGCACAATTATGAAATATAAACTTGTGAAAAGCAAATTATAAACTTGTGAAACAATATTGTAAGACTTATTTTACACATACAACATACGATACAATAATTTACTCTTAATTTGATCTACACCAATGCAATTTAAGTATTGTTTCACACTGATCCCCTTAAGCAGAGAAGCAAAATATCTAGAGGGTACCTTTGTCCAAGCCAGAGCTATCTATAAAATATATAACTGCGATCACGTTTGAAGGACATACATCTTCTCGATTACAGAATTCAACAACTATCATTCAAAGCACTTTTTTTGTTTCAGAGAAACTCCAAGCGCCAGTTAACTACGGTAGTTAACATGCTCTGAATAATGGTAAACTAATTCAGCGCCCAAAAAATCCAACTAGCTCAATCAAGAATAATATAATACATTACTGCTTTAATTAGTGGTAAAAGAATTGATTGACAAAATATTAAGTTTTAAAGATAATTTATTTTAACTAATGATTTGTAAACTACTTTTATAGTTTCTTAATTAATCTAACACTGATATTTTTTATATAATAATCACACACACACACATTCTTAAGAACATACAATATAATATAACATAAAGCTTCAAATAATACAAGGCATTTAAAACACGCACATCAATAGTTCGTTTTATGCATGCTATTATAGAGTTCATTTGTTTTACTGACTGTGAAGGCTTCAAATTATTGCAATGGCTACATTAATATCAGAAATGAAATAAGAAAATGTTATTTATTACCTATAGGATTTTGGACTTTGAATTCTTGCTGTTTGCTGCTTCATGTGAGTTTTATCAACCGGTTGGGTTTTAGGCTTCTGTGGAGGTTCCTATGATTGCTATTCGTAATACTCTTATTCAAGACAGTTAGATATTTCTGGCGGTTTCAAATTATTAGACAGGCATCACTTTTATCGGGTAGATTGCTGATGTTCCATCGGACTGAGGCTGGAGTCAAGCCGTATGCTTCTGACAGCTGCTAACACTACATTGTCTTTAGATACATGAAAAAACACTGAATCTGGATACATGGCAGGACTGACTGAAGACTCATTGTAAAACTGATTGAATGATGAAAAACTGACTATTTATGTGTGACCTGTTGTCATTTTTTTTAAATTAGTTTCTATACCTGCCAGCTATATCTATTGCTGAAAATTCGTCCACTGCTTTCAATTAAATTTTTTTGATAAAATTTTAATTAATTAATTAATTCAGTTTTTAATTAGTAGCCATTGCTAATTCATTTATTTTATGTAGCTTCTGAGTATTTGCAATATTTGAGGGAACTTCTTTTAACTTATAAACTTTCCTTTATTTTTTTTAATATTCAACTTTCATATTCTATTTTATTAACACGCACACATTTTATTTATTTATTTATTTTTATATATACCATCTCGCTATTAATGCACAAATATATTTACATTTCTTTAAATTAAATGAAAAGAGGCATTTTTAATTTTATGTACAAGATTTTAAACTGTTAAAACTTTAACTTTTAAACAAATAACTTTAACTTTTATTTACTTGAAATTCAACTACCTTTAACTTTTCTAAGTTAACTTCTCTCCCTCTTCCAATTACTCTTTAATACATACAACTATAAATTAATTAACTTTTAGCAAACTGTATTTTGTTTTAAAAAATCCTTCAGACTTCTATAAATTTATTTATTTTCAATGAGATGTTTTTCTCCTTTTAATTCAATTATTTAAATTATGATATAAAGAGATTTGATAGTAATATGAAAGTAATTATGTATTTAATTATGTTTTGATTTATAAAAGTTAAAAAATGTTACAGTAAGATTATGTAGAAAAGAAAAATTTAATGGGTTGGGAAAGGTAAAATAATTAGTGGATTAAATTGTAAGATTATAAAATAAAAAATATATATTGGATAGGAGTTAATATAATAGTAAAGGGTGAAAAGTGATTTATTAATATAATAAAATATAATAGAAAGGGTATAAAAATAAATATACTAGTAATAATAATAAATAATAAGAAGTAAAAATAATAGTAAAATAAAAATAAAATAATATTAAGGTTAAAAAAAAAAAAATTATTGAATATAATATAATGTAAAAATAATTAAATTGTAAAATTGTATGTATAAATTTATAAAATATGATCTGCATTGTGCTTTTGCAAAGACTGCCCCAAGAACTTCTTATCTGGTGAGAAAAAAGCAATATCAACCTTCACACTGACCTTGGCTTTTTACACACACTATTGCAAAATGTAGCAATATAGTGTTGTTATATTAAAACTATTACCATGATTAATTAGAAATAAATATTTCACAATATATAATTACATATCGTTTTGTGATTAATCATTAAGCTTTATGTTCAATTTGTAATAAAGAAAATACATCCTACATATCAGATATTTGCATTACAATGCATAACAGTAGCAAAATTATAGTTATGAAGTAGCAACAAACATAATTTTAAGGTTGGGATCACCACAACATAAGAAACTGTATTAAAGGGTTGCAGCATTTGGAAGGGTGAGAACCACTGCTCTAATAGATAAATATCATCATCACCACCATATCATCATCACCATCATCATGTGTATTTAAAAACACACTATTTTATTAGTAACATTTATGTTTATTGCTAATACTTGTACACAATCCAAACATTAATGTTTAGATATTTAAGATAAGTATTAAATACAACAAAATACTCTTTGTTATTTAATCATATCGATGATAGAGTTATAAGTAAAGATTAATATTTTAGACCCTGAGATAATTTTGATTTGATTTACATAATATAAAACTTACAATGAATGTGCTATCCCAAATCCAAATCTTATTAGACTTATTTAATTTTATTTACAAATACACAGTTGAACTTTTAAGTTTATCATAATCCTGAGATATCATTATTTTAATACACATTTATAATATTTCCTAAATAGTTAAATATCTATTTACATTAAAGAGTCTAATTAAAGTGACGAGCAAATTAGTAAAAAGTTAAACTAACCTTTTTGATAATTACAATATATATCAATTCTGATATCAATATTTTCTCTTTTTTTACCTTCTTTTTATTCATTTTTTTTTTTTCCTTCTTTTCTGGAACAATTAGAATGGCTTCACTCATTCACAAATAGCTACTATGATGAAAATAATTAATGACTAATTTATTCAATTTAATCTTTGTCAAATTAATCCAAATAAAAGCAGACCAAACTTTACAAATCTAATATTAAAACTATTTGTATAAAATTTGAAACATCAAAATCTTTATGCAGAATAGGAATCTATAAGAATCATTATTCAGTAAACATTAACTTAAATAACACACTTAAATTTTTTATAAGGGATGCTAAAATTCAAAATCTTTCACCATAATTATGCTTAAAACAGGCAAAACTCTCTATACGTATTGCCACTCAGTGCAAGCCAAAGTAATCAATGAATGCAGAAGGCTAGTGCATAAAATACTCATTTAATGCCTACTCATACAATATCCCCAGACTAATTTCTGGCTTGTAGCCTTCATCAGTGAGGAGCCTTAGAACTGATAGCATTGCACCTAGATCTTAGGGATCTAATGCAACCCTCCAGCAGCCACCTTTTATCTCTATTTAACTACAAAACTATAAGTCTTAAATTGAAAACACCATAATATTTTCAATCCAAGCTCATTAGCTTATATAGTCATATAGGTCTGAACTCAGTTCAGTACCTATACATTTTGGAGTCTTTGGTTCTTTAATAACCATAGCCACCACTATCCTATTAGGCAGGATTGGTTTTAAGCCAATAAACATCACATGATCATCATTTCTTATGCTTGCTCATAACTGTTATTAAACAGTTAAAATATTATGGTATTTTCAATTTAAGACTCATAGTTTTGTAGTTAAGCAGAGATAAAAGGTGACTGCTGGAGGGTAGCATTAGATCCTAAGATCTAGGTACAGTGCTCTCAGATCCAAGGCTCCTCACTGACGAAGACCAAAAGCCAAAAACTAGTCTGGAGATATTGGATGAGTAGGCACTAGATGGGGATTTTATGCACAAGCCTTCTGGCATCCATTGATTACTCTGGCTTGCACTGAGTGGCAATACATATAGAGAGTTTTGCCTCTTTTAATAACAGTTATGAGCAAGCATAAGAAATGGTGATCATGTAATGTTTATTGGCATAATTATGCCTCTGAGCTTTATTTTGGAGTTATTGCTTCTAATCTAATAAATTTTTAAACTTTGTCGATGATTAAATTCCAATTACAGAATTTTGTTTAGTGATATTCTTAAAAATGTTGTGGATAATTTTTGGAATTTTGAAAGGAAAAACTGTAAAAGTTACATGGTAATTTGATAGTTAATAGAAAAATCTGTCTTATAAAAATTCTGATTTAACAATCTGGAAATTAATCTCAAAACTACAATGGTGATGTCATCAATATAGGTCATTATTTTGTCAATTTGAGAATTACATTCCATGCAATATAGATTGTAGGATATTGAGTTCAAACCCTCATGCCAACTCCAAGTATTTCAAAAGAAAGGGGGAGAATTTTTTTTTTTTTTTTTAAAAGTCTAGTTTAATATATTCACTATTTATAGATATCCAAAAGAAGAATGTATATCTGGGTGTAAATAATGTCAAAAATATGATATACATCTACTACTCAGTGATTTAAAATATAATAGGTTGTACTTCAGTACCATTCAAAGAAGTAGATCCATGTTAGAAATAACAAGAAGAGATCAAAAACGCAATATATGGATAAGAGAACAAATAGGTGTTACTGACCTCATTGAAAAAATTAAAAGACTGAAGTGGAATTGGGCTGAACATATTTCTAGAAGAGATGATAATAGATGGACAATTGAAATCTGAAACTGGATTCCAAGAGATTGTAAAAGACCCAGAAAGAGCCCACATGTGAAATAAATGGATGAAATAAGAAAGAATGCAGGGGTGTTGTGGAGAAGAGAAGCTAAAGATTGGAGAAGATGGATTGAAATTTGGAAAGACCTTGATCCTGCAGTGGATTGATAATGATGACTTCAGTAAAAAAACTGACTTTATAGTATACTGAGTTAAATAGGATGTATTGTAAAGGGTTGTGCTAACATTTCATGTTGGTGGAATAACCTTCTTACTCTTATTGAAGAATTAAAAGTACTAAAGTATACAGCTAATGAATTGGTTTCAGATCTATATCATTCAAGTAGATAGATTTACTTGGATTTAAATATTAGGTTGTATTAAGAGTTGATAGCTGGCCAAACAACAGATTTACTATTATTTGTTGGATGCTTATCTGCAATTGTTTCAACTTTAATTCAGGGTCCCATTAATAAATAAAAATAGATAGGGCTCATGCCAAGAATGGGAATATAAATATTAACAATACAGATTTTGTATTTTGTTTTTTTTGACATAGTTTAGTGTATTTAGTTGCATTAGTTGTAGTTGAAATAAGTATTATCCTTCTCTCATCTTATGCATTACTTGAATATAAATGATGTTAATACAAATTGATACTCAAGAGAAGAAAATTTAATGCAGAGTTTCAATTATTAATTATAGGGCTAAAGCTGGAATGCATGTAGGTGTGTGTGTATACATGCATGTAAATATACAAATGCAGAGTTAAACATTGACATATATATCCAGAGGTTTTAATAATTTTCATATTTTTTTTGTGAAAAGGTTTTTTTTGTTTTTACAAATTCAATTTTTAAGTAAAAGGAGAGAGAAAAATATAAATCCAACTTTACAGATAAAGATAAATTCCATGTTGGAAAAGAGATAGAGAGAAACCCATTAGTAAGCAGTTAAAGATAACAAGAAACTGCTAATTATTTTAGATCAACAAAGACTAAATCTTGGAAAAAAAGAAAAAGAAAGAAATCAGCTATCAGATAATTATCTCTCAGCTTTTACAGATAAAGACGTTTTACAAACAATATATGGTACATACAGCTGTAGCTATTCCAATAGATAAGAATGCCGTGATGCCACCAAGGCTACGAGATATATACAGATGGGAAAGGAGAGATTGAGAGTTAATTTTTAGTTATTAAGTAGTAAACGTAGAACCAAACCATCAGAAAAACTTTTTTTTTTCGATATGGTCGAAAGATTTTACAAACAAAATGCAGTGCTAAGCTCTAATATACTTTGTTGAAAGGCCAGGGGCCATCCAGTAATTCTTGAACACCTGAAAATTTAAAAAGTACTCTTGACTGATTATAAAAGTTCAAAGGGGACTCCAACCTCACCCTTACCTCATGTCTCCATTCTATAGATTCTAATAAACATCTAGAAACTGCAATACAGATAGTGAATGCCAGAAGACTATTAAAAAAAAAGTACCCATTTGTTTATTGGCATGCTTATAAAAAAAAAAAGAAGAAAAAAAAGGAGGGAGGGAGGGGGACCATTCACAACACTAAAGCAAATTGTCATAGAGAAATGTGGACTATAAATTAACAATTCTGATCAAAGACCCATATAATCATCGTCATTGCTGTAAAATTGTGAGCTTGCATTAAAAAAAAAAGATAATTTTCTGGATAAACCACTGTGACCTATATCTATGTGTGCCAGATGAATGGATAGCCAAAGTCAAATTATTAATATCGAATAAACCCTATGTAAATAAAAGTTATTAAACTGAAAGAGATGGTTTCTACATCCAAAGAAGCATTTGATAATATCAAACATTTTCCTCAATAACTCCTGACAATTTTTTTTTAATCCATTCTCTTTTCTTTCTTTCTCCCAAAGCGTGAAAATAAGGATCATTTATTAAAAAGAGGATTTTCAATAATGCAGGATATCGTCTGTGTCCAATAGTATTTTTTTATTTTATCTTAATATTATATGTACCACTTATATATATAAATATTTTTAAAGTGTTGCTTTTCTTTGTATATTGAATTTTTTTTTTTGCTTGTATCATGAAAAAAAAAGGTTTTTTTTTATTGTTATGATTCTTATTATTTTACCAGGCATTATCAAATGTCCATGCATAAAGTCTGCTGTAAAAAACATTACAGCAGATAAGATACACACATAAATCTGTATATATTAAGCACAATAAATATATAAATGTGCTACATTAATAATGGAAGTTGGGTCTGAGCATTAGAATGCCCACACACACCAATTTAAAATATTGTACACAAATACACGTATAATAAACTGATGTATTTTTTTTTTTTTATTGTTTTGTATATTTTCAGTATATGTCATTTTATGTATTTTGCTTTTCTCTGAAAAATTCAAATAGAGAAAGGCAAACTTTATTGAATAAATGGATCACATGTTGGAACATATTAGTAAAATAAATAATTAAAGTAATTGTTCCAACATACCTGTATATATTTTTTATTTTTTTAATTACTTTTCTAAAACTGTAATCTTATTCCGTAATCAAAAAAATGTTAATTGCATTGGTAAAAACTTAATCAAAAAGCAAAATGTTTGATAACGAATGCTAAAATTAAAATGTTATTTTTTTTTTAGATAAAATAAAATTCTTTTGATTAATATCTATAATCAAGTGGTCTGAGTATTCAAAATGGAAACTAATCATTATATAAACTCTAAAATGTAGAATTTATTGGAAAAATAGAAAGGAATGTGTATGATCTAAATGATAAGCTAAAATAAAAGGTTTGACTGATTCATACTTCTCAGAGAGGTACCTGAATTGGTTCTTATGAATGAGGTGGATAGGTTTTAGTCAGTGCTGTGGGATTCAGTTCTTTCGTTGGCAGTCGTTCTGGGCAAGTCATTCATTACTTTGGTTCCGGAATTCTCCAATCATCCAGCCACTTAAAGATTCTTATACGGACCCCAGACTATTACTGATATTCTTAAGAAGAAATCCTTTATACAGTTCTTTTAAGAACTCTTGCCTTCTTGTGGATTCGAGTAACCCATTCAAGACAGCAAATGAAAATTTAATAATAATCATAATTATTATAATATACCAAAAAAAAAAAAAATATAAAGCAATCTATTAGAGGTTCCAGTAAAATGACCATGGGGTAGACAACCAACCGGTGCACCTGCACTTTCTCTGTCCAAATCGCTAAGATGTGATCACGCCAGTTCCAGCCGCCACAATGATGACAAAAGCCGCCTTCCCTATTCCCAAATGAGATGAAATCCTCACCGCACAGCTAGTTGAATTGAAGCCCGCTCAAAGCCCAGTCAGGAGAAGATGAAGATGCCCACATAAGTTTCTTTTAAAAATATTTTATCATTGAATTAATTCATTCAGATATTTCCGATAATTAGAAAATTTTTTTTTTATTATTATTATTAATCATTTTTAAAAAAGGAGAGTTGTCTCTCACATATATATATTGAATTTACGGTTATTACAGGCATAATGATACAGCTTTTACTTAAATCTTTTAATTCATGTTTCAATCCCAAATTCTAGTATTTTCAGAAAAGGTTGCAATTAGTTTTTTTTTTTATTGCTGCTTGTTTTTCTTCTTGTTGAAAATTGTCATACGCAAATATACATGTGTATATATGCACACATATACTTGTAATATTCGGTAAATATGACACCTCATGTTGAGTGTCTAAAAATGTATTTATCCGTATATCCTTTTAAGTTATTTTTTTGTTACTGTGGTACCTTATGATGAGTGCAGAAGGGTTTATTCATTGTAAATTCCCTGTACGCAAGTGCACTAATAACTTTATATTTAGAATAGTAGTGAGTGTATAATTGTGCTACACGTATATACATGTATAAGAATTTATCTATCGTAAAGGGCAAATAGATACAGCACCTCATGTTGAGTCCTATATGGTATCTGAGCTAACGCAACTTTATCGACATGTTGTAAAATACCAAATTAATGAAATATTTTACAGTGCAAAGATATGTATGCATAGTTCTTGTTTTTTTTTATTATATTTGCTATCAATAAAACAGGTTTTAAAGTCCTGGCTAGAAGTGTATGCCTGTATAACCGAAAATCTTTTATATGAGAAATATATATCAAATTCCACAAGACATAACTTATTTCTACAGGGTAAAAAGCTCAGACCACTTCCATTTTTTATGAAACATTATAAATAGCTTTAGAGATTTTGTAGTCTTCTTATTCATTTAAAATGTATTTATATATTTATTTATTCCAAAGCATCAAATATATAAACAGGTTTGTGATAATAATTCATTTATTTATTTTTATATTATTTTAAGTATGAAACGGTGGTGGGTATTTGGGATTAAATAAATATTTAATCATAATATTAAATTGGTTTTGTCTTCATATTATTATTTATTTGATAAAATGTACTCTTTCCTTATCAATCATGTACCTGTAATAACCATTTAACTTACCCATTGAAGACCCTAGATGTAGAGTACTGAGCTAGCCACAAGAGATATCGCTCTTATTCTTATGCTCCGCTGAACATATGGTATTGCACATCCTTCTAGGAGCAGGGAAAATTCATTTTTTATTCTTTTCTAGGAGTGGTGCACAAAAGTTATTTTGTAAATACTTTTCAAAGGTGTGTACTTACCATAGGTCCTAAACATTGGGGCATTCAAGTAAGATATCAACTAAAGGGGGTTTTAATTGGCAGAGTCCTGTCAATTCACTCTTTCTACCAGTTTAGCTGGAAGTACCAATATATATGAGTACAGACAATCGGTTAAATTGATATCCATTTCTTTCCCTGTTAAATCTTGATCACTTCATGCTCAATGCAAGATTAGGAGCAGAATTCCACAGGAAAGTATGGTCTGGTACATTATATCTATGAAAATCTAATACAAGATTTTTTAATATTGGAAAATAACACACACACACAGTGACATCTGTCTGCATGGGTGTGTGTTGTATATGAACATGCAAATCTAAAAAGAAAAGGATCGAAATTTATCATAAATGAAAATAAAGTTGAAGTAATCAATGACTTAGTTTAGTAGCGGACAGGAAATGTTGAGTATGATTAGATCTATCTTTAGATACACATATCTTTATAATTTAGGGACATTTTCTTTACCTACCTACCTTTCTAATTTTTCAAGGTTTTCTCTTTTTTTTATGTGTTATATATGGTACACATATGTGTGTGCTTGGATTTGATTGTTTTTTTTACTTGTGAAATCTAAATTTTCTATAACCTGAGAAATCTCTACACCTACTGAAGGTATCAACATCCTTATTCCTTATACCCTAATACATTCGTCTCCGTATTGGTTTAAATTTCATTGGTAAGGGTGGGAAATATTTATTATTGTTATTAATCATTGAATATGCCCAATCTTTATTGATCATTATGTGAAATTTTCTGTGTATATTAATGAATAACTAGTAATAAAAGTAAATTGTCTGACCAAGAAAACTTATATGTTTCTTAAGATTGATTGATTTTCTTATGGAAATAGCCTAGTAATCACCATCACTATTAGATTCCAAGCAGTAACCATAGTTTAAAAACATGATAACTTGAGAAATAATTAGAGAAAAGGGGCAACATAATATGACTTAAAAGATGCCAAGCATCTCGACTTGTTGTCATCAGAGCATCCAATGACTCAATGAAAGTTATTATAATATCCATTGGTGCATACCATAGTACTAATTTATCAATTCTAAACTAATGACAGCCATGGATTATATAATGTCAGTGATAATATCAGATACAGGGTCAATTGTAGAGCTTCAGATGGGAGGATCATCACCATCATTATATCAATTATTGATCTAAAATATAGAGAGTAGTTTATGAAGCTAGCCTAGGAATCTATGATAGTGGGATGATAGGATATGATATATTGTATACACATTTATCCATTGGCCTTAGGCCATTCCGATGCCAAAATTTACCTACTTTCTCACCAGATCACTAGATCACTTTTACCATCAGAAAATTGGTCAACACATTGATCTGGTACAATATATATATATATGTAAAAATATAAATATATGACAGCAATCTATGCCTATTCAACATCAAGAATCTTGAATCTATGCCAAAATGATGTTTTATTAATGAAAAAGTTAGATATTACCTATCCCTGTGATCTAAGTTGTTTATATAGATTCTAAGCATCAACTCTTGACTAAAATAATTTGAGATTTTTAATTCGTAGAAATTTAAATAAACTTCCTTAAACAGAAAGAGAATCTTTTTTGAAAATAGACTAGCAAAAAATAGTTATTTTTAACTTTCAAAATGCACTAAAATTAATTATTATTAAAATAACAAAGCTAGTATTTGTTCACAACTAAACTGATTTATAATTATAATTACATGAAAGCAGGCCACATCTGTTTAATGCCAAAAATCTTTAATTTGTTGTCAAAGCAATCTTTTATTCATAACTAAGATGGTTATCATCTTTCATTAGTCTCTAAAATAATTCATAGATACTAAAAATTCACACTTTATTAAAAGAGATTGAGATTATCAATTCATAAAAGATTAAAAAACCTCCATTAAACAGGCAAATAAAATCTGTTTTGAAAATAGATTAATAAATAATGTGAATAGGTGTGGGTTGCTTTCATGTATTTATATTTATAGACTAATCTTATTTTATTAAAATTAAAAACAGCAATTTGTTATTCTGCTTTCAAAACAAATTTTATTTACCTGTTTAATGGGGTTTATTTAAACTCTATGAATTAAAAATTCCAATCTGTTTTTAGTCAAGTGTCAATCTTTAGTGTTTATATAATCATCTTAGAACATAGAAAAAATGGTAACTATTTTTTTACTAATAAAAGATTGTCTTGACAGCAGATAGAAGATTCTTAGTGACATAGGCTGTTTTCATGTATTTATATTTATAAACCAATCTAACTTTGAGAAAATATCAGTTTTGTTATGTATGTAAAAAAAAAAAAAAATTTGGTTAGTATTAATAATGACATCAATTACTAAAATATATTCAAATACCAAAATGATAGATGAGTAGAACATTTCCACTCAAGTTTTTATTTTTTACAACTGGATATAAATTATATTTTGGTGCATGGATCTATAACTATGATATGTGGGTAAGATCTCTCAGGACAGTCAATTTAATCTTCTGGATGGAATGTTCAATTCTAGCTATCAAAGATTATGATTATAATGAAAATACTTATTGTAGAAATAAATTCTGATAGGTCAAAAGCTTTTAATTAGAATATAACTAAAATTTAAATAAAATGTAAATATTAAAAACATTGAGCAATCCATTACAAGAATAATAATGACTACGTAAAATATTTATCATAAATTTTGTAAGGAAAAAACTGGAATGATGAATATCAAATCAACTTGTTTACATAATTTAAAATTATCAATTTACAAAAAATTATGGATAAATTTTAACATTGAAATTTAATCATTTTAAAGTATTGTATTTATTTAATTTATATAAAAAAATTTAATATTCAAAATTAGTTTGATTGGTGTTGATGGAAATATTGACCATGATTAGAAAATGGTCATATAATTTTTTCTAATTTGATCTAGAAATAAATTTTTTAATAAATAAATAATAGGACTAAATTATCATTAATAATAAATAATTTATAATTGAACAAGATAATTGTAAATTCATTTTCTTTTATTAAAAAGGTAAATTTTCTAAGAAAAAAAACAGGACCATTTAAAAAGATTTCAATTATCTTTACTTATTTTATATTTGATATTTTAATTTCACATTAAATTACCAAAATAAAAAAAAGCAAGTTCTCTCTTTTCCAAATCATAATCAAATAATAAAAAAATGAGTAAAGTTGACTGCTAAAATTAACACTACAGATAAATTATATTTATTACTGGATTTTTTTTTTTATTACCATTATTTGTGTAATAGGACTCTATAAAACTAAATGTATAGTAATATACAGCTCTATATTTCTATATAGCTTTCTGGTATTAGCTTACAAAATCTATTTTAACTAAATGACTGAAATAATTTTGTATAAATTAAGATTGCATAATGTTTTCTGCCTGAAGGCAGATAGAATAACTAGGCAATTTTCTTAAGTTTGTCCTTTTCTTGTTGTATATCAGATATTTACTCAAATTGTCTTTGAGACATATAAGACGAAACAAAGTCAGATCTCAACACAGACTGATAGAGTAAGCCTTATAAATTAATAAAAAAAAAAGATAAATTATCAACAAATAAAATATATCAATGATCAGTTAACAAATTTAATATAAGCACACAGTCTGGCTCTCAATTGATCATCTTATTAGAATTGTAAATATTAATGAAAATTTTACTTCAATTAGAAGTATTCTATACTCATACATCAATCAAATAACAAAATGTTCAGAAGAAAATTTATATAATAAATTGTCTACAGCAGTGGTCTTCAACCTTTTCACACCTGCGGACCGGTAAAAATAAGGATAAGGTTTCGCGCGGACCTGCAGAAGTCTATAGATAAATTTTCTTAAAGATGAGTATAATTGTTATAACTGATCAAAACAACAATGTTAAATATATAAGATAAAGTTTTATATATATGGAGTTTGTACAATAAAAAACATTTTTTTTTAATTTTGAATTTTTTTTAGAAAAGTAATAAAAAATTTAATTCTACCTTCCCCCCTCCCATAAACATCTGTGATAACTAGAAAAACAAATTAATTTATGTATGATTGATTAGATTTTGTTTTCGCTCTGTTTTCTTTTTTTTTAATTGGGTAAAAATGAGATGAAAAAAATAAATAAAAATTGGTTATATTAATTAAAAATTTAAACTCTTATTATTTTGTTATTATAAACTTTCCTGCCAGTTAGGCCAGTCTAGCTAGCAGACCATCAGAAAAGTTCCACGGCCCGGCACCGGGCCGCGGACCAAGGGTTGAAGACCACTGGTCTACAGGATCTAACTTTTGGCATTTTAAAAATATAATTTAATAAAAAATAAATGTTGATAGAAGAAATGTTAGTTCTCATGAATGTTTTTATATCTATATTATTATTTTTTTAAAAATTGATGGAATAGGTAATAATTAAAAAAAATCACCAATTTAATGTTCCCTATTTGCTATAAATTATATTGAAACTCCAATATTTAATATATATAATCCCCTTTAGCTACTATTAGAAGTTCTCACCATGATAATATTAACAGAAATGCAAATATAAAATTATGAAACATATATATATTATTATCTAAAAATTGGATATGCAAAGCAAATTTAACAATTATTTATAGATTTATTTTCACATTAAAAATTTTAATTAAATTTAATTCTTGGGGCATTTATATCTTCAAAATTGGATATTCTTCTATTATTACGAGTTTTTTTCACTTACATGTCTTCACAATTTTGTTAATTTTTATAATTTAAAATAAAAAAATAAAATAGCTGATTGCTTCAAAAAATTAAACTTCTCATTATTAAACTTTTCTGATTACATATTTTTCTTTATAGGAGTTTTAATTATATAAATCACTAGCATTTTTTTTTTCCTTTTTTCTTAAAAAAATTACAAATTTAATCCTTTTTGCCATTTAATTCTGAAAGTTTTTCTTTACTAGTTATAATTAAATAATTTTCTCTAGAATGACATTGCAAACATGAAAGGAAATTTTAAATATTTGAGATTTCATCATAGCTATCATACATTTTCTGTGTGAAATTGAACAGGTCTCTTATTAAATGTTTAACCTATTCCATCCAGTAGTTTAAGTCATAAATTGATATTCAACTTATATAGTATAACGGTCGGGTTGATAGTCAAGTCTTACCGTATCTGCGCTACAGGGCGCCACCAGGCTATTTGAACCTGGAAAATTTATAGAGTAGGCAGATATGTATTGTTAAGATCTTAATTTTACATATATATATTTTATTCCGACTGTCAGTCCATGCCACTAGCTCAGGGAACAGCAGAGATAAATTATAATATAGATACTTAAAATATATTTTCAATATTAAAAAATAAAAGCCACTGCCAGTAATAACACACAAACATTTATTAAACATATATAAAATTTAGCATTATTATTTTAGTATGTTTACTTTAATTTTTTTTTATAAAACATTAGAACTTTACTTTAAAATTCAACTTACATTTTGACTTTTATTTTAGAATTTAATTTAAGTTTTAACTTTTATTTAAGAAGTTCGCACAGATGAATTTAATATTTATTAGAGTATTGAGTATGAACAGACTACATAGATTGCATTTGAAAAGAAAATATTCTATCCCTGATTTAACCTTAGGCCAAAAGTTCGCAGTCAAACCAATGCCAATCTATCTGATATATCGATGTAGTCAATGCAGCATGAATACGACAGCACAATACCATACTGTCAGGAATGCACATCTGAACAGCATGGTTATATAGAAAAAAATTGTCTCTCGTCCAGTACAGAAATGTTACATCTGTCTGGCGATAAGAACAATAAAAAAAAAAAACTCCAATAGGAAAAGATTGCGGTCCGTTTTGCCGACTTACAATCCCATTCCATAGGCAGAGGAGGTGATCCTCAGAGCAGAGAATACCGTCTGTCTCCGATGGTCAATAAGAAATAGGCTTATTTCGCCAAAGTACAGCATATCATGTGATCCTGCCCGTAACGAATCTCATAATACACTTACTAATTACACCAATATATCCAACCGATTAACCCAATTTAACTACGAAACAAATAACCTAAGATTAATCCTCCCTTAATTAAACTAATATAACTTTACAAATCTATGCAGCCATTCATGCCCGACTTAAATTTAACACTTATTAAAAGTTGTTTAACAAAAAAAAAAGTCATAATAAAAACTTAAAAGAACGAAAAAATAAATTAATGGAAATGCTTTTTAAAAGAAATACATTCAATAAAATAATTAATAAATAATTTAGTCAGATAGGAAATTCTACTTCTATTTAAATATTGAGAATTTTAGAATTTAGAGTTCTTATTGCTTTCAAATTAATGTTCATTAGAGTTCATAAAGTTCTTACGGTTTTAGAAAAGTTCATCCTTTACATTTGCTTGCAATTTGAGATCCAGCATTAATTCCCCCGATGTTCTGTGGTCTGCAATATAAAAAACGATTGATCATTTCTTTCTTTTTTTTAGCAAAACTGCTCTTCTTTTCAATCCCTTCTCCTTCAACTCTTCCGCACTAACACATATAGCACACCTCTGCTTTCACATCTCTTCCCTTTTTTTTTTTTTCCAAACTTTTCCTTTTATTGTAAACATTCGGATCCAGTGGACATTACGTCATGACAATGATGATCTTTTCGTTGAAGGCCCTTTCCCGATGGATTTCTTTTATTGGCTATTCTGTTCCCATTGTTTTTTCTCTCCTATCTGACGTTTAGTTATACATTTTAATTAAAATAATCATTTCCATTTTACACAATAGCATTAAGTTCTTAAAGATATATTTTCATCTTTAAATCTTTTAAGTTTTGTTGAAAATTTAGTTTTAAAACTTTTTCTTTTTTTAATAAAGTTTTCTTTTAATAATTTTTCATCTGTGTGATGTTATATATATAAAGTTTAGATGACTTTTAATTTTCAATTTTTAATTCTTAAAAAGTTTTTATTTGCGAACTTTTATTTTTAATGACTCATTTTTAAAAAAAATAATGTAATGGCGTGTGTGCCCGATACAATAGATAATTTGATTTCTCTAAAGTAAATGACTTTAACCAAACTTTAAATTTTCATTAACAATTTCAAAAAATCCTACGTACTTACCAGCCTTGTAATTTTGTCTTTTTAGGCATACGTGTGAGGGGTGGGTCCAGACAACTTAGATGGTAGGACATTGGGCAGGAATCACATTTAGCTAGCTGATGCTGGTCGTGCGACTTCTTACATATACCACACCTAACAGACAACATGCAAAAAGCACTATCAAACTGAACAAAAAAAAAAAAGGTAAAGAGTAAAATTAGCTAAATATTTTAATCACGCAGTATGTAAATTAGCTAAATATTTTAATCACGCAGTATGTAATCAATATAATTAAAATTATTAAGCATTCTGTACAAATTACAATTCATCATCACTGTATCATGCACAGAAATATTTTTTTTTAAATAAAAAAAAATTATTAGGAAAATAAAAAAAGTTGTAAATAATCCTACCTACTTTTAACAGTTTATTGCTATAAAACTCAAATATTAAAACCACTTGATAAATTGCATAGCTGTATAACAATTAAATTAGCAGATTAGATTATTTATTTATTTCAACTTAACAAAATTAACAGATTAGATTATTTATTTATTTCAACTTAACAAACAATAATATATTAAAATATATTGTAACAATAAAACTAATCTATACAATTATTATGAGAATTAAAATGAGATGTCAAAAGGTTCTATTTTTGCTTAAAATTTTATTTAAGATATTAAGAATCTAGTGGGTATTTTTCATTATTGTTCGTGCATTTCTATATGTATACACTACTTATTTCATATTTTAAAAACAACTGACCTAATACCAAATTCTAATTGTACAATAATTCAATATCAGATAATATAATTAAAATAAATTTATTAAATAACCAAAATAAAGTCACTGAAAGCAGCTGAAATTAATATATTAATATAAAATTATAGATCTACACCGTAATAATATTTTTTTAGAGACAGTAGCCAGAGTATAAAAATAGAACTGAAAAAACAATGTTTAAAAAAGGAGAAAGAATATTTATAATATTATTTTTTTAAAAAAAAAAGCCTAAACATATATTTAAAAAGATTATAAAAAGGTCTGAGAGAAAGCTGCAAAAAAGTTTAGAAAGGGGAAAATGAAAGATGAAAATATTAAGAGTTAGTATAACTAAAAAATAACGAATAATGAATATCAAAAGTTAAAATAACCTGTAATCTAAAATCAAAAATAAGAATTTGTTTAAGATTTATATAAGTAATGATACAGTTATGTTGAATGCTCTTTTGGATTTTCATTTGTCTAAAGACAGACAAGATTCTAATGTTGATACATTTTAGTTATCTTTTTCAAAATTTTTACATCTAGATTTCAGAAGAGTTTTAGGTGTAACTTTATAATATTAAAAAAAAAACTCTGAAATTTCACAATTTCTAATTAAAAAAGAGAAAACAAATCTAAAAAATAGGAGCTTCCAAAACATTAAAATATCTTTTTTATCTAAACAATCTGGAGGTTTTTTTTTTAAATATTTCTACAACTTCTCTGATAATTCTGTTTTCTAATACATTACATTTAAAATGAATTTTATGACTATCTAAATATATAATGTGGCCATTGTTGATTGTAAGAGTAGCAAGAGAAAAAGAAATATTTTTTTATATCATTTCTATGTTTTTCTCGGTACTCATCTTATAGCTAAAGACGCCATGCTATGGCGCGGTTTTTGCGCCAAAACACATTAAAATGCTGTTTCCGTGGCCGACACGTTCGAACCCGCGTTTTCTACAATACAACTTTTTTGTTGTGCTACAGAATGCAGGCCGCTATGTCGTGTCGCAGTACAGCATGTATGTCGCTAAGCAGCAATTACATTTTACGAATTCGCACAATTTATAAAATAATTACGGCTTGATGAGAGAGTTTGTATTTGAATTGTATTGAAATGTTGTTTTCATTGGATTTTTTTTTATTTTAAACTATTGAAATGTTCAGATGTTTTAAAACAATAATTATAAGACTTTTTACAACGTACTGTATTGAACTTTTATTTGGGTAAATGTTAAATATCTATGTTTTTATTGAGTTGCAATTAGGTAACGTGTCAAGTAACGTACAGTTAGTAACATTCATGAGACAAAGAAGATTCTACCGTCTGTATATTTTTGAAGTAAAAAAGAGCGGTACGAGAAAAATATCCAGTAAGAAAAGTCCAAATGTACAGGTTTTTTTGTAAATTTAATAAAAAGCAAATATTATAAACATGTTTAATAAGTAAAGAAGACATTTGTTTGTTGTTTAAAAAAGTTTGAGTTTCTTTCTTCTGTCCGAGTACGCTTACGATTTTGAATTTTTTTATTTTAGCATTACAAACAAACAGAATACTAACCCTAAAACTAACCCTAAACCTAACCCTAAAACTAACCCTAAACCTAAAACTAACCCTAAACCTAACCCTAAAACTAATCCTAAATCTAACCGTAACAACTTTTACTTTTATTACGATTATAATTTTTTAGTTAAACAACAACAAAAAAAGTCGTAACACAAGTAAAAAAATAACCGATAGAAAATTGATAAAAAAAAAGCCGTAACACAAGTAAAAAAATAACTAACACAAGTAAAAAAATATCCGATAGAAAATTAATAAAAAAAAGCCGTAACACAATTTAAAAAGTATACGATATAAAAAACACGAATCAAATTGTAATTTGTTGATTTTATTTTACATTTATTATTATCATTTAAATTGTATACGTTAATAAAAAATAATATTTAAAAAAGACGATTTTGTTTTGTTTTTATTTTCGCATTACAAAAAAGCACAGAAAAATTATTAAAATCAACGGCCCGTGAATGTTCATATTTTATAGTTTTAGCGTGAAAACGACGCCATCCTACGGCGTCTTTATCTATAATACAAGCACCTTTTTCTCTCTACTATGTTTCTCCATGAAAAGATTACCAGATCTCTATTTTGCCTGCAGTGACATTTCTGATTCAATGCATGTGTTATGTAATAATAAAGTTTAGCTATTTATCACAAATATTTTAAGGTGCTAGTATATCTGAATCACAAGATACAATATGAAATGAGACAATTTTCTATCTTAATCCCCTATGGTGGATTAACATTAAATTTTGTTTTAAATCAACCGCCATTAAAATGTTTGAAATAATTCAAACTGTTTATGGTAGTGAAACCAAGAATTGCAAAAATATTTTCAAATGGTTTGCAAGATTTCACAATGGTGAAAAGAGCACCAAGATGACCTACGAAAATATATAAAACTATCATATTGCATGTCATAACTCATAATTCAGACAAGCTATGTCCTTAAAATTTTTGTGAATAGCTAAATTATGTCAATAAATTATGTGTTGATTCAGAGATAGCACTCCAGAGAGCTTAGAAAGAGAACCAGTCACTTGAATACTTATATACATACGTATATATTTTAATCTGATAAATGTAAAAAAAAGTGAGACATTTCATAGACTTCTTCATTTTAAAATTATATATTATTCTTTGATCTGGGAAAAAGTGTTCAAACTTTTTATTATATATGTATTGATATTTTATTTACTAAATATTTTTCTAATATAAGCTATAAGCTCTTTTTATATAAAGTAAAATAGTTTTTATGGGTTTTTTTCTCTCATAAAGTTATAACTATTAATGAAATATAATACAAGTATAAACCATATTACAATATGTAAAAGACATTATTAATTATATTGGCAAAATATTCCATAAATGTGGCTTTAAAATTATTTATATATATAATAAAAAAGTTTGAATATTTCCTTTCAGATCAAAAAATAATTACTACCTACTTTCTGCTTAATTAATCACATATAGTAAAATATATGGACAGAAAGGCAGAATAATGTTACAAAACAAAAACACAATTCATTTTTTCTAACTTCATACACAATTAATAATATCTCTTTATAAATTTAAATGAAACTAAAATTCTTTTTAAGTATAATAAATTTTTTAAAAAAAGAGGAGCGAATGAAATACATAAAAGATCAATTATTTATTTCTCCAATACATTATAATTTTGCTGAGTTTTGTTTTTTCCTTCTTCAATGATTATTTTGAAATTTAAGATAAAAAAATTAATATTATAAAGTTTATATTTGGAAATCTCTTTTGAAATCCATTCACTAGTAAAATGATTGGGATATTATTGGAAATGTCATTCCTTTACCTGCCTTTAGAAATAAAATAAATCAGAATTAAATTTGATATCTTTTATCTGTGAAAATATTTATATCATTTTATATATATATTACAGACAAAATTACTTGAAGATCTATAAATTATATATTCCTTACTGATGAATAACTGGTCCACTTTTCTTTTTATCTTGTTTGGGAGATTTTATAATTTTTTTA
Organism: Epiperipatus broadwayi; assembly: GCA_028023455.1. NCBI lineage: Eukaryota > Metazoa > Onychophora > Udeonychophora > Euonychophora > Peripatidae > Epiperipatus > Epiperipatus broadwayi. The sequence goes on from JAQFVV010006299.1 coordinate 745,523, forward strand.
GGATTTAAAACTTCAGGTAAAGGCAATTTCTGAAATTAAAAAATAATTTTAAAAAAGCACAAGATATTATGTATAATATACAAAGTTATATAAAAATATCAACTGTAACCATTCTCATCTGAAAAAAAAAAAATTTAAGATATTAAAAAAAGTGAACACATATATTACCTAATCCATGTCAATTAATCAGTGAGTATTTCTGACTTTTAATATTTCATTACATTTTTTATATGAATGGGAGTGCATTATTTGGAGATCTTAGAAAATACATCTGTATGTCAAGACCAAAATATAAAGTTCAAATTTTAATAGAATTTAAAAATTATTTTAAGTAATTGAATATTTCCACGTAGACTTGAAATTTCCGTAGATATTTGATTCATGACCATCCAATTACTAGTTAGTAAATAGGTGAAGTTTTATGTAGATAATAAAATAAATAAGAAAAATACTGTCTAGAACATTCAATGTACAGCTGAATATTTCTGAAAGAATTTTTTCCCTCTTCAGTGAATCTCTGGAAAAAACTATAGGAAGACTAAGCTATTTTAATGTTATTCTTAATTAAACTATAAAATAATAAACAAAAGCAACTCATACCTTAAATTAATAAAATTATAACAAAATATTAAATGAAAATTTATATCTATGTACTTAGATTTTTAAAGCAAACTACACTGAAAAAGAATATACTACATATATTTCTTGTTCTTTATTATTATAATGATTTGTGAATTTTTTCTATATGCTCCAAGCTATCTCCATTTCTAGAATCAGTCTATTTTATGCTCTTATTGTTGCAAAATTTTCATTTCAATATTACCATGAAGTTTTTATATATTTTTCTTTTTGTGCAACATTCCTTTCCAATTCAGGTAAAAACATTTCACATTATCAACGACTCTTTTCCATATCAATTTATAATATTCCAAATACTAACTTCTTCTAAATAAGTAATTTTTAATTGCTTATATGTCTTCTTTCCTATATATACTTTGACCTAGAAAAAAAAATTAATGAACTGCAATTTGTTTTTTGTTCTTGCTACATAATTACTATTTTTAAAATAATTCCTGTTATCTTATTGATATTACTTGAGTCTGAACAATCTTCAAAGTAGTTAAATAATTTATTATAATTTAAATCCTAGTTAAATTTTAAATTTATTAAGAGTATTTCTCTAGTTATTGGTAATAAGTGTTAATATTTATATAATAGCCTCTGTGTTTCTAGATTTGCATTAATACATATTTTATATCTCATAAATCAATAAGCACTTCTTGTATTGAAATTATAAGCATATATATAATTTAAAATATAATCAAATTCTATGTGCCTTCATTTTGAAGATTTCAGACTCATTCCCATATTGGATTTTTCTCCAAAAATAAAAAAAAAAACCACACAAAATAGTTTTTCTTTCTTCACAAATTACATAAGTTTGTATTTTCTCTAATATTTTTATTTCTGTATTCAAATTTTTACTCCATTTTTATCTTTCAAACATTTTTTTCACTTTAGTTTAAAATCCTCCATGACAATTATAAAATGTTTGCTCTAATCTAAATATATATCCAACTACATAAAAATCCATTTCATTTTGAAATCTATGCATATTAAATTAAGAGTTGAAACATACTATTAAATCTATGAAGTATGAAAATGCTCTGAAAAAATAACAACCATCACATCATTATTGATATTTTAGTAGAAACAAATGAATAATTTTTTTTTTTTTTTTTAAAGCTATACGACAATATTTAAATAATAAGAATAAATCTTGTTGACTGGAAGAATACATAAATGATATTGATATTTAAGAAATATAAAGAAGATATTAGAAATTATAGATGTCATTATTTTTTTTTTGTTTTATATGAAAATGTTTACTAAAATTATTACAAATTATCTACAGAAAACTTTGAACTCAAGCCAAAATGGATATAGCATAACAGATTGCATCCAAGGAATAAGTTAAGTTATAACAAGAATAAGTAGAAAATGACAATTAGCACTGGATTTGTAGATTACCAAATGACACTTGATTTTATAAATATTTTTGCTTGAATTAAAGCTTTGATCATTAAGAAATAGACACAAAATATTATCAAATCTGCAAGAATGTTTATCAATATACAACAGGAGTAATTAGAATATATGGTAACATGAAGATTAACATTATCAAGTATAACAATCCGGAGAATATGGGGACTTGTCGTAATCTACACTACAGGGCTCCACTAGGCATTTGAACCTAGAAAATTTATAAAGTAGGCAGATACGTAAATAAAAAAATTAAAAAAAAATTTATTTTTTTTTAATTTAATATATTTTAATTCCAGTCGTTAGCCCATTGTCACTAGCTCAGTAGACTAGCAGAGATTTATATTTTATAACCAATTCTTATCTAAGAATATATAAAAAAAGAATAAAATAAGCCACTGCCAGTAATTATACACACAAACATTTATTTACGCACATAAATAATATTTAAAATTGTTTTAGTATCAGTTTACATTTTAAAATTTAACTTACATTTTTTTTTCTTTGATTTTAATTTACATTTTAATTTTTATAAATTTACATTTTAATTTTTATAAGTTCGCACAGATGGGTTTATAAAAGTGTTTTAAAATATTGAGTATAGATCGGTTACATAGATTACATGGTTAAAAAACATTTCAAAATAAACATAAACGATCAAAATACAAAGTCACTGATACCGTCAATTGCATAGGGAATACAAGAAACCCAATGGTATTCATCATAAGATACCGCATTGACACCAATAACTTAAAAGACATCCGAATAAATACATTTTAGATACTCACCATAAGGTATCATTATTTACCAAATGTCTATATATTTTGATCAAATATGAAAACCAAAGACATAATTAACCGATAACGAATCTATGCAACGTCCATACCCAACTTAAATTTAATGCATTTTTATTTAGAGTGTCGAGTATAAATAGACTACATAGATTTGCATTTGAAAGAAAATATTCTATCCTTATTTAACCTTAGGCCAAAAGTTCGCAGTCAAACCAACGTCAACTCATCTGATATATCGATGCATTCAATGTAATACGAAATACGGCAGCACAAAAGGTTAAGAGAAGAAATTGCCTCTCGTCAAATAGGAATACTACATCTATCTGACAAGAGGAGCAATAAAAAAAAAACTCTATAGGAAAGGACAGCGGACTCCGACTTATTATCCCTTCCATAGGCAAACGGTTGTGTGCGGCGTATAAAGCGATCCTGCCCGTAGAAAATCTCGTACTACATCTATTAATTACACCAATATATCCAATCCATTGACCCAATTTAACTACGAAACAAATAACCTAAGATTACCCTCCCCTAATATAACTTTACAAATCTATATAGCCATTCACGCCCGACTTAAGTTTAACATTTATATAATTTAATTTAACGAAAAACAAAACAGTCATAATAAAACTTAAAAGAACAAAAAAAATAAATGGCAATTTTACAAAAGAAATACATCAAATTAAAATTACTTATTAGTAAATAAAATTGGTCAGATAGGATTCTATTGCAATTATTTTAAATACGGAAAGTTTTTAATTTAATGTTCATTAATTATAAAGTTCTTATGGTTTTAAACAGTTCATTTTTATCCGTTGCTTGCCATTTGAACGTGAATTCCCACACCGTCCTAAAGAGATTGGTTGAGTTAGCCGTTGTTTTTTATTTATCCGGAGGTCTTTTAGTTTAGCTGGTCCTTAATGTAGAAAAAACAATGTCATTTCTTTTTTTTTAACAAAACTGAAGGGATTGAAGAGTGCGTCTTTTCAATCCCTTCTCCTTCAACTCCGCACTAACACATATAGTCACATCGTAATAACTAACTAATAATTTCCAAACTTTTCCTTTTATATTAATTTTAAGGATTCAATTGACATTACTTCATTGATGATGATGATCCTTCCGTTGAGATCCGATTTCCAGATGGACTTCTCTCATTTGCTATTAGTTTCTATTGTTTTCCTATCTGACCGTTGCTTATACATTTAAATGCCCAAAGGCTAGATCACTTTGACTAATTAAAATAATCATTTCCATTTTTCAATAACACTAATTAATTTGTTTTCAAACTTAAAGATATATTTTTATCTCTAAATCTTTTTTAAGTTTTTGCTTTTAAAATACTTTTTCTATTTTTAATAGTTTTATTTTAATAATTTTTTTTCATCCGTGTGATTTTATATATATATGAGTTTAGTATATAATTTTAATTTTCAATTTTTAATTCTTAAAAAGGAAGTTTTATTTGCGAACTTTTATTCTTTTCATGTTTACTAATAAAAAAACAATGTAACATCGTCTGTGCCCGTTACACAAGAGAGTATGACAAGGTGATTCCATCTCTCCAAAACTTTTTCTTGCAGATTAAAAGTATTTTGTAAATAAAATAGAAAGCAAAAATAAACAAATGCTTAGGAAGTTTAGATTTTGCAGATGGTTTTTTTGATAAAACATATTAACAGCTGCAAATACTACATCAACTATATTACTATAAAATAAAAGCAATTAAGTAGGTCTAAAGACAAATACAATAAAAATGAATGGCTTCTTAAAAAATGAAAAAATAAAGATAGATAATAATGTGACATTTTAAATAAAAGAATTTTACTAACGTTTAGTTATGGATATGAGATTTGAACACTTAAAAAAAAACAATACATAATCTGCAGTTATCATAGCAAAATTTAGCAAGCTAGATTAAAAAAGAATTTAATGGATTAAAAAAAGAGATGGAACAGGCATTGTGAAAAAAAATAAAGAAGCTAAAGTGGAACTGGAGTAAGCATGTTGTTAAAAGAGATAATACTGATAGGATAAAAATTTCTAAACTGGATTTTTAAGCAATTATAAATTACAAAGAAGTTAGAAAAAAAATCACCTATGATCAACAAGAAAGTTTTCTGTATAGTGAAAAAAAAAAGCTGAAAATCAGAAGCACTGGAATAAACTCAAAGAAAGATTGGTAATTATAATGTAATCGGGCTTTGGCCACTTGATGGTATTGTTGGCAGTCAAAAACAATACAATACAATGTTCGGGGCCGCGTTATTTTTAAATTGAATCGCTGTTTGTTTGTTTTTTTTGTTATTAATTTATTGATTGCTATAACTTTTTTTTATTTAAAAAGTTGTTTAACTTTAATTTATATAACTTTTTTTTATTTAAAAAGTTGTTTAATTTTAATTTTGGATTTAGTAAACGACAAGCTTTTTTTTATTTTTAAATCGCTGTTTTTAGAACTTTTTTTGGCGATGTCTATTTAGCGATGTCTTTCCCTTAATTATTGCTTTCTACATAACAAAACAACTGTGTAGGGTTAGGGTTAGGTTTAGGGTTAGTTTTAGGATTAGTTTAGGGTTAGTTTTAGGTTTAGTTTAGAGTTAGTGTTCTGTTGTTTGTAATGCTAAAATAAAAAATATCGTAACCGTAGTCGGACAAAAGAAAAAAACTCAAACTTTTTTAAACAACAACAAACACATATAAATGTCTTCTTTACTTATCAAACATTTTTATAATATGTGCTTTCTATGAAATTTACAAAAAATCGTGTATATTTTTATTGGACAGCAGAAATACTCGGTTCTGTTTTCGGCAACTGCGGAAAAAGTTACAATCGCCAGACATTTTATGAACTATGTGGTATTTCACATGAAAACGAGATTTCGCAGTGAACTCGGCCGAATTCCTTTGACGTACTCTCGGAAAGCTTTTACACATTACACCTTCTCTAAACTCGGCCGAATTCCTTTGACGTACACTATAAAGTCAGGTTTCTTAAATTCATTACAAATACAAAGATTGTGTAACGTACATTGTAAAAATTTGACTAATAAAAATATACACACATATATATCAAACTGTACACGAAAGATAAGTGTGTGGATTCACAATAACTGTCGCAAAGCAGAAATAGGCCGTATTATTCCTGCTTTACATCATCATCAACGGCCTTCTAATGGCTAAGACAAACATTAGATGTTTTCTACAGCCGTAATGAAGGCCTTGTAAATGGCATTTGTTAGGTGTTTTGGTGAGCCAGAACACCATCAAGTGGCCAAGCCCGATTAGGTTATAAGTACCGAAAGATCATTATACTGTAGATCACTAATGGTTGAAAATTATGATGATGATAAATACTTTGATATATTTTGAAACTAGCTATAAACTGCTCAGATATATTAGAGTACCAATTGGTCAATCAATTTATAACAGTACTCATATATGAACTAATAAAATTTAATAAAAATAAACAAACAAATACAAATGCATAAAAGATAAACACAAAATATGTGTTTATTACATCATGCAAAAAAATAAGTGTTGAAAAGTCATGAATAGATTTTAATACATCATTGTCAGGTAATGATATTTGATAAGTTAGAAATCTATAAAATAAAATAAAAAATGGATGCAAATTTTAAAATAATTGCCATAGTCAGACGATAGTTCATTACCATATTTTTAGACAAATATCAATTGCATATGTTGATACAAATTAATTATTAAGAAAAAACAACTAATAAAAATAGAGTTTACTTTTAGAAAATGTTGGCTATTGTAAATTTAATATACTCAAGGTGACAAGTGCCACATATAAATATAAATTATGGTATTGCTATGGCAAACCTACTTCATAAAACCAAATGTAAAGAAATTGACTACATATAATTGCAAAATTCATTTATTAAAATAAATCACAGGATAATTTAGATTAAATATATATATATCAACATCTAAAATTAGTTGCTAATATCATTTCTAAAGCATTATAATTATTAAATTTACAAAAATAGAGATTTAAAAAAAAAAATATTATATGAAACTGATGGAAAGCAAACAATTCCAAAAATTTTATTACAATTTTAAATATCAGAATATTAAACTTTAACAATATATAATTTACAACTATTTAATTATATTACCATTCTATTATAAACATTTTGTAACGTATTACAATATAATACATCACTAATAAATCTATGTTACATGTTATTCCAGCTGTAAAAACTGTTCACGGTATTATTTAAATATTTTTATTTATTTATTTTTAAAAGAAAGTTGGATGAATCTTAATTTTTATCAATAATATAAATGATATTCTTAATCAAAATTTCATACCAGAAATATGTTTACATTAGCCACAAAATTCTTATTTGATGTAATGACCAATACTTTGAATATTTTCTAAGACTATTTTTATATTACATAAAAAACTTTATAAAGATCAACTTCTTCAATTTCATCTCTATACTATTTCATTTCTAAGTAAAGAATAAAATGTTAATTCAGAGTGTGTATAAATAGAACTAATGCAATTTCCTTAAAACACATGCAATCCTTTTTATCTTTATCCTAGATATTCTATTAAAATCAAATAATTTTAATAGAGATTATCAATATATTTATTTATTGTTATCCAAATATCTAATCAAAAATATATATATATGCTGACATACTTTTTTAAGAACTTTTGCCTTCTGACATATCAGAGAATTTTAATATTTGTGTTAAATGATTTTCCTTGAATTCAAAGTTAGAATATATTTTGAAAAATTATATTATTTAAATTCATTCTGTAATATTGAACATTGGGAATATTCAAATAACTGACACTTCTGAAAAAAATAATACATAAAAAAAATTGATTATTTTTTTAAATCATTTAAAAATTTAATTGATTTTTCATAAATTTATTAACTATTCAAATAAATGTTTAACAACTTATACTTTTAAAAATTATAAAGCAATAAGCCAGAAAAAAATTATGGATGGATGCCTTTAAAGATGAATGATATATATCAATTATGTTGGAAAACTTTTTTATATTCCTTTATGCTCTTTGCAGATATTATTTTCTATGATAGTCTCTTTATATCTTCTAAATAAATAAAAATCTGCACAATACATAGCGTATTATGTCATTATATTTCCAGACAGAAATATCTATAACTTTTGCAGATGATAAATTATCTTTTGTAAATGAAGATTAGGATTTTTTTCAACTGAGATAATATAATGACTTGTTTGTGCATTATAATTCAGTCTAAAAATAAATATTTCTCTTTGCATAATATCAAAAATGTATTCCGTCACTTCTTTTAATTTTTTTTTTTAGTTTTACATATTACTTTTTAAAAAAAAAAAACAATAGAAAAATCAGCACTTAATTGATTAACAAGATTTTGTACAATCTAGTTAAGATATGCTCCACTATTCAATTTCTAATTCAGATTTATTTTGTAATTTAATTTCTAAACATCTACTTACTTACTAAATTTTTCAAAGCAATGTTATACTAGTTTCTTATATAATTTTGTCAAAAATTTGCTGCAGTATTATATAAAAATTATGAAATATCATACCCTTTAATTCAATTCATGCAAAGCTGCCAAATATTAAAAAAAAGTCAGCCATTTCATATGCAATTAATTTATGACTTTATACTATACTTACTGATTTATCCTAGTAAGCAAGGCAGAAAAAAAAAATCAAAATGTAATTAAGTCAGAAAAAAATGAAGCATACAAAAAAAAGAATATAAGAAAAATATATCTTGGATTAAAAACATTGAAAGATAATCTGTAAATTTCTTTAGATTTATTATAAAAATGTATATTTTCTTATTTTTTTTTTAAAATTAAAAATCAAATAGTTGTTGCTGAGGAAGTCATACGACATTCAAGCACCAAAAATGATGGGATTGAACTTTTGATCCATGAATCTTTAGCTCTCAATTAATGTAAGACAAGATGAACCTCCCAAAATTATTGATTATTTTTTATGTTATTTTCTTAATTTTATATATTCATTTTAAAATATCATCCATATTAAAAAAATTTATTGGATAAACTAGAACAAAGTCATTATATGCTTAAGTTACGGAAAATATTTTGAAGTCTAAAAATGCTCTACAAATGTTTCAAAAAATGTTTTATTTCTAAGAATATTACAATATGATGTGAAGCAGACAGCGATAACTTGCATATAACATAATATAGTACTACAATTTAAAATATTAAATAACTGATTATAAATGAAATTTTAATATTAAGAAGTATATATATGAATGTAGATAAGCTAAAGGGTTTCAAATAAAAGATTTTTTTTTTTTTAAGTCAATGCATTATTATTGAAAGACATAAGAAATACATTAAACATTGATGTTCATACACATGTGATTTGCTTTGAATGATAATCCTATTTATAATAAAATATTATAGTTCTTAAACTTTTGTAAGTCAGTACTAGAAATAATATTAATTAAACTACACCAATTAATTAATTTTAAATTTCTAGTCAAATTTCTTATTAGTAAAGATTATTAATTGATTATGTTGCCTTACACAACTTTTCCAATGAAAATAAAACAAAATAAAAGGGAAATTTATTTGAAAGTTTAACAATCATAACTCATTACTCACAACTCATAGTATCATTCCAAGATAAAATGAAAAAGATATTATATAATCAACAATACAAATTGTTTAAAAAAACTATAATTAATTAGATTTCATAATTAATTAAATGTAGTCAAAATAAATAAATTGATAAGACTTTGAATTGTTTTAATAAAAACATAAAACACTGCAACTAATTAAAAGATTTACTCCAGAGAACGATATAATTAGAAACAAATAAATATGAGTGCAAAAAGAAAAAAGCAATCTGATTTGCCTTGCTCTACAACTTCAATAAATCATCAATTTGATACCTGGGAAGAACAATCTGTCTCCAAGATATAAAAAAAACAGATCCAGGATCTCATGTAAAAGCCACTTGATTTTATTATAATTTTTTTAAGCATGCACATTAGGGATTTTAATTATAAGTAATTTGTATATATATATATCAAGCTATTTTTACACCTATGGAATCTATCTTTGCAACTAAATTAAATTGCTTTTATTTACATTTCTGCAGTAGGAGTTCTCTATTTTCCATTCTAATAATCTAATATTTGTATAATTTTCTTAAGTATGTAGAGCATAGAGATAGTTGCAGGCTAGGCAATACAATGCAGTCAACCATTGAACCTGTAATAGGCTTTAAACATTCTCAATTGATGTAGACAATTTGAACTATTTAATATATAGAAATAGTTCAATGAAGCAGAGTATATATAGCTAAATATCTAAAATAAATCAAATGTCCATTGGTACATTTGTTGCAAAAAATGTAGCAATTTGGGTATTGCATGCAATCATATAGAAAAATATTTCCTTATAAAATAAAATATAGATTAATTTGGCAATATTAGTGTTTTGAGATCAAAAAATTAATAGAAATTGCCAATTATTGATGTGAATGAGTATAAACTGAAAACTTCCTCTATGATAAAATAGCCAAAAAATTGGTCTTTCATTTTTATCATTTCCATTCAAACATATAACAAAACTTCCCTTTAAAAACAGATATCAGGTTAGAAGGTAGAAAATAAAAGATTTCAATATTCATCTCAGAAAACTAATGAAAATATGCACAAAGTAAATTTTTGGAGGAAATTCTTTTACAACTACTACTTTCAAATACGATGAATGAAAGAGAATAACTTTTCACAGATGGTAAAATGTTTTATAAGTTTATATAAAGAGAATGACATGAGATAGTGCAGGATTAATGTGGTAATTTTTATAACATCAGCACTATATAAAACTGCTCTATTAAAAAAACATTCAATCCAATTATAAATAAAGTTATAAAACAAAAGGCAAATAGTAATAAAATCACTTCATAAATATAAATAAAAACCAAGAGAAATGCATTTATTGTAGGGTCAGAAGGCTTCTTGCTATTATATAAAAAAACCAAGAAGTATAAAAATAAAAGTGGAATGAATTTTATTACCCAAAATAATTAAAACTATTAAAATTAAAAGAAAATATACTAATATGGAAATTGATAGCAGCTCTGGTGTGTTGCTAATATCAGAAAAAGTTTGGAAAACCAGTGACTAATAGTAAAATATTGCCCCATAAAAATGTTAATAGAATTATGTTAAACAATAAAAAAAACTTTAAATGTTCAAGTAAAAATTTATGACAAAGTAATAAATTCACTTTTATTTATAGTTCTCAAATAAAGAAATTCATTAATGGGAAGTTATTGCTTCAATCTTCTAAAAAGATATTGATTCAATCTTCCTGGATTGAGAATGCTTGCAAATAAAATTAATATAAAAAGAAAAATATAAAGCCATTTCCCAAAAAACAAAGATGGAAAAAATAAAAAACCATTCCTATATGAAAAGAATAAAAACAAATAGCAAACTACTTAAATCCAAGACATATGAAATATGTTTTGCCCAAAGAGCGAAAGTTGAGAAAGCCCTTAATTTGATTAGAAAGAGCATATGAATTCTGATAGAAATATCAGAATAGATCATGTCAATTGGAATAATCACCAAGACTAATCGACAAATATATAGTGTAATGATTATAGTGTTATTATAAATATAAATAAAGTGTGCCATTAACAAAATCTTTATATTTTGCTATAAGTTAAAGTATCATTAGCATTCTATCTACATTTGTAAAAACTAATCATCTAAATTTTTGATGATAACAATTCATATGGGATTGTTTAGATACAATCATTTTGCATTTGGTAATACTATAGCATTCAATTTTTTTCTAAGCCAAGATTACTCATTTATTTATTTAACATATGATATTTTTTAGATAGCTTAACTATTAATAAAATTCCACAAAGAAATTTGTTTTAGATTCAAACTAAAAGATAGATTAACTAATAGCTTTATTAAGATTCTGCCACTGAAGCCATAGATTCAATGGACCTTAATTATGTGATTCATGACTTATATTTGATTACATCTATATATATATCAGTGGCTGCTAAATTTCATTTATAAAGCAGATAAGCACAAGGATCATGGATTATCCTAAATCTGTTGATGAAACTCCAATTGCATCTAGGAAAATCAAATCTAGATGGCTTTAATTTTGGATCTGGAAAAAATTATTTGTTTTGTTTTTGGAAGCTAATAAAAATTTCATTTTTTTTTTTATGCCATAATTCTTCAATTGTAGACTATTGGTTGAACATCCTAAAAGAGGATCTTGATTTGAAATAGGTCTTAAGTTGTGAAATTATAACTTGAGTTATTGACAATTTTGATTCTGTTTAACAGTTTTTTAATACATTTTCTGTCAACTTTTCCACTAATAACTGGCTAAAGACTAAGTGAAAAAACAGAAAATCACTGCAAAGGAATAAAATTACATGTACCAATATTTTTATAGTAATATTTAATTTAGTATCTGTAGTATTTTAAGTGCAAGAAATACTATAGATAAGAAAGATTGATAAGAATACTCCAGAAGTTTAAGTTAAAAGTATTAATTAATGATAATGAAAACTTTTAGAAATGAAAATGATTGGTTACATAATTAAAAGGTTTCAACAGACTTAATGAAAAGAATGGAAACACAAATGTTGAACTGATTAGTAAAGATAAAATCTTAATGGAAATAGTAGATCCGGAAAGTGAAATTAAGTAAATGCTTTCGCAAAGAAATTTTAAGTAATGGATAATTGCGGATAAGAGAACAATTAAATTAAAGACATAAAAACTCAGGATTGTGAGTTAAGTGCCTTTTGCTCTTTTTCCTACTTTATGTTGGTGAAGTGTTTTGTGCGCAATGAGTATTGTCAGCAACCAGTCAACATTTGCGAGGGAGTAAAACCAGATGTTTTGGAATCTGAAGATATAAAAATCCGACTAGATTTAAAGTAGATCGTCCCGATTTTATTTTTTGTAAGCCAAAAGGGCTCTTAAGTTTTAACTTTGGGAACTGTATTTATTTAGCCTAGTTGTGAAGGAGTCAATGCATTAAATGAGACAGTAATTGTCGGACTATATTTAAAGTCTGTTTAAGAAATCTTAGAGCATTTATTATTATTATGAGTACTATTATTTATAATTGAGTTTGTATATATTCTAGCTTTGTGTTGTATAACTTGTAATAAATCTTTATTTCTAAATTTACTTTTAGTTATTAATTAATTGTGGTTTGCCTTACGCAAGTTGTGGGCAAATACATAATAAAATGGCACAGTTGAAATTCGAACCTAACTAGAGAAAGTACAATCAGGATATAGATCTATAGTTTGATTAACGGGTAAAATGTTGATAGGTCAAGGTAGTAACCCTGAATTTGATGTAGAAAATACAGTGGAATGGCCGTCGTATGCAACTCAACTTGAACATTTTTCATGCTTAATGGCGTAAGTGATAATAGTAAAAAGGTACCAGTCTTGTTGTGTTTGGCAGGGAGGAAATTAATTGAAATCATTGTTATTGGATGGACCTATAACAGAAGCAGTAAGTTATGAGGTGATAGTTAATAAGTTAACAGAGGCCACAACCATCTAGGCATATCGTGATATTGGCTTTCTGTAATAGAAGACAATCAAACAGTGAAAAAATAAAAAGATTTTGACATTGGTGAACAAGTTTTGTTGGATCAATTGCTATGGGGAATAGTAGATGAAAGGTTAAGACAAACTTTATTGACTGAAACTAAGTTGTCTTATGAATTAGTGATCAAAAAAGGGATTGCATACAAGTTAATTGTTGAGCAAACGCTCACTTTTAGAAGTAAAGCGGTCAAGGAGGGCAGAACAGCAGTTTATAAAATGAATAAAAGTAGGCTGCAGAGAATGATAAATCAAGTGGTGAACCAATATCCTTAGGGAAATGTTTTTGCTATGGGAAAACAGATCATTTTGCTAAGAATTGTGTTTTAATTGTGGCAACAGAGGGTATTTAGCAGCAGTTTGCAAAAAACCCAAGCCAAAAGATAAAAGTGAAGTATCCAAATGGAGGGATGTAAGCAAGATGAAGTTAATATTAAAAAGAGTATGATTTCACACTGGCAAAATCAATATATGCTAACACTTAAAATATTTAGCACAGAGCTTGATATGGAGATTGATAGTGGCTCAGGTATTACATTGGTGTCTAAAAGATAATGGAAGGAAATAGTAAAAGGTTATAAAAATGTTAAAATTAAAAAGTCTGAGATAAAAGTTAAAGATATAAGCAGAAACTCATCAATGTTAGTTGGAATGGCAGAGGTTCCAATTTCATATAGAAATAAAGTATACTTTTTGCCTATATATATTGTTAAGGGACAAATAACTCCAATAATCGGTAGAGAGTGATTTAAGGAGTTAGATATTAAGGTATCAATTGTTAAAAACATTTCCATGGAACAGGAAATGTTGAATAGGTATCCTGAATTATTGTCTGAGGAGTTAGGTTTAATAAAAGCAAACCTGGTAGATTTAGAATTAAATGAAAACACACAGCCTGTTGTCTGTAAGCTGTGGAAGATTCCATTTGCGCAGAGAGAAGAGGATGAAAAGAAGTTAAAAATATTAGTGGCTAGAGGTTGTGTTAACCTCTGTAGAAGAGACAGAAATGAGCAGTGATTGAAACAGAAATAATGAGTTATTAGGATAGAAAGTAGATACAGTGAAAAGAAATCGAAACATGAGAAAAATTTTACAATAAAAAAGAAAAATTTTGATGTTTGTAATATAGAATTTATGACTCAGACTACCACTAAATTTTCTTTTGTTATAATTTCATTAAGGAAATGGCATTATTCAGGGAAAGATAGAAATTTTAGAAGAGTTAACATAATCTCATGCGGCTAAAATACAGCTAAGTATTGTATATATACATTTTCTTAATAGATTAAACATGATTCTATCTGATCAGAAATGATGTAAGTAAAAAATAAAAATAATTATTGTTGAAAGATATAAAAAAAGAGTTTAATGTGTATTTTATCAATCTTAGAAATATTTCAAAGGATGAATAATTATTTTCTAGATATAATAAAACTAGGGGGGAAACGGGACTATACAGTGAAACAAAAAAGATGTTTATTAAAAAATATAAATATAATTTAGAAGATAAAAGTAAAATTACATGACTTTAAAAAAATAGACAAATATAATATATTGTCAAATTTTCTGTTTGATTTAATATTGTATATATTTAGATGAGTTTTTAAATGTATTGTAGATAGATTTAATGTATCAGATTTATTAATGATATGGCATTACTTTTGCTTAATGAAAATGAGTTTCAAAAAATGTTACATAGCATTGTTAGAACTTATGGAAAGATTAGAATAAACATATAATAAAACTAAAGCAAAAAAAATGAAGGGGGCAAAAAAAAAAAAAAAGAACAAGCATTAGACAAGAAGTTATAGAGCAGGTTAATACTTTTAAATATTTGGAAAGTTGTTTAGCTGATAATCAAAAAAAAAAAAAAGTGAAAAATTCGAATGACTAAAGATGTCTTTAATAAGTATAAAAAATTATTTTGTGGCCTATTAAACTTAAATCTAAAAAAAATTTATTGAATATTTGTTTGAAATATAGTTTCTATAATTAATAACATGGATAATTTTAAAAAAGTGAAAATATTAAAATGCAAATTTAGAGAATAAGAACATAAATTGAAAAAAAAAAAAAAAAATTATCAACATAAATTATAGCATCAAAAAAAAACTGAAAGATTATTTTTGTGTTTTAAGATAGAGAAATCATGTGGTGTATAGTAGAAAAAACTAAATAGAGTATAAGAAAAATATAAAAGAAAAAAAGTTAGTTGATTATTGATTAAAAAAACAAAGTTGTATAACAAAAGATAGAAAGGCTTGTTTACGACACTATATTTTGTTTAAAACATTTTTTGCCAATATAATTTATGCCAATATTTTTTTCAAAAATTTAAAATTACGTAAATCCAAAAAAAAAACCCTGATAAATTCCAAATAAAAATTTCAATTTCTAAAGCAAACTTACTTTTCCTGTAATATCATTAAGTATCTTCCAGAGTTGTTCTCCACGCTCACGAAGATCTGTTCCTTCCAATTTCAATTTTTCACAATCTTCTGTAAGCTGATAAAATTACACATATATACATAATACTGCTCAATATATAATAAAATTATATATATATTGTATAAGTTTAATTTTGTAAATTGATTGCTTTCCTTTACAAATAAACACAATACTTTTATTATTTAGAAATAGAACTGTATTAAATATAAATGTACTAAATATTTTGTTTAATCAAAAGATATTTTTATATAAGACATTTGATAATAGTTTTTTTACATGAAGTTGCTTTTAATTATTCAAAAACTTTATGTTTCCAAAATAAAAATAATAATAACCCAAAGTTTAATTGAAAACCACCTGAATATAATGAAAAGAAATATTTGAAATGTATCTTCAGAATATTGAATAAAATGATGTTTTTTTAATTCTTATAATTATCATAATAATAATGATATTTATTTTCTGAATTAAATAACATTTTATATATGAATATTATTTCCATGATAAATTATCAGAGTATTAGGTGTTTTCATTTTTTTTCTCCCTGAACTGAATGAAATTATAGTGGGCCTAAAGAATATAAATTCTACAACTTGAGTAAAAAAAAATAGATTGAAAATATATTCTATTAGTCATATTTATTCCAGAAGAATAAACAAAATAATCTTGATCTTTTGTAAATAGAAAAAAAAAAAAAATGAATTTATGAAACATAACAATGCTCTAAAATTTAAGTATGACTGGACATTTTTAAAAATGATATAGTAGCTATTCAATCATAGGATAAAATTATCTATTATTAATTTTAAAAATCTATTAGTGAGCAAGATAAATTTCAAATTTTTTAAAATAAAATTTCTAGATTTGATGAAATGTTAAATATATACTAATTATTATATAAATTTATTTAAATATTAATATGTAATATAAAAATAATAATTTAAATACAGCTTATTTAATAAATTTTTAAATAACCATTAGACTACTCTAAATTCTTTCTGAAAAGTTACAATCCAAAGTAATAGACATCTAATCTAATTTACTTTTTTTAATTATTAAATAAACTACATTTAAACTAACATTTTTATTTTTATAGTTAAAAAAAAAACAACCATTCATTCATTCATTCATTCATTAGTAGCAGAATAAACTTTATTAATTATAAAATTGTTAATTACAGGGCATCCATTAATTTAAATACTATTGCATTCATCAATTGGTTCGGATCATCATCTCCCATACATATATATATAATCAGTTCAGTTTATATTAAGATAGCATTCCATCATTGAATTTCCAATGATATGGATAGCTGAAGAGTTGGAAAGTATTGAAGCCTATCCATTAAATTTTGTGGATTTTCTATCTTAATATAAACCAAACCCTAATTATATGTGTGTGTGTGTGTGTGTGGTAGATGATGATGCAGCCGAACTGATGAGTGCTGGTTCAGCACGAAATAAGGATAATGGAGATCATTTATCTTTTACACATGTATGTAGTCACGTGTATCAGGTATATAAAGAAATATCTATAAAAAAGATATTATTACTATTTTATATATTGTTACTCATAAATTATAATAATGAAATTGTTCAATTATACCTCATCATATTTTTCCCTTAATGATCGTTCCTCTTCTTGAAGTTTATCATTTTGAGTTAAAAGATCATCAAGATGACTTTGCATTTGAATCATACGTTCATTACGATCTAAAAAAATTAAACAAATATGTAAACTGATTGAAATGTTTATGCATATATATATAAATTTATACAGAGACAGTAAAAACAATCTTTTGTGTGCATGGTATGCATGTGTATTTAATGTGACTTCATTTCCCTATCTAATTACCATATCCTCAAACATATTTATTATTTGTTTCTTTAAAATATTTGTCAGTTTACAATTCCTACTTCTCATATATATGTAATATATTAAGTACAGATGCTAATGCATACATATACACTCAAGTCTGTTCAATTTTAAATTCAAAATACATTTAAGTTTATTTAAAATAATGGAAAGTTTTTAATCTAAATAGCAATCAAATGTGCATTAATAATATTCAAAATGTTGCATCTTAGTGAAATCAGGAGAATATTAATATCACAAAGACTTAGCAAATATATATAAAAAAAAAGACTAAAACAGCTATCTACAAAATTGTAAAGTAATGAAAAGAAATATCTATTAACTACCTGCAAAAAAGAAGTCAATAATAAACTTTTAAACAAATTCTGATTTTAAAAGCACCCAAAGTATTTATGTATCAGAATATCTGAATCATAAACTATTTTTAAGCCTTGAAAAATAAAATAAAATAATTCTAAAAAAAAGTGATGAAAATTTATACAGAAAAAAAAAAATTAATAAATCTAAAAATAAATTGAATATGTTATTTAGTCCTAAATTTAAAAAAACAGTTCGAGTCATTTAAAAAAATATATGAGAAACATAGTAGATAAAAGTAAATAGACAAATTAATTAGCATTGTGGTAATTATTATGCTACCATAAAGCTCACAATTAAAAATAATAAATAATTTATTTCATTTATGAACAAAATTAAAATGATAAATCATTTCAATTGTTATCAAAAAAAAAGTTCCTTGGTTTTTTTTTTTAATCTTATTTAGAATGCTCAGATTAAGTATTTGCTACAAATATATTGATAAGTATAGTCATTAATAGCAGTCAATGCATTAGTTAATATCTTGATATTGATTCACTGCCAGAAATTGAATGTCCAAAGAAATTATATCTATAATCAACATCTTGATAAACATTATTAAATTTAATGTTATAAAGCAATGATTTCATTATTAATGTTACCCTCAGGAATTCTTTCTATATGAAGAAAGGATTATGTTCAACAATTAAAATTCCAATATCTCTCTGCTATAAATCAGATAAATATTCATCATGTCATTTTAAAAAAAATTGATTCTTTAATAATGTTTTCATTTTCTCTTTTTATCTTAAACTGAGCCATTTCTGTCTGAAATATTTTAAAAAAATATTTTAAAAAAATATTTCAACTATATCTTATGTGAATTAAAAACAAGAAAATGAACTCAACCAAATTAATTTGTCTTATCAAAAATAATGTGAATAATTTAAATATAAAAAAAAAAACACTAGTAAAGTAGTGAATAAAAATTATAAAAGAATAACATTGTAAATTCATACTTTTTTGGGATACCAATTTCTGGTGGATATTTAAATTGAAAAAAAAAAAAAATGCTAAAACAATGTTTATTCACATGTCTTTAAATATAAATGATTTTCACAAGTAAAAATAAAATAAAATATATAAAATCATTAGCATTTTTTTTAAAACTTGAACATTTTAAAATTAGTTGATATTTCAATTTGTGAATTATTGATTGAGTTATTTACACAAGAATTACTGTAATTACTTAAAGTAATTGTTTAAAATTTTTTAGAAATGCTACATGAAATAAAATTTAAAGCATTGAAATGATACCTAAAATCTCATAGTTGTAAAAAAAAATTTTAAACAGATGTCAATTATATAGTATAAGTAAAGCATTCTCCTTTTTTACTAAATAGATAATCTTACTTAAAGCTTTCTCCTTTTTTAACAAGTAGATAATCTTATACTACAACTTAAATTTACTTTTTAGTACAACATTGAGCTTTTTTCATTAATTTAAGTTCTATACTTTGAATAATTTAATATTTTCAACATTGTAACTTTCTGTAATAAATCTTATCAATCAATAAAAATAAAAAAATGATTCAATTGATCAACCTTAATGTTTGTGAATTTTTAATAATGCTCATTGTATTATATATATTAAATTTCAGTCACTAAAGTTATCTATATACCAATAATTCATTTTAATTATTTATTTAAATTTTTATCCTTGATAAAATTTTACGCTTAAAAAATGAGAATTCTGTTTTCTAACTTTCTTTTATTACTTTTTTTAAACCCATCTTGTTTATCTTAAAATAAAAAAGCATTCTAGTTTTAACAACATTACTGCAAAAAAAATTTAAGTATTAAAATACAGGTATTTTTTTTAAAAAATGCTGCAATATCCTTGCACAATTAGCATCATCAAAAGGGATCACTATTAATATATATAATACATAATTTAAATTCTAATAATAAACTACAAAGCTAAAAATCTGTAAAAACCTACCCAAATAATAACTAACAAATTCTACTGTAAATGCTGGAGGAATGTGCCATTTGCGACGAATATCAACTAATTTTTCAGTAACAGTATGCTGGACTTGCAATGTCTGTAATAATATAAATATATTAATGCCTAATAATAATAAATTTTAAATAATAATTATTTATTAATATAAGTAAAATAAATTCTAATAGTAAATTCCATAGATATTTCCGCATTAATTGCAGACCTTTTATTAAAAATATCAATTTAGAAGTGTAAGTTAAATCCTATAGTGAAGATAATTTTCAATTACAGAATTCTAAGATTTTTAGTTTAGAATTAATAGAATTTCCCCCTCCCTTATTCTTTTTAGCACTTTTAATTGTTTCAGATTTAAAATTGTTGCAGTAATTTCATAAAACTCCATATATTTAGAAAATATATATATATACTTTTTGTATTTAAATGTTTTCCTATTAAATGAACTCATTTATTATGAAAATTAATCCTTTTAAAAAATATATTCTTAAATTATTACAAATTAAATTTGTGATTATAAAATGATTTCTCAAAATAAAGTCATAAGTTTCTGTACACACAACCACAAATTTTGTTAACCAGGTTAAATATTTCCTCCTTTCAAAACCTTTACACAACATAATAAACTCATCTATTTCTTACTCCTTATTATCCAATTACTTTTCCAGTTCTGATTCAATTCTTTTTTTTCCTTCTATTCCATTTTAATAGCTGTTTCGTAATTCCATCATCCTGTTCTAATATGTCTAATTTTATTTATAAAGACTTAAAAACAAATTATAAAATCTCTATCTTTTCATTCTCTTTATTATTAAATTTCTTCCATTTTCCATACAATTTAACCTAATTTTCTTTCAACATCTTATTCTCAAAAAATCTTCATATAAATTCTTATTTTTTATTTCATTTCTGCTTTCTTTTCTTATATCTAAAGTTTTTTTAATACGCATATTCACTTTCCGTAATGCTAATTTTTTTCCTCTAACCAATTTATCTATCCTTTTTTCCCAATCTTTATATATTAGGTACCTGTAGTAGATTCTCTATCCATTTATCTAATTTCTTATTCTAAGAACAGTGAAACAGTCTATCCCTTAACTTTAATATATTGTAAATCTTTTCATGTCTAATGTATTTGATGTCTTTTTCTTAGAATCCAATTAAACACTATTTTAATAAACTATTTTCATTCATAATTGTAACCTTACAAACATTTTGATTTAATTTGATTTCCTTCACTCGAATTGCTTCATTTATTATTTACAACTCAACACTCAATGAATATCTATCTACTTCTTTTTGTATTCTTTCTAAAAAAAAAACTGAATTCCTTGGTGAATATCAAATACAAATATTAAAGGAGGAAATACCACATCTTATATTTATTATACAAAGAACAGCTCTAATTCCCAACAATCTGTATAATTCATAATTTTTATTAGTCATTTGTTAGATTAGAAACTATCCACTTGATATATTCCATACTAATATATTTCATTAGTGTATAGATTAAGGTAAATGTGTGGAAAATACATTTTATTTAATAGTTTAAGAATATGACATCATTGTATTGTATTATTATTATTAATTAATCATATTGTGCACTATTTTATTTAAATAAAAGTTCATTTTATTAAACTATAATTTTAAAGAAAGTCAATGTATTTATAATTGTACAAAATCTATTGTATGTAAAAGATTAAATTGTAAGAACTGACATTATTATTTTTATTACTCTTAATTAAACTGCAAAATGATTTACTGTTCTGTTGGCACTTTGCTAAGATTAACTTCTTGTAATACTGATTGATTATGTAGATAGATTTGATAGTCGCTTTTTTAAAAAAGTACTACTAAATTTTAAGATCATAAAAATAAATTTCTAAATGCATAGTTTTTCTATCCTAGAAGGCAAACACAAATTCAAATGGATAATCTATTATTCTATCTCATCATCCGACATCAATAGAAATATATTTCAAGCCATCAATTGCTGCAAAAATTATCTTATCTACAACTTTTTACAAGCCTGTCTGAATTTAAAATGGAGTGCCATAATGGAAAAATTGTCTGCTAGGATCTTCAAAATTGCAGAAGGAAATAGAACTTTACTGATGTATAAATCACAATAAATAAAAACAATTTATTAATTTTTATTGACTTTTTTTTTTTTAAAAAAAAAATAATAAAAGTTTTTCATATAAACATTTTTATGACAATATTAGTTATTCATAACCTATCAGTTCTTAGACATTGTCTAAATTAATATATCTTTTGATAAAATATGTATTCAAATTAATATTTTAGAATACCTTATTGAAATGTTCAAAAACATAATACAAATGTAATAAATAATAATTCAATCTTATTTACGTAAAGTATATTGATGTCATATTTTAGTACCAATTATAAAATATATAATCTGTGTTATTTAAAGATAATTATTTATAATTTTTAATTTTATAATGCTTAATGGGAGTTAAGTAATGCTGCATGTATTGACAGTTTAAATATTGGATGACACTGGTACTAGGTGTAAATTCCTATGGCTTTGTTTAGTTTTTAATAAATACTTTTATGAGAGCATGGATGATGCTATTATATATTATTAAGTACGGCTATGATGATGAATTAATGTTGATATTATTCAAATATTTTGTATGTGGTCTTAAATATAGCAGCTCATTTAATACCGTTACTTTAAATCTTATTTTCAGTAGTGAGTTTATCTTATATTTATTAAGCATTTCATCCATTGTTTCCTCTTTTGAGTCCTCAGTGTACAGGTTGCTGGATTACTAACTATTTATATCGGTGCTGGCTAGGTTTAGTTTAACAATATAGTAACTTGTTAATCTTGTACGCATAGGTTAACTTTAATACGTAAATTTGAATATTAATAGCTGTTGCAACTTTTTTTTAAATAAATTATTTTATTTGTTAAATATAGATTTATTTTATTATTGATAATTTACAAAAAAATTATAAATATGTTTATATGCTAAATATGTGTTACATATAACATTATAAATGAGTTTCTGATCTCTTCAACCACTGAACTATTTAAAAGAAAAATATTTTTGTATGGTTAGCAGGTTTGCGCATGTGACTTTGCTGGTAAACTTTTCTCCTTTCTCTAGGATTTGAGAACTTTTTTTTTAAATTTTTGGTTTCCCAATATCTGGGGTCTCAATAAACTTATATCCTGAGGGAGAAGAGTAGTTATTTCTATATACTTATCTTTATAATTTTTAGCTTTTCAAATTTTTGAGCATTAATAAACTTATACCCTGAAAGATAAGAGTACCATACTTTCATATCATATTTCCCTTCTCTATAATTTGCTTTTATTTATTTATTTTTTTTTAAACATTTGACGTCAATGTGTAAGGTTTGTTATAATATAAAGCATCCTGAGATATTTAAAAATATAAGAATTTTTTTATCATTGGATTTTGATCTAGCCAATGTTTGAGGCCTGATAAATTTTACTCATTGGTTTTGATAAATTAGAAATAAAAGACTCCAATATATTACATAGTAAAAAATAATTTTTAATATTATTTGCCAATAAGTTATATCTATTAGTTTTAATTCAATAGAAGTAAAGCACCTTGAAGTATTGAAGAATATAATTTGTTGGGTTTTTTTTTTTAAGATTGTGACTTTCCAAATTGTTGAGTTCAAAATAAAATAAAAATCTTGAGATAGTTTATAAAGTTTAATGATTTAAATTTTAAGATATAAGATTGAATTCTAGTAGAGCCACATATTTCTTTTAAATTATAAAATATATATTTTGCATAAATTTGGAAATTTTAAAATGTATTATCAATCTAAGCAATCAAGAACTTATAATTGATGATTTTGATAAAAATATATTTAATAATTAATTCATAGATTAATGGATGTTTTGGAGTTTGTGTCTGTTTTTGGGAAAAAACTGGTTATAATTTTCATATTTAGTACATCAATGGAGCAAAATTTAAATGGAGAGAGAGTGGTCAGGGAAATGAAATTGGTAGTTTTAGTCAAAGGTCGCAAGTTGAATTACTAGAACCAGAAAGTTCCAAGATAATATTTAAGAAACCTCAGATTGTAATCAAAGAAGTTAAGCCTATAAAAATAGGTGAGAAGAAAGAAGATTATGGTACAATGAATAGGGTAATATTCAATCAGATATTGCAGAGAATAGTGGATCAAATGAATGAAAACTTGCAACAGAAAATGGCTGAGAATCAGAATATGAATTAAACGAATGAAAATATGCAAATAATGGATCAAATAAATAAAAATATGCAACAGAAACTGGATAAGAATCAGCAGAGAATGGATCAAATGAATGAAAATATGTGACAAAATCAGCAGAGACTGGAGAAAAAGAATGAAAACCTGCAACAGAAAATGAACGAAACCAAGGGTGGTAATGGAAAATCTATAGCAAAAAGTAAAAGGAATACAGCAGATAATCTAAAAATCAAAACTGGAAGTAAAAGAAGAAATAGGAAAACTTCAATTTGAAATAAAGGAACAATTAGAGGAGACTAGGATGGAAAGTGATAAAGTTCAAAAACTAAAAAAAAAAAAAAATTAATAAGATAGAAGAAAACATGAGTATAGTACCAAAAGATTTTGAGGAAAAAGAAGCTAAAATAGATATTTCTTCAAAAGAAATGGTAGATAGACTATAGTTAAAGAATCTAAACTTAATGTGGTTGCTGCTGATGAATGTAAACTTGAAGTAGGTAACAAAGAGTCAACTAAAGTTAACTTAATTTGTATAGGAAAATCAAAATTGGTGTTGATTTAATAAAACAATCTCAATAATTCAAAACTGATGATGAAACTGAAAGCTATTGTCAAACTGATGCAATAAATATTGAAGAATATAAAATATGTGTAGAAATTGATAAATTTAGATTTGATGACAAAACTATAAAAGAATCTAATGGACAATTATGATGTCGATATGAAGAGGTCAGAAGAGTTGAAAATCTATCCAGGGACTGCGGGGGATACTGAAGTTGATACAAAAATTATGTTTGGTAAGAAAAGATGTAAAAAACAAAAGTAGAGATATTAAATGAATTTTAAAATTTTAGTAATGCCATATGCAAGAAAATTTAGTCTCATACCTTTATGAAATTTCATACAGATGAAGAAATATTAGAGATAACTCAGTGGAAAATATATTGAAGTTTGTAGGTGAGAATAATTATAATAAAAGAAATAGTAGTGACAATAATCAGGAATCAGAAGAAATTCATACACAATCTTATTGTAAATAGGTTCTCAAGATGAAATATCTTATTGCATTTATTCTGTCACAAGGACAAAGTATTCGTATTAGGAGATATAATCTACCAATAAACATACAAGTTATGTTAAATCAGCCAGAATATTTCTTTAGGATATGAAGTCAAGAAGATATGAGTTAATCTTAATAGAATAAAATAATAATTAAGAAAATATTGTTTTTAGGTTTTTCTGGCTAATAGTAAAAAAATTAAATATCATCATGATACAATGTTTGCCACAATCCAAGAACAAGAAACTTAGGAAACTTAAATGGTTTTGTTATCATGAAGTAAAAAATTGTATGGTAATTCTAATTATGAATATAGGGATCCTGTTACATTCCAAAGTAGGAAAAGTTTTCATAATGATGAATATTTAATTACTGTATAAAATAGAATTGCATGCTATATATTTTCTTAGTGCAACTACAAGATTTTTAAGGGTTCTCAATGATTTAAATCTTAAAACAGGCAAAACTCACTATACATATTGCCACACACAGCAGGCTAGAGTAATCAATGGATGCCAGAAGGCTCGTGCATAAAATCCCCATCTAGTTTCTGGCTTGTGGCCTTCGTCAGTGAGGCGACTTGGATCTGAGAGCACTGCACCTAGATTTTAGGATCTAATGCAACCTTCCAGCAGAGCCACCTTTTATCTCCATTTAACTACAAAACTGTGAGTCTTAAATTGAAAACACTGTATTGTTTTCAATGCAAGCCCATTAGCTTATATAGTCATATGGGTCTGAACTCAGTTCAGCACCCATACCTTTTGGTGTCTTTGGTTCTTTAATAACCATAGCCACCATTATCCTATTAGGCAGGATTGGTTTTAAGCCAATAAACATCACATGACAACCATTTCTTATGCTTTGCGTATAACTGTTTTAAAACAGGCAAAACTCACTATACGTATTGCCACACACAGCAAGCTATAAGCTAATGGGCTTGCATTGAAAACATTAAGGTGTTTTCAATTTAAGACTCATAGTTTTGTAGTTAAATGGAGATAAAAGGTGGCTGCTGGAGGGTTGCATAAGATCTAGGTGCAGTGCTCAGATCCAAGGTTCCTCACTGACGAAGGCCACAAGCCAGAAACTAGTCTGGGGGTATTGGATGAGTAGGCATTAGATGAGGATTTTATGCACAGGCCTTCTGGCATCCATTGATTACTCTAGCTTGCTGTGTGTGGCAATATGTATAGTGAGTTTTGCCTGTTTTAAAACAGTTATACACAAGCATAAGAAGTGTTTGTCATGTGATGTTTATTGATTTAAATCTTGTAAGAGATTGTAAAATTAATTCATCTTTTTTATATTTTAATATGCAAAATAGAAGATATTAGAAACATAGCCAAAAGATTATCAGTTTATAGGTTATGTAGAAGTAGCTGAACATCATGGAGGCATAGTGAAGAAATTCCATTTGTTATTCAATAGATAATGATGGGAGAGCAACTGCTATTGATCTAACATACAATCGCAATAATTTAAAAATCTTGATTTTACATGGTGGTAAAGATATATTTGATTTTGATTCTTCATATTGTAAGGTATTACATGTTTATATAGCAGAGACCAAGATAAAGCTATGGTGAAAGTTAGAAATGAGTAGGAATTTAGTAATGAATGTAGTTTTTAGAAGTGACTGCAATGAAATTTGTTTTGTATAGTATCAGTATACTATATTTCTTTGGGATAAAGAAAATAAATGTATTAGATCTAAATGTCTAAACCAGCATAATAATGTTAACTGTTAATTTATGTAAGAGATTGTTCAGATAAAATCTAAAAATATAAATATGAATAATTTATATTTAAACTTAGTTTTACTTATAGTTGGTAAACTAATTAAAATTATATCATTACAATTGTAGTAAATATTAAAGTAACTCATAATTCTAGAGGTCATGGCTGATGGGTTTTTTTTATTATTTATTTATCAAAAATTGGACAGCCTATTTAATGTATGTAGGTGAATATATTTAGTTTGTTCATTTTTTAAAAAAAAATATTGTGGGTAAATATTTGTGTTAAATTATTTCATGTTGTGGTTAATAGTTAAAGTTAATTAATATTATTATTTTTATTATTAATATTTATTATTAATAATATTAATACTTTTATTAAATATTCTTAATTAAACTGCAAAATGATTTACTGTTGTTGGCACTTTGCCAAGAAAAACTTCTTGTAATATTGATTTATCATATGCCAGATATCACTATTTTTTTTTAAAGTACTACATTTTAAAATCATAAAAATGAATTTCTAAGTGCATAGTTTTACTACGCCGAAAGGTGGACACATATTTGAATGGATATCTCTTCATCCAACAAGAAATGTTGCAAAAACTTTTATCTTCTCTTCAACATTGTACGGGGCTGGCTCATCTATATTTAAAATCGAATGGCATAATGAAAAAATTGACTGCTAAGATCTTCAAAATTTCAGAAGGAAAATAAATCACAGTAAATAAATTATTTTTCATATAAACATGTTTATACCAATATTAGTTCTTAACTTATCAGTTCCTAGACATTATCTAAATTAATATATCTGCTGATAAAATATGTATTCAAATTAATATTTTAAAATGTCTTATTGAAATATTAAAAAAAATAATACAAATCTGTTAAATAATAATATGGAAAGTATATTGATATAATATTTTAGTACCGATTATAAAATATATAATCTGTGTTATTTAAATATAATTATTTGTAATTTTAAATTTTATAATGACGTTTAATTGTGCTTATGATTATTTATTTTATATACAGGAGTTAAGTGATGCTGCAGGTATTGGCAATTTAAATATTGGGTGATGGAATGTATTTCATTTGATATATTGTCGGTACTAAGTGTAAATTCCTATGACTTCGTTTATCTAATGATTTAGTTTTTTTAGTAAATACTTTTATTACAGCATGGATGATATCATTATATATTATTAAATATGGCTAGAATGAATTAATGCTGATGTTACTCATTTCATATATGTGATCTTATATAGGCGTTTTTTTAATGCCATTACTTTAAATCTTATTTTCAGTGTGAATTTATCTTATCTTTATTAGCCATTTCACCCATTGCTTCTTCTTATGAACCCTCAATGTATTGTTTTCTGGATTACTAACTATTTATACCAATGCTGGCTAGGTTTAGTTTGACAATATGCTAACTTGTCAATCATGTATGCATTGGTTGGTTTTAATAAGTGAATTTGTATATTAACAACTGTTGCAACAATATTGTTTTGTTTTTAAATAAATTATTTTATTTGTTAAATATAGATTTTGCTTATTTTATTATTGATAATTATTTGATTAATAATTTGAATAAAATTATAAATATATTTATATGCTAAATATAATGTGTTATATATAATACTGTAAAAGGCTTTCTGATTTAAGTGACCACTGAACTATTTTCAAAAAAATAACTTTTTATGGTTAGTTGGTATTAAAAAATGCATGTAATATTGTTTAACATAATGTTATGATATAATCAATTCTTTTGTAATTAATGAATTTGTATATGAGGGTTTTGATTTGTTTTAATTATTTATGTTATTATTATATGTTTTAATTCCATTATTGGATACTGGATGATTTTAAGTCAGGTGATTTGTTAACATTAAATAGATTACTCACATTTGAAAAGGGCACCAAAGCAGGTGCTGAAAAAAAAGCTTTTTAATATATAAAATTATTTGATTATATAGCTATTATAAAGAATTTTTTTTTTTTTTGATTAGCTTTATAAAGTCAAATATTGTGTTAAGATTTATAGACGTCTTTCTTGTAATAAAAAAATTAAGCACACAAGGGGCATTGCACTTAACAAGTATTAATATTTACAACTTTAAATTGATTCAAAACATTTCTAAATTTAAGATCTGAATAACTCATTGTAAATCGAAAGATTTTGCAAACGTTAATGTGTATCAGAAATAGTGGACTTAATCAGTGAAGAATTTATTAGCTTCACACACCCAAATCAAAATGCTTTAGATTTGCCTATATAATTAGAAAAATAGGTTGAAGATAAGAGTGTTCACTCTGATCTTTATAAAGTCGAATCTTGCATTAAGATTTGTAGAGGTCTCTCTTGTAATAAAAAAATTAAACATACAAGGCGCATGTACTAAGGTTATAGCCTTATATAAATATAAAATAAATTTTAGTTAAATCTGTTACAAACTGCTGTGCAATGTATTCTAGCTAAATTAACAGTGCTATAGGACTGAGTGCTACTGTCCCGACTCTGGAAGTGTAATGACTTAATCTACTTACCTGTATAATGCCTAAAGAAATACCAAATGTCCTACACTAAACATCTACATGGATCGAGAAGGAGAGCAACTGCAGAAGATGGATGTAATATTATTTCAAGTACATTGCCGAGGAATTCCGCGAGTGATGAATAATTTACTGAAGAAGAGTGATCCAAAGAGATAGACTGTATCCATAAAAGATAATATTGCCGAACTCATGGACATTAACCAAGATGACGTAATGAAAGTTTTGATTTTATTATGTATATATTTTTTTTTTATATATCTATATATCTGTAAAGGCTGCAGAAAGGAGTTTGCTATTAACTGAAAGGAGACCCTTTGATTCCTCTTGGAGGTCTTAAAGAAACCGAGCAGGGCAAATTCCTAATGTCCACTCCATACGTTCTTGTCGTTGCAGCTGTTATTACTATGTGATTATTCATATAGTATACGAACATGGATGGGCTGCTCACCAACATGCATTAGCCAGCGTGGTGAGTTTATTGGCTTTTTACCTCTGAGTTTAAGATCAAGAAACACCATGGTCTTTCTTCTCAGTGCCTGATAAGGCAGAATGAATGTTTGTGTAAATGATAAATATTTTTCCAATACATATATACAATTATGACAGACAAAAATAAAGCATGGCCCTTATTCCCAGGAGGCTGTAAAGTCACCAACCAAGGCAGCGGTTGGTGGCCGAAGGCGGAGGGTGCTAAGAATCCCCTGATTGTGGACCCAGGCTGCCATTTGATGACGACTTTTTATTTAGGTACTTACAACTGCAGATCACTTTCAAGTGAAGGAAGATTGCAAGAATTAGAAGAAGAATTGTCTTATATTAAATGGGACATTATTGGACTTTGTGAAGTTAGAAGAAAAGGTGAAGAAACAATTGATTTAAAAAGTGGACATATACTCTATTATAAAGGCACACATATTGGAAATACAAGTGGAGTAGGATTCATTATAAATAAAAAGTGGAAGAACAATATTGTGGAGATTGATGGTGTATCGGACAGAGTTGCAAGATTAGTTATACAACTTAATAGCAGATACCAAATGCAGATAATTCAGGTTTATGCCCCAACAAGTTCTCATAGTGATGAAGTAGTAGAAGATTTTTATATGGATGTACAAAAGGCTTTTGATCAGAGTAAACAACATTTTAAAATTGTTATGGGAGACTTTAATGCTAGAATTGGTAGACAAATGAAAGATGAAATTGCTGTAGGTAATTTTGGTTATGGTAATAGAAATGAGAGAGGACATAGACTTGTGGAGTTTGCAGAAAAAGAAAAACTTTATATTATGAATTCATTTTTTGAGAAAAATGTTAAAAGGAAATGGACATGGAAGCATCCAAATGAAGGTACAGCAGAATTGGATTATATTTTGACTAACAGGAAATACATATTTCAAGATTGTAATGTTCTTAATAAATTTAACACAGGAAGTGATCATCGATTAGTAAGGTGTAAGTTACGTGTTAATGTAAAACTAGAGAGACAAAAATTATTGAGAAAAACAATATTTACAGTTGATATTCCTAATCTTCAGAAACATTCTAATGAATTTAAATTAGAACTTACAAATAGGTTTCAAGTGTTAGGAGATTTTGAACATGATTCAGATTTGAATGAAATTAATATGAAAATAACTGATACACTTTTAAAAACTGCAACAAAGATAGCTGGTAGAAAAAAGCAGCAATTGACTAATAAAATTTCTACTGAGACTAGAGAATTTATGAAGAAAAGAAGGAATATGAAGATATACAAAAATGATGTATTAAAAAGAATTGAATATCTCGAATTTTGTAAAATGGTACGGAAAAGAGTTGAAAATGATATAAGAAAGTATAACTGTGAAATAGCAAGGAAAGCTGTAGAAGAAAATAAAAGTCTCAAGAATGTTAAACAACATTTTGGTATTGGTAGGAAATTTATATCTGCAATAAGAAAAAAAGATGGAATTATTACTAAAAAGAGAGATGACATCATGAAATTGGTAGAAGATTTTTATCAAGAATTATATAGTAATAAAGAACAAGTACCTCCTATATCTATTACATCTTCCGAATTGCCCAGAATTTTAAATGAAGAAGTGAGACATGCAATTAAATGTATGAAGAAAGGAAAGGCTCCAGGAAATGATGGAATTATAATTGATATATTAAAAGAAGGAGGTGAAGAAATAGAAACAATTTTAGCAAAGTTATATACCAAATGTCTAAATGATAAAGATGTACCGGAAGATTGGAAGAATGCAGTAATAATATTAATATTTAAAAAAGGTGATAAAGAAGATATTAGAAATTACAGACCTATCAGCCTTTTATCAGTTTTATATAAAATTTTTACCAAGATAATTACAACTCGTCTACAGAGAACTTTGGATTTCCACCAACCAAGAGAACAAGCTGGATTTAAAAGTGGTTTTAGTACAATAGATCATATCCAGGTATTGAGAGAAGTCATAGAAAGGACAAATGAATATGAGTTGTCATTATGTTTTGGATTTGTAGATTATGAAAAGGCATTCGATTCTATACACATTTCTTCAGTGATTAAAGCATTGGATCATCAAGGTATAGATCCAGGATATTGTCATATTTTAAAGAATATTTATAAAAATGCAACAGCAACAATTAGATTACATAATGATACTGGAAAAATCAACATTGAGAAAGGTGTAAGGCAAGGTGACTCCATATCTCCAAAACTTTTTACAGCAGTGCTGCAAGAAGTATTTTGTGGATTAAAATGGGAAACTAAAGGAATGAAAGTAAATGGAGAGTATTTAAGTCATTTAGATTTTGCAGATGATGTAGTTGTTTTTGCAAATAATGCTTCAGAGCTGCAGGAAATGTTGCAGGAGTTAGCAGATGAAAGTAGAAAAGTAGGACTAAAGATAAATGTTAAAAAGACTAAAGTAATGTTTAATCGATTTGCTCAAAATATGAAAATAAAGATTGATTATGAAGAATTAGAAGAAGTTAACAGTTACAAATACCTTGGTCAGATTATTAATACAGATGGAAACATAATGGAGGAAATTAATCATAGAATTAAACTTGGTTGGAGTGCTTTTGGTAGAAATAACTTGATACTAAAAGGAAATATGCCTATGTGTTTGAAAAGAATGGTTTTTAACAAATGTGTTTTACCAGTTCTTACTTATGGATCTGAGACTTGGACACTTAATAGAAGAGCAATACAGAGACTTCAGACCACTCAAAGGAGTATGGAGAGATGTATGTTGGGAGTAACAAGAAGAGATCGAAAACGCAATGTATGGGTAAGACAACAAACAGGTGTTACTGACCTTATTGAAAAAATTAAAAGATTGAAATGGAGTTGGGCTGGACATATTGCTAGAAGAAATGATAATAGATGGACAATTGAAATTTTAAATTGGATTCCAAGAGATTGTAAAAGACCCAGAAAGAGACCACATGTGAGGTGGATGGATGAAATAAGAAAATGTGCAGGGATGTTGTGGAAAAGAGAAGCTAAATATCGGAGAAGATGGATTAAACTTGGAGAGACCTTCATCCTGCAGTGGATTGATAATGGTTGATGATGATGATATCTGTAAAATTCTAGTTTTATTTTATTTTCACATTTGGAAGCCTGTGTACAAGTTGGAAGAGTCCATTATAAGTGAAAGCAACGAAATGAGGGAGGGGGATTATTAAGTTAGATAAATTCATTTTTTTTATTTATGTTAAATAAAGTTTAGATCAGCTTTTCCTCAATAGCAACTTGATATGGTTCTACATGATATGGAATGAGGAAAGATCTTTAAAATTATTCCATATTAAGTAAATTCACTTATTACAGGACAGAGCTCATGTTATTTGTTCATTATTAACTAACAATTGTTTACATTTATCTTTTAGGTATGAATAATTAATCTTCTTGTGCAAATGTTCTTTCCTACCAATCTTAGGGAACTGTATGTAGATAAGGGGGTCCCCAATGCCGATGAAACTTCGTTAATTAAATTGGAAGAGGCTACTACGAATATACCTGTAAAATATCATAAATTAGCTAGTTAGCTTTGCAGTCGATTTAATAATAAAATGTTTTTTTTTTTTTACTTTGTAAATAATTAATGCTATATTATATATTTCTACCATGGATAAGGGTTTGGAATAGTAAACACATTTAATTGTTGATATGACAGAAATACAATCTTGACACACACAATTATATTGTTTTATCATTTTAAAAAGTTTTAATTTTTTTTTGTTTTGTTATTTAATAAACGTTCATTTGATTTACATTAAAATGGTCTCTAGCTTATCAAAATAATCCATGCATTCATTCATCAACTGGTAACCTAGTATATACATACTGTAACGGTAAGAAAAGTAGAGCTGCTTTAACCTAACCTAGAGATGCAGATAGAAGGGGTTCAAACCTCATCTACTCCTCTAGATTGCTACTAAGCGACTTACTCCCCAAACCTCACTAGAATTTAATCTTAATGTATGCCCGGTGGTCAGGGAGAGAAGAGACCACGAAAAGGAATTTTTACATATATAATGATCAGATGTACATACGTATGTCACAAAAGAAAACAATACTAAGTGGTTTTATTTATAGTGAATGAAAGATAACAGAAACTTTTATTATTGACATTAAAATAATTCACACAATGCTTTATTAATAGTGTCGCAGGCTATTTTCACTGCAACCGGATAGACATATATGAAAGATCCATTGATCGTAATGATAAGAACAGACAAAATTTTTACGTTATAATTTCTTCTTTAAAATATTCCAGCCAATGGAAGTGTTACGTAAAAGAAATCAAGAGAGAGAGAGACATGATTCATTAACTCTGTGGTTGGAGAACAGAAATAAATAGGTGGTCAAACTCAACTAAACACTTTGGACAGGTTTAAATCACAGCCCTACTTATGATTTAAGAAGAATGATAAAGTGACCCCAGCGAGAATTTCCAGCCATAATTGAAACATTTCTATGAGATTTTGAGAAAGATTTCCTAATAAATATAAATATACAAGACCATGCACAAAGGCGATAGCATATAGTGGGCTGTGAGGCTCGAGACATAACAGTTACCAAGAGGTTAACACCAGACCGGATAGCTCTCCGTCTCTAAACTAGGTTAGAGAGAAAAATGGAACCCGTTCGCTAAACGCGTGACCCGGATTCAGGATCGGAGTTTTTGTTGCTTATGTCCAGTTACGTACATTGAAAGGACTGAAATCGACATGAGATCCAGAACAATTTATTTGTTTTTCAGAAGGTCCGAATGTAGGTATGTTAACCTAAGCAAACTTGGCAAAAGAAGCACTGTAATATATGCTGAGCGACCCAGTAGATCACCGGAGGCACGATGCCATATAAATATGGTCAACAACCTTTAAATTTAAAAAAGAAACCCTCTGCAAAATATAAATATATTAGGAAAGCTCAACTATCACTGAAAATCCGCAGAAAAATAGTAACTTTACCTTTTATAAAATTCAGATCACTAAAACAAGAGGGCGGATATTTTATTGATTTAGTTGAAGTTTAACCAACACACCCCAGAATCAATGCTATTTAATAATTTTTAATACATATTGTCAAAATGTACTCTCTCTTATTACTAAAATATAAATGCGAACGTTTTATTTCACGCTCTTTAAAATATAACTTTAAATTTGTAACCCTTCATTGACTAAAATATAGAGGCATTTGATAAGGATCTTTCTTTTATATATATATAAAAACAAATGAAAATTAAAGTTTGGAAAGTTTTATAATAGAATATTTAGCAATTTAAATCTTGATTTTAAAATAGAGTTTTGCACTTTCTATGATTTGCTTCCTTTTCTTTCTAAATAAATATTTATATAAAATAAATAACTTAATTACGGGAGTATAATGGCGGAAAGTTAAACGAAGCATTTTTCAATTAAATTAATAAGAATTATCGCCACCATTATATGTAATAACCCTACCACCCATTAAAGTATTTAAAAAAAAAAGAAAGCAATTAATGAAATATAATTTCACAAGACTCGAATACATAGATTAAAAAAAACATATATATATAGAAAAGCATAAATATAGATTGAATTTGCAAATTACAAAGATATTTTAATAATTTATGGGAACGTTACCGGTAACTAGATGGGTGGGTCAAAATGAGTTCATTTGATGTTTCCCCGCAGGTCTTCTCGGTTCTTCAAATTTGTTTTTCCATGTTTTTGAGGGCAGATTTTCACGGATACAGGGCAGATACTTTAGTTCTCTGGCTGGCTTACATGATTACGACTCCTGCATCAGGAACAGCTCAGGAGAGCGAAGGCAAAGAAGTTACCCCTGCATTTTTGCAGAGCAACACATTTCTGGATTCTTTTATTTATATGCTGAAAGAATAGAGTGCAGCTTGAAGTAAGTACAGCAAGCAAGAGTTCGCTATATTGTCCAATCTTTCAGCAAAATTTCTTCCAACAAAATTCTTAAGATTTCTCTCTGACCTTCAGCACAGGTTACCAGCAAGCATAAGACCAAGAACAAAAGAAAAGTTCTTTATTTATACCCTTTTTCCATTATGTTTTTAATCTGCTAATTAGTAGCGAATCATGCCCGTTGTTTCAAATTTTTCCTGTTATCTATTTTTATCTAATTCAGAAAAATGTTTTACTAATTAAATTCCTTTTCCTAATGGATTCTATTTAATTAAGAAAATTTATCTTATCGAATTCTTCCAACATATATTTTAAAAATAGTTGCAAATATAATTTTAACTTTCTATATTTTATTTTATTAAATCTTTTCTCTTTAACACAATTCCTTCTTTAATTTAGGCAACTATTTGAGAAAACGATAAATTTAGTTTGAAAAAGAAACATACATTCAAAATGGTTGGACTTAGGGTCATAGTTAGTCCACAGTGAATGGTGAAGCCAGCATATATATATATATATATATGCACAGCTTCAATACATATGCACACATTTCACTCATATAATAACTCGATATGTTTGGATGGATCTTTAAATCAATTGGAACCTATATAGAGGTATAATAGTTGCTATCTAGTGCAAATTCACTCCTGAAGAAAGCCAAAGGCAGATTTCTCCCTGAATTCGAATACTAAGGCATAATGGAGCTGAAAGAGAGATGAGGTATGGATAAATTAGCCAAATTCTATCTAAATTTAATATGCAAACACAGGGCTAGCCCATTGGAGGTAGATACAATCATAGGTTAGGTATTTCATTGCATCATTCACAGCATCCTACCCAAAGACCCTAGGTCCTACCGTAGTGAGATGCATTCCCTCTTATCTTGTGGAAAATCCCAGCCGTTACATCATTTTTTCAAGTACTTTTCTATCTTTATGCATTTAATAAAATAATATCTTTTTATATCTTTTCTTCATATATCTCCAAAACTGTTTACAGTCTTTCTTCCTATGCTGTATTTCCATCCAATTATCTTTTCATTAAATTCACACCATTTCCATCTTAATTCTATTATATATCTTTTTCCTTAAGTAGCTATCCTATTTAATCTTCACCTCCACTTCTTCAATTTATTATTTAATAGCCTCTTTATAATCTTAATAATGCAGTCTTTTTTTTATATTTCCCAAAATTTTTCTCTTCCATTTTCTTAGTAATTATATTGGTTATAAATAAACCCTCATTTGCAATCTTCTTCATTATATTTATTCACTCTTCATAATTTATAAAATCATTATCTTCTGTAATCCTTTCAAGATATTATTAAACCTACTTAATTTAATTGCTTATTTTCTACCCAGTCTTACCAATCTTCCTATAAATTTTATTATTTAAATCTTTCGAGTACCTCTAATTCTACCAACATAAAATTATCATTATTACAATCTTTTTTTCCTCATCAATACTTTAATTCTTTTTATTTCCTCTTTATTTGCCAATACATAATTCACAGTATACTTCAGATTCTATCTCCATTACATAAACTCCTCACCATATATTTAAATCAAATCCCCAACTTTCAATAAACTCTCACTGTCCTTCTTCTTTAATAATGCTATAGTTATATTCTTCACTCCATCAATTTTAAAATAATATGATCACTAACAATTAATATTTTGCAATTAATCTTTCTACACTCATTTATATCTCTATACAAATATTCTCATTCCATTTTTTTTTTACATCTCCTCATTTCCAATAATTAAAAATATTATCCCACACATCCATTTCTTTTTACCTAAATTCAATCAAACCTATATACATTTTTTTTAATCTTTCTAAGATATCTTCATTAGCAATAATCCTATACCCATTTTTTTCTTATCCTCATCTTATCTACTTAGCTCCTTTCATTCGCATTCTTGAAAATATACTTTTTCTTCGTTTCCCAAAGTAGCCCTACTTTTACTAACAAATATCTTTCTTCTATAAAAGCCACCAATTTTGTTCGCCTACTCTTATCTCCACTTTCTTGCATATTTATAAAACCAAATTTTATAGTGATAATGATTTTATTCAAAGTCACATCAATTGTAATGTCAGAGAAAATATATTAATAATTCTAAATAGTGCTGCTGATTTAAATATATGGTTGCTTTCTATTCTCTCATGTCAGCCGTTTGATGGTGTTGATGCTAATCAAAAATACATACATATTACAATTCTGGGCCAGGCCTGTGGTTCTATCTATATAAATATCGGCTTTTTTAGTCTTGTAATAGGAAATTAGAGGAACTAATAGTAAATAATATTACTATTTAAAACAAAAATTTAGAAATTCACATTAAACTTAAAAATGATACCCGAATAATCAACGTTTTTTGGACAGTAATTAATCATAAAATGGGTTGTTTTTGTTTGTGTGTATCTATAAAAAGTTATGGTATTTTTTTAATAGAAAATAATACACAATTATACATTTTTCAATTTACACAAAATTTCTACATTCACGCTCAATTTAAAAATGATAACAGAGTAATTTGCTTTTTTTTTTTTGACAGTAATTAATCAGAAAGTAGGTTATTTTTGTTATAGTGTATATATAAAAAGTACCGTTCTTTAAATAACTACATTAAAAATAATACCCGACTATTTTCCTTTTTTTTTTTTTGGACAGTAATGAATCAGAAAGTGGATTGTTTTTGTTAGTGTGTAGATATCAAAAGGTACTGTTATTGAAATACTAAATTTAGAAATGATACCGGACTATTTTGCATTTTTTTGGACAGTAATTAATCAGAAAGTGGGTTCTTTTTGTTATTGTGTATATATAAAAAATACCGTAATTCAAATAGTACATTTAAAAATCAAACCTGACTAATTTGCTTTTCTTTTTTTGGACAGTAATTAATCAGAAACTGGGTTGTTTTTGTTAATGTGTGTAGATATAAATACTAATATTATTTAAATAGTAAATGAAAAAATAATACCAGACTAATTTTCTTTTTGGACAGTAATTAATAATCAGACACTGGGTTGTTTTTGTTTGTGCTTATACCAAAAGTCATGGATGAATTCTCATGAAAACGTTACTTTTTATTTTTTCATGTGTCATAGCATCGGCCGGGAAGTGAACCCGCTAACCCGAGACAACTGCTTGTAAGGCAGTTGTGCTGACCTCTCGACCACCAATACAAAACGAAAACATTACTTATCTTTCAACTACTGGTATAATTCTTGTTAAGACCATTCTTTCAAAGAGCTTACTAAATAACACATGATAATTACATTGAGTAACAACATTTTGGAAAGTTTTTAAGTTTATTAAATTTTTTTTTAAGACTGTTATACTTTTGAATTATCACACTCAATTAGCCATATCAACGATTTCCATATATAAGTATACATTTTTTTTCCCCACTTAAAATAATACAACATATTAATTTCATACTTTATTGTTTTCAGTGCCCTTTTTGATTGTCCATTTCCTCTTCAATATTTTGATTGACTAAGTCTTCGTGATTATAAATGATTATATATATATAATAATATAAACGTTTATTAAAAGCATTACAAAATTGCATAATAAATATAATATTGCCAAGGTAGTGAAATTGTCAACACTAATCGATTATTAAGTTTTACATTATCTGATTTTATAAAGCAAAATTAATTATTTTACAAAATAATAAACTATATACTATAAGAAATTAAAATATTATATTACCATTTACAGATTTGAAAAAATTATTAACCAATGGGAACAAAACTAAAATATTTTAATATATATATATGCACACAAATACAATATGAAAGATATATTCTTACTTGAGTATTAATCCCTAGTAATTGAGCTTTCTTCATTAAACGTCGACAAGCTGAAGGACTTGTTGTTAATAATCTGGGAAGTTTTTGAGTTGGAGCTAAATAAAATATATTATGTAACACACATGTACATAAATATATCAAAATGACAGAATGACTCAAAATAAGATATATCCACTTTGAAATCTCTAATTCATGTTCAAAATTATATTGCATTTTCTCCCTCTAAATATGAAATGTATGTATTCAAACTGCACCAGTTAAACAATAAATTTTGGCAACATTCTGATCAAGACATCATATATCTCAAATTATTCTAAAAAAATAGTAATAAACATTTGTATTTTCTAAAACAAATATTGCAATATTCACAGTTTTAAAACATATATAATTATTTAGAATATTCCAAAGATTAAAAAGTCGTGGTATTAAATATAAGCTTTATAAACACTTGTTAGTATTACTTTTTAAGAAAGTAATCAATAGTTCTTATATCAGTACAATAATGTAATGATACTTAATTCTATTGAAAACAATATTTCTTATTCAAAAATAAATTGCAAACTAAATATATTAATGATATGGCATTATCAAGTATGTGTACAAATTTTAGAATACTGAATAATTCACACAGAATTTACCATATTTTTACTAATGTATATAGGTTTGACAAAACATAAAATACATGGTTTAACAATGAAATTGCATTATTCCTCTCCCCTCCCAAATGCAGCAATAAAATATATGCAGATGTAAATTCACTAGTTAAACATGCTAGTCATCAAAACCAATAATCATATGTAAGTCACAAAAAATAAAAAACAAACAAAGTAAAAATGTTTTCCAATAGGCCAGGTTTCTATTATGTATAAGAGAGCAACAGATTTGTTACAATATATCCAAAAACTGAAGATATAAAAAATGTACCCAAATAGCATGATTTAATCTTATGAAAACTTATAAATCCACATGGTGAACCAAAATTGGAATGTATATTAGTTGGAAGTGTTTATCAATTGATTATAAAATGGCTTTAACAGTTAATGTAGAAAGACTTATACGATCACAGATATTAACTTGGGCATCAACAGCAATCAATAATTTACTGTATAAGAATTCAGTATTATAAATCTCTATTACCAAAAGTTGATCAAGATAGATTCTGATCTCTTGGAAGATGGTAAATCCCATTATTCACAAGACATAAGAAAAACTGTGTACAGATAGGAATGAAAAAACTATATAAATTAATCACAATTTTATTTGGGTATAAAGAATCATCACATATGAAAGTTACACTGCATCTCTAAGAGATAAATGTGTGTATAGAAGTATCAGATTAGCAGATATGTAGATAAATTAACACAAGATCAATATCTTCTGGTCATTATTTTCTAAAAAAATAATGCAAAAATCATATAAATTAATATCTTTACTACTACAGTTTCCATAAGGAATTCATAAACTTTCCTATTAAGCGCACTATCTCCATATCTCTAACCCACAACAACATATAAAACCTTGTTGATATAATAATTGTTAAACTCTTCAAATACCCCAAAATTAGAATCCTAGATAAACACCACAACTCATGAAATTATATATTGACAATATTTTGCAATATAATGGGTCAATTTTATTATTGAAATATATAAAAAATTCAATCCCAGATAAACACCACACTTCATGAAATTACATATTGACAATATTTTGCAACATAAGGTATCAATTTCATTATTGAAATATATAAAAAATTCAACTTATGTTACAAAAAAAAGAACAGTTAAGCACAATAAATAAATAAAAAATATGTAAAACATATATAAAAAAACATTTGATTAACTTACTCCATGAAGGTGGCCTTAATGCTTTGGCTTCTTCATACTTTTTTTGATGTCTTTCGAGTTTTCTTTGAATTCTAGCCTAAAATTTATGAATTAACAAATATATATATTGTAACAAGACTACAACACAGCACACAATAGCATAGTGTGTGTGCACAAATATATATAAAATTGAAAGGAAAACTAGAAATAAACAGACAAAATTTTTATTATTTTTTTACCTTCCTGGAATAATATTCAGAGATTAAATAATTCTAAATTTAAAATAAATTTTCATTATGAAATAAACATTTAAAAGGGTCTAATAAATATTTCTATTGAATTCTGATTTTGAAATTTAAAAAAAAAAACAAGTACAATATTTTTAAAATCTTTTAATTAATTGGTAAATTTCTATTTATGTAGAAATCTTTGTATATCACATTTACATAAAACTGTCAAACTTGCTTTCAAAGGAATTAGAGATAAGAAAAACATTTTTAATTAATTGATAAATTTCTATTTATTTAGAAATTTTTGTATATTACATTTTGACAAAAATTTCAAAATTGCTTTCAAAAGGATTAAAAAGATAAAGTTTTTAAATTAGTGTTTTTGTCACCTTAGCAATCCAAGACTATAAGGTGTGAATAAAAAAATTATTTTAGTTCTTGTTTTATTTTTGTAAAGCAGCTGGTTAGCAGTAATTAGTGTTGAAGAGTTACACAGAGCTCCCATGAAGGAAAGCAAAGGGACAAGTCCAGCTGCAGTCTACTAATTTACTATGCTGGAGTTTGAATCATGAAGCCAGACCCACTTGTTCACTAGCCTGCTTAAATGTAGTCAAGGCAGCTGCTTGCCTGGAACAATCCTGGACATAAGATCCATATCTCTAGCTCGAGTTTTAAATGTGGACAAGACAGCTTGCTAGCCTGAAGCCCATCAAGCCCTAGATAGAAAGGAGCTCATGGCATGCCAACAAATTACCTGAATTATACCTTTCTCGGTGATGACAAACCTAGACAATACTTTCCTGATGGACCAAAAACCAAGCTTACCAAGAGAAAGCTTAAAAAATTGGGTTGTTTTCTCATCCTTGGTGTTCGCCACAGGATGACATTGATGCTAATCAAAAACATATACATATAACAATTCTGGGCCAGACCTAAACCATCGATTTGATCTAAAAAGATCTGATTTCTTATATTTGTAATAAAATATTCTACTAATACTGTTATATGATGTTAGTTTTTTTCATTTTTGTAAATGTTTATTAATCTTATTTTGTTTTTGAGTTTGTGTGTGTGTGTCTTTAAAGTTACGGTGTTTTTCTAATTTTTTTTTTTGACTTTACATGTGTCTTTTTAAAGTTATGGTCTTTTTTTTTTTGCAAGAGTAAATCAATAATTTGATTCAAAAGCAAGACGTAATAAGTAAATGTTTATTAATCTTATCTTGTTTTTGAGTTTGTGTGTGTCTTTAAAGTTACGGGGCTTTTTCTCATTTTTTTTTTGGACTTTATGTGTGTCTTTTTTTTTTAAAGTTACGGTATTTTTGGTCAAGAGTAAATCAATCATTTTATTAAAAAAGCAAGACGTAATTCTAAATCTATCAAAAGTAACGTAATTTATATACTACAATTTAGAATTGATATCCGACTACTATTAGTAAGGACCGTCATTGAAAGACTCGATTGAAAAAATGATACCTGACTAATTTCCATTTTCTTTTTGGGGGGACAGTAATGAATCAGAAAGTGGGTTGTTTTTGTTAAGTCTGTCTATATAAAAAGGGTACCGTTATTGAAATACTAAATTTAAAAATGATAGCCGACTAATTGGCGTTTCTTTTGACAGTAATTAATCAGAAAGTGGGATTCTTTTTTTTTTTTTTGGTAAATCTTGTGTATATATAAAAACAAACAAACTGTAATTCAAAGACTCCATTGAAAAAAATCAAGCCCGGTTGAATTTGCTTTTTATTTTTTTAAAGACAGTAATTAATCAGGAACTAGGTTGTTTTTGTTAGTGTGTAGATATAAAAACTAATCTTATTTTGAAATAATAAATGTAACAAAAAAAAATAATAATAATACCCGACTAATTTTATTTTTCGGACAAGTAATTACTAATAATTAGACAGTGGGTTGTTTTTGTTTGTGCATATATATATATAGCAAAAGTAACTGGTCACAGACGAATTTTCGCGAAAATGGTACTTTTCACGTGATCCTTTAATTTTTTTTCCCTTTCGTACCCTTAAAAGCAATTTTTGAGGGTTACCCCTTCGTAATGGAATCTTCAGGACATTATTACTAAAGTTACAACACATTAAAAAAAATAGACGTCTTATCAAATTTAAAAAAACTATGACTGCTTCAAATACACACACTCTCACATGAAACTAGAGAAAATAGATATTCTACTATTATGAGAAAATGATGAACAAAATCGACTACTATGGCAGCCAATCAAGGCATTTCTTTCTCTTTGCTTTTAGCATAGAAAAAAAGCCATAACCGGCAGCCGTCGGGAACTCTTTCTGTGTTTTATCATAGAAAGAAGTCTCTTTGTGTTAGCTTCTGTCGCCGCCTCCTCCGTCCAACATAACGTGAGGACTTTTCTGCGTTTATAATGTAGAAAACTTTCCTCTTTTGTTGGATGAAGGCTGGTGAACTATATTTCTAGGAATTTACCTA
The DNA here is from genome assembly GCA_028023455.1 of Epiperipatus broadwayi. Taxonomy (NCBI): domain Eukaryota; kingdom Metazoa; phylum Onychophora; class Udeonychophora; order Euonychophora; family Peripatidae; genus Epiperipatus; species Epiperipatus broadwayi. The sequence goes on from JAQFVV010006299.1 coordinate 790,019, forward strand.
GAAATAGCGACATCTTAAGGCGAACACCAGGGATGAGAAAACAATCCAGTGGTATACGTATGATGCTGTTTATCTATGTATGCAGAAAAGCATAGATAAATGTATATACAGTGATGAATATTGTTATATATAACATGAACGAAATTTTAAATAAGTTATTTTAATATTCTTTAAAATGACATTTTAACCTACAACTTAAGATAAAACAAATCAATAATTTGCTTAAGTTAAACATCCAAAAGAAAGGAACAATCCAAAGATGATTTGATATATATATTTTTTGGAAAAAATGTTTTAGTAATTCCTTAAAAATGACATTTAAAAAAAAATATATAACTTAAAATGCAAGCATAATTTTGTTTGAATTAAAATCAAAAAACAAATCTTTTAGATTACTTTAAAGGCATTGATAATTAATCAATCGACAATTACCAATTGAAAACTAACTTTTTTTAAACTGATTTTCTTTTTATACACACGTATATATGTGAATTTTATGTATATTCAAAATCAAATTAGTTATTCTAAAAATTAATGTCATTTATTATTTGATAAACTACATGCACAGTTGTATATATGTGTTTAAGTAAACCTAGCATAGGTATTTGTATTATAAAAAATATATATATAACTTAAAAATTTTAATCATTTATTACATTTATATGATGATTAAAGTGATAAATCAATTGTACTGCACAGCTGTGTGCAAATATCAATGAGTGTCAAATAGACACTTATATATAAGTTTTAATCATTTTTGACAATTCAAATGTATTCACTATAAACAATGTATCACACGTCTGTGCAAATTATATATGTGAACCCATTAAGAGATACTGTAAACCATAATAGTAATTTGAATTTTGTATAGTAATCTTTGTAAATCACAATGTGATATGTTAATCAAAATCAGACGGCTTAATTGATATATGCAAAGCCATTACAGATCTTAATATCATTTTTGGTTATTGTTATTAATAAACTTATATTCAATTGTTAAAATTATTCCAGTGACTTTAATTCTCAAAAAGTTTAGAATATTGTATTGCATCATCTCTTGATCACTATACAGGAATGGAGCTTATATTCTCTGAACTAGATTCATGCATGATGGACTTACATATAAAAGAGGATATATATTAGTGTTTAGAAGCATCCAGTGATAATCAACCATCATCCTGGTTGGCGCATAAGATTATTCTTTAAAACACCTGCATTACATTTTATTTAGTTTAGTCTATTAGAAATTAAGTTTATAGTTGGCCAGTACATTAATAGTACTAAGTGATCAGATCATTGATGATGATCAGCATGTTTTAGTATTCTAGCATTATTATTTTATGATTATGTATTCTAACAGATGAGCACTTAAGATGATGCATCCAAATTATATGTAAATAATTGCCCCCAAGCTAGCAAAGCTCAATAGTCAGCCTGGTCTACAGGAGACTCATTTCAAATCCAGCCACAAAATTGACTGTTGATTTATTGTATTGATTTATATTTGATTGATGGATCATTCATGATAATGAATGGTTATTTTGAGTATTACTTATTTTTATTTATTATAATGCTGTTTGATGTATGTTAATGATACCTGTAGTTGCTCTAAGGAGTTAACTGGGCTGATCTCTAGCCAAGTGATCTCTATAGATTGCTCATGCTCCTATAAGATATAACATTGCTTATATATCTTTTCATACTTTAACATCTCTTACTTTAATGTTATATCTTTTATATCTTAAATATAATCCTTTACACTTTTTTGTAAACTTTATTTGAATTACTTACATATATGTGTGTGATATTCTATCACCCCAGGGTCAACCACCTCTGATCAACTATCCCATTACAATATATACTTATATACTTTAAAAAGTTTTTTTTTCCTTATATAAACTATAACTGATTCTTGAAATTAATTTTTAATTTATTTATTACTTATTAATAAAAGTTATTACAATTAATAACTTATTGATTTAAAAGTTCAAAGAAATTGAAACAAAAAACACTTCTTAATAAATTTCTTTATTGTAATCTGTAAATAAAAATCAATTAAAAGTTTGAATATTTAAAGATTCGAGTTTACATAAGAACATCAGCAAATCTATAATTTTTAAAAAGATTTTCTTCTAATTCAAGTTTTTTAACTCACAGGGTTACTATCTCCATTTTTGCACAGTTCTGTACAAAAATATAAATGTTGTTTTAAAAACAAAAAGTTAAGCTAAAAATATCTATAACAATAAAACACATAAGTATTAATTAATATAAAGCGGATTTTTAAATTGTAATTAAATAAACATTCATTAACTACAATAACTGAATATTCAGACTTCCAGGGAAGTGTGATTCTGAGAAGAATAAATAAAATAAACTATTGCTCATAATGCTGACATTGAAAATAAGCTGAGAAAATCACGTGATGCTTTGCTTCATAGCCAAATCAAATGTGTATGTTAAGTTCTCAACTTTAATGCAAGATAAAGTAACTAAGCAGGGAAATACTACAACTAAAAGATAACACTCAGTTATGGTAATTGCATTGATGGAAAATCTTAATGCAATTTATTTTAGCATTCAATATTTAGAAATCAGAAACTTTAATGAGATTTTTACATCAATATGTAAATCATTCATGAAATTATATATGTATAAATATTTTGAAAAAAAAAAAAATTTTTTTTAAAATAATACTTTTCTATAAACAGCCGACTAAAAAGTAAAAAAATTAAATAATCAGAATAAAAAATGTGTTGTTTCATTAAAGCATTTGAGGTCTTTTTGATTTTCTTTAATGAAATGACACTTGTTTTTCAGAAAGATTACTTTATTTTTTTACTTTTTAGTCAGGCTGTTTATATAAAAGCATTATTTTTAAAAATATATTTTTTTTGGTAATAGCCTGAAATCTGGGCACGATCGCTTGGGGCATTGTTTACGTGTCAAAACACATAAAAATGCCATTTATGGCGGCCGCGGCCTTAAAGGCTAATACAACATTTACGTACTGTATTAACCCATTAGCTAGGCCGCTTTATATGACATTGAACAAAAATATTAAGGCCTGTTTTGCACTTCAAAGCTATTTACGCGTATTAGTTCTATTCATAGCTGATTACTGTATCGCTTGAGGGTGTTTAAATTTCAAGGCGGTACGACTTTTTCAAATCTCCGTAATAGAGTAATGTCATTTCGATTTAAAAAATGTTGTTAATTATTAATAATTGTCATATGGTCCCCACCCTTCCTGAAAAAAAGGTTAATATGTAAAAAATTAGCAAAGTATATGTTCGAACACGCTTCGACATAGCTCACGTGCTAAGTCACGTTTCAGCGTGGGGAAAATATTCGAGACCACTAAAAGGTCTGAGACGAACATGCAATTTTGAAACTTTTCTTCAGAATTGCCGAGTACAGAAAGTGTGTGAGATTGTGTCCTTTTTTTTCAGGCACACGTAATGTCTAGTTTTTATTACAGCAATAAAATAATAAATAATTTTAAAAAGTCCAAAGTTTGTGTCCTTTTTTTTGTTTTTTATTTCATTAGAAATTATTTGGATTCAATTGTTTGCAGTGGGGTTAAAATAAATGATGATTTTGGTTGACTTTTTGTTAAGAATAACAAATTATGAAATCCAACCCCAACCCCAAAAGCAGTTTATTGTAGAAGGCTAAAAGAAATTTAAAAAAGGGTAATTCAAAGGAAATAGAAATCAAAGTAAAAAGTGAGAAAAAGTTGTTTAAAAAAAAGAAAAAAGGTAAATTCTTGACTTTTTGGTTACAATTCTTTTTCCGAGGGTGGTGGTGGGTGTTTGAAAACAATTTTTTAATCGGCAAAAACACAAAAGTAAATTTTGATTTAATATTAAGAAAAACAATTACGTCAACCAAAAAGAAAAAAATTCGAAACAAGTCCAAAGTTGATTCTCTTTTTTCAGCGCTGTTAAAATAATTTACTATTTTTGTTGACTTTTTGTTAATAATAAAAAAAAAAGTTGTGGCGGCCCGGTAACGTTATATTTCATTGATTTTGTCTAGCATCAACGCTCCAAGCGGCTTTGCCCGGATTTCAGGCTTTTACCTTTTTTTTTTTCTATTTTTTAATTTTTTACTTTTTAGTTATAAATAAAACATATAATTTCAATCCAAATAAAATAATTTTCTTCATGAGTTTTTATTAGTCTTTTTTTATTATATTTCTTGTTCTCTCCATAAGAGAGCACCTGCTGTTGACAATTTTGAGTTTATTTTTTCATTTTGATTTTGGAAATGAAAAAAAAACACATAATTAATTCTCTAACCTTTTTTTTACACATTTTTTTTTTTATAAAATATTTATGAAATAATTATTTCAAAAAAATAATTCAGATTTTAGTCGAAAATATTTACTTTTAATTAATTAAATAAATCAATATTAACAAAATTTTAGTCTATAAATGTAATACTTTCATTGGCTCGGTTGTGAAGAAACTTTCCTGGAAAAGATGATATAAATTTGTATTCTAAAAAAAAACAGATTTTTTTTTCATCGCTAAAAATTCAAAAATATGGACATCCTGACTGAAACACAGACAGGGCAAGTTAATATTTAAGCATTTAAAATAAATAAATGCTTAATTGCTTCATAGTATATAATCTAATCCATAATTCCTATCATATAAATCATCACGCATTTAAGTTTACTTATCAGCATTTTCATGGTATAAATTCTCCTTAATAACCAGAGAATCCTCAAGTGTGCTGGAGTTTAACATCAGACATTCCTCAAAATATAAAGATGTATATTTTAATAAAGAGTTTTGCAAATTTAAAATAAATTCATTTATTTCTTCAGATTAAATAAAACATATCTGTGTATATACACAGTTTCTTCAACAAGCACGTAAAATATAATTAATGTGAAAATATATATAATCTTTTAAATGTTTACTCGACTAATTCACTTTTATAAAACAAATTAATCAAAAAAATAAACTATCAAAAAAACAAAAAAAATTGTTTAAAGATAAAATATTTTAATCTCTCAAGCTTATAATTAAAAATTTTTGAAAAAAACTTTTCTGAATATAAGAATATAGAAGTTTCTACTGAATAAATATTTACAATACAGTCTTCCTTATTGATGAAAGTAAATAACTATAAACTAGTCTGGAAATCTGCTTGGTACAAAAAAATACTTGTTAAGTGGAAGATTGTTGTTCAAGTAGAAAAATTGTATTAAAAAAAATGATGAACAATAAAAAGATAATAAATAAAAAAACGAATTATTTGATAGTGTTTAAAAAAGTGGCCATGAGTTTTTGCAAATAAAAGCAAGTGCTCTAAGAATTCAGATATGGAATTTTGTTTTTGGCTAAATAATTGATAATCTGGATAACATATACAGATAAGCATACATTCATGAAATGTGTAAGTATAGATAATGAAATAAAAAATTAGGGACTATTTATATAGTTTATACCTGCAGTCATCACCCTAATTGAATACTTTGGGTAACTAATGAGTAAAAAAAAATATGTAATTCACTTTAGTTATATATTTTAAATATATAAATTTGTAATGTATCGTAGATTAATACATTGATGCCACAGTATGAATACTATAATAAGGATTATAAAAGTATATTTGCTCCCATTTATTCTTTAGATTAATTATATAAATAATTACATTAATCACTTGCCATTTATTCTATTCTAACTTAAGAATGACAAAAAATTCTAAGTTATTTAAACACATTTTTAATTACTATGGATAGATAGGCCCTATGATTTACATGCATTCATTGACAACTTTTATAAATAAAATAATACAAATTAAATGAGAACAAGTTCACTAAGTAAATAATAGAAAGTATTAAAATCTATTTTAACTACTAATCCTTCTTTTCTAACTTTATATTAATTAATTCCTTTTTATTCTAAATGATCTGAATATTTTCTATTTGACTTGAATATGTGCATATATCTCTTTACAAGTGTTACATTTATTTTCAGTGTAGATATTCATTGCACACATGTACACTGATCACTAGCATATTAAATATAATCATAAATGAATGTTATATCACTTAACATAGATAAAATAGCTTATCTTTTGCAATAAATATGAGCACGTTATATACTTAATATTATTCATTACTCTAATCTGAATAGTTTTTATTTGAATTATGATAATCTTATAATCAATCAAAAACACTTTTCAAAATTTTTTTCCAGTGTGTAACACAAAAACCCATAAATAAATATCACACTTCTCAATGGATTCTCATGTTGTTGTTTTATATATATATATATGTAATTCAGTTTAATTTAGGCTCATGATTTTTGCATAAAATGACCGGAAGTGAAGAGCAAAACAATGTAGATTTTACTTTGCCATACTTTTTGACAATTACCATTAAAATAATTAAATTATATACATTGATGTTGGTCATCGATTTCTATTGAATGAAAAAAATCTATAAAAATGTTTGAGAAGGGTCTCAAAAAGAATAACTTTTAATCTTATTTCCTCCCTTTTTATACTGTTCTTTGGTGCTACAATCTTTTATCAGAAAAACAACTAAATACAAACAATTTTAATGAATTATTATCTGTCAATTAATCTGTTTTCAAATATATTATTTCTTTACATTTTAATCCTTTTATTATACCCAGTTGGTACTATTTATTTTTTATTTGGAAGTAACAATACTCATACAAATTTTTCTTATTTTTTATTTATCTTTAAAATAATATCATACAGTAATCTTACAAAATATTTAACAACTACTTAATTTCCCTTTGTTTATTATTTTCATTGTCTTTTTTTTTTTTAAAGAAAACAAATAATTATCCATGAATTTGCTAGTTTTAATTAGCTATTTATATGACATCAGAAAACAATTGTTTTTTATCTTATTGAAATTATTATTTATTCCTTTTTTATATCTATTATTCTTTCTCTACTATTTGAACATATCATCTTAATTACACATATTCAATTATTTAATATTGCTGGCAAATAATTTAACAGAAAATAATAATCAAACTATACCATATTTTCTACTTGAAATTCCACTACTTTATATTCCATTAATCAACCATCTTCAACAATAAAAGTGGGAGGAAATCCGTATTATTCATTATTATTATCATCATTAAATAACTGATCATACTTTTGTAATAATATTCAAACTTAACATGTATATATATTCAAATTTCTACAAAATATAATTTATCAATCAAGGTTATGTTATATTTTATGCAATTAAAGTAAAAAAATTGATTCAAAAATATTTTTTAAAAAATTGTTTCACCTTATCTTTTTGACTAAGATCTTGTCGTTTAGCATGCTGCCTAATTTGAGATTGCACTGCTAACCAGTTTCTTTTTTTCTTTTGAATCATGGCTTTATCTGCATGAAGTTTACAATATGCAAAAAATGGATCAGCAATATCCTAAAAAAAAAAAAAAAAACTATATCATACATCAATATATTTATGTAACAGATAACAAAAAAAAATTTTTTTATTGCCCAATTGACAGTGCAGAAAATCAAAGTTCAACACATATCAAAAATGATTAATATATTTATATACAAAAAATATTATAACTTTTCATATCTAAATATCTTTACATTAGTCATAAATATTTTATGATGATAAATAGTAACTTTTAGTTTTATCAATATATGTGATTTGTATATCATCACTAATACTATTTTATACATAGCAATATATATCATTATAACTCTTACAGGTGTTAACATGCATAGTTTTTTATCACTATACAAAAAGAAATGTTTATAAAAAAAACAGTGTAAAAAAAAGTAATTTTACAATGAGTATGTACTGTAATTTAAAATATATAATTGCACTTTTCTTTCAATATCTGAACTTACACACTATAATCAAAAAAGCTTAATATTATACTGAATTCGTACTTATTGAGGCTTAGCGCTTTCAAGGGCAGAGTATGTTCTCATATTCATAGCAATAATGCTATGAATATAAGGACATTCTTTGTCCTCGAAAGCGCTAAGCCTCAATAAGTACGAATTCAATATAATATTATATATAGAGCTCGCAAAACAAGCTCTTAACAAGCTTTGAGAATATCCTCAACCCCAGACCGGTTTCTGCTTCTGGCATCGTCAGTGAGGTGCCAGGATATTCATTAGATTAAAAATACTAGGACAAACCCAGCACTGTATCTAATGTATAACTATTGAGAAGAAAATCTGAAATGTTCAGACATCCATATGTCTAAAAATCCAGCTAATTCAAATAGCCATATGGGACTGAACTAAGTTCAGATACACCATATATTAATAGCTTTAGCAATATAAAATCACCAAAGCCTTAACAGCAAAAAATAAAATGATAAAAAAAAATCAAGTCAGATATCACATGACTTAATTTTAATAAAGCTCATATTTACAAATGTTATATATAGAGCTCGCAAAACAAACTTTTTGAGAATCATTTTTTATCATTTTATTTTTTGCTATTTAAGCTTTGGCTATTTTATATTGCTAAAGCTATTAATATATGGTGTATCTGAACTTAGTTCAGTACCATATGGCTATTTGAGTTAGATAGCTGGATTTTAAGACATATGGATGTATAATTATATACACAACTTTTCACTTCTTTTTCTTTTTAAATTATAGCTCCATGATAATAAATATATAAATTCAACATTCCTTCTTTTTCTTTTTAAAACTTGTTTTATTCCAAACTATAATTTTATTTCTCTTCCATACGTTTCAACTACATTCTGTAGTCATTATCAAGTTTCCTTAAAAAAATAATAATAATAATAATAAAATAAATAAAAATAAAAAAAAAAATAATAACACAAATAAATAAAATATTAATACATTCCAAATATATAATATTCAAATAAAACCACAATAATATTATCATCTAGGAAATACAATTATTTACCTCCTTCCCTATCTTTTCTTTTAAAATACCTCTATAATTTAACACTTTTCTTATATAAATTTATTATCTATTCTCTAAATCTTTACCCATTAATATTCTTTTTATACCCCTCCCCCCTTTTTTTATATATTATTCCTATATTATCTTATTTTTTATCTTTATTTATTAACATTCTATTTAATACTGGTTTATACTGATTAATATATATTTCCTCTTTTTTTATTCTCTCTTTAAAATTTTTAACACATTCCAATAGCCTTATATCAAAATTTTCAAGCTTAAATTCCTTTTTATGAATATATATAGCAGATTTTTTATCATATAAATGCTGCCTTAATCTAGTTTTTAATTTATTCTTACTTGTTCCTATAAGAGCTTTATTAAAATTAAGTCATGTGACATCTGACTTGATTTTTTTTTTTTTTCATTTTATTTTTTGCTATTAAGGCTTTGGCGATTTTATATTACTAAAGCTATTAATATATGGTGTATCTGAACTTTGGTCAGTCCCATATGACTATTTGAGTTAGATAGCTAGATTTTTAGACATATGGATGTCTGAAAATTTCAGATTTTCTTCTCAATAGTTATACATTAGATAAAATGCTGAGCTTATCCTAGTATTTTTAATCTAATGAATATCCAAGCCCCTCTGACGACGCCAGAAGCAGAAACTGGTCTGGGGTTGAGGATATTCTCAAAGCTTGTTAAGAGCTTGTTTTGCGAGCTCTATATATAACATTTGCAAATACAAGCTTTATTAAAATTAAGTCATGTGACATCTGACTTGTTTTTTTATCATAATATTAAGCTTTTTTGAGTATAGGGGGTTATGCTATGAATATGAGAACATACTTCACCCTCGAAAGTGCTAAGCCTTAATAAATACAAATTCAGTATAATATTAAGCTTTTATGAGCATAGAGTGCAAGCGCAGATATGTATACAGCATAAACTATGTGTCTTCTTTATATATTTATATATAATTTATGACTTGGATATTTTTGAAAATAACATGAATAATTTATTAGCTTATCAATGGATAAGCCCACAATGGCAAATAATTAACATCAATAATAGTTTAGTTCTACTTTAAAGCAGCTTCCTCAAGTCATTTATATATTGTAAATATTTGCTCAGATGACTATGATATATACTGTAAGTATACATGTCTGTGTGTGTATGTATATATACACTTTATCAATCAAATTATAAATAAATCGAAATAATAGATAACTTGTTTGTATTCAATTTAATATCATTAAATCGATTTTCATTCACATAATAATAACTGATTGACAAAACAACAATACTGGAAAGGAGGGGCAAAAAAGTAATAAAACCTTTCTTATTCAAATTATCTATCTAAGCTTAATAAAGTTGAATAACATTTTTAAAAAATCAATAGATTAAACCAGTTATGTGCCAGCAATAGGTCATGACCTTTGAAGGGGTGAGAATATAATTTTTCAGGATCACAGAATTCTCAAAAAATTTATGAGTAATAATAATAAAAAGTTTTTTCCTTCAAAAGTAAAAATAAAATATAAACATAACATATTTTATTTTTATATTAATCCAGCAGAAATTGTCTTAATGGTCTATAATAAAATAAATGTCACATTTATGTCTCATGATAAAATAAAATTAATAATATTCACAGTTTAACTTGGCAGTAGTCACACAGGAAAATTCACCCAGTAAAAAATAACAACATAACATTATTATTTTCTAAATTATATGTTTTATTATATTTCATAATTAGTCAAAAGCTTTAGATCATTTAGAAATTTTATCTAAAAAAAAAGTTCACAAATAGAAGTAAGTTATGCAGCATTGGACTAAACTATACTCAATAATTTTAATAAATATTTATTAATACAATCATGAAAATGTAATAATGTAAAAAAAAACTACATTAATCATTAAGTTTAAATAATTAAACCATAATGCCTTCTTAAAGAATTTGCTATTTTTGAATTAAATGATTAATATAGCTTTCAGTTTTGCACATCACAATTACCTAAATAAATATAAGAACTAATACATACTACTTTCAAAATTTAATTTATTTGCATCTATATTTAGGTCTAGTACAATTAAATCATTCAATTACTGTTAACATGATCATAAAACATGAGTGTTAAATATAAACCAAGAAAGGTACAGTACATCAAAGAGACATTTCATAATTACTGAGTCCATAAGATTGATTGCTATGTTTCCGGAAATTCCAATCCTGAACTGTGTCAATAAGGAATTTAAATTCTGGAGCAGACTCTCGGGCTGTAGGAGCTGGGACCATCATAAGAATCATTAAAGAGTTATCTGGCCCCAGGTCTGATCTGCAAATCCTGGCTGACAGGTGCGTATATCTTCCTCCTTTAATTTGGGAAGGATGCTTAAGAATAATTCATCAACTGAGCAATCTGATCCCTTGTTTAAAATGACATTGCATCTAACGGACCAGATTGAAAAGTTTATCATTGTGGTGAGCCTGATCTGTCTTAAATTTCTTTTTTTGAAAGCATGTTTTAGCGATATACTAGCAGAGTCTGATTTGTTGATTCTTTTCAATGCAATGTTATATAGATCTTTCTATACTCCACATTGGTAGAGAATATGGGCCATGGATTCTTCTGATCTAAAGCATAGGGGGCAGATGGGGTTAATGTTATATCTCCTTTGATAACAGAAGAAGGCTGCCGTAGGGAGAGCCCCAAGATTGACCTTCAAGAGAAAATCGACAAACTTGGGGCTGAGCCTAAACAGTTTAGTCATCTTTGTAAGACGCGATATTCCAAAAGGGAAAAGATTACCCGTTTTGGTTTTGCCCTCATAAACCAGTTGAAAACTTACCAATAGGCCAGTTTATTTAAGAATAGCGTACTGGATGTACTGATGTTATCAATGACCAAAGTCACTTCTTGTTCAATACAAAGTTTGCGCCGTTTTGGAGGGGGCTGATCTGTAGGGGCCACCTTCTCCATTGGAAAAGGAAGATTTTATAGAATATTATGTGTTCTTTAATACATATTAACTGGTATAATAATGATAATTTAATACAAATTTTAGTAATAATTATTAACGGATTAACTTTAAAAAATAACTTTCATTCATCTTTCATTCAATCAATTTTTCTTAATTTGCATAGATTTTTTTAAAATTAAATACTTTTTTATTTCAATAAAAATAAAAACAATAATAAGAATATGTAAACAATAGCATATTGTAAAGAATTGTATATTACCAGAGATGTCTGCTTTTTATTATCCTATTCGTTTTTATGCTGCATAATGCAGGCATGAATTTTCAAATTATAAACATCCGGTTTCAGCTTAATATTAATGGAAATCTAAGCAGTCTACGCATATACTTTTTACACCTTCATATCCATCTTTCCTTCTAGTTTCAGAAAATGTAAGTTTTATTTTTCTAGGACAAAAATTAAAAAATTTATGATAATTTTTGTGATCAAGTAAATTGAATTTTTTTGTCTTTCTCTCAGTTTTTTCATTGTTAACGGAACAATATTCACCCTGAAAATTACATCGGAAAAAATACAACTTTTTACCAATGTATTTAGAAGAATGAACGTTATTGGGAACCGATGGTATTTATTTTTATATATTTTTTAATTATTATTTGAATTTATATTTGATAAAAAATATACGAAAAAATTATAATTGAAACTAACATACATGCTGATCAAAAAAACAGCTTGTGGTTATGTAAATTTATATCGTGAATTATCAGCATTTTTTGGAATGATGTGAGCGTGGGTCCAGTATATGAATTAGGTGATATGAGACAAAGATAAACATATTTTGCAAATATTATGACCTGATTTAGATTTTTCTATAATGTCTTGTCTGCATTTTAATAATAATAAAAATACACAAATGCTATAAGTAAAGATTTTGACAGTATATAAACTTAGGCCGATTATACACTACTGCAATGTAAATTTCAAAGTTGCATATCAAATGCAAAGAGAGGTGACAATTGATGAAGTATTACTAAATTTATGGTCATAGTAGCATGAAGTAATATGAGCCCTCAAAACCTATAAAGATAGGAAAATAATACTACATCGCACTGACTCTAAACTACTAACTTATATACCTCAAGCTTAACTTTATAATGAATTTAATATTTCATTTAGTAGTAATTTTTAATAAATTACAAACTGTATTGAAGTTCTTTATTATAATATTCAAATTATATTAATTATTGATCAATATTAACTACTTGTTATAAGGAATATTATTAGGGATGACATATTCATTGGAAACCCCTGTATGGAAATACATTTTGAAGGGATACTAGGAAAAATGAAAGATACTAATGTCTTTATTCTACGAAGTTTTCAAGTGATGAATTACCTTAGGTAAGTGTTATTAATACCAGTTTTTAGAAATTTTATGATAAATCCAACTAACCTACTAACAAAATTATACTTTTAACATTTAGGCATGATAATTTTGAATTTATGAAATAATATGAAAATAATTATTAGAAATATTAACTTTTATTCTTTTTTTTTTATTACTTTGAATATCAATGGCTATATTTTTTCAGCTTAATTACATTCTTTGGTGTTTTATGTTCAAACAACATATAATGTCATTTTTGAATAATACAAACTTAAGTTATGATAAAATTTGTGGATTAACATAATTTTTTAAACATTCAATATGGCTGCTTCACCAGCAAAAAGGATAAAAGCTAAAAACAAACTAATAATTCTTCCATTTAATACTAAATATAAGGAGAGAATTCAAATTTCACCACTTTGTCTAAAACTTTATTATTATTGTCAAATATTGTTTTTTTTTCTTTTTACTATTGAATATTTGTTCATTCATCTCAATTAAATTTATATTATATATTCATAAATATAATATCTTCTATTCTAAAATATTCTAAATTTGCACACTTTCCCTTTAACTCATATTATGTCACCTTCCATAAAAAAAATAATAAACTTTTAAATTAACAATAAATGGATGGCTTTTCCTTTTTTTTTTTTTTTTCAATAATGTATTCCATTATAATAACTATAAAATATTGTTATAATACTCTCAATAAATCTACAACAGAAGTATATAATTGAAGACATAAGTAAATATTAAAAGTAAGTAAAATATATTTTTTTAAAAGTAATGAAAATTATTGTGACAGCTTTTGGGACAATCTTTTAACTTGGAGGTCAAGTATTGAAATCAGAAAATCTGTAAATAATGATCTCATTTATAAACAACTTGGATAAAACAATATGAAAACAGATAAAGTTATTTTAATTAACCAGGATCAGAAAAACAATATATGACTTCACTTTCTTTGGTGTAAAAAATTATTTTATTTAATATATGATGTATATTTATAGATTTTTTTTTTATTTAATCTTTGTAGAAAAATTACTCAAATTTTATTTTTATTTACACTTTTACATTAAAACAAACAAATAGAGTTAAACTTTAAATTAAAAACATTTTTATTCTTCAGTATATGCAAAGAATCCCTTTTGTTTTATGCATTCCAATATTAAATTCATTTTTTTTTTTTTTTTTGTAATGTGATCCTTTTATTTATGATCTAAAAAAACAAAAGCATTTATGCAATATTAATGCTAGAACATAAATAAAATTATACATTTCTGTAGGCAATTTATTTAAAGTCATAGGAACTATTAATATCTTATGAACTATTTTCCTTTCATTTATCATGATTAATATATATATCCATTATAATAATGATAAATTCAGTTAACATAATAGTAATAATTATACACAATAATTAAAATGTTAGTAATAATTATTAGAAAGCTAAGTTAAGAAAATGGCTCCTTAAGTAAATATTTTAGCATATCTTAATAAGCAATAGCTGATACATTTTTTAACTTTTAGTATAAAACGATAAAATTAATGTTTTTCTTAAAGCTATTGTCTAGGGAATAAGACTTGCAGTGAGAGAGATAAAAACACAAATATTTTATTTTTATTCTTTTTCCTTTTTCTATTTGCTAAAAAATAATTAAACAAATTTGAGTTAATTAGATGAAAATATTTAAGATAAAAAAAAAAAAAAACTGAAATATGTTTTATTAATGTTTTTATTAACTTTTAAAAAAATGCCCATCCTTGCATATATATTAAATGGATTATGTCCTGTACAAGTGGGGTTCAGATTGACCTTAGGTCAACATGGGTATCACAAGAATCTCGGCCTTAGGGTGGCCTTCGAGCATTCCATCATCAGATTTCCAATTGGATGGATGGTTGAAGAGTTGGAGTGTGTAGTGGATTGGAGCCTGTCCATTAAAGTTTGAAGATTGTCTATCTTAATATATATCTGAGCACTTATAGTATATATGTGTGGGAGATGGTAATCTGGACCAACTGATGATTGCTGGTTTAGCTTGAAATATGTATATTAGTGATTATTTATCTTTTCAGCATATATGTGCTTGAGTATATCAATGTTATTAGATAGAGTGGAGAGTGATGAGTCATCTGAAAGTCTGTGCTCATATACCCTATATATTAAAATCAAAATAATAAATAAAAATAATTAAAACAAAATTTTATAGGAAATATTAATACATATCATTCAAATACATGTAGATTCTTATATTCCCTTTATCCTTTTGTATTAAAATTGGTAGGATTAAATTCTCTAACAACTTGATTATTTAAATAATTATAAATTTTTAAATTTTAATTTAATACTTTCTCTTAATTGTTTTCTTTATATACAGAAATCATATGTTAATAATAAATTACCATGTTTGATTAATTACAAAGTATTAGATAGAAATTATGATGTTTTTAGAATTATTTATACAATTATTTTTTTATCAATTTCATTCTCAATTTTTCTTTGTAACTTTCTTGTAGTTAATTTGAAAAAGACAGATAAGAGTAAAAATAAAAAAGTCACAATAAATTTCTGTTTAAAAGAGAGGGGGGGGTGTTTTTAATAATATTTATGATTATTTGTAAAAGGAAAAGCATAATGAAATATTGTGGAGGTTTATAACAAGTGAAAATGGATTTACAATTTATATATATATAACAGATGAATAACCTGGTAGCAAAGTTTTAATGTTAGCAAATGAAAAGGTTTATTAAAAAAGTTTTGTAACTATCTTCAAATTATATTTTAATCAGCAACAATACAAATTTCAAGATGTCAATAAATCTAGCCTTTCACATATTTAATAAAATGGTAAATAATAAAGTAAGATTTTTTTAATTATCTTTAATTTTAATTTTCAAATTTAAGATTAAATAAAAATGACATATACCAATATTAATATTTTTTAGAATTAAAATGCAACAGTCTTTGAATTTTTTTATATTTTAAAAATTATCTCTTTTGTTTTATTCAAAAATTTCCCCAACAACTTTGTTATGCAACAAAATTTTGATGAATTCATAGAAGTTGTCTTTTTTACTTGATAGATAGAATATGGGCCTTCAGCAATCAAACAAAAAAAAATATATAGCAATAAAATATTTCTCTAAGCTGTTACAAAAAATAAAATTAAACTATCAACTTTAACCAATATACACTAATCACTAACAGTTTTGAATATACCTGAACACAATCATGTTTTTCAACCAGTCATTAGTTTACCAAATATAATTTTCTCAAACTTCAGTACATGATAGTAAGATAAAATTCTATCTACCAGTTTAATTTTTATAAATATTTGATATTTAAAAAAAATAGTAAGAGCATTTAGAAACAACATCAAAAATCTTTTTTTTTTCACAATTGGGCTACTTTTTTTCTTTTGTAAATACAGATAAAATACTAAAATCTAAGATTTTGATTAGTGATTATTTTACTATCTTCTAATAAATCCTCTTTTTTAATCTATAAAATTATTAAGGATGATTGGTTATTTATGAATAAATAATAAATAAAAAAAATAAGAATATAAATTGAACATACTTATTAATATAATTAATATATAGTGATATTTTATACCATTTTTCAAAAGAGGATAAACTAAAATCATATTTTAATTTACTTTGTGTGTCTATACTTGTTTAAATTATAGTAAATTATTTTTCAGCCAAACAGCAATTCACATGACAAAAACTCAAACACACAAAAACTCATTAAACAAAAAAATATTTTTTTTTTTTTTAAAAGTATATCTTTATCTAATTATAGTCACAGAATTTTCAGACTTTTTTAGTGAGTATATTTTTATGCCTATTGAGATTTGTCTATTTAACATTTTGAAAGCACATGTCTTTTTCATTGCAGTTTCATCTTTAGACTTGAGATTTTATCTTAATACCTTTAATTTAACTTTTCTGCTTATTTATATAGAAGATACTATGATTAGATAATAACAAAGTGAAAAGCAAAAAAAATACATCCATACATAAATTTAATAATAACACCCAATCACTTTTTTTGCTAATAAGCTATTCAAAATTACATTCATATTAATAAAATAATGCTTATAACTTGTATCCAATATGTTCCCATTTATACTCTATTATTATTTTTATACAAATTACATATACAAATTCCTATCAGAGAGCACTGAATGTATGCATTTATTCATCAATTTTTTTAAAGAAAATAATTTTTCTTGCACAAATAATAGCATTACATATATATAAAATATTGTTGAATATATGAATTTATACTTTGCTTCACTGTGACTTATATGCAATCAGTTACTCACAGAATAAAAGCTGAAGTGATTGATAATCAATATGGTAGATATATTCCCTATATAAATATATAGCATTAAATATATACAACCTTGTCTTAGTAAAAATATATATAGTATTTAATTTCTAATCAGTAATTTGTATGAGAATCTAATTTTTTAAAAATTTATGACAAATCTTACTTCATCTGGTGAAGCTTCTGATAAAAGACCTTCTCTCTGGGCACTTAAATACAAATAAAGATCAATTATGATTAAATATTTAAACACACACACATATAAATGAAAATAAACATACACCAACCTACCATGAAACGTGAAAATAATTTCGGCACATACCAGCATCACAACCTATACAAACGCCAGTCTGGCTGAATCGTTCATCCTCACAGAGGGAACATTCTTTAGCACCCCATTTACCATAAGGCATTTCAAATAACGTAACAGGAGTTAATTTATCAACATCTCCAAAAGCTACACCAGGAATATATAGAGCACAAACCAAATGCACCCATCTAAAAATATTAAAACAAAGAAATTTATATATATACACATCAATCAAAACATAAAAAAAAAAAAGACAAAAATATTTCATATTAATTAATTATAAAAACTAAATTTTAAATAATATTTCTAGCTTTGGCCAAATAAAGAAAATAAATGCTAAAATTAAATGCGCAAACTTTTAATTCAGACATTCAAAAAATCCAAAAAATTTAAGGCTAATTAAATAGTATCAAGTTATGACAATCATATAAATGGTATTTTTTAGAATATTTTATCGTCTATTGGTTTTTCATATAGCTCAAGGCACACTTATTATTGTAATGGAGTGCATCTACTTCACTGGTGATCATCCTCTTTTCACCATCAAAATATCTGTGCATTATACTTTTCTAATATATTAGATTGTCTCAAAATATGACCAAAACAATCACAGAAACAAAATCTCTTAAACAATTCTGATTTTACTTTTTAAAAATATATCCCTACATTTAAAATTCTTTTCAGGTTTTTCATTGCAATTATGCACAGTATTAATCTGCAGTAACTTCATAACTACCAGATCTTTTATTATTCATGCATAATTCAAGAAGGAAAAAAAATCCATCAATTGCTTTTACACCTTTATTTTTAATTTTAAAAAAAAAAAGCTACTGAATCTATGATTGCAATCTTTGTCTACTTCATATTTAGCTATAATTTCATATTTTTATTGGGTTTATCAACTTTCTTAATGTCTTGAGATTCTTTTTCAGCAATGAGAATGGTGTAATCAGTATATCTAAGTTTGTTACTGTTTCTTTCACCAATTGTGAATCTACATTTGCCTTCAACCAATCTGTTTTTCCTTATTATGCATTCAATATACAAGTTGAATAGGTAGGGTAAAATATGCTGTCCTAGCGAACTCCTTTGCCAATGGAACGATATCTCCTTTTAACCGTAACTTTTATTCCCAGATAAATTTAAATAAAAAAGATGAAATCCATTATTTCTATTAATCTAAAAAATGTTCCATAACTTAGCATGATTGACTGTATCAAAGTTTTGCTATACAAGCTATTTTTAGGAATGGCTGAGGAATCACAGACATTACAGAATTTTTTACTGAATAATCCCTATATTTTCAATTACTTAAATAAATCAAGAAAGATATTCTTAGTTCAACTTTTTTTAATATCAACTGTATAACTAATAGTTCTCTTTTAATGTAAGATTCTAATCTACACTGAATGATTTTCATAAAAATCTTGTATGTATATAAAAAATATAGTACAACAGTTGCACTTTCTGTCAACAAATATTTTCCAATTTAGTGGCTATTGAATAGTTTCCAGATTAATTGGTATTATTCAGTTAGTACTTTTAATGATTTCTTTTCAGATTGCTAAATAATTTCTAAAACAATGCCATTAATTCTAGTGATCTCATCTTTAAGCAATTATCTCAAAGCTAATAAGACTTCATCTACTATTACTGAAAGTTTTTCAATATTAGAGTATTTCATCAATCGTGTCTTTATAATATACTATTTCTATAAATTTCGATCATTTGTTTAATTTTATTACTTTGAGTATAATCTATAATATTTTTCAGCAAATCTATTTATGACTGAAACTCTTTTGATCTCAAGAGTTCATTTGAATTTTTAATATCTTTGCAAATATTATTATAATACTGTTCCTCGTGTTTTTCTGAATGCTCTTTAGAATATTCTAATCAGTTCACTTTTTTATGGTGTCTTCTTTTCTTTGCAATTAGTATTATATTGTCCGGCATTCATTTTGATTTTTCTAATTTTTTTTCCTACTCATTATTTTTTATCAAATTCCTCTTTCATAATTCATCTGGATTATTATTAATTACATTCAAAACATTACGTCAACTTCTTAAAAGCAGTAGGTACATATTTTAATTTATATCTAAGGATGCTGGATAAATTTGTAGTTATACGTAATTTATGATTTACCATATTTTTGGTTATTAAAACTAGTCTTCCATCACTGGGTGCTAAGAATATTATCAATTTGTTTCTGTAAATTTTATTCATGGTGTCAATTTTTAAAATATGTTCTGCCAATAAAAAATCAAATTCATTCTCCAGCTTCACTCATGATTCAAATTCCACATGTCAACAGAATTTTCTTCTTTTATATCTCTAACTTTAGCATTTGTCTCCAATCATTGCATGTTTTGATAAACTCTAGCTATATCTGATCATAAAACTTTTCTATTCTTCTTCACTTGCTTCAGTCATTGAATAAGATTGAATGGTGCACAAGAAAACCAGAGTAATATCAATCTATAATTTCCAGGAGTATATTCAGTGCCAGACTTTACAATATCCTTCTAATAATGAAAAAAAAAAAAAACAGCCATTCCTTTTGTGACTTATCTGATCTAAAATCTTTAGTCTAATCCATATTTGATTTCTAAATATCAATTTTAAATAATCTATTTCCATCTTTACAAATCAAGTTTTTAAAAGATTTGCAGCTTCGGGTTTTATTTTCCCATGCAGTAACATTAATGTGTCTAAATGGCTTTAGTTTAGTTTAATATATAAGCTAATGATATTGAAGAAATGTTCTTTTTCAATACTGCTGTCAGATCTGAGCATCATATTTTTTTTAACTTCATTCATTTTTGGCTTACTACTTGTGATTTTCAGTATAGTATTCAGGAGTAAAAACTGCTTTCTCCTGTATAGTCTAAAATGATGTTTAACTATTGCTATATTTATGATTAGCAGACACCAACATTATTTTATATATATGCAGCCTAGTATAGATATTAGAAATAAAAAATTAAAAACTAAACAAAACAAAGATAAAAATGCAAAGCAAAATATAAATTAATAGTTATCTTGTTAGAAAAGAGATGAACTTCTATAAAAATTTCTATATGATAGGAATAATTAATAGACAAAAAAAACTGAATCTAGCTAAAAGTTTGCAGCTAAACCAACGCTCGCTTCCTGATATACAGACGCAACCAATGCAATATGAAGATGTGCATCTGCAGCGTGATATTATTTAAAAGAAATGATTCTCGTCCAGTACAGGAATGTGCATCTGTCTGATGAAGAAATAATATATATAAAACATTAAAAGAAATGCTTCGTATGAAGGGAGAGCAGTCTATTGCCGACTTATAGTCCCTATCCATAGAGCAAAAGGAAATCAATATCGCAGGGAACACTCTGTATCCACCGCAACGTGATGACTACATCTTTGGGTCATATATTCATTTGGGCACGTTGCATGTATGCTAACACGCTTCACATTACATCGATATAAACACCATATATCCCTCCACCAGCATCGATTCAACTATGAAACAAAGTCTGAAATTTAAACCCCTTTAAACTAACAAACTTTAATGAATCTATGCAGCCATCTACACCCAACTTTAAATTTAATAATTTAGTTAACAGATAAAAAAAAATATAAAAAAAAATGGAAATGATTAGCAAACATATACATAAAAAAAAATATTAATAAGTGATTTAGAGTTCTTTTAAGACAGATAAGAGTTCATACTTTAGATTACTAATTAAACGTTTGTTTAAAAGTTCATATTGAATATCACAATTTATATTTCCCATAATTCCATCAGATTTAGAAGTCCATCCTAGTGATCACTTTCATGGGTTGTCCATCCTCCTTGGAAACGAAGCCGCTACTTGCCAATATTTGGGTCACAAATTGTCATTTGGAAGGTCTCAGCTGGTGCACACAAAGAAAACTATTTTATTGCAAGACTCCTACATCCTGGAGTCCGCAATACAGCTGTAAGATTAATAGTCAGATTAAAGAAACAACTAATGAATTCAATAGTTTTCTCTTTTCATAGTATTAGGTCTCCCTTATTGTAGTGTTTTGTAAAATGGCAGACATTTTGTGCACTCCTGAAAAAACTAGAATTTATTCGGAAGGCTTTTTTAGATCGCGCTCTGATAGCTGAGGAATTTAATTAGTGCGTTGACGTAATGGCGATCGACAATTCCTAGAAATATTTGCTAATTACAAATGTTTCTAGATAAGAGACGTTACCTTATTGGTCAGTGCATTGATTGATCATTGCAGTTGTCAGAGAGCGATAAGAAGACTGGGTAACATCAAGCAGTGTAACATAGAGAGCAGTACAGAGCAGTCATGCAGTAGCGAGTAGCGGACAGTATGGAGTGCATCTACAGTAGAGTTACTGTTCAATTCCAGTAGGAGATAGCTGACGGCAGTCGCAATGCTTACTACGAAGAGTTCGTGTACAGCTACACTGGACTGGGGCTAAAGTAGGCCCATTGTGAACCGTTTTGTAGCAGCCAGCCTGAAAGAACATCGTGGGAATTGAACTTTAGCGAACTGTTGAAATAGATCGTTGCAGACCATTCGTTTGGAGAGCATCCGCTTGCAGACCATTCATTAGAGAGCAGTCGGTGCAGACCATTCGTTGGAGAGCATCCGTGGCAGAGCATTCAGTGCAGACCATTCGTTTGGAGAGCATCCATTGCAGAGAATACAGAGAATATTCAGAACATTCGTTGCAGACCATTCGTTGGAGAGCATACGCAGTTGAACAGTAGCGAACGTTATTTGCTGACCGCACAGTATGACTTGCAGTTATAACATTGGCACAGTCGTAAGTGCAGATATAAGACTTATCACAAATTTTACGAATCCGTGAAACATGATGTCATTTGTTCTTAAGGTCCGGATGTTTTCCTTTATGGCCCGTGCGTGGCTTGGTGCTTGCACTATTCTCTTATCTTACCTTTCAATTATTTAAATGCCCCAAGGGCTAGCCTGCTTTACATTTAATTAATATAACAATCATTTCCATTTACTAAGATTAAACATGATTCTTAAAATAGAAAGTAATTAACATTTATTTCTATTTTCTTTTATATAACTTTTTATTAAAAATACAAATCTTTAGATCTTTACTTTTTTTTAAATTTCTTACTTTTAAATACTTTTTTTTTTAAAGTTTTCTATCTGTGTGATATATATATGTTAAACATAACTCTTTTAATTTTCTGTTTTTAATAAATCAATTTTATTTAAGATTTATTTCCACCTTTTATTTTAATTTTAAAATAATGTAACGGCATATGTATACCATTACAATATATATTGTAACAGTAATAAATTATACAAATGGAATGTTTACTTATAGATACCCCAAATCTTTGGGTAAGCCAAATCTATAACAATAAAAATGGGCTAGCTGAAATTAATAGAGTTCATAAATTGAGCAAGCCAAATCTATAACAGAATAAATTTAGGCAATAATTTTATTTAAGTTCTATTAATAAAGTAATCCAAAATTTATATTAGAATAAAATTTAAAATCTATTAGTAATATTTATTTATTAAACAAATGATAACCCAACAGATGTCAAAACTGTAATACACAAAATAAAATAATTCATTTGAAAATTTATAACATATATTAGTTAATAATCTATATTGGAATTAATTCATGAAATAATTTTATTATTATATAATAAAAATTTATAAGTTTTAAAGGATGAACAAAATTATTTCAGCTTGATTATATATAAAGTTTGTATCAATAATTTTTCAATTAGCTCTTTATGAATGAATAATACGATTTTTTAATTAATATTCAATGGTGATTTTTACTACATAATCTGTTTACTGTAAAGAACAAATCTTGTGATATTTATTCATTATTTTTTTCATGTCAACAATGTTTATTTGTTGTCTATATACTGAAAGAGAGACATCTTCATCTTTTATGACTCTATAATGAACTTTTTGAATAATTTTTTTAAAAAAAATTCCATTTCGATATTCTGATTAAAAAGTATAGTAGTTAAATGATTTGATATATAACAAAAATTGAATATTTAATTTATAATAAATTTTTGGTTGTCATCTGATCCTTTGTGTCAGCTGCTAGAGGCGCGATTTCTAACTAAAAACACATTAATATAATATTCCCAGGCTAGCGATTCTCTATTAATATTGACTTTTTTTTTTTGGTTTGTTTACAAAGTTTACTTTCTTTCGTTTCTGAATTATTTTTCCCAAATAATATTTTTGACGATGGGATAATAATAGTTGTTTTTTTTTAATTTTTTTTTTTACCAAAGGGTCTTTTTTGGTGTGTGTTCAAATAGTAACTTGTGTTTTTTTTAAAAAATAATATTACTGTTTTTGTAAAATTGGATTGACAAAATTCAAGAGAGAACGGGTTTTTTTGATGGATCTTTAAATAATAATTTACGTTACTTTGATAGATTTACATTTGATTGCCGACAACAATTATTGGGAGAAGTGTTGTTTTTTTTTTCCGCGTGTGTGTGTATGTTTAAATAAAAATTAAAACCTTTACTTTTATCGGTTTACATTTGATTGACAACCGATTGGACTTCCTTTCGTTTATAAATTATGGTTTTGGTTCTACAAATAAATATTTTTGACAATGGGACGATAATAGTTGTTGTTTGTTTAATTTTTATTGACAAGAGCGGGTGTTTTTTTTTTTATGTAGATTCAAATAGTAATTTGGGTTACGTTTAAATAATAAGTTGCGGTCTTACTTTGATCGGTTTACATTTGATTGCCGACACTAATTATTGGGAGGGGTGGTTTTTTGTGTGTACGATTGTAGACAACAATTATTGGGAGAAGGGGTGTAACAGTTTAAAGAATAGTAGTTTACGTTACTTTTAGTAGTGGTGTACATTTGATTGCTGACAATAATTAGTGAGAGGGGTGGGTGTTTTTGGGTGATGATTAAATACTAATTTACCTTCCTTTTATTTTACATTTGATTGCCGACAACAATTATTGGGAGCTAAAGAGGTTGTTTTTTTGTGTATGTTTAAATCAAAATTGAAGTTACTTTTATCGGTTATATTTGATTGACAACGGTTTTGACTTTCTTTTTTTTTTTCGTTTATAAATTATGGTTTTGGTTTGCCCAAAACCTAATATTTTTGACAATGGGATAATAATAGTTGTTGTGGTTTTCTTTCATTTTTATTGACAAGAGCGGGTCTTTTTTCGGTGTATGTTCAAATAGTAATTTGGGTTACGTTTAAAAAATAATCGGTTTACCTTATTTTTAGTGCTTTACATTTGATTGCCGATGACAATTAGTGGGAGGGGTGTTTTTGTTTACGATTAAAGAATAATTGTACGTTCCTTTTATTTTTTACATTTGATTGCCGACAACAATTATTGGGAGAAAGGGTTTTGCGTTTTGTTTTTTTTTTTTTGTTTGTGTGTATGTTTAAATCAAAATTTAAGTTACTTTTATCGGTTACCATTTGATTGAAAACCGATTTGACTTTCTTTTTTTTTTTTCGTTTATAAATTATTTGGGTTTTCCCAAATAATATTCGATTTGACAATGGGACAATAATAGTCTAGGTTTCTTTAATTTTGATTGACAAGAGCGGGTCTTTTTTGGTGTACGTTCAAATAGTAATTTGGGTTATGTTTAACTAATAATTTACTGTCTTACTTTGATTGGTTTACATTTGATTGCCGACGACAATTAGTGGGAGGGTTGTTTGTTTTTTTCTATACGATTAAAGAATAATTGACGTTCCTTTTATTTGACCGTTTGATTGCCGACGACAACAATTATTGGGAGAAGAGGGGTTTTTGGGGCTATGTTTAAATAAAAATTTTAGTTACTTCTTTTATTTTACATTTGATTGCCAACGACAACAATTATCGGGAGAAGAAGGGATGTACGTTTAAATAAAAATTGAAGTTACTTCTTTTATTTTTGACATTTGACGAAGGCCATTTAGAATCCCTCAAACAAGCTTGCCTTTATGAAGTGAACATTTCCGTCGGCAGATGTTTTTGGACCTCAAATCTGCATATATTTGCCGCACAATCCAATCTTTTCTTTCAGCAGCAGGATGTTTTTTTCTTTTTTCTGCTGTAGAAATATTCCAGCGCTGGCTTCCGTGTCTGGCAATTCCCATCTTTTCAAGTTTTCTGTTGTGGGAATTAGCCATACTTTTTGTCTCGGAAAATTTCTCACTAAAACGTGACTCAAAGCGTGATTTTTAAATTTTTACGCTATTCCACCCTAATCGAAAATTTAAGAGGAATACAAATTTATGAGGAACAATCACGATACTGTTAAAATTGATAAAATGTAACAGTACATCAATTGGTCTTAAAAAAAAAAAAAGGCACCGATGAAAATTTAAATAATTTTGACACGATCAAATTAACACACCCTCGTACGATATTGTTACATAAAATACATAACGCAGCATTACGATATAGTGCGTGACACAAACAACTACGGCATTTTCCTCTGCTTTTAGCATCGGAAAAAGCCACACCGTTAGCCGCTAAGCCGAGTTAACACTCTTTCTAGATTTTATCGTAGAAAGGAGACTTAACTTCCGAGTTAACACTCTACCTTTTAGCATAGAAAGTAGACTTAACTCCGAGTTAACAATCTTTCTAGGATTTATTTTAGAAAGAATGCTTAAAGGCTTGGGTGCGACCGCGGAAACGGCATATTTCTAGAAATTTAGCTAGAAATCGCGCCTCTAGCGGCTGACACGAAGGATCAGATGACAATCAAATTTTTTAATTATTTGTCAATTAAATCAACAAGGTTTTTACATTATAACCCAATGAAAGAATCTATTAAAACTAATACAAGCCAATAAATTGTTATGATGTCATAGATTAAAACTTACATTTTTTTAATTTTTAAAATGACTTCAACTAAAGAAAAATATCTGATGTAATATTTTATATCTTATCAGAAATATTATTTTTATTTCAAAAATCTAAGGTTTAAACTGACATTAAATATTACAATCTTCAAATAAAACATTTTGAATTTTTATTTAATTTTTTGGAAATTCAAATTTTAGAACAAGTTTTAAATAAAATTTAGTAATCAATTACTATCCAAAAAAGAAGACAGTGATTACCATTTTTCTTAGATATTGTTCTTTAATTAATAGTCAATCATTTTTACTGAAAAGTGATGCATCCTTGTTAAACATAAAAACACATACAAGTTGAATAACATGTCAAAATTTTATTAAATGCAAACATTAATAAAACTCACTTTCCAGCATCTGTTTCTTTAAAAATACCACCAAGGTTAGGACACAATTCACAAAGCTTAAAATAGAATTAGACATTGTCACAATAAGTTGACAATTATGGCTTAATAAAAATAAAATATTTAGAATATATTATATTGTAAGTAGAGAATATAGCATTCAAATAAAATCAGTATTATAAAATTTAAACTTAATGTAAAATAAGTTTTATTTATGAACAAATAATACAAAAAAAAAATATAAAAACATAATTTAAGAAAATAAATTACAATGTGAACTATCTATTTAAAAAAGAATATAAAACAAATAATATTGCAAATTTACAGCATTTTATATAAGAAAATAACCAATTAATAAAATAAAAAACAAATAATAGGTATATTCTAGAAAAAAAAAAAATTCTTAACATTATCTAAAAAGATTAAGGTATAGCCACTATACTGATAACTTTCTCGTATGCAGCGAAGTAACGATTGTATAATGTGTATTGCAATTCTCAGTTATGTCAGATAATTAATGCAATTTACTGCTGCTATATTCCATTAATGAAGCATTCAGATTTACATCTGCAAAAAGTCCTTGGCACTGTCTGTGAGCTACCTAGCCATGCAATAAGGAATCTCACAATATGTTTGCTTGAAAAGCTTTCCTCTACTAAGAATTCTGATGTACAAATAAATTAATTTAGTAAATATCTTCTATGCAGATGACACTTTAAGGAAAATTTTATCTCAAACTAACACTAAACAAATATGGAGTGATAAGAAATGAGGAAACTTCAGTATGACAGAAGAAAATCATGTGCAATGCTTGGTTGAATAGAAGCATTCCACAAAAAATTTCACTTATTTAAAAAAAAATTTTTTAATATAAGAATTTACTATCAAGTGTGATATTTATAATAAGATAAATATATATTGTGGTATTCTTTTATTATATAACTCATCAAACTTAAAATTAATTTTTATTCATTTATAGTAAGAGATAATCAATATATATATATATAAATTTGCTTCTATGAACAACCTGCACACATGCATAGTTTATATATAATTTTATCTGCTTTATTTTGACCAATTTAGTTTTTCATTTCTGTGAATATGCATTAAAGTAAATTAAATAGTAAATTAATCTTTAATAACAGTATAAATTCAATTTTAACATAATATTAACATTAATTCTATTTTAATAATAAATAGATCTATAATCTGTGTAATTTTTAATGAAAATAAATATGAAATCTTGTTTCCATTCATCAACCAAATATTTTTACTATTATTTATAAATCTTTTTACATTTTAGATAAATTAAAGGCATTAATTTTTCACAAAAAATAAGATTTATGTATTTATTTTCTCTGAGCACTCAAATTTTAGAACAAATTTCCTCAAAATCTAGTTTTGTTATATTAATAGATTTCACTAATAGCAGTCATTTGGCATGCTCAAATTATGACAGCGGCTTGTTATACCTAGAATTCACTATCATAAGCATGATTATTCAGAAATTATTTCTAATTTTATATTTCTTTTTGTGATATATTAATGGTATATTTTACTTTTGTTAACAGTCATATAGCATTAGTCTCATCCATATCTCATTTTCTTGATTAAAACTGATTTTTATTATTAACCACAATTATTTCATAATTCAATTGATGTTTTCCTTCCGATTTTTAAAGGAGATAAGCATTCCTTCTCAGCCAATTTGGCATTCTCAAAAAAGTATTTATGATCAAATTTATTGGTTTATAATAGAGGTAATGTGTTTATTTTGTACAGAATAACCTTCTCTATAATACTTAAAATGATATTCTTTATTTTCATTACACAAATCATGTAAAATATTAACAAATAGAAGATAACTATTATCAACAACTCCAAAGCAGTTTCTGGTTAATTTTTATTCAAACAAAAGGATAATCTTATGATTTAATTTTATGAATGATATGTTATAAAATTCATCATTATTATTGGCTTATTTTTACTCAGGTGTAGATTCAATGCTTGATTAAAAGACTAATTGTGCATTCTTTCCAAATAAATATATGTATGTTTGTTTTCTGGGGATTTGATTATAAAAACTTAGGAATAAAGCTTACCACCAAGCCTATATCAAAGAACTGATAGGTAAAAAATTTATATAATGAAACATTTCATAAATTAGTTTAAATCCAAAATATCAAGCCTGAAATTTTCAAGATAATAGTTTGAAAAATGAATTTAATGTCCTGCACAGTTTAATGCTGTAGTAAAATAACCAATCTAGAGCTGAGGTTCCTGTATTGAGCATTCAGTAAATGAAGCTAGTTAAATTTAAAAAAATAGCAATTAAAAAAAAATGAGACAATTAATGGAAGTCTCATTAATAAAATATATTGTGACTAGCGTGAGAAAGAAGTTGTAATAAATTTTGTTATTAGCCAACAATAGTTTTTCATTATATTCTTATTCATTAATATTGATTTCAATCATAAGCTGTGCTGCCAAGTTCTTGCAAAATCCAAAAAAAAAAATTGTTTAAATGACTATAAATCAATCTTTTCCATTAAGCATCTAAGAAAAATAATCTTATAATCACGGTAGATTTTAACCCTACAAATAACTAACCTTGAAGTACATCTTTAATGACTTTACTAGATCTATTATTATCTACTTTATTTATCAATAAATAATTTATAGAATATATATATAAATAAAATTATATTCCATAAGAATATGGACAAATAATTATTAGTGTCTATATTTAAAATTACTAATTAGGCTTTCAATGCAGTGCAACTTGATCTCTGGCTTTAACAAAGATATGGTGTATCAAAAGTTAGTCTTAACAATTTTAAATATTAATATCATAATAAATTAAATTAACTACACAAGAACTATGTTTTTTGTTTTGTTTAATAATTTTTATTAAAAAATTAAATAACTTACTGGTTTAACTCCAGCCTTACATGCATCACAAAACCAAGGTTCTGTTGAACTAGATGAAATTGTACTAGCTACTGATTCAGTTTCACTTATTCCATAACAACCTAAAATTACAATAATAAAGAATTCACTTTTCATTTAAAAACATATATTTCAATGTTTTTTTACTTTGAGTTATTTCAAAAAATTCATTTAATTACATTTAAAAATGATAAATGGCTATAAGTACAAAAAAAAAACATCCTTCATAATTTTCCAGACTTATGCTCAAAAATAAAATTTAAAAATATATAAAGAATAATCGTCATACATATATATTATGTTTGTGTGGGTGTTAACAGTTTTTAATATGGTGATTTTTACATATGAAATATTGTGTAAGAAAACTGTATGCCTATAAAAATGACATACACTCCTTGTGTTTTAATACATTTATTGACAGGAGTGTGTGTATGTGTAAAGAGTAGCTTCCTTCCATAATATATCTATAATAAAAACAATAAAATAGGAATTCCTATAACATTAAAATACTAGCCAAAAAACAAAATTTTATTAAAATTCTTTCCACAATCATGGTTTCAAATACTAACAAATAGATCTTTTCAAATGAAATTCAACTAATCATACATATACAAAACAAGGCAAAACTCTCCATACAGTAATCAATGGATGCCAGTAGACTTGTGCATAAAATCCCTATCTATATCTAGTGCCTACTCAATTATGTGCTAGTATGAGATAGTGATCAGGTGATGTTTAGTGGTTATATACAAAACAAAATAGCCTTCCCATCATTCACTTCAAAAATCAACTTCCTTTAACATCAAAGAATGTCTTCATGAGATTGATGGTCTCAGATTCATAAAATTTTATCATCAAAGTTTCTCTTACTCTTCTTTTCAATTCACTTCTTTCATAAAAGATAATCTTTATATTGTCAAATAATATTTTATGACCTCTATTCAGTTCATGAATATACAAAGCTGAGTTATGATATCTATTTTTGATTCTACTTTCATCAACTTTAGTTCTTTCATTAAGATCCTGATTTACTCTGACCTATGTAAATTTTATGATGACTGCAAGGAACCTTGTAAACTAACACAGGAAAAGGCTTGGCAATCAATTGACTGTTTTGAACTATTTAGTAATGAATTTAAATTCCGATCTCTCTTCCAAGCTACTTTCATATCATCCAATAAAAACTATTCTTATAAATAAATTCTTTATTCTCACTAACAATTAAATCTTGATTATTAATAGATTTATAGATATTTTTATTAAATATAATATTTATAATAAATTCATGACTATATCCTAACTCAATATAGCCAGAAGCAAATTGATACCTCTGAATATAACTATTATTTTCAAAATTATTAAGTCTTCTATTCCTATAATAAAAATTCAATGAAGTTTCTTATGAGTGAAAGATTGATAACTGTCTGAGTTTATCATATTTCTTAAAATGTTTGCTTTAATAAAATGACAAAATAAAACATTATCAACTTTATCAACACTTAAATCTAAAAATTTTGACTTAATAAATTTAAATGTACACCTCCCCCTTCAATACTAAATTTAATATTAGAATCAAAAGCATTCAATCTATCAAAAAAAAAAAAAAATCTATTCTTCTATTAACAAACAAACAATCAACATACCTAACAAATAATTTTAAAAAAACTGAAAAATTATTTAATAACATTACTCTCTAAAAAATCAATATAGACAGAGCACATTAAAGGAAAAACAACATAACCAATAATCTATCCCTCTTACACACAACATACATAGACTCTTCTAATAACAATAGCAAATAATGAATAACCTTAATCTTATTTGCAGAAAAATATTTAATTTTCTTTAAAACAGTAAAAAATTTGAATATTTTTCTGCAGATATGACTATGGGTTATTCATGATTTGTTATTGTTTATTAGAGGATTCTATGTATTTTGTGTGTAATGATCTATTTTATAAAATTAAAGAAGGATGGGTTATTGATTATGTAATTTCTCCTTTAATCTGCTCTGTCTATATTGATTTTTTTAAAGAGTAGTCTTATTAATAATTTTTCTGTTTCTTTAAAATTATTTGTTATGTATGTTATACAGGAAAATAAATTGAAGGATTTTTTTTCATAGATTGAATGCTTTTGATTCTAATATTAAATTTACTATTGAGGGGGATATATTTGAATTTGTCAAGTTATCATTTTTAGATTTAAATATTGATAATGTTTTATTGTGTAGTAATTTTATTAAAGCAAAAATTTTAAAAAATATGATAAGGCTAGACAGTTATCAACCTTTTATTCAATAAAAAACTTTATTGAATTTTTGTAATAGGAATATAAGACTTAATAATTTCGAAAATAATAATTATATTCAGAGAAGTAAATTTACTTCTGACTATATTGAGTTAGAATATAGTCATGAAATTATTAGAAATATTATACTTAATAAAAATATTTATAATAAAGATTTAATTGTTAGTAAGAATAAAGAGTTTATGTCTTTGCCAGATAAAGTATCAATTAGTAAATTGATTTATAAGAATAGTTTTTTATTGGGTGATATGAAAGTGGCCTGGAAAAAAGGCCTGAATTTAAATTCATTATTAAATAGTTCATAACAATTAATTGATTGCAAATCTATTCCTGGTATAGTTTATAAGATTCCTTGCAGTTATCATTAAATTTATATAGGTCAGACTAAATCAAGTCTTAATGAAAGAGTTAAAGTTCATAAAAGTAGAGATATCATAACTCAGCTTTGTATATTCATGAACTAAATACAGGTCATAAAATATTATTTCATAATGCAGAGGTTATCTTTTATGAAGAAAGTGAATTGAAGAGTAAAAAAAAGTTTGATATAATTTTTTGAATCTGAGGTCATCAATCTCATGAAGACATTCTTTCATGTTAAAGATAAGTTGGTTTTTGAAATGAATGCTGGGAAACTATTTTGTTTTGTATAAATATGTCATAAGTCTGGTTTAATTTCACTTGGAAAGGTCTATTTGTTAATAGATGGTTGTGGTAGAATTTAAGTAAAATTTTGTTTTTTGGCTAGTATTATAATGTTATATGAATTTCTATTTTATTTATATTTACTATTATATCATTGGACAGTATTTAATTTTTAATATGATTAATGTATAACTCATTAATAATACATTCTAATACCATTAAAATTTATATTAATTGATAAATGATACTACTACCTTTAACTCTTTAAGTAGTTTATATTATACTATAAAATTTAATGACATATGAGATGTTATTATTTTATATAACAGATCTTACAAGCATGAGAGCTCATCAAATTTTTTGAATACACATCTAAATAAAAACTGTGAAAATAAAATATAATAAATGAATTGCAAAAAAATGATAAACTACCATAAAAATTGATTACATTTATTAGTGGCTTGGTTATAATATACTACTTTAATTATTTTAATTAATTTCACAAGAGTATTTACTAAAATTGGTAAGTTATTCAAAATATTAAATTTTCTATCAAAGCAGATAATGCTATTGAATAATCTAAAAATGTTTATAGTATTCTGCTATCATATTACGGTACATTTCCTAACATCTCTAAAAAAATATTTAATCAAAAGTTTATTTTTTATCTAATTAATTTTTAACTAGAATTTTAGTGATCTGGTCTTCAGAAATTTAATTATTATATGATAATCTTTGCCAGAACAATCTAACTAAATTACTGAAAATGCAACATATAATTAATTTGCTATTAAGTAGATAATGGTCTTTCCAGAATCATTTGAGCATATGACTTGTCATCTGTTTAGAAAATAAAGACCATAAATTCACCATAGATCAAATTCTTTGTTACATATTTTTTCTGTCAGTACTATGATATATTTTTCAATCAAAATCTTTGTTTACTAGCAAATATTTGTGATTTAATTCAAGTTCTGCATTTTTATTAAATAGATTAAAACAATAATGAGTTTAATATTTTAATTATCAGTATCCTCAATTATGGACAAAATAAAAATATGAAAAAACTATTATGTTTTTCTTCTCTAAAAACATTTATTCTTCCAATAGTTTTTGTAGGCAAGACTTTTATCTTTTTTCATTATAAAATAACTTTCACATTCATCATCATCATCAACCATTATCAATCCACTGCAGAATGAAGGTCTCTCCAAGTTCATTCCATCTTCTCCGATCTTTAGTTTCTCTTCTCCATATCACCCCTGCACACTTTCTTATTTCATCCATCCATCTCACATGTTGTTTCTTTCTGGGTCTTTTACAATCTCTTGGAATCCAGTTTAAGATTTCAATTGTCCATCTATTATCATGTCTTCTAGCAATATGCCCAACCCAACTCCACTTCAGTCTTTTAATTTTTTCAATGAGGTCAGTAACACCTGCTTGTCCTCTTACCCATATATTGCATTTTCGATCTCTTCTTGTTATTCCCAACATGCATCTCTCCATATTTCTTTGAGTGGTCTGAAGTCTCTGTATTGCTCTTCTATTAAGTGTCAAAGTCTCAGATCCATAAGGAAGAACTGGTAAAACACATTTATTAAAAACCTTCCTTTTCAAACACATAAGCATATTTCCTTTTAGTATCAAATTATTTCTACCAAAAGCACATCCAACCAAGTTTAACTCTATGATTAATTTCATCCATTATGTTTCCATCTGTATTAATAATCTTACCAAGGTATTTGTAACTGTTAACTTCTTCTACCTCATCATAATCAATCTTTATTTTCATATTTTGAAATAATCCATTAAACATTACTTTAGACTTTTTAACATTTATCTTTAGTCCTACTTTTCTACTTTCATCTGATAACTCCTGCAACATTTCCTGCAGCTCTAAAGCATTATTTGCAAAAACAACTATATCATCTGCAAAATCTAAATGACTTAAATAACTCTCCATTTACTTTCACTCCTTTAGCTTCCCATTTTAATCCACAAAATACTTCTTGCAGCAGTGCTGTAAAAAGTTTTGGAGATATGGAGTCACCCTGTCTTACACCCTTCTCAATGTTGACTCTTCTAGTATCATTATGTACTCTAATTGTTGCTGTTGCATTTTTATAAATATTCTTTAAAATATGACAATATCTTGGATCTATACCTTGATGATCCAATTGTGTTATTAATGTCAGTTTGGTATTAATATTATATCCTAAATATTAAATGACTTCTCAAAAAAAAATTTTTTATTTGATTGGATATGCCAATTGTTTTATATCTTTTCACCAAATCCATATTTTGAATTTTATATTTGCTAGTCAAATTCAATCTAGCTTCCTCTTCTTATTACATAATACAATCATTTTCAAAATAAATTTATTTATCTTAAAACAAAAATCTCTTTTGATCATATGTATCTATTGTCAAATTAATTAATTTAGAACAATCTGGAAATTCTTTCAAGTTTATAATTTGTACCAAACATTTATAAAACTCATAATATAAAAATATTTTCAAATTGCGAGTGATTTAAGTGACAATCATTAAAAAGCAATACTTATGGACAATTAAATGAATTGTCTACTAAAATAGTTATATGTTGGAAATAGTTGCACTACTTCTATAAAATGTATTTACACATTATATAAATAAAAAAAGTCACAAATTAAAAAAAATGATATTTAAATTGCCTAAAAAATTTTCTCATAGTATTACATCAACTAAGTCTGATTATAAATAACCTTGATTCTTTAACATAATTTATATTTTATTGTTTGATATTAGTTTTTGTATTCCATAACTTTACAGTAAAGTTTCATTACATATTAAAAAAATAATAATTTTGAAAGATCATAATTTTCAATAAGGAGTTTGATGTAAATATTTATAGAAATTATTTTTCTTAATTTTTTTTAGATTTATGTCATGAGAAATACGATTAAAAATAAGAGCAAAGTATTCTCTTTTTATCCTTGTGTATTGTTTGCTTTATTATAAATTATAAATAATCTCATTTAAATAAAACTAGATTTATTTTTGAGAAAAATTTCAGAAGTCATGGAGTAGAAATAACTATGCAAAAAATTTACACGAGATTAAATTTCTTTATTAATAAAAACTTGCACATTATAACTATTCAGATTAAAGACAAATATACAATTTATAGTAATTAATGAATTTTTTAAAAGTTTAATAGTAATGACTGAGTTTGATTTTAAAATCTTAAAGCATTTTATAGAATTTTAAAATGGATTTTAAAAAAAAGAAGACCAAGTTAACATCGAAAAAATAAAATAAAACAAAACATCTACACACAGAGTAACTATTCATATAGAAGAAGTTTTCACAATTAAGTATATGCATGTAATCTAAACAAATCAAATAAATATGTTTAAAATTATGACTATATAACCAAGATATTGCGCATCACTGACTAAAAATGAGATAACTCAAAAACCAATCTGCTTTGGCACAATGAATTATAAGTCCTTCAATTCTCATGGTAAATAATCACTCTCGATTAAAATCTTGTTATTATATCCATCACTATACTCAAACCATCATATTATAACGATCCAAAAGAAAGTGAAGATCGAATCTGACCGTAATCTGCACTACAAGGGCGCCATCTAGGCATTTGAACCTAGAAAAATTTATAAAGTAGGCAGATACGCGATGTTAAGATTCCACTTTATTTAAATATTTAGACCGTTAGCCCATTGTCACTAGCTCATGGAGACGCAGAGATAATAAATAACTTGTTTAATTGCATCTTAAATATATATATAAAAAAATAAAGCCACTGCCAGTAAATAATAAACAAACATTTATTTACGCACATATAAATTTTGAATCATTTTAAATTTTGAGGAATAAATTTAACATTTTAGATTTTTATATTAACTTTTAATTTTACATTTAAATAGATTTTAATGAGTTTAATATTTTATTTAGAGGGTCGAGTATGAATAGACTACATAGATCTGCATTTGAAAAGAAAATATTCTATCCCTTATTTAACCTTAGGCCAAAAGTTCGCAGTCAAACCGGCGTCAATCCATCTGATACATTAATGTATTCAATGTAGCATGAAAATACAACAGCACAAAATATACTATACTGTCAGGAATGGACATCTGAACAGTATAGTTAGAGAAGACATTGACTCTTGTCCAATACAGGAATGTTACATCTGTATGGCAAGAAGAACAATAAAATAAAAACTCCATAGGAAGGGACCGCGGTCCTTTTTGCAGACTTACAATCCCATCCATAGGCAAAAGGGTTTGTGCGGCTTATACAGGGATTCTGCACGTAGCGAATCTCATACTACATCTACTAACTACACCAATATATCCAATCCATTGACCTAATTCAACTACGAAACGAATAACCTAAGATTACCCTCCCTTAATATAACTTTACAAAACTATATAGCCATTCATGCCCGACTTAAATTTAACATTTAGATATGTTCGCACAGATGAATTTTATAAAATTTGTTTTATAATGTTGAGTATAGATCGGCTGCATAGATTCCACGGTTAAAAACATTTCAAAATAAACACAACCGATCAAAATACAAAGTCATCGATAACGTCAATTGCAGAGGGAATACAAGAAACCCAATGGCATTCATCATAAGATGCCGCATTGACATCGATGACTTATATATTCTAATCGAATATGAAAACCACAACATAATTAACCGCTAACGAATCCATGCAACGTCCATACCCAACTTAAATTTAATGCATTTTAAAATTTAAACAATAAATATTAATACAAATAAAAATAATAAAATGGAAATGATTTTAGCAAACTTAACTATATAAATTTAAACATCAATTATTAATTTGGAAATCAAATAAGAATTCATTTTAAAATTTAGATTAGCTGAATCCTTTAAAAAAAAACAATGACGAAAGTTCTTAATTACTTTTTTTTTTTTGTTAATTTGTAAAGTTCATAGCTCACGGTAGAAGAGTCCAGGTTCCTGGTTTTAATTCCCACGATGTCTCCATTGGAAGATCGATCTAATGTTCTGGAGGTGGCATTAGCTGGTTCATGGTATCACAGTCTTTTCATTTTTAAAATAAGTGAGAGAGAACGACAAGTTCGTCTTATCATTCTTCTCACCAAATCAAGTTGGAACTGTCAGGAAACTCAATATTTTTCTTTTTATAATAAATCTTCAGATTGAACGAACAAAGACGTCACTAATCCAAATTTTCATTAAGGTCCGAGAGGCTTGGTGCTACCATTGGTCAAGCTAAATTCTCTTTATTCTCTTATCCATTTTTCATCAGATTTTTTTAATTACACAATAGGCCCAAGGGCTAGCTTGCTTTTCAATTAATTTATAAATCATCATTTCCATTTACAAAAATATCTTATCTTTAAATCTTGTACTTTTTTATAACAAAGTACGTTCAAATACTTTTATTTATTAAAAAAAAATATTTTTAAAGTTTTGCATCTGTGCGAATATATATACGTTTACAACTCTTTAATTTTTTTTTTAGCTTTTAGATTTTTAATAAATTTATTTTTATTTTGCGAACTTGGTTTTCATTTTAAATTAATGTAACGGCATATTTATATATCATTACAATATTAAACTTAACATAATCCACAGATAAATATAGAATAGAAATTTTAATATTTTTTAAAAATATAAAGTTTTTCACATTTAAGCTGTCTTTGAATGACTATTTAATTAGTTCTTTAAAAAATATTTTACTTAAAAAAAGTTATATATATATAAATGCAAATAGTTATATAGTTTCTATGTATTCATTTCTTCAAATGCAAATCAGTCTTATCTGACAGATTTGAGTAATCTAGTCGATTATCAGGAAACTTTTATTTCAAAGTTTAAAACATTATTCAAATGGCTTATAAATAATAAATAAAATACGTGATTTTAAGAAATAAATAAAATCTGTGCTCACAATAACATTCACCAGATTGATTATATTATGTAGTATAGTATGAATAGAGATATTCTGATTAATATAAATCTCAAATAAATAAATAAAAAAAAACGATCTTAATTGCTTATATAAAAAGCTATCACCTAACATGAAAAAAACATTATCAATTAAGACAATATCTTTCATTGTGATAAATAATAAAAAACACTAAAATATTTTCCTTAAATAAGAAAATATGCATATCTAAAAAATAGAAATATAATTGTATAATCAAGATAACTCCCACCTATCTTTCAACAGAAAAACAATAATAGTAAAGACATTGTTCATTAGAATAGTCAACTGTCAAGTTGATGAGGATTTTTATATTTTCTTTCTTTGTTTTACCCTCTGGATAAATATAACTAGATACTCATTTCTTGATAGCTAGTTGAGCTGATTATGGGATAACTATCTAAAAAAATTCTGAACTTGTTCAGAAATCTTCAACTAAACTTTTCAAACTCCAGTCAGATTTCAGTAGTATACAAAGTTCAATTAAATACATATATATAAATATGGATAGAACATTATGATGTTAGTGCATCAGACTGTTACATATGAATTCAAACCAGGTCCAATGAAATTCTTTTCAAAAAATTTAGATTTTTCTTTCTGATAATTAGGTTATAGCTAACTCAACTAAACAACCAACATTAGTTGATAAATAGTTTTATGTAGTTATTTGTAACTAAATGAAAAACAAGGATGAAAAAACAGCCAAACCCTCACCATCTGGAAATTAGTAAGCCTGATGTGTCTTTGTTCTCCTTGTGCCTTTATGGCAGTTTATTAGAGCGGTCTTTGCCTTGTAATGGGCTATTTATTAAAAAGTGTTTTATCTATATGTCCTTAATAGAATAAAGCTAAACGTTTACGCGTATAAAAACCTTATTTTTAAAAAAACAAAAATGGTGATTTTAACTTCAAAAAATTAGCATAATTATTAAATCTATTTCACATATGATTCATTTAAAACAATCAAAAAATTTATATATCAAACAATAAAAAAATATTATACTTAAAATTCTTTTAAAAATTATAATCTGCATACTAAATTTCGAATATTCATATATAATTCAAAATATTTCATATTATATACCAATGAGTTAGTCATATAAGCATTCTAAAAGCGCATGCGAGAGGTTTTCAGCCTTTCACTTTAATTACGAACTGCTTGCACTTAATAAATAATATTTACATACGTAAAGTAGTAATTAAAAATAAAATAAAAAAATAATTTAATATATAAATAACAAGTGTAATAGTACAGTAATAATATATTTTTCCAATATCAATTTTTATATTTTTTTTAACCATATATCTATCATTTGTAAAATAATTTAAATATTATGCTACATTTTTCATTTTAAACCTTTATTTGGTAACCATCATTACTAATGTTATCATTATATTTACATCAATAAAAATTTTCAATATATATGTATATATTTAAATATTAATCCATTTTGTATGCACTTATTCCATACAATTTTTATTTATTTATTTAAAAATTTCTTTTTGAATATATAACATCTCTTTCAGAGTTATAAATATATAAATGCATTACATCACAAAAATATGCAAATAATAAATCTGCCTTATATATTTTAACATACATTAAAATATAATGAGTATATTTTGGTAATATATTTTATAGACATAAATGTGTAGACACTTGAATAATGCAATAAAGAAAAGTGAAAAGAAAAAAAGAGATAATTTTAACAAAAATACTCTCAAAAAAAAATCATTTTTAGTAAGAAAAAACAAAATTAACCTTCATGTACAGAAACACCACAATTATCGCATTCTACAATTTCATCTTCTTCTTCGCTGAAATAAAAAAGTGAAAACATTTATCTCAAATTAAAAATTATGAAATCAGTCATAAAATAAATTCCAGAAACAAAATATTTATATATATAATTCTTATTTTACAAAAACTATTTACATAATTGAATTCGAAGACATTACAATGATTTTAGAAAATATGGTATAAACTAAACATTAATAGTTAATTAATTCAAAACACCAGAGACATAATCTTAAAAATAATATCCGTAAGTAGAAATCAGTTTAAAGAAAGTAAGATAACAACAGCTATAAGTTAAAAATTAATATCTATAATCATTCATATTTTTTTTAATACTGATTTCTTTTCTTTCTTTACTTCATTTGATAACACTGAATGCTTTCATCATTAAATTTATTTTTCTCTGAAAATGTTAAAATGCAATGTCTGTTATTTTATAAAACCATCATTTGATGATTTTGCGACTACTTTAAAACTAATTATCTATTTTGGGAATTATTGTTTTTTTTTACCTTTTCAAAGCTATTAAGAAGTAGTAAGGCTTGCTTAGCTTTAAGGATTATATGATATAAGAAACATGAATATAAATTGAAAAGAATTATTAGCATTTGAGACATACTACTGAAGAATTTTATTTTATTAAGATTATTTCTTCAATCTGTTCAGGTTACTATAACTTCAATCCAAAAAAGATTAAGCAAATTATAATCTAGTTTACCTATTTCTCCACATTGCATTTTCCAATATTACATACTAACTAACAAAATAAAGGTGCGCTAAGTGATAAGATTTTAAAAAACCAAGCTTAGTCAGACTATTTATTACAAATATGTCCATGAATATCTGATAGAAAAGGTCATCTACTGTTCTTATAGATAACACCTTTATATAAATTCCCACTAAGAGTTGAAGGTATTAGATTATATAGTAATGTAAAAACAGTCTCATTTCTAAAACTTATTTAAATATTATTTGAGAGATTTCATCATTATCTGCATACACAACATAAATATTATGATTTTGCATCAGTGATTTAAAACTTTTAGTTAAATAAAAGGTAGTAATTTGTTTCCTAAATATTTCTGAGAAGTTATCTAATATTTTTGTGATAGTAATAATTAGAATGCCTTTAGTCAGAAGTAAAGACAAATAAGTCTAAATATAATAAGTTGTGTTATTTATTTAAATAATACACAGAAAGAATAAATTATGTTAATTAACACATTATGTCAACGTTCAATGATTATAATTCTGAATGTTTTTACAACTGAAACTGCTTTAAAAAGTTTACTGTGAATAACATTAGGTCTGTAAAATAAGTCAGGAGCTAATATGCTTTATGCAATTCTTTATATATAAAAAAAGATCAATTTAAACACAAGATGCTCTATTCAATATTTGGAAAATTATGTTTCTACCTTGGTGTGCCAAGTTAACGAATTGATTTTGATTGTGGAAACTGTTTTAAAAAAAGTTATTTTTATATTTCATTTTTCCTTTTAGGTTTAATCTAAATCAAAATTTTCCTGCTTTTATTATAAAATACTAAAGCTAAATATGTAATTTTAGGCCTCTTGTTCATTTAACAACTGTGAGAGATAGCTAAAACAAATAGCCACATCACCATTTATTTATTTATTTTTTTTGCTATTCAAAAAATATTAGTCAATATTTATTAAATATTTTTTTAAAAAAAAAAGATAATCTAATCTTTAGATACCTTAGCTATGTTATGTGATTAGTAGAATTTCACTGCTTATTTTCATTATAAACGTTTTTTCAAATCAAATGGTCAAAATATTTCTATCAATTATTGATGACTAGGTTTTCTTCAAATGAAATAAATTCTTGAATTTTGCCATCAAAATAATTAACAGATTCTACTTGTAAAAAAAAATTAAGAAAAAAACGAAATATTATAACCAGATATATCCTAAATTAAGATACTGTTAACATTTTTATAATGAGAACATAAAGCAACTTCTAAAATACTTATATATGACTTTAAAATTAATGACAATTCTTTTAAATAATTTTATATTATGATAATTTATATAATATTGGAAATTGTGTATATTTGTGATTAATCTATTTATTGTAAATTTATATTCCAGAGATAACTACAAATCATGTATCTATAATTTATTTATAATCTAAAATAATATTATTAGAAGTAAAAACAACAATTATTAGAGGTAATCATTTAGTAATCAGAGACATTGTTGATAATTGGAAGAGCCACCAAACAATCTCGAATATGTCGGTATATTTGCACAAAAGGTGGAATGATTGTGTTAGGAGGATTGTTGAGTGTTATAGTGGCAAAGAATGGGATTGAAGAATAGATGCATTAATAAAAAATAGGGAGCTGGAGAGATGGAGAACTAGTATGGAGAGTAAAAAGAGTCTAAATATATATAGAGAGAGAAGTAAACAATATTGTAACCGGACCCATACAAGCCCTTTATTACCTCGGTTGTAACAATTTCCTGATGAGCATGTTGCAGGAAGGAACTATCAATTGGCATTCCCCAATGCAGATGTTAACCCCCCCCCCCTACAACAATATTTCCTGCTCATCACAGAAGAGACTGGAAGCATCTAGACATTTCTATGTTTGGTTTTCCAAACGGCGCCACTAGAGTTCCATCTCACTACAACCTGACTTACCTGGGTCTAGTTATGCCAGACATAGCTCAGGAGGCATGAGATTCTCATGAACAAGTGCAATGAATGATGAGTGATGCAATAACAAAAAAAAAAAAAAAATAGAATTGAACAACTGGATAACTAAAATTAATTTTAGGTAACAACAATTTTATTTAATAAATTCATTTGCAAGTCCTTCTAACAAAGTTCATTCATATCCATGTGATGACTCATTTTCAGTTCATTTATGAAAAGGTTAGAAGCAGTTTGTTGATCAATAATTCATTTACAAGTCATTCTAATAAAGTTCATCCTTCCTTTCAAATGAAGGCTCATTTTGATTTATCTCAGGTAAAGAATTCAAAGGGTCTTTTATCTAGTAGACGTCTACCAATACTGCATGAATATTTTTCCACTCTTTATTCCATATCTGTACATCCCTTTTAGGTAGGTAAATAGGTAAGATGAGCTATTCCAGATCTGTAAGATTTCTATAATTCAGTCAAGATATCAATGTACATTGGTGCTCATAAGTTTCATTATTTTTTTTGTATACAATCGAGATTCATGTAAGCATTTGTAATTTTTATAATACTTCATTATTTTATTTTATTTATCAAACAGGTAATGTGAACAATTCTTGGTTTGTGGACTATTCATAGTCCAGTCAGTGTAAATGTGCATCTATGTGCATAAGTTTCATTACTTTCTTCACATAATACCAATATGCAGGTAAGCCTTTATAATCCATATAGTCTTTCATTATTTTATTTATATACCATCAAGATGCATGTAAGTATTTGTAATTTTTATTTAGTGATATAGCATAACCATTATTATTTGGTCTGCCACAGATGTATATTTCTTCATATAAGTTGATCAGCAGCTGCATTTATTTATTAGCCAGTTAGAGTTATATGTAATAGCTCAGTATTTCTGACTCTTCTAGGTATATTTATTTGTAAATCAATAATATCAATCATTATAAGTATTCGTTTTTTAGTTTATTTTAATTCAAATGTATCTGTAGATGAGAAGTCAATCCTTATTAAAAATGCATTTTGATTATAGGTATTTTAGTATTTATAATTTATCTTTAATAAAACGTATTTCCATAGCTAAATTTGTTCATAATTTTCTTTTTCTTTTTTAAGAAAGATGTTTTGTTTTATCTTTTATAAACACATATAAATATTGAAAAAAAT
Source organism: Epiperipatus broadwayi (assembly GCA_028023455.1). Lineage (NCBI taxonomy): Eukaryota > Metazoa > Onychophora > Udeonychophora > Euonychophora > Peripatidae > Epiperipatus > Epiperipatus broadwayi. The sequence continues at coordinate 834,798 of JAQFVV010006299.1, forward strand.
ATAAAATCATTACAAGTATTCGTTTTTTACTTTATTTTAATTCAAATGTATCTGTAGATGAGAAGTCAATCCTTATTAAAAATGCCTTTTGATTATAGATATTTTTAATATTTATCATTTACAATTTATTATTAACAGAACATATTTTTACGCAGCTATTTTTATTAATAATTCTTTTTTTTATATTTATAATAAAGACATTTTGTTTGTCTTTTATAAACCCATATAAGTATTAAATATTTATAAAATTGTTACCTTCCTTATATCCAGTTTGTCCCTTCAAAAAGGGGTCATTTTATTTAAGCTGAATGGCATTATTCCCTTTCATGATGGTCATCCAGGCAAATCTTGGAAAAACATGGCACGAGATGAAGAGGAAAAGCTGTTACGTTAGCCTTCCATCGTTATGTTTTCCTTAATAATGTTTTCTTTTTCCATTATTAACAGTGGTTGTAAAGGTTATATTCCAAGGTGACGAAAGTCAGAGTTGAGTAACACTTAAATAAGAATTTTAACTTTTTAATTCTTCACTTTTCTTACTATCTTTTTCAAAAAATCTTTCGAAAAAATCTTCTTTAAACATACACTTTAAAAATCCAATCTAATCTGCCTCTGAACTTGCAACTTGACTATATATATTCTGATTCTGGATTGATTAAACAGTTCAGCCCACGTATCCTAGTCATCCCACAGCTCTCATTTAAGTCCAATTGCCTTTCTCTTCATAATGATTGGATAATCTACTTTTTTAGCGGGATAGATAAGAAAGCATGAAGATTAAGCCATGTTTTTCAATTTATTAAGAAGACTGTCTCAAGCTGTTATCACACTTTATTTGAAAACATCATTCCAAAAATTAAAAATGTAATCTTTTTAATAAATGCCAGCTTTTATTTACATCGTAATTTGAAACTATAAAATCAATAATGATTTTCTTTTAACTATACACTTTTTGCTTTATTTCTTTTTTAATTTGATCAAATCATGCTAGTCTTTTTTAAATGGGGGATCTTTTGAATATATATGCATGGAACAGTATATCTGTTTCAATATTGTGCAAGAATTAATTTACGATAGTCTCAAAAAAGTAGCCTATTGTTTAAAGCTTGACCAGGATTGTTAGCAACAAGGGAATATGCACACTAGTCTGCAAGTTATGTAAGAATGACATGGACAATATAATGCATCTGCTAATTGAATGTAAATGCTTACAAGTAGAAAGGAAACAAATATGGAACTTTGGAAAATAGATATAAACTAAGTGATTATACAAAAAGTGAGTTCTTAGTCTTAATGCTGGATTTGGAAAAAGGTGAGGGGGATCTAAATAAAAAGGCCATGGAGTGGACAAGGATGATGATGTGGAAATGAAATGAAATAGGATAGAGAAGAATATGGGAAAAACTTACGGTGGGGAATGGAAAGGGAAAGTAAGGTGGCTAACACTTTTTCTAGGCATAGTGGCTGAGAGATTCCTGACTTCGATAAAGGAATAGCCATATCACAACACAACAACACATTGCTGAAGATATTTAATAATAAATTTGATGACTACTTTGGAAAGATGTTACTCAGCATATTTTGAACAAAGAACAATCAGAAAAAAATTGATGGTTTCTTTTCAATAAATTTGATGAGTAATTTTGAATTAAGATATTGCTTTGCAGATTTCAGTAAAACAACAGTCAAACATCCGCTTGCACAGATGACAAGTATTGAAAACTGATATATAGAGATCATTTTTAAGATTATAGATAGAGGAAAAAATAAAACCAAAGCAAATTATCAATTTTTTTCTTGATCAAAATAAAGTAAAAATAATAATTTTCTTTGAAGTTTTCAATAAAAACAATAAAGGAAGATAAAAAAAAATAGGTAGATGGGTTTAGGTGTAGTTTGTTTTGCAAGCAAATGAAGCTTAAATAATCATTTTATGTACATTACAGGTGGTTTTAAAAAACTTTAGACAATTTTTACTCTAAAAAAAGATCAATTCTATTATTAAACTAAGAAAATCTAGCATGCTCTGAAAGCAGAAAAAAAAAGCTACCTCTCTGCATCATAGAATTTCAATATTCCACTGTAACCTTTTATTTTTTTAAAAAAAAAAATTACTATATACAACTTATTTCTTTTTTTTCTTCTTATTTTTAATCTATTTTATTAAAAAATAATTAATTTGTATAAATAAATTAATATTTGCACAATTAGTATTTTTGTTGTTGTTGTTGTTGTTCTTATTTATCTATTTAGTTAAATTTCTAAATTTTTTAACCATTTGTTAATTGTAGTTTCATTTCTGGAAAAAGTACACATAATATGTATATATATTTTTCATAATATACATTGTTAAGAGGGGAGGAGAAAAAAAAATCTACTACCTGTTAAGTAAAACTACACTAGTTTTATATTAATATAGCTTCGTACAAGCAAATTCATATTTGTACAATTATTACATATATAGCAAAGTACAACTATATTCAAAACTTATAAAGTTATTATTATTGTCATTACTTGTTAAAATGTATATATTAATTAAAAAAAACTAAACAACATAGTTTTTAATGAATAATTAGATACTTATATATTGAGCAATTTAATAATAAATTCATATATCTAGATATGCTTTTTGCTTTTTTTTTTTTTACAAAAATTTATTTAAAATTCAGAAATATATGAGTTTTCATTTTTTAACATTATATAATCTCTTTAAGATATAAGTTAAAATGATATTATTCATTTTCACATAATATATACTATATCACAAAGAATAAAAATATATATATATAATTTGATATAACTTAACAATAAATTTTAAAAACAGTTTCAATTAATTTATGCTAGTAAACTCACCTAATATCCCCTAAGCACACACTACAAATTAATATTTTAATTTTGCTTGAAGAGTTACCTTCTGCTGAAATCTAAATTTAAAAAATTATATAAGTCAAACAAATACTTCAAACAAATAATATCTATAAATGCAAACTGAAACATATATTTATGTATATTATCAACACACAATTAAATAATAATTTTGCAACTTACTGTCTCAAATATAATCATCATCACCATCATCAACCATTATCAATCCACTGCAGGATGAAGGTCTCTCCAAGTTCAGTCCATCTTCTCCGATCTTTAGCTTCTCTTCTCCACATCACCCCTGCACACTTTCTTATTTCATCCATCCATCTCACATGTGGTTTCTTTCTGGGTCTTTTATAATCTCTTGTAATCCGGTTTAAGATTTCAATTGTCCATCTATTATCATCTCTTCTAGCAATATGTCCAGTCAAACTCCACTTCAGTCTTTTAATTTTTTCAATGAGGTCAGTAACACCTGTTTGTTCTCTTACCAATATATTGCATTTTCGATCTCTTCTTGTTACTCCCAACATGCATCTCTTCACACTTCTTTGAGTGGTCTGAAGTCTCTGTATTGCTCTTCTATTAAGTGCCCAAGTTTCAGATCCATAAGTAAGAACTGTTAAAACACATTTATTGAAAACCTTCCTTTTCAAACACATAGGCATATTTCCTTTTAGTATCAAGTTATCTCTACCAAAAGCACTCCAACCAAGTTTAATTCTATAATTAATTTCATCCATTATGTTTCCATCTGTATTAATAATTTTACATTCTTTTCTATTACCTTCCTTGGATATTCATTTTCTTTAAATTCTTAAACTATTAATTCTATCTCTTTTTCATACTCCTCTTCATTTTCTTTAAATTCTTAAACTATTAATTCTATCTCTTTTTCATACTCCTCTTCATTTGAACAATAATTAATAGCCCTACATACTCTTTAACTAATACTATTTATCTTATAAATCTATATTAGAATTCCAATTCACTATATTACTATTTCCATTCATTTTTTTATACACTGATGTTCCTATTCTACATCTTCCCTTATTATATGTTTTTGTTAATAATATGTCTAAATATGATAATTTATTATCTTTCTCTCTTTCTACTGTAAATTTAATATTCTTATCTAATTTATAAATGTTTTCTAAATACCCATCTATTTGTCTTTCACTCCTATTAAAAATTAATAGATAATCATCTCCATATCTTTTTAACATTATTGGACCAATCTGCTCATCCATCATCTTTTTGTCCATTTCCTCCATATATATATACTACTTAATATGCCACTCAATGCCCCTCCTATCAATAACCCTTTTTTCTGTTTAAAATATTCTCCATTAAATTCAAATGTTATCTCTTTACAACATAACTCCAGAATCTGTTTCAACTTGATTATTGGTATTTCTATTACTTTTTCTTCATCTTCCATATATTTATTAATAGCTAATTCTATTACTTTCTCTACATCCAAATTCATGTACATCAACACTATATCTATTATAACCATTGTCAATGTATATTTATCATAAATATTAACTTTTTCTTTAATTTCTTTATTTAACTCTTTATTATTCTTTATATATGCAGTGTTTTGTTTATCAATGTATTATTTAAAATATATTATGTGCTAACCATTTAGATATCTTGTCAAAATACAAACCCCTTCCATTTATAACTGGTTTTAATGGCACTTCCTCTTTGTATATTTTTGGTGCATCATATATTCTTATTACTTCACAATCTTTATTTCCTAATTCTCTTAATGTTCTCCTATCTATTACTTTATTATTAAATAACTCTTTAATTAATTCATACATTTTCTTACTAGTAATAAAAGATTAGAGTGCATATATATATAGGTGTATAATATTAATATTTAAAAAAAGTGATAAAGAAGATATTAGAAATTACAGACCTATCAGCCTTTTATCAGTTTTATATAAAAATTTTACCAAGATAATTACAACTCATCTACAGAGAACATTGGATTTCCACCAGCCAAAAAAACAAGCTGCATTTAAAAGTGGTTTTAGTACAGTAGATCATATCCAGGTATTGAGAGAAGTTATAAAAAGGACAAATAAATATGAGTTGCCATTATGTTTTGGAATTGTAGATTATGAAAAGACGTTCGATTCTATAAACATTTTTTCAGTGATTAAAGCATTGGATCATCAAGGTATCAATCCAGGATATTGTCATATTTTCAAGAATATTTATAAAAATGCAACAGCAACAATTAGATTACATAAGAATACTGGGAAAGTCAACATTGAGAAGGTGTAAGACAGGGTGACTCCATATCTCCAAAACTTTTTACAGCAGTGCTGCAAAAAGTATTTTGTGGATTAAAATGGGAAGCTAAAGGAGTGAAAGTAAATGGAGATTATTTAAGTTATTTAGATTTTGTAGATGATGTAGTTGTTTTTGCAAATAATGCTTTAGAACTGCAGAAAACGTTGCAGGAGTTATCAGATGAAAGTAGCAAAGTAGGACTAAAGATAAATGTTAATAAGACTAAAGTAATGTTTAATGGATTTTCTCAAAATATGAAAATAAAGATCGATTATGATGAGTTAGAAGAAGTTAACAGTTACAAATATCTTGGTCAGATTATTAATACAGATGGAAACATAATGGATGAAATTAATCATAGAATTAAACTTGGGTGGGGTGCTTTTGGTATAAATAACTTGATATTAAAAGGAAATATGCCTAAGAGTTGAAAAGGAAGGTTTTTAATAAATGTGTTTACCAATTCTTACTTATGGATTTGAAACTTGGACACTTAATAGAAGAGCAATACAGAGACTTCAGACCACTCAAAAAAATATGGAGAGACTCCTGTTGGGAATAACAAGAAGAGATCGAAAATGCAATATATGGGTAAGAGAACAAACAGGTGTCACTGACCTCATTGCAAAAATTAAAAGACTGAAGTGAAGTTGGGCTGGACATATTGCTAGAAGAGATGATAATAAATGGACATTTGAAATCTTAAACTGGATTCCAAGAGATTGTAAAAGACCCAGAAAGAGACCACATGTGAGATGGATGGATGAAATAAAAAAGTATGCAGGGGTGATGTGAAGAAGAGAAGCTAAAGATCGGAGAAGATGGATTGAACTTGGAGTGACCTTCATCCTGCAGTGGATTGATAATGGTTGATGATGATATATGTATAGTGATTGTATAGGCATATGAATAGAGATAGGAATAAAAAATAAAAAATATAAGTTTAAAATAGTATTCATTTATAGGTTTATTAATAATAAAAATAAAATAAGTATATAAAAAGTTTAATATGTGGATATAGGTAAAAAATTGTAATATATTTTATATATATATAAAGGTTTAAATAAGTGAAATAATGCTTAAAGCTAAATGGAATAATATGTAAGGAGAGAGGTTGCCTTGACAAATTGAGAAATATTGATTACTATCTATATTGGTATGTTTTGGTGGTGACTGGTTTCTAATGGCTACATAAAGGTTTGTACGATTAAATTTTCAAATAAAATTAAAAGTTAAGGAAATTGATAATAGAGGGAGTTGAAATTTTCATTTCTATTTTTTTTAAGTCATTTATTACTACTTGACATTCTGATGCACTATCAGTTGTTATATTGTATTTTACTCATTTTGTGATAACTGTTCTGCTATGTTATATACATTTCACATCATTGAGTTTTTGTAAGATGGTGGTCTAGCATCCCATATAGGAGCTGATCCAGGAGTATGTCTTTTAAGTCTGCCATATATTCACATTGTCTGGCCAATTTCTGCCATACCATCTTCTAATCGTGGTAGCTCTCTGAAGTAATTGTTTTATTTGAAAGTGCAAACAAGTTATCCTCTTCGTTAATGCTGGCTGAAAATATGGACTCAGTATTTCTACTAGTTTACTGTATAGTACATGTCCTGGAATCTTGGGATCACAATTGCTTAGCAATCTGTAGAACATTCCTACTAGCAAAAAACAACAGTGGTAAAACTTTCTAAATTTTACTGATTGTTATATAATTGTGAACATGTTCCACATATATATATATACCACACTCTGTAGATACTAATGTCAAATTCATGCAAGATTTAAATGCCATTTTTCTTTTTCACTATTTCCACACAAATGTACAATTTTTCTTCTTTAATTTAAGGTAGTGTGCAAATTCTTAAGATTATCTGCACCATCTGCTGAATTCATGCGGAAACTTAATCCCAAATGCATCAATGAAAATAAACAAATACAAAACTATAATATATATCAGCAAGTTCATTTCTATTTGCTGAGGCATTATTATAACAATATAAAAAATTCAATGAAATTAATTTACTATCAATAATTAATCCCATTAACTTTTGGTAATTTCAATAAATTATATATAGTGTGTTAAAATATCTGATTTATCATACTGCCAATTAATATACAGTTTATTAATCTTGTAATGGTTTGTTTACTCTTTCAATTAAAGTTTATGTGAATTTCTTCCATTTTAACAGTAAGCAATTTATTAAAACTACCTTTATTCAGCATAATCTTTTCTTTCTTTCAAGAGTGCATTGTTTTACTCTTGGCAGCCATTTTCTTCTCTTTCCTATAAGTGACAGCTATGCACTAAAAATCTTGATATTTTTTATTAGTTATTCTAATTGACATAATTTATCTTTCAAGTTTTTGTTATATGTTTTCTCTAGAGTAATGTTTCTGGAGAAAAAAATACCAATATTGTTAGTACATTTTACATAATTGAAATTAAATTTATTTACACACAATTTTAAATATTTGTATCAACAGTGCATCTACCATATACTGTAACTTGAGATAATTATTCAAAAGCTGATACAATATTAAGTGTATAATTCTGTTTACTGGATTATCTATATATTTTACTGTGAATGTTTAGGTGGTTACTGGTTGGAACTTAATTATTTCAATTTAAATATATAACATATCTTACTAGCTTTGTTTACTTAATTCAAAATAGATATGTAAATAAACAATTACCATCTTCATTTTAAATTTAAAAAAGTGATATTGTGTTAAATCTTCTAATTGCTAAGGCCATTTTCATTTCATCTTTTACATTGCCAAATGCTGAAGAAATCCTTTCTAACATCATATCAATGAATTTTTGAGTTAACAAATTTTCCATCTGTCTTAAACCCAAGTGACTGTCTTATCAAATTAAATATTGTTTAGATAAATTTCACCAATCCAATTTACATAACATTTTGCTGAGGAAACTTTTGCACAAAAATATATATTAATTTAAGTAAATGATTATTGGCATTGTTTTAAACTTGAAATTAATTGAATTCTTGGTAAATCTTAACAGCACTGTTTGCCACAATTTTGATGTCATTTATTATATTGCCACATAATGATGAAAGCTAAATAATCTCTGCAGGATTAAATAATTGTGGGGAGTTTGAAGGGCATTCCTTTCAAACTCTTGTCTGGAAAGGTTTTTTTAATTTTTTTATTATGTTGCAGTAAATTAAAGGCTATACTAATACTTCTACTTACTTGAAAAAAATATTGAGAAAATTAAATACAATCATAATGTATTTTTGCTTCTGACAATTTTATTTAAAGTAGCCAAAAACAAAAATAATATTGTCCATTTCAATGGGAATGTTTCTAAGTGCATTCTATTGAAGGCTATGTGAGTCCATGTTTGTTATTAAAAATGATTCATTATTTATAGACTCTTATTTTTATATCAAAGAAAACTTATTTTTTTAGATTTAATATCATGAACAAATAAATAACCGTTTGTTCTAAAGTACTGTTGATTCTTATTTTAGTTTTATTCGTTACCATCATTTTCACTTATTGATTCACTATTTATGAAAAATGTTTCATTATTTATACACTTTCCTATCTTTATATCAGTCGAAATTATTTATACTTTTTTAGATTTAACATGAAGAAAAAATAAATATCTTTCTGTGTTTTATAAATACTGTTGATATTATAGCATTTAGGTGAGTTTCATCATTTTTGATTGACTGGAAGATGAAGATCTTTGTAAATTTAATCCAATTTCATTGATCCATAGTCTTTTTTTTCCACATCGTATCAGTAATAATTCGTATTTTTTAATGGTTTTTTTTGTATGATCAATTTCAAGATTTGTTGCAACTTTTGGAATTGCAATTGCAAACTTCAACTGTCCTTCTGCTATCTACATTTTCTAACTGTAAATTCAGCTCAGTTCCATTTGATTTTTTTAATTTTTTGAGTAGCATTAGTAATAATTTTGTTCTGTCACTCATATATCTTGCTTTCAATCTTTTCTTATTACATCTAATATTGATCTTTATAATAATCAATAAATACTTATGAGACGGGCTCTAACCTGTATCACATGCGCCTTCAAATTTATGATGGTCAAGCAATGTATTTTTAATGGAGGGACCTCGCAGGCTGCGATCCGGGATAGCGACTTTTGTGGAGTTAGGAGTGGCTGTCTTGTCTTTGACCTGACTTTCTGCTTGTATAGGCCAGTCTGGTGCATCCTGGTTTTGGAGCGTGAGGTTGTTGTTCTCTTTACTGTTTGAATCCACTATTTCCTTTACTAATTAACCTTTGTGAAATCTTGCTATTTGCAACAAGTTAATGTTGCTATCTTAATACTAGAAAAGCTATAAACTATTGTACATGTGTAATTACATTTTATTGAGCGCACAGGAAGTATATGTAAATACTTATAAGACAGGCTTTGAGCTGTATCACATGTGCCTTGAAATTTATAATAGTCAAGCAATATTATATATACAGAAATCAGAATTGCTAATTGTGGAGAGCTTGTACCAAAAATTAAAAGTTAAAGAGAAAAAGAAGAAAATTGCGGAAAGTGCATTTTCATCAAGTTCTGAATGTAGTTCAACATGATCGAGCAATGAGTTCTCTAATAGTAAAACAACCTGAGAGTGGGGAAGACAAACCATAAAAAAATACCAAAGAAAACTGATAAGAGAAGCAAAAAAAAACCCAAAAAAGATGGAGAAAAAGATAAGTTGGATGCTGTTTTATCAGGGTTTTCAACAGTACAACCTGAAAAAATACCTGCTAATAACTTTCTGATGATAGGCAGTCAACCAAATAAAGAAGAAATTGATCAGAATCATCTAAATCCAAATCAAAGAGTTATTCGGCAACATTCAGTAATTTCTCATTCTGGAAGAAAAATAATGGGCATGAAACCATGCATTACAGAACTTCTAGTCATTCAAGAAGTCATGCGAAGGTTAATTGGTGAAGGAAATGGTGGTCTTGAACAGTGAAGAGAACAACAACTTCACGCTCCCAAATCGGGATGCTTTGGATTGGTCTATATAGGTGGCAATTTTGATTGGAGATTGGGCAGCCACTCTTTACTTTATAAGGGTCACTATCTTGTGTCGTGGTTTGTGAGATCCCTTTTTTTGCAGTATAATATTCCTTGACTGTTGTAAATTTCAAGGCGCATGTGATACAGGTTGGAGCCTGTCTTATAAGTATTTACATATACTTCCTAAGTGCTCAATAAAATATAAATACATCTCTACAATAGTTTATAGATTTTCTGGTATTACGATCACAACATTAATTCACTGTAAATTGCAAGATTTCACGGAGGTTAATTAATAAAGAAATAGTGGACTTAATTAAACAGCAAAGAGGAAAACAACTTCATGCTCGCAAATCAGGATGCTTCAGATTGCCCTATATAAGTAGAAATTTAGGTTAAAGATAAGATGGCCACTCTTATCTTTATAAATGTCGCTATCTTGTCTCGTGGTTTGTGAGGTACCTCTATTGACAAAATAATATTGCTTAAGTGTTATATATTTCAAGGTGCACGTAATACAGGTTAAAGCCTGTCTTATGCTTAATAAAATATATAATTACATCTTTACAATAGTTTATAGATTTTCAAGTATTAAGATCGCCATATTCATTGTAAATTGCAAGGATTCATGATGGTTAATTAGTAGAGGAATTAGTGGACTGAAACAGTGATGAGGACAACAACTTCAGTCTCCCAAATCAGGATGTTTCAGATTGGTCTATATAAGTTGAAATTTAGGTTAAAGATAAGTTGGCTGCTCTTATCTTTATAAAAGTCACTACCTTGTGTCGTGGTTTGTGAGATTCATGTATCGGCAAAATAGTATTGCTTGACTATTATAAATATCAAGGCACATGTAATACAGGTAAAAGTCTGTCTTATAAGTATTTACATATACTTCCTGTGTGCTCAATAAAATATAATCAATAAAGCATGTCATATATAGTGTGATATTGCTATATTAAACATTCAACTTTCTGCTTTGATGGATGGTCTCAGTTTTTTCTTTTGGTTTTGTGTTTAAGTTTTAGATCCATAAATAAGAAGTGATAAAACTCATTAAAAATCTTTCTTTTAAATTCATAGATATCCAAGTTTAATTGTGAGATTAATTGTAACTGTTATGATTCTATCTTTCTTAATTATCTGTTCAAGATATGTGTAACTCACATTTTAAAATTTATGTGTATCAATCATTAGTTTCTTCTAAGAATATCCATTCAGCATTATTTAAATTTTTGGTACTGACTTAGAGTGTGCTCACAGCCATTTTCCATTCTAAGACCACCCAAAGCCACCTCTGATACATCCAAGTGATAAATGACATCAAATAATCAACATGTAGGTGCGATATGACCATTAGATACAAATCGCAATTTACAAGAATAATTAAAAAATTAAAGTGCAAATTCCATACAACTATGCTTGATGAAATCACAGGACTAAAATATACAAAAGATAATAAATGGGAAGAATGAATAAATGTCAAAATATTAAAATAGATTTTAATTCCTAAATTACGAAGTTAAAATACTTAAACAGACAAAGTAAACGAAAAAAAATAATGGACACATATACTAATTTTAAAAAACCACACTTTCAATAAACGTAATATTGATCAAACTAAGCTTATAATTTCAAAATAGTAAAAGTTTATAACTTCTAAAATACGAATTGATATTTCAGTTCTGAAAGAAAAGCCCACAAGTAAACCTATAAATTCATCATGATAGCTTATGCATGTTGCTGAATAGCATGTGTTTGTTTATCATATGAATATAATATAATATAATAATATGTACAATAACAGGACCATAGGGAGTTGTCATAAATAAGTTGTTTTCATTTTTTTTTATGCTTCAAAGGAGGAATTTAAGGTATTTCCAATTAAATGCAATTTATCTACTCTACTTTGAACACTTTTTACCAAAAAAAATTTTTTTGTACATATATGCATATACAGTATTATGTTTCGATTGTCCTGCATTCTTCAGAGCTATGATATAATGAACAAAATAAAATGCATAATTATAAATATCATAAAAAAATATAAACAATAAAATAATATTACTTTAAGTAATGAGGATGCGCTTTATAAATATAATTATTACGTTATATTCCATGTTAATGAAATAAAAGTTAGGATTATATTTACATGAAAACAGTATAATATAAATTAATTAAGACTTATATAAAAATGTATAATATATATAAATAAAGCTTGTACTGATTATAGATATAGTTAGTTTAAATAATATATGTTTAAATAATATATAATAGAGGAGCTAGGGTAAATGGGATGGAGCAGAATATGGGAAAATTTAGAGTGGGGAATGGAAAATAAAGTGGCTAACAGGTTTATCTGAGCATAATTGCTGAGATATCCTTGACTTCGTTTAAGGAGAAGCCACAATACATCACATCACATGGCTGATTTATTTTGTAAATTATGTAAGCAAGGAATAGAAAATATTAGGCATTTGTTAATTGAATGTAAATGCTTGAAAACAGAAAGGTTACACATAATGAAGTTATTGAACCATAAATATGAAAAAAGTGATTATACAGAAAGTGAATTATTGGTTTTTATGCTGGGTTTGAGAAAATATAAGGGGATTCAGATATAAAGGCCATAGAGTTGACAAAGATTATGTTGTTGAAATGGGATGGAGCAGAATATGGGAAAACTTAAGAGTGGGGAATGGAAAATTAAGTGGCTAACAGGTTTATCTGGGCATAATTACTGAGATATTCTTGACTTCGTTTAAGGAGAAGCCACAGTACATCACATCACATATATAAAAAGATAATAAATTTTTAAAAATCAGTTATTTTAAAAGGTAGAAGAAATTAAGATTGGTAAGTTTAAATGAATAGGAAAATTATTAAAGAAAATAAAATTAAAATTATTAATAAAGAATAAGATTAAAAATGATAAAATGGCCAAAGTTAAATTTATAGGTATTAAAATAAAAATTAAGAGATGATAAAATATATTAGATAATAATAGTTAAGATTTTACTTCATTAACGCTTAAATAAATTAATATATATAAGTGCTCTGCGCACAGTTAATGAAGCTATTAATAAATTGTGAAAATTTTTACTGCCAAGCGCTTTCGGGACAGTCTACAGTCCCATATTCATGGTGAGTTATTCTGTTAATAACTGTAAAACTATGCATATTTGCATAAAATTTGCATAGTTTTACAGTTATTAACAGAATAACTCGCCATGAATATGGGACTGTAGACTGTCCCGAAAGCGCTTGGCAATAAAAACTTTAACAATTTATTAATAGCTTCATTAACTGTGCTCAGAGCGCATATATATATATATTAATTAGATAATAATGTAAAATGATAGATAGGAAGAAAAGATGAAAGATAAAAAGTAGAAAATAAAGTTAAATTGATAAAGTAATAAAGGGTAGTTTTTAAAAAAAAATTTAAAAATTAAAAATAAAATGTTTTTTAAAAAAATAATGTAAAATTGTGTATTTGATATGTTTTTTTTTTGTTTATATGTATTTTTATATATAGGTTATATATGGATGTGGATGCATGTATATATATGGATTATATATGTATATGTATGGGTATATATATATGTAAGTTTTTGAGGGTATGTGTGTATATGTTTTTGATATACATATATATATATAATTTTATATGTATATGAAGTAATGGCTATATGTTTATATCATTCAATATTATAGCTTAGATGAAGACTGCAGGACAGTCGAAACTGTCAGGACAATAAAGAAATCATTAAAAAAAAATTTGCATTCAATTAAAGCAATATAAATATGAATATATAAAGAAATGCAAAGACAATAAAAAAAGAAAAATTAAAATATGCTTCTATAGTACATAATAATAATAATAATAAAATATTACGTTAAATTTTCCTGTAATAAATAGAAAACTTAAGAAAGCACATTATATTCTTTTTAAATAAACAGAAACTGATTTCTAATTATTCTTTCTAATTTTCGTAAACTATGTTGATGAATAAGCTTGCAACAATTTATTTTTAAATAATTATGAATTATATCTATAGATCAATAAATATAATGACAAAAATATTTCGAAACAATATCAGCAATAAATTAAACAGTAATAAAACTTCTATAAAAACTTATACTTAATGACTTTGAAATAAATATATATAAATATATATATTACTCGATTGCGAGCCTGAACTTGTTTATTTTTAGCTGCCTCAATAAGCTCTCCCACAGAAATAGTATCCTTTTTATTAGAATTAGATCGAGCTGCATTATCTTCTTCCTCATCCTCTTCTTCAATATCATCACTTTCAGCATTTTCAGAAGAGCCATAATCACTTTCCCCTGAGACATCAGACTCTAAAATTACATTATTTTATTTTATTAAATAAACAAAAATACAATTCCTTTAAACAATTATAATTTTTATCAATAAAACAAGCAAAAAATAAAGTGTGGTAATAGATTTTAAAGGGAATGAACAATAATTGTTTTAAATAAAACTAAATAAATAATAAAATGTAGAGACCAAAAGAGAAAGCTTGTTAAGTCTATGTGATAATGCAAATTCAGTTATTAATGATCAAATGGGGAAAATTTAAATATAATGTAAGTGCTAATTTTTAATTCTAAAATAAAAAGTTTCCAGATTCTATTTTAGATGTAAAGTTAATTTGTAAATAAGTGCAAAAAAAATCATGACAATGATGAGTGGATGAACAGTATCAGGTTCAAGATTTTTGTAACCGAGACGGCATTCGTATTAAGATAAATATAACTTCATGATATTTATTAGTTTTATTCAACTATAAATTTCTAAAAAAAGAACAATATTTAGATTTGATTTTCTACCCTGCCTATATGTACTTCTTCAAAGTTCTTTAGGCTGATAATGAAATGTGTAATTCATAAAGAAAAAACCATGTCAGCTAGCCTGAGAAATATTTTGTTAAAAGGCATTATCACATGTGAATAAACTTCAAAATCAATGGTTCATATCGAAAGACAAAGTAAGTGCTTACACACAGCAATGCTTTAATATGGCAAATATTTAAAGCTTCTAATGTCTGCAGTAGTGGGAGTAATGCAAAAATATATCATTTTTACACATTTATTATTTGTTTTATTTAATCCCAAAATCAGCATTAAACATGTTATTTTTTATAAATCCATCATTTTTCAATCAATTGTTTTTTCAGATCTATCAGTGAATAATCAAATATATATATATTATATAGTTTGTTCATAATTGAATAAGGTTTTGATAATTAAATTTTCATATATATTAATTATAAATAGGAAATTAAAATATATATTAAACTTATCTTATACTTTTCAAAAACATTTTATTTTGTTACCAATAATGATTTTTTCAAACTTCTTTATTTATTTAGCATATGATTTTTTTTTTTTTATTAGATTACTTATAAGTAACAAACCTTTTAAAAGATTTGGGAGAGATCCTCATCAAGAGGTAAATTCATTAATGGCTTTATTAAGACTTTCAATTATTTTTCATTTAGGACACTTACTTAGGGTCTTCAAAAAATAATTAATAGAATTAAAGTAAAAATCTCCTCTGTTTATAATCAAACTCCCCCCCCCCCAGATAATATTTTAATGACAATAAATTATTCCAAATCAATCAGCTAATACATATTATGCAATATTTTAATAGAAGCTAATGTCAATAAAAGATTAAATAAAATCAAGATTAAATAAAAATAATATAAAAAACATTTGTCAGTAAAAACTATTCACTAATCAGTATTAATCCCAATTTTTTAAATGCTTGTAATAATGATAATGTTAGAATTATATATAAATGAACATTTTTAACAATAGGTGTAGAATGTTTTGGATTATAAAAACCTATATTACATACACATAAATTAATAAATAATCATTAAACTGTTTTTAATCATTATTTTTCCATATCTATCATTTCCTGTGCTCACTAAAAAATGACAGATCAAGAATTTTTGTATTTATTATCAAAATTATTTGCAAATTACTAATCAAATGAAAAACAAAATGATTATTATTTAATTTCTACCTTATTAGTATATGTAAAAATCATCTGACATTTTATCTTTATTTCTCATATCCAAAATATATTATTAAATGTTTGTTAAAATATTTTATTTTAGATTACTATGATTACTAGTTTTTCTTTTTTTTTTTTAAATCTAAATTTTAAAAAAATAACAATAAAGCAAGCATTTTTAAAATGAAACATTATAACAGCATTAAAAAATATTGTAGTAATTCCTTTCTAAATAAAATAAATAATGAAAAACCACACTCTCGACACACAATACTTTAGGATATCAAAATCATGACAAGAATGAATAATTAATTCTTCATTGAAATAGGTGACTAATTTTGCAAAGATATTTTCTGTACTTATGAACTGTGATTTTTTTAAAGACTTTGAACAAGAGTCTTTTATTAGTGATTATAGGAATCTCTCAATGCAGAAAACTAATTTCACATAAACTTTTTTAACTTCATATAAACTTATTCATGAATTAACTAAATTTGAATATGTTAAAATTGATTATTTTGCAATCTGTTTAGTAAAATATAATAATGTATTTGTATTCAGTTAGTCATGAATAAGTTTATATATTCTCAAATTCACATATTTAATAGCTATGATTTATTATAGATTTGTTAGAATTTCATATGATTTGTTAATTTCTTATATATATAAACATTTCTATAATCTATTTATTTCATTCAACATTTAAATAATATATAAAGATATGTACTTCACATCTCTATACATATTTTAAATACGCATTTCAAATTCTGTATTTCTAGTAAATGATAAATATAAATGAAACATTTTAATGTAAATAAAAATAAATATTTTTTTTTAAAAAAAGAGTATAAATAAATATTACTATATCTGAAGCATAAAGCATCACTTTTTCACATTTTTATAATATTCAAAACTAGTCAAAAAAGTGATTGTTTAGAATCATTTTTTTAAAGATCTAAACAAATATTAGTTAAAACATTAATATTCAGGTTATCTTTAAATCAATATAAAAAAAAATAATAACATTTTGCATTTGCATAAGATTATGACAAAAAAAAAAACAATGATGAGAAAGGTTTTATTTATTTACAGATTATTTATTAATAGGCAGAAAGCCTTTAATCTTTACAAACTACAAGCAAAAACATAAATGATAAGGAGTTTGTAAAGTAAAGATATCAATAACTTAGTAATTGTTTTAAATAAATTTTAATTAAGATGATTGTGCAAAGGCAGAATCAACCATAAGATTACATTCAATATCTTAGTCTTGGTGGAAATTTGTAACTTCTGCAAATTTAGCTTTATTTAGAATTTAGAAATTATATTTTATTAAAAATAATTGAAGTATTAAATTAACAATGACAACATATTTATTAAGATAATTAATATACTTTAACAATTAAAAAATGTCATTATTTAGAGATAGCTGACTGCAGGCAAATATTGAAGTCTCTATAACTGACAATATAGGCAATTAAAATTTTTCTAAAAATCAATGTTCAAATAAAGCTGTTCTATTAATAATTTTTATTGATTATTCAGTAGACTAAAGATTATTCATTAAATAAATAATATTTCTGTAGTGTAATCTCTTGAACATATTATAGACATGTATATATCAATAATGATCCGTGAACAATTTCTCATAGAAAAAAAGGATAATATTTGCATAAATTTTTTTAAAAAAAATTTTTTTAAATGTAGTTGCAGAAATGGAAATTAACTTAATACTAAAAAATATAAGGATTGTAAATTACAATGTGGATGTTGCTATTATGCTATATCAAATGTATTTTTAAACTAAAACCCAACTACATAGTAAAAAGTTTGCCAAGGTGCTATTTGTTTCATATAAAATATCTTGTAATATTCTTCTCTTATACAATATGTTGGGTCTTAGAAAATTTTGACAAGTACAGATTGTAGCTTGAAAAATATATAATTCTTGCAAACACCTGAAATGTTATTCAATTTAAAGCTATTTTAGAAACAAGAAATCTTTATTGATTGATGAAATCTTTTTTTCTTAATTCATAAGTGATTAAAATGCTGTATCTAAAAAGACATAATCAAATCATGAAGACATTTACATAATATCACATTTAATGTTATTATCAGCAATTCATATTTTGATATATAACTTTTTTTCAAATAATATTACAAAAATGTTATGATAATAAATCATATAATATTTATAAATTATAACAAAACAAAAACTTACCTTGCTCATGTTCACCAATATTAAAATCACTATCATCAGAACTATCATCTAAACCTCCAAAATTTAGCTGTAGCATATGCTTCTCCACTGGCTTGACCCTTCTCTTCTGTGGGTCTCGCTCCACTAAAAAAAAAAAAAAAAAAAATCCTAAAACAAGTAGTTTTATTTAATAATTTGTTTATCTTCAATTATAGATAAATATATTTTTTTATAAAAGAATATGTACATTTATGGAAATATATGTACATATATTTATCTTTAAATTACTTTAATTACAAAAACTAATTATTAATATTTATAGTTTCTAAAATTGTTAATTTGTTTTGAGTAATTAGAATAGAGATATATGTTCTGGCTAATTAATTGAAGATATCTATTTGAGACCTTTGGTCTGAGATGAGGGTTTTCATATAAATTTTTTAACTATCTGTTTAATATTTCTGGTACTATGTCTTCAATCAGAGGCAAAAAAAAAATTCTGATTTTAAATGAACTCTCAAAACTTGCATATTTGTGTAAAAAAAATATAAAGTTTTTATTTTTTAAAAAAAGTTTAATTTCAAATAAACAAAAAAAAAAAAATTGCAAAGGTAAAGATTTGAAAGATTAGTGACCAATTAAAAAAAACACAATTTTCGCTATCTTTTTATTGTAAGATTACAAAAAAAAAAGTAATCTGAAATATCAATAATTAGATTAAGATTTAAATTATGTTAAGTAGCAACTATCAGTTAATGAATGTTAAACCAATTTACTGAATGATGATCTGTGGAATTATTTTATTTATGGATTAAAGATTAAAGTAAGGTGCTATTATTAAAAAATTATTACATCAAAAAGTATTATTAATATTTTTCAAATAAGTATAAAAAAATAAATAATCATAGACAATCAAAAGTTCTAAGTAGATTTGCCACTGAGGATGTATTTCTTTCTGCCTTTTTATAATTTTGATTCATAATGCTGTCTTTTACTTGTATTGTAATGAATGCATCATTAAGGAGCAGAATGTTAATACACAATTTTTGACATTAGGCATTTCAACTGACACAAAATATATATATATATTTGTGGATGTTTTTTTATCATTTCTGTAACAGGTTGACTTTAGATTTTGGCCATTAACCGATATCACATTTTTTAAATATTTTTTTATCATTTAATTTACCATGTCAACAATTTTAAAATCAATCAAATGTTGAAAGATTTGCCAATGCTTCAAAGATATAATGAAGCTTTAATAACATGCAAAATATCATGTGATCACCATTTCCTATGCTTTTACTATATACAAAGATTGCTAATGTTTTAACATACAAATAATTTGTCATAGCAATTACTGAACATAAAACTTTAGCAACATTTGGTAATTTATATATTTGTAATATAGTAAATTATATTTATTAACACTAATTTAATTAAAGTATTGGTATTGGCTGTAAAATTGCTCTTATCTTACATAAAGTATTTCATATATATTGTTTAAATGCTATATAAAGTGCAATCATGAAAACAGTTATACAACTACTACTGTTATATTGATTGAAGAAAAAAAATTGCTGTTTACTGAAAAGGAACCTTTTGATTCCTCTTTAACTGAGCTGGATAAATTTCTAATATTCACTTCATGTCATTACAGCTGTTATTAATATATAATCATTCATATAGTAAACAAACATGGATGATCTGCTCACCAACATAATAATTTATTGGCTTTTTAAACTCAGAGGTTAAAGTAAAAAACAGCATCTTTCTTCCTAATTTAAAATATCAGTTGAGTTTTCTTGATAGGAAGAATGAATGTGTATGTAAATGAACTTTTTTTTTTTTTTTTAACAGATATTATAACCATGACAGGTATTCCCACAAGCCTGTAAAGACACTGGCCAAGACAGTAGTTGGTGATCAAAGGTAATGCTAAGAATCCCCTGATTGTGGACTCAGATTGCCATTCAATGACATTTTATTTAGAAATTTCCAACTGCAGATCACTTTCATGTAAAAGAATTTTGCACAAATTACAAAAAAAAGCTATCTAATGTCACATGGGACACTGATGACTTTGTAAAGTTTAAAAACTGAAAAGAATATTTAAAAAGTAGACATGGATTTCATTAAAAAAACACAAATATGGAAGCACAAATGAAGTGAGATTCAATAGAAATAAAAAAATAGAACAACAACATTGTGGAGATTGAAAGTATGTATGAATAGTAAGATTAGATATTCAACTTAATGAAAGATACCTCATTGTGATGAAAAAGTAGATTTTTATATAAATATATAAAATGCTTTTGATAAGACCAAACATCATTTTGAAATTTTATAAGAAGATTTTGATTCTAGAATTGGTAGATAGTTAAAAAAAAAGTGGTGTCAATAAATTTGGTTATGGTGATAGAAGTGAGAGGGAACACAGCTTTGTTGAGTTTATAGAAAAATAAAATTATATATTATAAATTCTTTCTTTGAGGAAAAGGCAAAATGGAAATGGATGGAAGTAGTCAAATAAAGGTACAGCAGATTAAATATTTTGATTTTAAAAAAATATGTATTTCAAGACTATAAGGTTCTAAATAGATTCAATATAGTAAACAAGCAATCATCAATTAGTGAAATGTAAAATGTGTTTTTGCAAGACTAGAGACACAAAAATTTATAAGAAAAATAGTATTAACAGATATCCCTAACCTTCAGAAATTACTCCAATGAATTTAAATTAAAACTTACAAATCATTTTAAAATATTAAGATTATAAAGATAATTCAGACTTGAAGAAAATCAATAAAAAGATTATTTCTCTATTAACCATTGTAACAAAAATAGCTGGTTCAAATATGAAAAAAATTATCAGTAAATTTTTTACTGCGACAAGTCAATGTATGAATAAAAGGGATATAAAAATATTTTAATATGATCAATTAAGAATAATTGAATATCTAGAATTTTGTAAAACGATATAAATAAGATAGGAGTTAATAATGATATAAAAAAATATAATAATGAATTACAAAAGCTACAGAAGAGAATAAATCTCAAAAGTGTAAAACATTTTGATATTGGAAAGTTATTTCTGCAATAAAAAGCTGGAGCCAATATTAAAAAGACACATGAAATGTGTGAAAGAGTTCTTTAAAGAATTATACAGATATAAAGTACATGATAACAAAATATCTATTAGTTATTACATCATCAGAATTGCCTAGCATTTTTAAATGAAGAACTGAGAAATACAATAAAATCTATGAAGAAAGGAAAAGCTTCATGAAATGATGGAAATTCTTAAAAGAAACAGGTAAAGAAAAAGTTTTGACAAATTTATATATCAAAAGTCTAAATAACAAAGAAGTACCAGATGATTGGGGAAATGCTGTAATAATATTGATCTTTTAAAAAAGATGATAAAAAAGATATTAGAAATTACAGACCTATCAACTATAATTATAATTCATTTACAGTGTAAACTTTGGATTTTAACTAAACAAAAGAAAGGGCTGAATTTAAGTGGCTTTAATATAGGGGATCACATCCAAGTATTGAAAGAAGTTATAGAAAGAACCGATGAATACGAGTTGTCATTACACTATAGATTTGTAGATTAAGAAAAAGTATTTGTTTCTATAAGCATTTCTACAGTGATTAAAGCATTGGATCATCCAAGATATAGATCTAGGATATTGCCATATTCTGAAGAATATTTATCAAAATATAACAGCAGTGATTAAATTATATGGTGATATCAAAAAAATTAACAATGACAAATGTGTATGACACAGGGATTGCCTATCTCCAAAGTAGGAAGTATTTTGTAGATTAAAAATGAGAAGCTAAGGAATTATTTAAGCCATTTAGATTTTATAGATGATGTGATTGTTTTTGTAAATAATGTTTCAGAACTTCAGGAAACATTGCAAAAGTTATCAGATAAAAGTAAGAAAATGGGACAAAAGATAAATGCTAAAAAAGACTAACAAATTGCACAATGGATTTTCTCACAAGAAAAAAATAAAGATAATTAAGAATTAGAAGTTATATGCCTAGTCAGATTATTAACACAGATGGACACATAACGGATTAATCAGAATTTAACATGGAAGGAATGTAACTTCATTTTAAAAGGAAATATATCTATGTCTTTGAGAAGGAATATTTTAAATAGATGTGTTTAACAGAAAATTAATACAGAGATTTGAGACCACTCTCTGAAACATCAGTAAGAAAACCAACAAGTATTACTAACATTATTGAAAAGCTAGGTTGGACATATTGCTAGAAGAGAGGATAATAGATAGTTGGATTGCTAAGAGATTGTAAAAGAACTGCAAAAAAACCATATGTGAGATGGATAAATAAAATAAAATGTTTGTTAATGTGTTATGAAAAAGAAACTCGAATTAGAGAAACTGGATTAGACTAAAAGAGATCTTCATCCTGTAATGGATTGAAGATGGATGGAAATAAAGCAAACTATTGCTATAGAACTGAATGAAATGGATATTTTAAGCTCTAATGCAACCAACATGAGACTTGTAAGACATTAAATCATTCCTTCATGAATTAAAATACAAAGTCACACTCAAAGTTTATTTAAAATTTGACATAATAACAGTCAACATAAGTGTTTCCATTGTTTGTTAGACATAAAAATATTTAGTTTATATATATTTTTTCTTTTTGTCTTTTTTTAGTACTGATTATCTCTTAAACAAATAATAGAGTCTTCTTTTTGTAATCTTTAATAAAAACAAAAATATCTACTTATAATTATCTAATTTTTACTTTTCTTCGAAAAAATATAGAAATGTCATAAACTAGTAAACAGCACTATAATAAAATTATTTTCACAAAATATTTTGCATTAATGTTTAATAAAAATTTTGAATTCGGAAATTCAAAAATTAACAAAATACATATGATATCAAAGAATTATAACCATTCATATATCAATAACACAATCCAGTTAATCAACAAACCACTTGCTTATAATTGCTTAGCAATGACTAGAAAAAGTTAATTCTGGCTTTTTCTAGCATGTAGCTATATAAAGACAGCATATATTTGAACAATTACAAACAAATAGGAAATTTAAACTGAGATGGTCTAAATTTAAACTATAATGGCAGAATACTCCTGCCCAGTCATTATCATCATTTTCAACTATTATCGATCCACTGCAGGGTGATGATCTCTCCAAGTTCAATCCATCTTCTCTGATTCTAGCCTCTCTTCGCTATATCACAGCAGCACACTTCCTTATTTCATACATCCATCTCATATGGTTTCTTTCTAGGTCTTTTACAATTTATTGGAATCCTGTTTTAGTCTCTTAATTCTTTCAATGGTATCAGTAACACTTTTTTGTTTTCTCACCCATATATTTTATTTCCAAACTCTTCATTATTCCTAACATACAACTCTCCATACTTCACTGAATGGTCTGAACTATCTATATTAGTCTAATGTTGTGTCCAAATCTCAGATCCATAATTAAGAACTGGTAGCACACATTTACTAAAAACCTTCCTTTTCAAACACATAGTCATATTTCTTTATAATGTTAAAAGTATTTCTACCAAAAAGCATTCCAACCAAGTTTAATTTTATAACTAATTTCATCTGTTTCCATCTATAGTAATAATCTGATTAAGATATCTGTAGTTGTTAACTTCTTCTAACTCATCATCTTCAATCTTTATTGTTTTCTTTTGAGAAAATCCATTGAACATTACTTTAGGCTTTTTAGTATTTACCTTTAATTCTACATTCTTACTTTCATCTGATAACTCTATTTCCTGAAGTTCTAAAGCATTATTTGCACAACTAATTACATCATCTGCAAAAGCTAAATGATTTAAATAATCTCCATTACCTTCCCATTTTAATCTGCTGTAAAAAGTTTTGGAGATATAAAGTCACGCAGTCATACACCCTTCTCAATGTCAGACTTTTTAGTGGTGTTATATAATCTAATTGTTGTTACATTTTTATAAACATTCTTCAGAATATAACAATATCCCGAATCTATATTTAATGATCCAATACTTTATAGAATCAAATGTCTTTTCATAATCTACAATTCCAAAGCATAATGGCAACTCCTTTTTATAATTTCTCTCAATACTTGGATATGATCCATTGTAGTAAAATCCCTTTTAAATGCAGCTTGTTCATTTGTTTGGTTAAATCCAAAGTTCATTGTTTACAAGTTGTAATTATTTTGTTAAAAAATTTATATAGAACTGATAGGTCTGTAATTTCTAATACTTATCATATTTTTTAAATATTAATATTAATACTGCATTTTCCCAGTCATTTGGTACATCTTTATCATTTGGACATTTGGTATATAATTTTTGCCAATTTTTTTCTATTTATTCTCCTATTTCTTTTAAGAATTGTACGTCTCACTTCTTCATTTAAAATCCTGGGCAATTTAGAAGATATAGTAGTAGTAAGAGATACTTTTACTCCTTTATTGATATATAATTCTTGATAGAACTCTTCTACATTTTAGGATGATATCTCTCTTTTTAATAACCTCTTTTTTTATTATTGCAGAAATAAATTCTTTACCAATAGCAAGATGTTGTCTTACATTCTTGATATTTTTATTCTAGTCTAGAGCTTTCTTTGCTAGTTCACAATTATACTTTCTTATATCATTATCAACTCGTTTTTGCACCATTTTACAAAATTCAAGATATTCAATTCTTTTTTAACACATCACTTTTATATATTTTCATATTCCTTCTTTTCTTCAAACATTGTCTTGTCTCAGTAGAAATTTTACTAATCAATTGCTGCTTTTTTTTATACCAGTTATCTTTGTTACAGCTTTTAAAAGTGTATCAGTTATCTTCCTATTGATTTCATACAAAACTGAATCATATTCAAAATCTGTTAATATTTGAAAATGATTTGCAAATTCTAATTTAAATTCATATGAATGTTTCTGAAGATTAGGAATATCAACTGTTAATGTTGTTTTTTTTAATAATTTTTTTCTCTCTAGTTTTGCAACATGTATCTTACATCTCACTAATCAATGATCATTTCCTGTATTGAATTTATTAAAACATTACAATCTTGAAATACATATTTTCTATTAGTCAAAATATAATCCAATTCTGTTTTACCTTCATTTGGATACTTCCATGTCTATTTCCATTTAACATTTTTCTCAAAAAAAAAAAATTCATAGTTTTTCTTTTTCTGCAAACTCAACAAGTCTATACCCTCTCATTTCTATCATCATAACCAAATTTACCTATAGCACTTTCATCTTTCAATTGTTTACCAATTCCAGTATTAAAATCTCTCATGACAATTTTAAAATGTTGTTTAATCCGATCAAAAGCATTTTGTGCAGACATATAAAAATTCTCTACTTCGTCTTCTGCATTTGATATCTGTTATTAAATTGAATAACTAATCTTCCCACTCTGTTTGATATACCAGCAATCTCCACAATGTTGTTCTTCCACTTCAACATATGCAACAAATATCTATGCATAATGCTAACACATTATACATGGATATTATCAAACATTAACAATCATTTACATTATAAAATATAATTAGAGTAGTCAAAATTAAAATTAAATAGTCTCATTTTCATATTATTACTGATAAATAAAAAAAATGGACAAAAGCTTCAATATAGAAAAAAAAAAAAAAATCAATCTTCATTTTAATTGGAAAAATAGAATAGTAGTATTATAAAATGAGTATCTCATAGTAACATTCTCAAAACAATGAACTATCAGTAATTACAAACTAAAATATAACATGAATCAAAAGTTACTTTTTAAAAAAGCAGGGCATTACTGTACCTTATTAATAAAAATATTGAGATTCTATATTATTTGGGTTTTTTTTATATTAATATTATATTTCTTTGTTTTAAGTTCTGTTATCAGTACCAATCTCATTTTGTTTTTTGAAGTTATTACAATGTTTGTTCTACAGATATAAACTTATATGATTAACTTGAGTATATAATATTCATTAAATGAATGGCAGATAATTCTACTAATACATATATAAAATTAATTCTATAACTTAAATCTTATAAATCCCATGGACCATTGACTTTGATATATATATTTCACTCTACAAATTCATGTGACTTGAAATCCAATACAGAGATGGTTGCATATATATGAATTAACCATATTCCGCAGTATTTTTATGTTTACCAAATTTTTGATATATGGTTTCAGGGTATCTTTGTCAAAGCTGATAGTCAATACAAATTTTAAATAAAATGACATTTGTGACTTACATTATAGAATTAATTTTAAACTGCACACATCACTTATTTATCAGATATTATGTGTAAGCTATTACATGTACGTAAATATTAATTAACACAGAGCTAAACTCTCCATACAGTAGTGCCACTCTGTGCAAACTAGAGTAATCAATGGATGCAAAAAGGTTTGTGCATAAAATACCTATCTAGTGCCTACTCATTCAATATTCCCAGACTAGTTTCTAGCTTGTGGCTTTCATCAGTAAAAAAATTTGTATCTGAGAGCACTGTATGCAACCCTCCAGCAGCCACCTTTTACCGTATTAGCTAACTATAAAGCTTTGAGTCCAAAATGAAATCTGTATGGAGAGTTTAGCCTCTGTGAAAAGTTTGTATAAGCATACAGAATGATATTCATGTGATGTTTAGTGGTCAAATATTAATTAACACAGTGCTTCTAATAAATAATGTGTAATCAGAGACCAATAAAATTCTCTATCCTGTTTATATCAGTGCACTACCAACTTTTGACATATTTCAAAATGCAAATGCAAAATTACCAATTTACATTTATACTATAGATCTTATATGAATCATGAATCTGACAAGCGGTATTAATCAGGGCAAATGTCCAACCACACTCAATAGTCAATGAAATTTTATTCGATGTGCCAAATAATTTAACTTCATAAAATAATTGTAACTGCTATTCACTTTAATAAACCTTACAAATAATATTTTAGCTCTTCTAATAACATGTTATCACTGAAATGACAAACTTTCCCCACACTATTTACAAATATAAAATAAATCAATTAATATCTACATTCTCAATCTTAGGAATCATGAATCTGACAAATGATATTAATTAGAGTGAACTTGCAATTGTATTCAGATGATAAAAAAGCTTCTATTCAATATGACAAATGACTTAACTTCATAAGACAGGGTTAATTGCTTATAATTCAAAATTGATTATTAATAAATACTAAACATTAAGAATCCAAATAATATATGTAAAAAAAATTTTTTTTAAAAATGCTTCTACTTAATTCAAGGATTAATGCACTTAAAAAGCAAAACAATTTTTTTCTTGGACCACAATTAAAACATGGAGCATCCAAAAAGTAATTAATCCAAGCAATAATAAATTGTAGTTCTTGAATTAATTATTTTAGGGATATCCCACACTTTTATTTAAAATTACATATAAAAACCAAAATGTAGTCCAAAAAAATTTTTTTTTGTTTTTTAATGCATTAATTCTTAAATTAAATAAAAGCATTTTTAAAAAAATATTTTTCATACATATGACTTTTTAATGTTTGGGTATATGTATTAAAATAGTTTAAAATCAATTACAAGATTTTTCTTTTTATGAAAGCAGTGATATAAAAAAAACATTTACATAAACAATTCAAAGAGAAATTAAGATTTCATCCTTCATTTCTTTTTCCTTCTATTTTAATAAATTTTATAAGGCTACTAAAATTTCTCCCTCAAATAAATGAAAATGTTTTTTCTTAAAAAATATACGCCATTTCTTATGCAAGACTAAAAATTTACCGGATTGATTTGAATGTGCATTGAAATATTGCCGCCAACATTTTTAAGCTGGACAATCCTGAAATTCTGCATTATCATCGAAACAGAATATACGTACAAAATTTGAAGAAAATGTGTTCATTCTTATCATGAAATCTACACCAAAGATATGTACAAAATTTTTAAAAAATCTGCAACAGAAATAGTTTTAAGGCAGTAGTTAAAAAAGCAAGTTCAACTCAAACAATCCAAAAAGAAATTAAACTTTAATTATCATTTTCTATTTTAATTAATTGCAAATGCCTCTAAAATTTCTTCTTTAAATTAAATGAAAGCAACTGTTTAAAAAATATCATACCATCTATTAATGATTCAAATCTTGATAAATCAATTTGAATGCTATTTGAAATGAGACCTACCAACACTGTTAGCCTGGCTAACAGTTAGGTTGGATAATCCTAATTATTCATTGCTATATAGCATTTTTATCAAAATCAAACACATGTATAAAATTTGAAAAAAATCTATTTAGAAGTATATTACAAATTGGTTACACAGTATACAGAATTCTTTAGTTAAATAAAATCATTTAAAGAAGTTTAAAACTCATATCAATTTTGATGAAGGTTTCATATAGTTAATGCCTTCTATTGAGAAGGAATTGGCTATATGCCCAACTCAACTTCACTCAGGTTTATTCCTTTCCAATTTATTTCATACTTAAACTTTTCCATACTTCTCTGTAACATTTGTAATTTTTGTGTCATTTTAAAATTTGGTCTATAAATATATCAAGCATAATAGACAAAATATACCCAAATTTTCTTTTTAAGCATGTGGAATGATTTCTTAATATGTAATATTATTATGCTACAAAATGTATACCAAGACATTTTAATTTTATTTCTTCTATTCTATTTGCTTTAGTTAATATAAACTGACCAAAGCAAACATAACTATCAATTTCATAAATTTTCTTTATAAGAATTGTAATAATCTAAGGCAATATAAATGTGCTAAATAATTTTCTTTTATTATAACCAACATAATCATCTGCTATTCTAATATGATATAAATAATCACCATTTACTATTGAAAATATCCTTTGGCTATACCTCATTCTATTTTAAATTTTTCAGTAATTTTACATAATATTATTAAGGTGACTTTTTTGTTTATTATATAATACAAACAAATATGTAAATTATTACATTAAAGAGCTGAAACTTATAATATACAAGTCAGACAAATGAAGCAATAAAGCTCATTGGGAAATAAGATACTATATGTTAGACGATTCCCAATTTCTAAATTGTAAATTATCAAAGTAAAAGCTCACAGGACCATTTTTTCCAATTGTGATAAGTTCTTAAACCACAAATCAAAATTAGGTTGAAACTTAATTTATATAAAGCACATTTTTTTATTTTTAAAAAGTGAAAGATATAAAATATAAAATTATTAATGATGTTTTTAATAAACAAAAAAACATATATAAAATAATATTTTGGTTGGATAAAATTTTTCATTAAGCTTATTATTAAATCCAAAGATGGGCAAAGAAAAAAAACTTTGCAACAATTACATGTTTTTTTGGTCAAATGAAATATTTTGATGCTGTTTTCTAACTCCTTTGAAAAATTTCAACAGCTGGTCTAATTGTAAGTCACAATTGTTGTATTCTATCTTCAAAATATTTTTGGGAGGAAATACTGTTGTTTATCATTCATTTTACATGTTCAATCCAATGCAGATGTGTACTCATGATAATAAATTCAATAATTCTATCAAACAAGATAAAGCATATATCAAATGTTTTATATTATTCAGAGTTTATAATTTTGCAAATCATCAATTCTATATTCACTTAATTGAAATGATTGTAAAACTTAAGATGAAAACAATTAACTTATTAAATTTAACAACAGCCCATTGTAATCTGTAGTGCATTTCAATATCCATGTTGCCTTTTTACCATAAAAGTTATCAAAATATTTAAACTGATTCAAATTCTTAAGCTAATAGCCATCCAAATGTTTGATTATTTTTCCAATACTGGTGACATAACAATTAAATTTTTTGAACATTAATTAATAAATCAAATTCTTTATAGAATGCATTAAACATATTGAGACGATTTTATATATCATTCTTTATATTTCTAAGAATTGCTCAATTATCAGCAAATTGTAAATATAGTAGTTATAAAAAAGATTAAGCTCTTAATTTTGATTTAATCGGTTTAAATTAAATGTTCCACCATAAAACCTATATTGCATCTTAATATCTACTTCATAAACCCATCCAATGTTACAAATATCTATCATAAAATTGAAAAACAAAATTTAAGCTAAAATTCATTTCTGTTTAACAATAGTTTTAATGTTAAATACCTGATTCTCTACCACTAATAGTTGTATGACTAAACTTTCATAGACAATCAGCTACTTCCCATCATTATGACAAACATCCTTAATTAACTGAATCCAATATTATTGCCCATATTGATAAAGTAACATATTAATCATATCTTTAGTAAAGATAATTATTTCATTTGAGTTATAAATAAAAAAACATATTGTCTACTGCTTCATAATTCTTCAAAACCACATTAAGTCTTTGTTAATCTATAACAATAAGCACATGACAATTACTCTATATTATCCTCTTATTGTATAAATTGTAACCATAGAAGCATTTTAAAACTAAGCTAACACATCTTTGTAGGTCTATAATTTTTAATAAAACTATGGATCCATAAAACTTACTACAAATGTAGTTTTGAAGCATTCACATCACCATCATATATTTAAATTTTCTTCAGGAATACTATGAAAATCAACAGTCCTTCCATTTTTTAAAATTATGAACAATTGTCAAGCTGAATATCTCTATCCAAATTTAAATAAATTGGTAAGATGAATAAAGGCAGCAATCTGAATCTTTGTATCATTACCCAAAAGGCAAAATATGTTGTCCTTCTGCCAAAATATTACTATCATATAAAAAATAGTCCGAGTATTGAACTTAAAATGTCAAAATACTTTTCAGACCCATAATTAAAATAACCACAATAAGCATGACTTCATCTCCTATGAAGTTGTAATCCATTAATTATTCTTAAGTTTACTTAATAATCATTAAACTTCAATCCTTACAATGCTTAAGAAATTCTAAATTCAAAAGATCACACAGCAAAATACAAAATTTAATTTCCTTTTAATCAAGAAATCTTATGCCTGCAACATGATCTTCAAAATAAATTCATACCACACTAATATGACCAGCTTGAAAAATCAACAGATTCAGAATTTAACAGTTGCTGAAACTTAATTCTAGTAATATGCTTTTAAAGAATAAATAACATATTATTTAACAATGTGTATGGATAACATTTGTTTTTTTAATACTACTATAATCTTAATTTGTAAAGTATTATGGTTTATGTAACAAAAATATTAATAATTGTAAAAATAATTGCTCATAAAGACATATGGCATTCAAGCACTCAAGTAGGAGGTTGAGTAAAACAATTCCATTAAATTGATCAAAATGATTTTTTATACTTTCTTCAGTTTGATAATTAATTCAGTAATTTTTAGGTTTTAAAACTATCATTCTAATTACTGCATTAAATTATGCAGGACATCTATACAACAATCTGTACTTACATCTGTAATGTTGATTTTTATACTTTCTAATTCCAAAGTGTAACGTAATATATAAAACACTTACTTTGAGAACAATCTTACTTACACCTGTAACACAATCTTCAAAATAAATTCATACCACACTAATATTCAAATTGACAGATTCAGTGTTTAACAGTTGCTGAAATTTAATACTAATAATATGCTTCTCAAGAATAAATAATATATTGTTTATCAATGTGTTTAGGATAAGATTTATTTTTTAATGCTACTATAATTTTAATTTGGATTATATTATGGTCTATCCAACAAAAATATTAATAATTATTATAGAATTAGTTACTGAGAAAGTCATATAACATTCAAGTACCCAAATAGAAGGTTGAGCATGACAATTCCATTAAATTGACCAAAATAAAATTTTATACTTTCTTCAGTTTGATAGTCAATTCAGAAACTTTTAGATTTTAAAACAATCATTCTAATTATTGCGTTAAATTACAGAGGATATCTTTCCAACTATCCGTACTTATAACTTTATGTAACATTGATTTTTATACTTTCTAATAACATAATACATGATACTTGTTTTGAGGGTGGATGTAACAAAGTTCCTTTATAGCGATTTCTCTAATTAAATCTATTGCTTCTGATAGTCAAACCATGCAAAAATTCAACATCAGACTACTTGATTTCATATAACCATTCTTATTATTTTTAATAACTTTGGGTCATCATTTAGCGTTTTTTCCAAATACATTGCATTCAAATATCCAAGATTAAAATTTTGTTGTTTTTTTTCTTGATATTTATGCATAATATATCAAAAAATGTTTTCTTTCTCTGTACTTATTACAACAAAAACAATAAAATGGGCACTGATACATCTAAGAAATTCAAAAATAAAATATACCAAGTTAAGATTTATAGCAAATCTGATGTCACACAGTCTCCTTTTACTTTAATTATTCCTACCATAAAACTTGTTATCTATCTGTTCAATTAAACTTCCTTTTTTTGAAAAGTAAGTTAACAAAGAGCAGATGTATTAATCAAGCTTCTTAGCTATAAGTGCAGTTCTATCATATTCTTTCACATATCAATATTAAAAGGGGGAGGGGGGGATTGTAAGAGTTATTTTTACTACCATCATTACCCTTTTACCTTGCTATCATTATCATTACTGATATTAATAAATTCTAATGCTTAAAAGAGCAAATTAACAAAAATGATGACTTATTCAGATTTTATAAGACAAATCACCAAATTTATTTTAAAAAATGGTCAATTTTTTTTTTTAATATTTCCAGTTAACGATCCTAGTTCCATTCAATTCTTTTAAAGCCAAAAATGTGATATTTTCCTGTATTTAGAATTTAATATTTTTTTTAAATTCTTCACTTTATCAAAGATTTCTTCTGAGTGAATTTGCAATTAGAGAAATGTATAATTTGAACTACCTATTTATTATTATTTAATTCAGTATATTTATTTTGAAATCATTTTACACATAACTTTTTTAGTATAATTTTAGTATTTCTCTTTGCTGAAGACAGATAGGGAATAACAAGGAAATAAAGTAGGATGCTAAGCAATGTGATAACTCAGCTCCTTTCTCAAATCATTTAAAACCCCTTGAAAATTATCGAATCCTGAAGATGTTTAAATCTATTATTAAACTTTACCTCAAATGTAGATAACTGTTTATTAAGATTTTCTAAATCTGTTTAAGAATTATTTTTCATTATTTTACTTTCAATTCTACTATCAGAATGCAAATTAGATTCTTACTACAAATCTGTGATTATTATGAACGTTAAAGTCATTAAAAACTGTTATAATTAAGCATTATATTCTTTTTGATAAATAAATAACATTCTTAAACACTATTGCAACCTCTCCACCTCAATTCGATTAATTTTTTTCTAGAAATAAATATTTAAAACTAACCAAGTTACTTTTTCTAGTCCTTCACATTCACATATTTATTACATAAGACTTATTAAGAAACTATTTAAATTTTTGCATTAGCATCTTCCAATAATATTTTAATATAAAAAATTATTTCTGACAAGTAATTTTTGAATAACATCAAAAATTCATTTCTTCATCTAATGTCACTTTTGCTAGGAACTTATTTTATCTTGTGTGATGTGTACTTTATTCATTATCACCACCCATTATCAATTCACTGCAGGATGAATGTCTTACCAAATTCAATCCATCTTCTCTGATCTCTAGTCTCTCATCTCCACATCACCCCTGCACACTTTTTTATTTCATTCATCCATCTCACGTGTGATCTTTTTCTGGGTCTTTTACAATCTCTTGAAATCCTGTTTAAGATTTCAATTGTCCACCTATTATCATCTCTTCTAGCAATATGTCCAGCCCAATTCTACTTCAGTCTTTTAATTCTTTCAACGATGTCAGTATCACCTGTTTGTTCTCTTACCCATGTATTGCATTTTCGATCTCTTCTTGTTACTCTTAACGTGGACCTCTCCATACTTCTTTAAATGGTATGAAGTTTCTGTATTGCTCTTCTATTAAGTATCCAAGTCTCAGATCCATAAAGTAAGAATTGATAAAATACATTTATTAAAAAAACTCCCTTTTCAAACACATAAGCATATTTCCTTTTAATATTAAGTTATTTCTACCAAAAGCACACCAAACAAGTTTAATTCTATGATTAATTACATCCATTATTTTCCCATCTGTAGTAATTATCTGAACAGGTATTTGTAGTTGTTAACTTCTAACTTATCATAATCAAACTTTATTTTCATCTTTTGAGAAAATCCATCGAACATTACTTTAGTCTTTTAATGTTTACTTTTAGTCCTACTTTTTTACTTTCATCTGATGACTCTTACAATATTTCCTAAAGCTCTGAAGCATTATTTACAAAAACAACTACATCAGCTGCAAAATCTAAATGATTTAAATAATCTCCATTTACTTTTACTCCTTTAGCTTCCCATTATAATTCACAAAATACTTTTTGCAACACTGCTGTAAAAAGTTTTGGAGATATGGAGTCACCCTGTCTTACATCCTTCTCAATGTTAACCTTCCTAATATCATTATGTAATCTACTGGTTGTTGTTACATTTTTATAAATATTTTTCAGAATATGAGAATATCCTGGGTCTATACCTTGATATTCCAATCCTTTAATCACTGAAAAAATACTTATAGAATCAAATGTCTTTTCATAATCTAAAATCCAAAGGCAACTCATATTCATTGGTCCTTTCTATAACTTCTCTCAATATTTGGATATGATCTACGGCACTAAAACCACTTTTAAAACCACCTTGTTCTTTTGATTGGTTGAAAGCCAATGTTCTCTGTAGACAAGTTATAATTATCTTGGTAAAAATTTTGTATAAAACTAATAAAAGACTGATAGGTCTGTAATTTCCTATGTCTTCTTTATTACCTTTTTTAATAATTAATATTAATACTGCATTCTTCTAATCATCTGGTACATCTTTATTATTTATATATATGGTATACAACTCTTCCAAAATTTTTTCTATTTCTTCACCTGCTTCTTTTAATATATCAATTATATGTAAATAATATTTTATTTCTACAAACGCAGACGGTATTGAAATAAACTGAGAGTGTGTAAACCTCTCAAGCATTTGGCCAATCAGATCGCAATACTGGGACAGAGAATTTAATAAGAAAAGAGCGGTTCCACTCTTTTCTATATCAATTATAATTCCATTACTACTTGGAGTTTTTCCCTTCTTCATAAATTCAATTGCATGTCTCACTTCATTTAAAATTCTGGGTAATTCAGAAGATATAATATATAGAAGATACTTGTTCTTTATTATTATATAATTCTTGATATAAATCTTCTACCCATTTCATAATGTCAACTCTCTTTTTAGTAATAGTTCTTTTTTTGTCATTGCAGATATGTTTCCTACCAATACCAAAATGTTGTTTTAAAGTCTTGAGACTTTTCTCTTCTACAGCTTTCCTTGCTCATTTACAATTATACTCATCTTTTTTACATCCTTTTACAAAATTTGAGATATTCAATCCTTCTTAATGCATCATTTTTATATATCTTCATATGCCTTTTCTTCATAAATTCTCTAATCTCAGTAGAAATTTTATTGGTCAGTTGTTGTCTTTTTCTACCAGCTATCTTTGTTGCAGTTTTTAAAAGTGTATCAGTTATTTTCCTATTAATTTCATTCAAATCCAAATCATATTCAAAATCTACTAATATTTGAAAACGATTTGCAAGTTCTAATTTAAATTCATTAGAATGTTTCTGAAGATTAGGAATATCAACTGTAAATATTGTTTTTCTTAATAATTTTTGCTTCTCTAGTTTTGCATTAATAAGTATCTTACATCTTATTAATTGATGATCATTTCCTGTGTTGAATTTATTAAAGACATTAAAATCTTGAAATATGTATTTTCTAGTCAAAATATAATCCAAATCTGCTATACTTTCATTTGGATGTTTCTATGTCCACTTCCTTTTAACATTTTTCTTAAAAAAAGAATTCATAATATAAAGTTTTTATTTTTCTGCAAATTCCACAAGTCTATGTCCTCTCTCACTTCTGTTACCATAAACGAATTTACCTACAGCACTTTCATCTTTTATTTGTTTACCAATTCTAGCATCAAAGTCATCCATAACAATTTTAAAATGTTGTTTAGTCTGCTCAAAAGCCTTTTGTATATCCATATAAAAATCTATTTCATCAGCATGACAACTTGTTAGAGCATAAACCAGAATTATCTGTATTTGATATGTGCTATTAAGTTGAATAACTAATCTTCCCACTCTGTCCGATATACCATCAATCTCCACAAATGTTGTTCTTCCATTTTTTTATTTATAATGAATCCTATTCCACTTGTTTTTCCAATATTTGTGCCTTTGTAGTACAATACTGTACATGTCCACTTTTTAAATCAATTCTCTCTTTACTTTTTCTTCTAACTTCACAAGGTCCAATAATGTCCCATTTAATATGAAACAGTTCTTCTTCAAAGGTTTGCAATCTTCCTTCACTTAAAAGTGATCTACAGTTATAAGTACCTAAATAAAAAGTCGTCATCAAATACCAGCCTGGATCAGCAATCAAGGGATTCTTAGCACCAACAGCTGCCTTGGCTGGTGATTTTATATCCTCCTGAGACATTTTTACATGAACAACTAACTATTATTTTTAACATAGACAAACTAAGAAAATTAAAACAAATCCATGTATATGCCAATGAAAATATGTTCAATTGGGAAAATACAAAAATATTGAATAGAGAAGAAAAGGTACAAAAAAATAAAATTTAAAGAAGCTACTCACATGACAATGACAAAAAATCCCATAAGCCAACCTAGTATGACTATACATAATATATGAAAACCACTATTACTATAGACTATTGCCTTTGGCAGGATGGCTCAGTTGATTAGAGCATTACCTTAAA
Source organism: Epiperipatus broadwayi (assembly GCA_028023455.1). Taxonomy (NCBI): domain Eukaryota; kingdom Metazoa; phylum Onychophora; class Udeonychophora; order Euonychophora; family Peripatidae; genus Epiperipatus; species Epiperipatus broadwayi. Next base: position 872,221 of record JAQFVV010006299.1, read on the forward strand.
ATTCAATATTCAAGAATCTAAGGGTCCAGGGTTCTAATCCCATGCTAGTACTGTCACTGGTCAGTCCAGCAACACCCGAAGAGGAGGGGAGAATAATACCCCTCGAAACGTTGAGCATATATACCTGTTTGATGCGCTATTACTAACAGCTGAATGTATTTGGTATATTTAAATAAAGTTAAATTTTTCTAAAGACATTCAATATATATATATATTAGATAATGAAAATAGTCCAATATAAAATTACAACTAGAACAGCATCATTATTAACCTTCAAGAAAACACAAATTCAAGATTTGTTTACCTAAACACTCTAATTATAAACATCTACGAAAGATTCGTTTATCTAAAAATCTAAATAATTATAAATAATATACACTCTACCTTATGAATCTCTTTCAGATTTTACAATTGTTGTTCCAAGACAAATTTCAAGGTTATACGATTGATCATCGAATTGATGAATCGGTTCGATGTCAAAATAGCGCAAGATTATCCAATTCAAAATAATCAACATATATATATACGCATACTTATATATATATTGTATATTAACTCAATATATGGAAATTTTTATATGCACATACTTAGTCTCAAAAGAAAAGGGCACTTTTAGTTCTGTTCATAATAAAATAATTGTACTTAATGAAAATTAAGCCATATTAAGAAATAAATTGCTTCCCCCACCCCATCATTCTAAAAAGGTAATTAATAATCGGACACATTTTTTAGCATTTTAATTTTTTTCTAAGTTTGCAGTTGCATTAATTACAATTGAAAATAAATGCATGATAAAACAAAGTTAATCAAAACTTTGAAAATGTAATTACATTAAGATACAAGGAACGTACATTCAAATTTTACATATATACGGCACACATTGTTGTTCCTTTTAAATATTCAGCATTTACGTAATGCATAAGATTAATTTCAAGTTTATAAGACGAAACAAGTTATGTTTAGCTAAATCTAACTTTTTTTCCAATATCAAATAAAATTAATTTATAAAATTCAGAAAAAATTTCACAAATCGAATAAATTTTCAGAAATAACTTATGAACTACATAACAAAGGCTTATTACATAAAAAAAAAAAACCGGCTGCTTTCGCAAACTCGTTATAACTTAATATTGTATTACTTTACAACAAAGTACGCAAAACTTAACAATTCTGATTAATAAAAGTATATATTGAAATAAATGAATATTTATTATTTTTTCCCTGTACCTTTTTTATTTTTATACAAAATATATATGTATAAAGTTTACCCATTGCTCTGAATAAAAATCCCACGCTTCTATCAACCACATCATCCGCCATTATACATTATACTCTAAAACCCAAAACATTTCTAGTAAAATTTACATATCTCTTTAAAAATATAATCTTTGAAAAGGTTATTGTTAAGCATAAAATGCCATTGCATACTTAACTACGAATTTTTTAAAATTTATTGAATATTTGTCTTTTTAATACTTTTATATTATTTGAAAATATTTGTATTTACTTGGTTTCTGGCTATGATAATCTACAAAAAAAAAAAAAAAACATCTGCATGCTTATCCACCGTTGAGTAAGCCGAAGATGTAGGTCATTATGAAAGTTTAAAGAGAAAAAGTATCTAATTATTTTTTAAAAAACAATGGTTTATATAGTTATAAATACAGATGCTGTAGGAAGTTAATTGCAAATGGGAGATGAAAATATTTGGAAAATAAATTATCAATCATGGAAAAGTAGATTTTAGCATTGGCAAATATATTTATCGAAATAGCAGTTCAATAAAATTTTTAAAATGATTAAGAATTTTCACATAAAATATATAATTAATTTTATATACCGCTATTTTCCTAGTGTTATGAAGGTCACTTCATTATGCAGAAGCAATCTTTTCTTTTTATATATATTTAATAAAAATCAAACCTTGCTTCTGAAATTAAACTTTCAAAATTTATTTTAGAATTAGACAAGTAAAATTCTATTGTTTTATTAAACATGGTGTCTTGCACCTGAGGTGAATAATTGAGATTGCCACCAAGGTTTATTTAAACCTTGACTGAAATTTGTGCTACTATATACTTATAAATACTGTACCGTAATAACCATTCAATTTATTAGCAAAATGATTCACTACTAACTTGATTGATCTATCAAATTAAACGTAATAATTTGTTGAGATAATCATTAAATGGAATAATCTAAGTTGACCTTGCCAATGAACTCGATATCAGAAACTTAAATAGTATATGGCAATATTAAATCTATATATATAATGCGGAAATAAAACGGGCTAAAATCTGTATAAATGTAATAAACTACATATTTCTAGAATTATCAATATAGGAATTAATTTTATTTATCAAAGATTTCCCACTAATTTTCCTTAATGATCTAATATTTCGGTCACTATTATAGGACATCGTTTGTTTAAGAACGATGTTAGAACAGTAATACACTTAATGGGATATAACAATATAAAAAACATGCTGATTCCTCAAAACAAAAATCAATCATTTTATACAGATCATCTTTGAATTCTTCCAATAAACTCTAATCTTAAATGCTTCTTTACAGCTGTAGAAAATATATACATCGAAGAATATTAGAGGTGAATTGTGGACTCAATGACTATTTATTCTGTGAGAGTCTCTTTAATATTTTAAATGTTTTAAGTATATTGAAATGGTTACAATACAGTGTGTGTGATATATGCCATTAAACCAAGAAATGTTAAAAACTTGCAGGTGTTTCAAGGCTTGCTAAATTTCTTCAAAACCTTTTTGAAAGAGAAAGTGCATACCATCATCATCAACCATTATCAATATACTGCAGGATGAAGGTCTCTGTAAGTTCAATCCATCTTCTTTGATCTTTAGTTTCTCTTCTCCATATCACACCTGCACTCTTTCTTATTTCATCCATCCATCTCACATGTGGTCTCTTTGTGGGTCTTTTACAATCTCTTGGAATCCAGTTTAAGATTTCATTTATCCATATATTATCATCTCTTCTAGAAATATGTCCAGATCAACTCCACTTCAGTCTTTTAATTTTTTCAATGCCATTATATCAATTACTAAAGAAGGGAAAACATTGGAAGAGAAATGCAGAGCACGAAAATACTTTTAATAGTGCAAAGAATCTGATAACTTCCAAACTATTACTTATCCATAATCATAATGACCAGGAGATCATTATTACCAAAGATATCTCAGATTATAACATAGGAGTGGCTATATCACATCACTGCTATGGAGATGAACGCCCTATTGCATACACTCCAGAATGTTGACAGATGTAAAGAAAAATTACAGTCAGCTGAATAAAATGCTCTGGTGATAATATATGCCTTGAAAAAGTTTGATCAGCATGTTTATGGACATGAGTTCAAAATTTATACAGACTACTCTCCATTAATGGGTATTTGGTACTGTGAACAAACATGCCAGTCAAAGAATAATTATGCTGAATTAATGCTTAACTGTATATGATAGTGAGATAGTATATAATCCGTAAAGAAATTAGTCATGTTGATGCACTGTCAAGGTTATCACCTAAACATTAGTCAGAGAATAGAATTGTGGAGGTTAATTATATAGAATCCATGGGGAATAATGCACTAGATAAAACAATAGTTGCTAAATGGACTAAATAAGATGCTGGCTACCAAACCTTACTGAAGTGGTTAAAATGTGGTTGGCCTACTAAACAACCACATTACGTGTCAAAGTATATATGGAATGTCTGTGAGAATATGTTTATTTGTAAAAGAGTGTGTTTTAATGAAGAGTATTTATATCCCAGAAAGCAAGTACTAGCCTTGTTACATAGAAGACACCTTGGTATTAGCCTTTCTACATAGAAAATACCCAGATATCATAAGATGGTTATCTGGTCTTATGTATGGTGACCAAACCTGAATAATGAGATTGTACAGAGAGTTATGTGTTATGAAGATTGCCAGTCTACTACTACAATGCTGCTGAAAAAATTAAAAAATTTGGACTAAAATATTCAACCATGGCTGAGAGTCCATTTAGATTATGCCAGTCCATTTAATGGTAACATTTTCTTGATACTTATAAATTCATATTCTAAGTGGACAGGACATAATAGTGTTAAAAGTATTAAGTGCAGAAAATACATGAGTGATGTTGAGCAGAAAATATTACTGTTTCTGGGTAGACATATCAGCAAAAGATTTATTAATTAATGAAGACTTGTATATTCATTACAAACTTTCAATTAAAATTCACTGTGAAATCCCATTACAATAATGTTAAATTATACGATTTATACTGCAAGTGAGATGATCTTTATCATTCATCATTATCCAACCACTGCAGAGTTGCTGAAAGAGATGTATCCACACATACAAGCTATGGATCTGTATACTAATTAGTATGATATTAGATGAAATATTCATAGTAATTGACATCTTTGACCTTATCCAAAAACCAGTCTAAATTTATAATCAAGCAACCAACCAATTTATTTATTTTACTGCAAACTAATTTTGATGGATTTAGTAGATTTTCTATATATTTTTTTAACACCAAAATATTATAAAACAATCAAAAACTGGAAAGGTAAATTGAAATTATTTCATTCAGCAACAATATTTGTATTAGTCTGACACATATGAATCAAACTTTTACATAAAATCTCATCAAAGTAATTGTATAAATCTCTGAAGACTAAATAATATAAGTATAACCACTAGTGAAATTGTTGAGACAAATTTAATTAAGTAGATATTAAGAATATCCTTTAGGTGGCTGATCATGATGATATGAAGATTTCTGTAATCAAATAAGATTCCTCATTCTTAATGTGCTTTCCATAATAAGTAAAAGTGAATAAATCTGAAGGTTTAAGTCTTTTAATATGTCAAGCAGATTGCTAACATTAGCTTCCACTTAATATTATACCAGAAATAATATTATATTATTTTTATCCAAGAACCAGAAAATAGAATTATATAAGTGATGACCCTTTACCTTCCCCATTTAATAAACTAGTCTTGATTAACTCAATCTGTAAGCAATATCATTTAATGATATGAGTAAGATAGAGTTTGAATTTAAAATTAAATATTGTTGTGCTACTTTAACTTAAGAATTTAAAAACATTCCTATGTAATGAGCATACAATAAAGTAAAATACTAAGCTTAAACCACTTTTCAAATAGAAGTTTTTTTTAATGGGCAAATATTTATATTTTTAAAGTAAAGACAAAAAAAAATGATGAAAATATTCTCACAAGTGCAACTCCCAGGGTTAGGGCTTACATTGTCATATTATTCATGTGGCAAATAATTCCATGGCAACAATACTAACAATGATCTGCAAGAAATTATTTGATTTCTTCCCTGGCAGTAGTAGACATAGTTTTTGCACACATGGATTAGGAAATTTGTTAATTAGTATTCAAATACCATATACATTAATATTTAATTCTTACATACATAATCTTTTTTTACTAATAATAAAAAAAAACAATTATCAATAATATTTTCACCTACAACCTCTCATTATTATTACTAATATTATGCAAATATAATCATGATTATAAATTAGGTTGCAGAAGCATTTTACACATGAAAAAAAAATAGAGTAAAGGATAATCACATTTTTTTTAAAATTGACATGTAATACTATTATTTTGTTCTGCTATTGTTTCTTAACTGTTTTCTTGAAACATTTAGTGGACTTAAGGCATCTATCATTGAAATATTTATTCTAGTAAGTTCATTTTTATTCCTATATTAATTTTGAAGCATTATTTGATTATTTAATTGGGAAGCTTATTTTCCATTTTTATTGTATGAATTTTTTTAGTAACACTTATATAAGCTCATCAGGCTTATATCAATTTCCTTTTTTTTATATAGACTGGTGTACAATTTATATACTTTATTTTTAAATATGAGGTCCCATGTTTTTCTTTTTTTAGATTAATCCTACAATAATTTATATTTTGTTGGCATTTCTTTATTCTACCATGTTTGCATATATTATCTTATTTTATTTATGTGTAATTCCTTTTCTCAGTAATCTTTTCTCAATCCTTTTCTTTTAGAACAGAGATAATTGATTTTTGACAACAGACTGTGGTAATCGAAACTTCATCATTCTCATGACTACCATCAGTTTCATAATGCATTTTTAAGGATTTGTAGATTATTGCTGCTTTCCTGAAATTTGATATGTAGCAAGTAGTAACCTAATTAATGTCTATCCACCATTGAATTATTGAACTAGGAAATTGTATAAATGCACTCACAAAGATAAGTAAGAATGGAAATCAAATATCACTATAAATTTAGTATGAGTAAAGGCATTTTTATGCGAAAATAACTTTGTTTACATGACTTAATTGAAAGCGCTTAACTTTAAATAAATTTAATAACATATAACTTCTTTAACGAGCGTTATAAGCGCATAAGAATTGATTTTTTTGTAAAAATAGAAAAATCTTTATAGAAATTTATTATAAAATGTTAATGGATTTTAAGTTAAAAGGATGTTGATTTTGAAAAAGAAAAGTTTGAATTTGTTTTAAAACTTTCCAGCTTAAAAAAGACTTTAGAATAATATTATATCAAAAAAAAATTGGTGTGAAAAATATTTTATATGTATCAAGAAAAGTTATTTTATTGTGAAAAAAGGTTGTATATAATTTTTTGAAGAGATTTATAAATCTAAATAAGAAATACTTAATTTATTCTATGTTAAGTTTTAATGAATTAAAAATTTTGATTCATTGCTCTTGTATATTAAATTAAATTGAAGGTTTATGAGTAAACCAAAACATAGGTATATGAATTTCATATGTAAATTGTTAAAGGATTAATTATACATAAATATCTAAATAATTAAATAATTTTAGTTTTAATAACTTGATCTAGCTTGAATCTTATAGAGGTACAATTTTTATGTTTGATATATTATTAGGCACCCACTTATGACCAGCTTTTAACTTAAAATAGATATGCAAAATTCAAAGTTAGTCATTTGAAAATTAATTTTAAAAAAACCAAGCGAATATTTATCACTATTAATCTACTTTTTTCTACATATATGCCTTATATTCATTTAAAGTGTCCAAATCAACTTGATTATCTACTAAATTAGCAAACTAACATAATTTTTACATTTAGTTTATTATTATTATACTTTTTAATCCACACATCTTCAGCATATATTCTGTTCATATGCCTCTCAATTATTTTGATTTAAGTGTGCATATGGAAATGATAACAGACTATGTTTATGTATGTGGATTCTTTATAGTTTTCAGAGAAAACTATATAGATGATGTCCATTTATAATCACTGTGAAGGTTCTGTGGCTAACAAGTTTATAATCCATACATGTAATAGAGTTGTTTAAAGAGGAATGTTTGATGGCGCACATTAATAAGGTCATCTTGCTTAATATTTGTTATTAAGTACATGTTGAATAGATATGATATTATCTTATAGTGTTTATTTATTAACCATTGGTGTAGTCAGAAACCACTATCTCTAGAATTTTAAGAGCTTCAATAAGCAAAAATCAGTAAAAACTAGATTCAAGTATGGCAACAGCACAAAGAAATATCACTGGACTCAATATTAACAGTTACTTGGTATGACCAACCCTACATAAAATATCTTGACAAATATTTTACTGTTAATTATACAAAATACACTGTTACAAAATTTGTCATCATATGTCTTTTATGAAGTCCCACATAGTAGAAACTATAAATTGGCTTTGTAACTCTATGAACCTGAAATTTAATCCCTAGTTCTGAATCCCCCAAACATTTAGCTCATTTGCATCTTAGTGAAAAATGCCAATGGGTAGGGAAGAATTGCAGAGACTAATGCAGTCTTAAAAGAAATTACAATTATCTTGAAGAAGTTCTATTGAGATAATTGTAATAATTACGGAATATGATTGTCCTAAATTTGTCACAACCCCTAAGCATGCCAACTTTTTGCATACTGAGCCAATCAAAAGAGGCATTGTTCATGAATTAGTTCTGAAACATCCCTGAGATTTCCACAAATCTAGTTCAGAAAGATATTAAACAAATAATCCTCTGACCATCCTGGACTAAAATTAATCAAAGAAAAAAAACTGAATGTTATCGCTATTAAAAAGTGGGATACTTAATAAAGGAAGTAATATGAAAGATACAAATTGTCATAAAATAGAACATCTAACTAAGAGATTGCTCCACTAAGAATAAAAAGAGAAAAAAAAAAACGTATAACAAGCAAATTTTGATTTTAAAAAATTAAGTGGATAGTGATAGCCCCTGGTGGATAATAGTAACTGTAAAAAAAACCTAGAATAAGCTATATTGAAATAAATATATATGTATATTAGTTGAGTATTTTTAGTAGCACAAACAAAGTAAATATCATTAAGCAAGGATACTTCAAATTAATAAGAATTGATATTAAGGTGGGATGAGGAGTGCAAATAATAATTCTATTAGTATAATTTGCATAATTAAAATAGTAGTTAAAGCAAATCTGTATAGTAAAAAAATGAAATAATTTCTGATAAAGAATAATGTAAAGTGTTACTAAGTCAAAAATAGTTTAATGCCTTAGCCATAAAAGTTTACTTAGTATAAAAAATTATGAAAAAGGAAGTATAAATATTCAAAATTATTCAGATCAGAGAAAAACAGTACAGATGTGGTTGTAATTAAGCTGTATGAGGACAAGATTGAAAGATACCTTCACAAGAAAGGAATGTTGATGACCTCATTGTGATTATCACAGAGATATACTGACAAATTCACATTTGCAGTGACTACTGATAACTGTTAACAAAAGCTTGGTGAAGCAAGACATGTTCTGAGCTTTGAAAGTGCAAAATTTTTTACTAGATCTCCAACACAATTTTTCATCAAACAACAATATTGAAGAAATCGCTATCAGAATAATTATGAACCAAACATTTCCAAGATAAAATTGATGTGCTGTTAAAAGAAATAGGTTACAGCCTTAGTAATTTTCAGGGGGAAAATGTTATGAATCAAAATAAAATTTGTAAATGGATTCTCCAACATTGTAGCAAAATTTCTAAAAATACACATGATGTGTCATGGAAATTAAATTCTTATATTGTGTTATCTCAGGAAAAGCTATAAGACTTAATCGAGGATAGGTTAAAGCAATTAAAAACAAAAAGTAGCCAAGGAATATAAAGCACGCATAGGCATTCATAGAATTTTATCTTATTTTGGAAAAGAAAATCCATGTTCCTACATCTCTACATAAATTTTTTATCAGGAAATTACTGTACATGATAAGCTTCAAGAAGAGAGATTCTAAAAAATGAAAGAATTATTAACTTCAAGCTGACTTGTTTTATTTCAATAATGATTTGGTCATAACCCAAATATGAAATTAGAATTGTACTTAGACACTTCTCTCAGAATGGTGACCATCAGATAGCATTTGCATAAAGTACAATGTCAAAAGCTAAGAAACATTCCAACCAGTAAGAAATGCAAGCCATTAGCTATGATATCAAGAAATTTTAAAATATTTATATGGTTGACCATTTAAAGTAAGTGATCATTATTTCTTATTGTGTTTTTTCTCACCATACCATTTAAATCCTAGAATAATATATGGTATAATAGATTACCAGCATATAATAAAATGGAATATGTCTTATGCATACCTAACTAATCTATTAGCTACATAAATAAAAATATATTTAATATGTGTTACTTTGGTAATCCCTTTATTTTTAATATATATGATTTTCAATTTCTATTGCATACAGCTACTACTATATGCTTGATGTGAATCCAGACAGAACAGGAAGTTCTTTGTGCTTATGTCATTTTTTTTTTTTTTATTATTGCAAATTGTATACCAATTAATTTAGATGTTTTATTTACAATATTATGTACCAATGCATATCTTTTGTTAATGAATCTGGCAATAAACTGCATATATTTTATTGGATTCCTTTTTTATATAAAAATTATAATGAAATTCATTATCCAAATAAATGATTGCACGTATTGTCATATTTTTCTTTATGTATAATTTCTTTCTGGGTAATTTTATAGGAATACTTATTTTAAAATACTTTATTTTCATTTTTTAGTATTTATAATTATTCTGATGTGATAACTTTAAAGAATAAATTCTTAAAAATAAAAATACTTCAATATTTTCAAATTTTTCAAAACAATTCAAGCTATGTTTTTATAAAGCGATTTAAAAGATCTATCTCTTACAATTACTTATTTTTCAATTAATTAGATAATGTAAGAATTGAAAGTTCCATTTTTTTGCTACATTTTAACAAGATAAAAAGTTTGTTACTATAAAAAAATGAAACATTTATATTATTAATAAATAAAAAAAATAAAGAAATCTGAACTACGGATTTAGAAAGCAAAGGAACATACTAATTTTCGTTAATCTCTATTAGTTGTCTATTATAAAATGTTAATATAAATATGGATTCATTTTATGTAAGGTGTGCAACACTTACTGTTTTGGGGTACATTCTCCATATCTTTTTTTATTTTGTATGTATTTTTTAGAAGTAAGCAAACTACTACTTTGATATGGATGCATACTATTACATTACCTACCTTGTCATGAAAAAAAAAAAATCTTGTTGATAGTTTTGTGGATTTATTTTCTATTAGCTTTCCATCCATTAATCTTGCACTTCAGTACTATCCTATTTATGACAAGATTTTAATTTATTTTTATTTTTTTGCATTATCAGAATTTTTTATATCAGGCAAAACTCACTATACATATTGACACACACAGCAAGCTAGAGTAATCAATGGATGCCAGAAGGCTTGTGCATAAAATCCCTATCTAGTGCCTACTCATCCAATATCCCCAGACTAGTTTCTGGCTTGTGGCCTTCATCAGTGAGGAATCATGGATCTGAGATCATTGCACCTAGAAATAGTGGTATTGTGATGTTTACTGGCTTAATCTTTTATATCTTTTTCATCTTGCTTGCGTATTTTCAAATGATACATATAGAGACTTGGGAGATAACTTGTACTAGCTACATGTTCCAGTCTTGCACATTTTAACTTGGTTTTCAGTTGCATCAATATTAATGGCACTACTGTATGGAGAGTTTGGTACTGCGTCAATATTTTTTGTGGATTTTTCTAATTTTGTAATAAGGAGCTTCTTATCAAAATCTTGTATTTTTTTATTTTACTGCATGTTTTTTTTATTTCTTTTTTTTTCTCTGATTTTTAATTGAATAATTCTGAACTCATTACTAATTGATGCAATAATTGGATCATATATAAATACTTTTCTTTTTTGGAATGGACTTACATTATTTTTAACTTTTTTAAATTCTCTATTTGAATCGCTGAATTCTTTTTCTAGAATTATCATAGTACATTTGAAACTGGAATCCCTTACATTTCCCTTTCTGATAGTTTCATAGTAGACAAGAACATTGTACATTATAGTATTGATATTATATGTTTGATCTTATCCCAGTTATTTCTTCTATTTCTAGACAGAATCACTTACTTTATTGTTAATCAATCTATTGCAAGTACAATTTTGTCAATATTATTGGAAAAATTATGATCAACTCAGATGAAGAAAATGCAATTAGGGTTCTCAATATTGAGATCTTGTGATAGATTAATGCAACTTTTATATAAACCTGGGTGATATCTTTCTTTAATTACTTGGTATTGTATTGCATCTCATTTCTTCTCATTCCAAAAATTCTGCAAGATTATGTAAAGAAATTTCTATACATAATAAGTCTCTTAATGATCACCACTAATTTTCAGCAATTCCATAAAAGTGTTTACAAATTACTACAATCTTTTCTCTGTCTGCTAGCTTATTGTAAGAAAAAAACTTCCTAGTTATTTTTTGAGATTTTCCTCTATCTCTTCATGAAATTTCTGTAATTCTAATAAATTTATTAAGTAACTTTATACCTTCTCCTGAGTCAGTATTGTAATAGACAAAGAATCTTTGCAGGGTATGAACAATATCCATCACCAAAAGGTGCCACTAAATTACCACTTATAATTTCTTATATGAAATTCATTCATCTTCCTTTAAGGTTTAACCACTGATTTTTATATACAAAGATTACAATTTATTGGTGATGACATAGACTTCTACAAAATCCTCAACCACTACTAGTAATTTATTTTTATATCCACTAGATTAGGATTCAGCAAACTTTTTAACATAAGCCTTTTGTTTAAATGTACCCCCTCTAAAAGAACCACAAGGAAAGAGATGAAACATGGGTTCATGAAAAATGTGAATGGCTGTGGATATATTTGAACATTTATTTTAATAATAAAACATAATAGGATCTAAACAAAAATTAAAATTCTCTTAAAAAAAAAATACTTTGATGGTTTGATTTATTCTCAAATTTCTGATATTTAAATATTCATCGTATGAGATAGTGATCATGTGATATATAATAATTACTATTATTATCAGTTTTATACAAAATTTTTACCAATGTAATTACAACTCATCTACAGAAAACATTGGATTTCCACCAACCAAGAGAACAAGCTGGATTTAAAAGTGGTTTTAGTACAGTAGATCTTATCCACTATTAAGAGAAGTTATAGAAAGGACAAATGAATATGAGTTGGCATTATGCTTTGGATTTTTAGATTATGAAAATGCATTTGATTCTATAAACATTTCTTTAGTGATTAAAGCATTGGATCATCAAGGTATAGATCCAGGATATTGTCATATTTTAAAGAATATTTATAAAAATGCAACAGCAACAATTAGGTTACATAATGATACTAGGAAAATCAACATTGAGAATGGTGTAAGACAGGGTGACTCCATATCTCCAAAACTTTTTACAGCAGTGTTGCAAAAAGTATTTTGTGGATTAAAATGGGAAGCTAAATGAGTGAAAGTAAATGGAAATTATTTGTCATTTAGATTTTGCAGATGATGTAGTTGTTTTTGAAGATAATGTTTTAGAGCTGCAGGAAATGTTGCAGTAGTTATCAAATGAAAGTAAAAAAGTAGGGCTAAAGATAAATGTTAAAAAGACTAAAGTCATGTTTAATGAATTTTCTCAAAATATGAAAATAAAGATTGATTATGATGAGTTAGAAAAAGTTAACAGCTACAAATACCTTGGTCAGATTATCAATACAGATGGAAACATAATGGATGAAATTAATCATAGAATTAAACTTGTTTGAAGTGCTTTTGGTAGAAATAACTTGTTACTAAAAGGAAATATGCCTATGTGTTTGAAAAGGGAGATTTTTAATAAATGTGTTTTACCAGTTTTTATTTATGGATCTGAGACATGAACACTTAATAGAGAGCATTACAAAGACTTCAGATCACTCAAAGAAATATGGAGGGATGCATGTTGGGAGTAACAAGAAGAGATCAAAAATGCAGTATATGGGTAAGAGAACAAACAGGTGTTACTGACCTCATTGAAAAAATTAAGACTGAAGTGGAGTTGGGCTGGACATATTGCTAGAAGAGATGATAATAGATGGACAGTTGAAATCTAAACTGAATTCCAAGAGACTGTAAAAGACTCAGAAAGAGACCATGTGAGATGGATGAATGAAATAAAGTATGCAGGGGTGATGTGGAGAAGAGAAGCTAAAGATTGCAGAAGATGGATTGAACTTGGAGAGACCTTCATCCTGCAGTGGTTTGATAATGATTGTTGTTGATGATGATAATGATTCTATAAGAAGGTTGAATTCAAATAACAATGTAAAGCACATTTTTTTCTCTTCTAAAGTCATCCAAATATTTATTTACAAATTACAAGAGGAAAAAAATGTTAGCCATGAGATTGGGATCAAAAAGTCACATTTGGCTTACTAGCCACTATTTGTCAATCCCTACACTAAAGCATGCAGATCTAGAGACTCCTTAGAATATTCTGCAGATCATAATATATGATAGTAGGATGATGATAATAATAATAATCATCATCATCATCTTATTAAGTGATTAAATTTATTAGAAATTCATTAGGATTTATTTAAACACATGCTATAATAATTTTGAATTATTGTATTCTTAATGTAATTTGTTTAATCTGTTTATTAAATTACTTCATTGAGTACTAACGCTAAACCTAGAGTTATGTATGCACTTATTTGGTATTTCTTATATCTTTCTGAATATCATCATGGACCAAGTTTTAATAGTGATCAATAATCTCGTTTATTTACTTAATATTGACTATGCATTAAAACTAAGTTAAATATATGTGCACATATATATTGATTCTGAATTTTACTTAATCCAATCAAGCTTTCTATCAGAGTTGCATGTACAAATATTACACATTTATGCACTTTTAACAATATACATGTATTAAATATCATTGCAAATGATAATCATTGTATAAATTAATACTCAATTTATAAATACTTGGACTGCATACAAAAAAAATAATCATACAAATAATTCTTCTTAAATCTCTAATTCCAAAATCTAAGGATAAATGTGTGAATAGTAGACATATATCAAAATATAATTGTAAAATAAGGCATGTAAAATCTTTAGAAAATATGATACTAAATACATCTTCATCAATATCTTCTTTATTATATAAATGCATATGTGGCATATATATATATCGGAAGAAAAACCAGAATCTGTTCAAAGCTTTTGAATAACAAGTCAAGTCTACATTAATAAATCAAGAAAATGAAGGTACATTTCAGTTTCAGTTTTAACAGTACCAGTAAATCTTTTATTTTTCCACTTTTTTTTTTTTAAAACAAATATTTAAATATTGGTTCTAATAAAATATTTTAAAATCTGATGGTATTCAGAGATATTAATTTTTAAAATAATAATCCCTATTGATATACTTGTTCTGATTTATATTTATATAGTTACATAAATAATATTATTTTCTAACAACATATATAATTATTAGAGGATTCTGATTATATATGTATTTTTAAATAAACAATTTAGTTGTGGAGTTTATCTCTCACAAATCACTCTTTTTTAACTTTTAAATTAGCATTATAATAATACTTGATTTAAATTTTTACCTATAATTGACATAATGTGTTAGTTAAAAAAATAAATTAACAAAACTATGACTAATAGGTTGATTTTGAAATAGTAATAATATAATTCTATAAGTAAAAGAAAGTTCATTTAGAATTTAAGTCATGTTTATGAAATGTCTATGAATTAAAATGACTTATATAATTTACCCTTGAGTCAGTCTTTATGCCGCATTCAGCAAAGTTCATCAGCAATAATAAAATATTATATATATATATAGTATTTTATAAGAGCTCTGTATGAAAATTTTATGCTGATACAGGATTCTGTATTCTCCTTGGTTATTTTTCATTTCCCACATGTATTTGAAATGTACATCATTGATAGTTGTAGGTTTTATGTGGTTGACTTGATTTAGTTATTTTGGGGGCTTGAAACACTCAAATAAAACAGTTCTATGCTTCTTGAAGCAGTTCTTAAGTATAGAGGAACAATGCATGGGAGTTTTCTGGTGCCTGGGAAATATTTTTTGTTGCACATTAGTTGGAAGATAAGTCCTCTATTGACAATTAGGACAGGGATGCAGGAACCAGACACAAGAAAAAGAGAAGCCCAAGAAGAAGTTTATTTCTGCTGCCTGTTTATACTGAAGTATTTTTCTAAAGAATTTTTAATCTTGTAATTAAAAACAGGCTTATTTTAAAAACACTTTTATTTTAAACAAACTAAAATTTTAAGACATGAAAATAAAATATTTAATAAAGCTTAATACTTCAATTGATTTTATGTAAAAACCTAATGTAATATCTTGTAGTAGTTTTTTTTCTTTTTACTCAGATCTCTTTAATTAAAAACTTTGTTTAAATAAATATTTTATCTCAATAAATAATTAAATTTATCAAAATTAAATCTTTTTTAATTCCTATCTAAAAATTAAACTAAATGCTTTTTTTAAATTCATTTAACTTAAATATTTTTTATTTAAATTTAAAATAATAGTATATTTATTTAACACACAGTCCTATACCTAAAATGTATGCACTTATACTTATGTTACAATTAAAATGTACGCTAATAAATATCACATGATCACCATTTCTTATGCTTGCTCATAACTTATTAAAACAGGCAAATTGCTCAATACATACTGTCACTCAGTGCAAGCCAGAGTAATCAAAGATCCTAAGATCTAGTTGCAGTGCTCTCAGATCCAAGGCCCCTCACTTTATGAAGGCCACAAGCCAGAAACTAGTCTGGGGGGGATATTGGATGAGTAGGCACTACATGGGGATTTTGTGCACAAGCCTTCTGGCATCCATTGATTACTCTGGCTTGCACTGAGTGGCAATACATATAGAGAGTTTTACCTGTTTTAATAAAATGTAAGCTATTAGGTGATATTTACTATGTTCTGCTATTTCACTAATATTAAATTATTTCCTACTGCCAATCACCTAATTAAACTTGAAATAGATAGTTTCGTTATGTTACACCTGAATTATCTTGATTTTTTTTATTTCTTGTCTAGTTTACAATTTCAGTAGTTTTTTCAGAAGGGTGGATGCTTCCCATAATTTATACAAATGAAGAATTAAATAATTTGGTATAGTAAATATTTCACATCATCTAAAAACTCACTTTTTTTCTTATATCTGAACTTTTTTTAATATTCTATTTTTGCTGACTCTTTTAATATACTATAGTCAATTTTATTTGAATTTCATTCATTATGTTCTCTGATATTGTTTCAATGATGTTTTTCTTTTTACTAATGGATTGGTTAAACAATTCCAGGTTTTTTCTTTTACATTTTCTTGCCTTTCTCTTAACTTTCATTCAAACTTATTGTAGAGAGATCTTATTTCAAGATACTCCACTTCTGATACATTTTTTGTTTACCTTTTAATAGTTTTCTCAATTGTTAGTTTATATTTGATTATCTTCTGGCACTGTTGATCCTCTATTTCTTCTTGTTCATTTATGATACTATTCACTCCTTGCATGCAATGATTTATAATATTCTGAATTTGAAACATTTGAATTTAAAAAGATATCAAGAAAGAAAATGCTAGAGGAAGATTCTTGAGTGTCTCGATTCTTCTTGCTTTCATTTGTATGTCTTACTTGAACATCTTTAACTTCAAGTCTACAAAAGTTTAGAGATTTTATTTAAGATATTTTAAACTTTCAAATTTCCTATTTATTTTGTCATCCATATCTTGATTTTTATTTCTAAGTCCATTTCATTTTGTTCATAATTTTTACTATATTTTTAAATCTCCTTTCCTTTATTATATCTTCCTTCAATTTTTTTTTTTTCATATCTTTTATATATTCACTTAAATCTGCTCCATTGTTTGCTACAATCTTTCCTCCATATTCATTGACTGTTTAATATTCCTTCAATCATTTTAACAATTCCATACAGAGTTCCTAACTCCCTCCAGATTATCTATTTTATAAAATCTTATAAAAATAACAGGATGAGTCCATTAGGAAATTTTTCTTTCATTTTCTCTATATCTTTAATTAACCTAAATTTTCTTTATTTACATAATTATGTGTATCATTTATACTTGCTAGTTGTATATTTTAGTTGATAGCTCTATCCTGGAAGTTGATATTCTTTTTTTAAAGGTTTTTTAATGCTAAAATGATTTTATCAGCCTGTAATACCAAATGGTTATAATTAAGTCCTTTTCAATAAAATTTTATTGCAACCCTAAAAAAAATAATTTTATCAACTCCCCAATGCCAATTATATCCCTATTTGGGTGAATAAATTGTATGTTGTAACTGAATTTGGTTTTGCGTAATACATTTATACTATAGATAGCTGATCTTCATTTTTCACCATTATTCAAATATGGCATAGCTATGAAAAGAAGTATTCAGCATATCAACTAACTTTGCAGATATAGTTCATAATTTCTATCTGTAATCTAGATGCAAGACAAATTATCTTATTCATAACATCAATCTAAATTTATAATCAAGTTATTATGATAGCAAAATAATTTTATTAAGTTCCTTAAGGCTAATGAAAGTATGGATGGATTATGAAAAATTCAGTTAAGAAAAGTGAGAAGGGGAGAGTACCTTAATTGGCTGACAAAATATAATGATTCCTGCATATTTCCAATCATATATGTTCTCATTAAACTTTATTTTAAAATCTCCCATACTTAATCTTCTTCTTTTCGTAATAAATGAAATCAAATATATTTTAAGATATGAGTGTTTAAATGAATATTTTAGTAGTGTGACACTATTAACTTCTATTTATAATATATTTAATGTTGTTATACAGAAATAATGATCATTCTAATATTTATGCCCAGATACCAGCAAGGAGAATTGTGTAAATGATAATCTCTAAACTCCCACAGCAAATGATTTCCTCGTATACACAATTGATAAGCAATATAAATTGATTAAGGTATTGGTTTGAACTATGAAAATTTGAAAGCACTCTTGTAGTAGGAGCACATGGACCATTCTTCAATCATTTCTCAACTGAAATTCTTTTAACAAACAATTGATTTAATTTTTAAAGCAAAGACAAAAAATGATGAAAATAATTCCACTGCTACACTTTCAGGAATAGGCTTTCTTAATGTTATTCATATAGTAAATATATGAATCTTGTATTAGTAATATTGATCATAATCTGTGGAAAATTATGTCATTCCATCTTTTACAAATAGAAGGAGTGAATATAGAAGTTATGGATTAAACACAAGTAGACTTGGAGATATTGTTTTAATTAATATTCAAGAACCATATACACAAATATTTTAGTATCTGATTCTCACAAACACAGTCTTCCCCTTTATTTATATATATATATATAATTCACAATTGTTGTTATAATAATGCAAATGTACTCATAACTTAAATCAGATTATAGAATTATTTTAAACATGAAAAAAAAAAGTATGAAAGAAGATCAAATTTTCCTAAATGTTGAAGTATATAATATTATTTTGTTGTGGATAACATTCATGAATCAGATAATGTTTTTTCAAATATGCATTGAAGTCTAAGGATTTTAGTTCAAGTAGTGATATTGAATATTTTATTCCAGTAAGTTCATTTTCATATTTTTATTTCTGCAATAAGGATGTAACATTGTTTGAATATCTAATCGGAAAGTTCACTATCTATTTTCACTATTTTATATTCTTAATAAACGCAATATAAGTTCTCTAAACTTAAATCAATTTTTTTTTTTAATTGGTATGAAGCTAATTTGGATGTTTTATTTTAAAATGAAGTACTGGCATATTTTTCTTTTTAAGATAACTCCGGCAATAGGTTGCACATATTGTAAGAATTTTTCACAGAGGCAAAACTGCATACAAGTAGCGCCACTCAGTGCAAGCCAGAATAATCAATGGATGTAGGAAGCTTAGTGCATAAAATTTTTATCCAGTGCCTATTCATCTAATATCCCCAGATTAGTTTTTGGCTTGTGGCTCTCATCAGTAAGGAACTTTGTATCTGAGAGCCCTGCATTTACATCTTAGGATCTAATGAATTTTCCAGGGGCCACCTTTTACTTTTTTAGCTAAGTATAAAGCTTTGAATCCAAAATGAAAACACAATAATGTTTTCAAGCTAAGCTCATTAACTTGTGCAGTTGTATAGATCTGAATTCAGTTTAGCATTTTGATGTCAGGTTCTTTAATAACTATAGTCACCATAATCCTATTGGGCAGGATTAGTATTACACATCAAACATCACATGATCACCATTATTTATACTTACACAAGCTGTTTTTTACAGCAGCAAAACTCTCCATAAATTATCCCCACTCAGTGCAAGCGGCAATAAAGGGATGCAGAAAGGTTAGTGCATAAAATCCCTATCTAGTGTTTACTCATCCAATATTCGCAGACTAGTTTCCAGCTTGTGGCTTTTATCAGTGAGAAGCCTTGGATCTGAGAGCACTGCACCTAGATCCTAGGATCTTATGCAACCCTCCAGCAGCCACCTTTTACTTTTATAGCTAACTATAAAGCCTTGAGTGGTGCTATTATATGAAAAATTTTGCCTCTGAAAAACAGTTTGTGTAAGCATAAAGAATGGTAATCATGTAATGTTGATGGTACCCTGCTTTACTATATGTATCTTTCCATTTCTCTGATTTTAGAAGGCTATTTATTTTAGTACAAATGATCATTTTCCCATCCATTTCATTTGAAACAGCAATAATGGATTTCTTCTTACAAGAGAGTTGATTACTTAGTGTCAATCTTACTTAGCACATAATTTTAAGTATCTTATAGAGTTACTAACAAAATAATACAATTTTGCAGATTTAAAGAATAAAGACTTCCATAACATAATGTTATTTTACACTTTTATATTTTCAAAAGAATTCTATGATATATTTTTATAAAAAACAATTTAAATGACAATTTTCCCTTTCTTTCTAGAATATATTTCTGATTACTAATATTTTTTAAATTTTTCAGCTAATTAGATATCCAAAGATTGAAAGTTTTTTTTGTACATTAATGTCAAAAAAAAATTAATTATAATACTAAAAAAATATGTTGTTAAAGGGTAAAGACTAATAAATCTGGAATATGGTGACAAGAAAGTGAAAAAAATATTAATTTTGAGATAATCATAATGTTTTAGCATGGGTCTAGATATCTCTATTTTTTATGAGATAGATTTTTATTCTTTTTCTACTTACATCTTTTTTAAAAAACATACAAATCCCTACTTAGATGTGGATATGTCCTCTTATAGTATATATAAAATTGTTTTGATAGATCATTATCATTTCAGCAATACATTTTAGGTCTTCTCTTTTTAAGTCTTTTACAATCTCTTGGAATCTGGTTTAAGATTTCATCTGTCCATATATTATCATTTCTAGAAACATGTCAGTCAAATTCCACTTCATTCTCTTTATTTTTTGAATAATATCAGTAATATCTAGTTTTACTCTCACTCGTGTAATTTTATTTTTGATTACTTTTTATAACTCCTAACCTACTTCTTCCCATAATTCATTTAGTAGTCTGACATCTTTGTATTGCTCTTCATTTAAATGTCCAAGTCTCAGATTCATAAGTAAGAACCAGTAAAACACATTTATTAATAATATTTTTTTTGGAACACATGGAAATATTACCCTTTAACATTAAGTTATTTCTACTAAAAGAACTCCATCCAAGTTTAATTCTAGGATTAATTTCATTCATTATGTTTCCATCTGTATTAAAAATTTGACAAAAAGATTTATAGTTGCTAATTTCTTCTAATTCATTATTATCAATCTTTGTGTTTTTTTTAGAATATCCATTGAACATCATTCTTTTTTGCATTTACCTTCAGTTCTGCTTTCTTATTTTCATCTGATAACTTTTGCAACATTTTCTGAAGTATTATTAGCAAAAACAACCACACCATTTGTGAGTGCAGATGTCTTAAATAACCTCCATTTCCTTTTATTTCCTTTGCTTCCCATTTTAATTCACAAAATACTTACTGTAAAACTACTGTACAAAGTTATGGGATATAGAGTCACTCTCTTGTATACCTTTCTCATTGTTAACTTCATAATATCATTATATAATCTAATCATTGCTATTGCATTTTGATAAATATTCTTCAGAATATAACAATATTGTTAGTCTATATATTGACAATCTAATGCTTTAATCAAATATCTTTTCATAATCTATAAATCCAAAGGAGAATGGCATCCACACTCATTGGGAATGTGATCCCTCTACTAAAACCATTTTTAAAAATAGCTTATTCTTTTGATTGGTTAAAATTCAAAGTTTGCTATAGATAAGTCATAATATCTTGATAAAATTTTGTATAGTATTGATAAAAAACTGACAGGTCAGTAATTTCTAAAATCTTTATCACCTTTCTTAATTATCAATACTACTATATTCTCCCAATTCTATGCTATATCTTTATTACTTAGTAATTTGATATATAACTTTAATAATAATTTTTTATTTCTTGATTGCCTCTTTCAAGTTATTGATTATAATACTTGCAGTTTCCCCCTTTTCTCACTTCTTCATTATTGCTATATACTTCTTTTTTAGAACTCTTCCACACATTTCACAATGTTATCTCTTTTCTTAACAATATTTTCATTTTTTTATTGCAGAAATAAATTTCCTTCCAATACCCAGATGTCATTTTAGACTTTTTATACATTTTCTTATATCATTAATAACTTTTTTCATAGCATTTTACAAAAGTCTAGATATTCAACCCTTTTTAATGGATCATTTTTAAGCATGTTTGTATTCCTTCTTTTATTCCAAATTGTCATCTCAGTAGAATTTTCCTGCTCAATTGCTGCTTTTTATACTAGCTATCTTTGTTGCAGTTCTTAATAATGTATCAGTTATCTTCCTATTGATTTTGCTCAAATCTGAAACCAAATCTATTAATATTTTAAAATGATTTGCAATAGCTACTTTAAATTTATTGGACTATGTCTGATTAGGAAAATCACTGTGAATACTGTTTTCCTTAATTTTTGTCTTTCTAGTTGTGCAATAATTTACATCTCACTAATTGATCATCACTTCCTGTGTTGAAATTATTAAGAACATTACAATTTTGAAATATATATTTTCTGTTACTAAAATATAATCCGATTCTGCTGTACTTTCATTTGGAACTTCCCATTTCCATTTAACATTTTTCTCAAAGAAAGAATTCATAATTTAAAGCTTTTCATTTTTTTTTTTTTCAAAGTGCACAAATCTGTGTCTTCTCTCATTTCTATCATCATAGCCAAATTTATCCACATCATTTTCATCTTTTAATTATTTATCAGTTCTAGCATAAAGTTTCACATGACAATTTTAAATGCTGTTTAGTCTGATCAAAATCTCATTGTCTATATAAAAATCCTCTACTTTTTTACCACAATGAAAATTTGTTGCACAAACCTGAATTATATGCTTTTGGAGTCTTCCATTAAGTTAAATATTAATATTGCCACTTTGTTTGATATAACAGTAATATCCACAACGTTGTTTTTTTACCTTTTATTTATAATAGATCCTATTATATTTGTGCTTCCAATGTTTGTACTTTTGTAGTACAGCACATATCAACTTTTTAAATTAAAAGTTCAACAATGTCCCATTTAATATTAGATAATTCTTTTTTAACTCTTGCAAATTTTCTTCACTTAAAAGTGATCTGAAGTTGTAAATACCTAAATAAAAGTAATCATTAAATGTCAACCTGAGTTAACAATCAAGAGTATTCTTAGTACTCTCCACTTCCAGCCACCAATTGCTGCCTCGGCTGGCAATTTTACAGCCTTCTGGGAATAAGTTCCATAATTTAATTTTGTCTGTATGTCTGTAATGATTGTAAATATCTAGTTTTAAAAGTTTATTCACACACACATTGATTCTGACTTTAACAAAATTCAAAGTGACATTTCAGTTAAGAACTACCAGACAAATCAGAAGAAAATCCATAATGCTGTTTGATCTTAAACTCAGAGGTTAAAGAATCAAAGAGTCAATACACTCACTATGCTGCCTAATGTGTGTTGCTGAGCAACCCATCCATGTTCATGTATTATATTAAGAATTATATAATAGTAAAAGCTGCAATGCCAAGAACATATGGAGTGGGCATTAGAAATTCTCCTTGTTTATATTCTTTTGAATCCTCAAAGAGGAATCAAAGGATTCACTTTCACTTAATAGCAAATTTCTTTCTTCTGCCATTTTTATGCATATCTTCATTTATTTTGAAACAGCACAGGAAATATATATAGCTTTCATTTAAAAATTATTTTCTTATTCAACAAATTTGAGAATTTGTCTAATTCTTTTTTTATTCATTAATAATTCTTTTCTTTTTTTGGTTCAGAATTTAAATTGCAATTTGAATCTATCACCTTTAGATAAAGAGCATTTCTCAATCTATTTTTATTGCCATTTCTATTTTCATATAATAAAATGATTAACAGAAAAACTGATTGCTGACTATTTAAAGAGATAGAAGTCATTCTGAAAGGTATGACCTGATTAATATTTTTGCAAGTGGAATTACTGGTGATACGTATTTTATTGACAATATTATGGATTGTATTATTAAACTATCAAGGTAGCAGAATGACTGAAGATCAGAGAAGTTAATATTTAAAAATATTTCTATTCAGTAGTTCCAAAATTAATTGCATGAAAATTCAGTCAACCATAGTGTTAAAGATTGAAAGAATAATAACTATGATGAAATCTCATTGTACTACATTTAAAACAGGCAAAAATCATTATATATATTGCCACATACAGCAAGCTAGAGTAACCAATGGATGCCAGAAGGCTTGTGCATAAAATCCCCATCTAGTGCCTACTCATCCAATATCCCCAGACTAGTTTCTGGGTTATGGCCTTCATCAGTGAGGAGCCTTGGATCTGAGAACACTGCACCATTGATTACTTTAGCTTGCTGTGTGTGGCAATATATACAGTTAGTTTTGCCTGTTTTAACAACAGTTACACACAAGCACAAGAGGTGGTGGTCATGTGATGTTTATTGACTACTACATTTACTGAATCAAATAACTTTATTTCTGAATATTAAAAAAGTTAGAAAAATGAAGTAATGCTGAAAAAGTCAAATGTGTTTAGGGATCTTGAGTTTTATTTAAAATGATTATTGTAAGTTACTAAATAGATCTTAGATCTATACTTATCTCTTTAAGGAAAATTTTTTTTATTAAAAATACAGTATTGGATAGTAGCACTAACATTGTGAAACTTAAATTAATTAAATAATCAAAGAGTTAGATTGCTGGGATGTGATAAGTTGAGCACATTTTACACTCAAATAAACAAACTTCTTTTTAATTTATTCAACTGAGAATTGATTTTGTTTTGCTTTTGAGTTTGTCACCAATCCATTATATTTTAGCATTTTAATGAAAAATATCGATTAGACTTAATATTATAAAAGAATGAGTGTGGGAGGAAATAATATTTACATAACTGTTATGGAAGTTACTGAAGTGTATTTCTCAAATTTTTTCATCATGAAGAGAAATTCTACTTAATTCTCTTTTTAAAAATGAAGAAGACTATTCTGCAGTAGAGTGAAATATATTTTGTCAGCTATGAAATCTTTTACAACAACTAAAAAGGTAATAGGTTAAAAATAAACCATTTCTTCTGATGTGGAGCAATAAATTGTGTATACATAATACAAAATAACAAATACAAAAAACAATAATTTGCTTACTTTGTTTTGAAGGCATCAGTTTCTTTGAACCTAATCAAAAACTGGTATATACTGATATCTGAGTAAATACCAATGCCAATTATATAATTACTATTAAAAATGTATTTTAAATTGATTTAAACTCCAGTCCTATTATTGCAACTGCTATAACATAATGAAAACTTAAAACAAAAATCACATTGAATATAAGAAAGATGATCAATTTCTTTATTACAGTAATATACCTATAATTGTTTAGCATGTTGATTCATTTCATGGAAAGCTGAAAAAATCTAAAAAAAAGTGTGATTTAAAATATAAGTGATTATTTTATAAATTTCAGAATTTTTTTTTAAATTTGATTAAACCATAAAAAAAAAAAAATTTATTTAATAAAATCAAGAACCAGTATTTCACTATGTTTTTCCAAATATTATCCATTTTTTTAATTAAAAAAAAAAACTATAACAAATTCTTTAAACATTTTTTCTTTACAAATCTTGACTTTATTTTATGAATCATTTTCTCAATTTTTCTCCAACATTTTGACCATTTTATGTAATTATTGATTATTCCCATAAAATATATGTATATTTACACAGAATTCTCAGAAATAGCATAATAAAAAAATATTTTATAACAAATTTCTTTTTTTTTTTAAAAATCTTACTTGTTCCTTACTTTTTTAAGTAAATTGAAGAAAAAAATTAAAATGTAAAAAATGTATATACATAAGAAAGTAAGAAAGAAATGTTATAAAAAATTGTAATTTGTGTTATATTTTTTTATTGTGTTGTTTCTAGTAATTCTAGGTAAACGTATATTTATAGGAATAACCAATATTTGACAATGATCGTATAAGATGATCGAAACATTGGAGAAAAATGGTTCATTAAATAAAAAGATCAAGATTTGAAAAGTAAAAATATGTTTAAAGCATTTGTTGTGGGGTTTTATTTTTAAATTTACTATTTTGATTATTATTGCCTATAATCTTTAGCAAATCATAAATAATCTTTATATGATATTATTTATATCACCATTCAGATAATTAAAAAAATTTTAAAAGATGAATTCTGCCTTGGTAAAGATTATAGAAAATAATTAAAACATTGGTGGATATTTTTTATGTATGTGAAGTTTATTCCGTAAAAATATGTTTGTGTGTGTTTAAAAAAAAATGGATTCTAAGTTTAAAAAGAAAGAAAAGTTTGGAAATATAATTACTTATCTTAATATGTAATTTTTTTCTTTAAATGTAAGAAAATGTTTTTATTTTAGATTCTGCATTAACGTATTATATATTTTGTTGACAATAATACTTTAGCAATAATACTATAGAGGGTATAATAAATTATGTAACAATTTAAATGCACAGCTCTGTAAAGAAACTTGGGTGCATCCCTGCTCAAAATAATGACATGGATTATGTTATAATTAAAAGTCTGTAATACAACTATTAGATCATATATTAAACTGCTGCAAAATTAAAATTATTGGTGCTTTAAAAATTAGGCTTAATATCAAATGTATTGTCAAAAACATTGATGTTTGGTCTTTAGAAGAAACTGATTGAAGCTGAATTTCAGCAACTGTTAAACATTAAAATTCCAGTTCTGATTTTTAAATAGTAATATTACTGAGACATAAAATTATTTCAAGAAATTTGTTTTGGATAAGAATAAATCCATTTTTGAATTTACATAAATAAAAAAATTCTGTTTCTTTACTAATCATTGTATTGACATGCAGCATTTTCTAGTAAGCAGTTGAATAAAAAAATGAATGTAAAGCTTCTATTTGAAGTATTTATTAAAAATAAACTATTTTCTTTTACTTCATTGCATTTTTCATATTATATTCAATATATATATAAATCTACTTTGTATATTTCCCTGAAATTTTTATTTAAAGCTTATAGTTTTGACTATATAATATTCTTCTTTAGAGTTATAAATTATGAAGGCACATTATATTAGAAATAGTGCATCTATATATTTTATAGCTCTGAAAAAGACTATTGTATAGTTGAAACTATAATCTATTCAACAAAAATTGCTTGGAAATGAGAACATATAAAGTAGATTATTATTTATATATAAGTAATATAAAGATTAAAAAAAAGTTCAGTAAAAGATTTAAGAATAATTTCCAAATTAAAAAGATGTAGATGATCGTTTATTGATTTATATAACTTTAAATATTTTTTTAATGAAATAAAAGCAATATATGGATCTAAAAATGTATGCCATTTTATTAAATTTGTAAATTTTATTAAATCTTTAATTATACTAATGATATTTTGAACAGATAGAAGGAATACTTTGATTAAATTTTGAATAGTGATATTCAAATATTAGATGATTGCATTTAATGATAAATCCAGTCTATCAACTCTTTTAGATTTGGTCAGAATTATCTAGCTTGATAAGGTCAAATAACTCTTTTTAATTAAAAAATGAGTGGCTGTAGTCTTTGATAAAATACCTGAACTTTTAAAATGTTAATTTCAAAACAATTGGAATATTTGAAAGTATATGAAATCATAAAGTTGATCCACCTACTTTCAAGAATATGTTTGTGATAATCGTTTTCTATTTAATAAAAATAGATGATTATCAGAAAGTTAGTATAATTCAAGAATCAATAAACATTACAGATATAGTATTTGTTGCTAGACATAATGAACTACAAAATGCCATCAGAAAAAATAAGACTCATATGATATTTGATTTTCAGTCAAAAAGATATAATAACTGCTTGTTTACAAAACTGTATTTATATTACATAGCTGCTATGTGATGGTATAAGAGAAAGAGCAATCACTTGAAACATAAG
The DNA here is from genome assembly GCA_028023455.1 of Epiperipatus broadwayi. Classification (NCBI taxonomy): domain Eukaryota; kingdom Metazoa; phylum Onychophora; class Udeonychophora; order Euonychophora; family Peripatidae; genus Epiperipatus; species Epiperipatus broadwayi. Next base: position 900,337 of record JAQFVV010006299.1, read on the forward strand.
TTGATAAACTGGGGAAAGATATGTAATAGTTTCAATTTTATTTTCTATCTTATTACAATGGCCTTTGAAACAGTTTGTAGTGTTTTTGTAAAGCAGTATCAATATACAGTATAAGTTTGATAATGGGATATTTAATTTGTATTGATTAAAAACAAAAACTTCATCATGTTAAATTTTAGATTTATAGTGTTCTAATAATTGTACCATTCTTTCGAATTCAAAATTGATCTACACAATATACTGAATAGCATCCTATAATGACTTAGTAATTAATATTCAAAAACTCAAATGTTTTATCATGCAATCAACAGTTTAATAATTTTGGTTTTTTTTTTAGATAGATAGATATACTTGATACAGTAAAGTTTTTATATCCTGTTGTAATTAATAAATTATTTCATTATAGCAACATTACTATTTCCTCAATAGTTATTCTGTTTATTGTATGAAAACAAGTTGCTTCATAATATTTTGGAAAATTTTGTAGCAAGATCATAAAAACAATTAGCATAATCTTTAACTTGCTGATTGTAATGATATTCACTTTACAATTACATAGATATATTATCAATGCATTAGGCATATGATGTACAAGATTTCTTTAAAAAATATTTTATAGTGAAATTAAGCATGATATTTTGTGAGGGAAGACCCTATTTAATACTATAAGCATATCTTAATGACCAAGGCTAGAAGACAACAGAGACACATTGACATTTTTCAGAAAAAAATTCTGGATAAACGACAGCATCACAAGGTGTCAACAAAAAAAAAGAGCCTAAAGACAAAGTGTGTTATATGTGAAAATATTGGTGTCTCATAAACTAATTTCATAGTCATTAAAAAATTAATCTTTATTTTTTTTTTGTGTTTTTTTGGTGACTCAATTTTTTCTGGAGATATAATGCCCAATCTTATTTATGAGTTCTGCTAGTGATGATAATGGCAATATAAAAATATTGGCAAGTAAACTAAAATTTTTATTCCTGTTTATCCATATGTGAAAGAAAAAAAAATTAAAAAAATTATAGGCTTTCAATAAATAAAATATTCTCTAATTTGGCTTAGGGTCTTTTCTCCGTTTTCAAGGCCTTAATTAAATAAATAAAAAAGGATTTTCTTCAATTGAGATCAAATCTTTTTCAAATGTATTATTTGATAATTAATATATTTATTATATGATAAATAATATTAACTTCTAAGGATTAATTCACTTATCTTTTTTGTATCAATTTTATTTTTCACATATACATAACTTCTTTCTATCAATAATTGCAATCTTTGTGGTCAAGTTGCAATCTTTAGTGTCTATATAAATATATGAGACCATTAATAGAGGTGGGATTCCACCTCTATTGCTAAAAGAAGGTTGCCTTGACAACAGTTTGAAATTATTGATTGTTATCTATATTGGGTTTGTCTAGTGTTGATTGGTTACTTATAAACCCACTTAGCCTTGAGCATTATTACACTTATTATTTAAATAATATTTCAGGTGCAATTTGAAAATTATAATTGCAATTTGTAATGTTATAATTGACTATTTATTAGTCTGCACTCAAAACAGATTATATTTACCTGTTTAAGGAGATTTATTTAAACTTCTTTCTATCAATAATGTCAATCTCTATGGTCAAATTGCAATCTTTAGTGTCTGTATAAATATATGAGAGCGTAAATAGAGATGGGATTTTACCACTATTGGTAAAAGGAGGTTGCTTTGACAACAGTTTGAAATTCTTGATTGTTATCTATATTGGGATTATCTAAATGTTGACTGTTTTCTGATGGTTTTATATTTATATATATTCTCTATTTATAACATAATATATTGGTTAATCACTTAAGAAGTCGTGATATTTGAGCATCAAAACTGATAGATAATTTTCATGCCAAGAATCTGAGTTCTTATATCCATCTCTCTATCACTGTGCTAAATAATATAGATACTGGCTTTGAATTTTCTTGAAAAACCACTTATCAGAAAGTTCTTTTTATGTAATGCAAATAAAATACTCAAATTCATAGAACACATATAAAAAATGAACAGAAATATATTAAAAAAAAGAAATCTTTTTTTTTTAAATTAATATATTGTTTTAAATATACTTTTAAAACCATTATAAATTTTACACTTATTCACATGAATATTTTAGTACATAATTAATGGAAAAAAAATCCTGTTCCCATTTTATTTACTAGTTCATTGAACTTTGAAGAAATTAAAGACAAAAAGCATATACCCTTCATCAGAAATATTAATTTTATTAAAAAAAACTATATTGTATTCCAGATGACTTTACCAAAAGAAAAACTACTTTTAAACAATTTTGGGTGATTTATTCAGATCTGAAAGGCACTGCTTCAAATTCATTAAGAGAATTTGACTACATTTTGCAGAAAATAATAATATATCACCCTAACTTCAGTAATCTTTGTAAATTGGCTTTTATGAATGTGCACTAAATCATCATAATTCACAATAATTATTTTTGGGGATCAATAATGTTAAAAATTCATTCAGTTCCATTTTATATTTGATTTCCAAATGTTATGGAAAATCTAAGGTGAATAAATACTTTCTAGATGATAACTGTAAAAAATGTTGACTGATATTTGTTATAAAGTACTTATTAAATTTGAGCTTATATTTGATATTTAAGATAATTGTTAGCATTATAGTTGGGGGAATGGAAGATTAAACCAGGTTATAAAACATATGCTATTAATATATTCTTCAATTGGACATGTAGCATGAATAATTATTGCTATTATAATGAGAGATAGTGTTTGGGTAAATTGTTTTGATATAAGAATGTTATTTAGAATTATTTTTAATTTAAAGAGAGTTACATATATTAATCAAATGTGTATTTATTTTTTTGTGATTTGAAAGATGAGTAACTTTTTAAAGATTATTATCTTTAGGAGGATATCCTCATTTAAAGAAATTTTTTTCTAAAATGACTATTAAATACATTGTTAAATAAAAATGAAATTTTATTAGTTTTAATTATTTTGATAGAGATATTAATTAGAATATATTATGTTCGATTAATGTATATTAGGGTAATATTTACAAATATGGAATATATATGGATTGTCTATATAAAAAAATAGTTCCAAAATTATGGATACATATATTATTATTTGTGTTATTTATTATTCCAATTGGAATAATCTGATTCTATTGTGATGAATACTTCTATAAATCATAAGGATATTGAAAAAAATATATTTTATTTTTGGAGTTTGTTCAGCTATGTTTGGAATTTCATTAAGATAATTAATTCAAACACAATTAATAGTAAGAGAGAATTTGTTAGGTGATGATCAGTTATTTAATGTAATTGTTATGGGGCATGTTTTTGTGAAGATTTTTTTATGGCTATACCTATTATAATTGGAAATTGATTCATTCCATTAATATTAGATGCTCCTGATATGACAATTCCTTGATTAAATAATTGAAAGTTTTGATTATTACGTTCATTTTTATTATTATTAAGATCATGAATACAATTTATCCAATACTTTGAATACGTTTTAGCAAAAACCTTTTATTGTACCTATATGCATACACAATCTATATTGAGGATTATTTTATTAGGGTTTGATTATCTTTATTTCAGTTTTATTATATTTTGTTCTTTTTTTATTATCTTATTAATTTTATTGTTTACATTTTTTATGGTATTATTTATATAGTTATGTATTTTATTATGTTCATTATATCATAACTCTGAAGACTGCAGGACATTCGAAACATAAGATTGTGTATGTATATAGATACAATAAAAGATTTTTTCTAAAACATGATTAAAGTATTGAATAAATTGCATTTATATAAGAAATTACAGCAAAATAAAGGAAGTGATGAATTTAGTAAAATCATGAATAGTTGAAAGAGGGGTTGGGACTGGATGAACAAACAGTTTATCCTCCATTATCAAGTAATTTAACTTATAAAAGGAATTAAGTAGACCTAACATTTTTTTCATTATATTTTGCTGAGATTTCTTCTATTTTAAGAATGTTAAATTTTATTTACAACTGTAATTAATACATGAACTCATGGAATAGTATTTGAACAGGTTCCTTTATGTTTGGTCAATTAAAATTACCTGTATTAGCAAGTGCTATTGCAATATTATTAACTGATAGAAATTTAAATATCCTTTTCTTTGACCCAGCAGGTGGGAGTGATCCTATTTTGTATCAACATTTATTTTGATTTTTTGGATATCCTGAGGTGTATATTTTAATTTTACCAGGATTTGGTATAATTTCAGATATTATTAAACAATATGGAAAGAAAAAAAATTTTTTTTTGGTTCATGGGAAATGATTTATGCAATACTGGCACATCATATGTTTATAGTTGGAATAGATGTTGATACTCGGGCATATTTTATAGTTGCAATAATTATTGCTATACCTACAGATATTAAAGTATTTAGTTGATTTTAAGCATTGCATAGTATAAAAATAAGATATGAATCTGGTTTATTATGATCTATAGGATTTACTTTTTTATTATTGGAGGAATAATTGGTGTTGTATTAGCCAATTTTTCTTTAGATATTGTTCTACATGATACATATTATGTAGTTGCACATTTTCATTATGTGTTATCAATAGGTGTGATATTTATAATTTTAGAAGGAATAGTTCATTGGTTTCCTTTATTTCTTGGAGTTTCTATAAATACAAATTGATTAACAATTCTTTTTTCTTTTATGCTTTTAGGTGTTAATATAACTTTTTCCCTCAGCATTTTGGAAGTTTTCTGATTATCCATATATATACATTATAGAATATTTAACACAGTATTACGCTGTTGCACATGCGCTTTGAAAATTTTAACTATAAATGAATGAATACTAACACTCAACCACATGATAACAATTTCTTTAGTTTGTGTATTATTTTTTGCTTTTATTGTTTGGGAAAGATTAATCGGTAAACAATTAGTTATATGAAAAAGACATATAGTTAGATTTTTAGAATACGATCATAAAATCCTTCTTTATGATCATACATAGAAGGAGTTGAGATTATTTAATTATTAAATGGCATGATGAAATGAGTTAATATTTCAAGATGTATCTTCTCCTTTAATGGAATAATTAATTTTTTTTTCATGATCATTCATTGTTAGTTTTGTTTTTAATTACTATTTTAATTGGATATAGAATAATTAAATTAATTATAAATATTTGATACTGTTGTGTATTCAGCTATGAAGCTGACTACCAACAACTATCGCAAAATTATTAATTACCTAAAATGTTATTAAATAATAATAAATATATTTATTTACATATTAATTATAAATACATGAATTAAGATTGAACTAAATAGCGTTCATTGGTTCCTTTATATACACATTAACATTTAGTCCTTGATTTAAAGTTCTAAATCTTCAATGCTATAATCGCCACCAAGCAAAAAAATATTGTCACCGCAATAGTGGTGGACTTAAGTGAATACTAAAAATTTATATTCACAGTACTTAAAACACAATCCTCATTGGGCCTTCTCAGGTGTACACAAATAATAAAAGAATGGTGAGGTCTATAAACATTTTCCCTAGCCGGCTATCTTTCACCTTCAGAGGTAAGGACTCTGGGACACTTCCATGATTGCAGAAAACAGCACGTGATGAGTGGAGAAAAGCTGATGACCATGCTTTTGTATTGTGCATACTATTTATACTGTTTTCTCCTTGCTTGAATTCATTGATAAATTACTATCATTCCAATGTAAAAGTAAATCCATTTGACTAATGCATTTTTACAATGACGATAAGGATACATCTTCTTATTATGACCATTCGCATTCCATAGTAATTAGTTTCAGATATTTATTCATTTGTTTTCTCCTAAAATAGTTTAATGGTTTGATTTTAATAATACACAGTTTGCTTAGTATTTTAAATCCATGAGTTATATCCGGCCTTGAAAATAATCATTAGCATTATCTTTTAGCAATCTTTTATAGAATGCTTTTAAATTACAATCTTTATCTGTTTAAGTCTAATTTATCTGCAAACCAATCTTTCTTCATTAAATTAGACTTAAACTTAAATTATCAAAATAAAGTTTTCTTTATTTTTACAGAATTTATTTTTCATTACTTTTTTAAAACGTACATATCTATTTACATTTACGTTTCCATTAATTATTAGCGATCTTTTTATTGCTTTTTAAATTAAATATGTATTTACATTTCATTACAGTTTTTTCTCTGAAGTAAAACTTATACCTCTCGAGTTACTAAAGCCTAATATATTTTCTACAAAATATAGCAGATACAATTTTTATTAGAAGGGCAATTAGTTGAAATAATTTGAACTATTTTACTGGTATTTATTTTAGTATTTATTGCTTTTTCATCATTACATTTGTTTATATGTTAGATGAAGTTCCTGAGCCATTATTAACAATTCAAGTAATTGGTCAACAATGATATTGAAGATATGAATATGGAGATTTTATACATATTGAGTTTGATTCATATATAGTTAAAAATAAAGATTTAAAGAAAATAAAATTTCATCTTCTTGATGTTGATAATCAATTAAATTTACCTTATCAGGGTCAAATTAAATTCTTAATTAAAGTTGCTGATGTGTTATAAGTTAATTTTTTTAGAGATTATTTAATATAAACCATGTAAAAAGAGTGAAAGATTATTGAACATCTTGGACAGATATTTCAAAAACTTCTATGCAAGCAATGCCCATATTTCTCTTTCACTTAATTCATAATGATATCTCCGCATTTCCCAGTATGAATTAGCAAACATATATTTTAACATATAGATAAATTATTCAAAGAATAACTGCACAAGTTAAAATATTTCTAAATTATATGGTTTTCATTATTTATGATTTAATTCCAATGTACATTTTTTGATTAATAACATCGCAAAGTTGATAATGGAATTTCACTTCTAAAATACAAGCAATATGCTGTTTTCTGGAAAAAAAACTTCTTACTAAATGGAGGAAACAACATCTATAATAAATTTTTGTATAAAATTGACAACAAAAAAAGAAAAAGAATATCTAAAGATGTAGTTGCACTTGAGATTTTCCATATTGTACCGGTCAGATGATGTATGTTGGTTTAACCCAGTTCGAATACTAGGCGAAAGTACCTTGAGGCCACCCATACGTGAGATATAACAATCAAGAATACTATGGCCTCTGCCCTATTCACCTATTCTCGAGTCTAACTACGAACCAACAACATATCTGAGATACGCATAAATTATTCTCTCACCGGCTCAAGCTTAGCATCAGGGAGAGACATGGACGAGAACCCTTACGGGACTAACCAAGTTAAATGTGCATAAAATGTAATATGAATTAAGTGTTTGTGTGTGCCGATCATTGGACAAGTAAAATAAAGGTTAAGCTAATCAGAAATTGAAATAAAATTAGAAGCTTTTTAGATTAAATAACATATTTTAATAAAACGTAACTTTAAATATTTGAAAGGTTTTAATTTTCTCCGCTATTCCTCGATTGATTATATGATAAATAATTTGACATAAGGCGGAGGGCAATTACATAACATTATGCGGTCTAAACAGTACTCTCCCAATTTAAATGAAATTACCAACTCGTGTCCTCTCGATAAAACCAAATTAAAATAACTCTCTCATAAAGCATTTTCTAGTGCTTTGTGCTTTATAAACAGTTTTAAAATATTTAAAGATAACTTAAAATAATTCTTATTTTAAGGTGGAACGAATACAAACAAAGTAGGCATTATCGAGGAGACCCTGTTGGCAGACAAAAGGAAACAACTATTATTCAGAGGACAGATATTATTTTAAATTGGTAAGTTTAAATGAAAAAATAATTTAAACCGCAAATAAAAAAAACAAGAAAACATTTATATGCATTTTAAAATGAGGAATAGCGAAGGGGAAAAATTTCAGTATAAGTAACTGATCAAACGATAAAAGTAAGATAAATAGGAATTAAAAACATAAGTAGCGAAAGGTATTTAGAAAAAAAGGTAAGTAATAGTTCATGAGGAGATTCATACAGTTACCGGTCCTTGTTCTTTGGATCAGTTCCCTCGACGTGGTGGCTTGATTAAATACGTGGGGATTTGTTCGGACAAGGAAATGGAAATTATGTAGCATTTGATCGCGAAGTGCACAGACACAGCTCATAGTTCAGGTTTCTATTTGTTGGACATGTTACAGCATTTTGATGGTTTTAGGACCCTGGCGGCAGGCAAACCTGCTGTGCCTAGCCGCCTAACATGGTCGCGTCCACCAAATTAGTATAACTTTTAACCGGTCGCATGTTGAAACTTATATCAGTAAGAATAAATCGCTGGAACTCTTCAAAATAGGTTTTGCAATGCTTTTAGAGTCAATCTCTGAATAATCATTTAGAATGGATCTCGGTGAATTTCTGCAGAGTTTCTTCAAGAACAAAATTTAAAAGCGAAATCTGAATAATAATTTCAGGAACACATTTGACCGATTTTAACAACAAAATCTGACGAAGAACAAACAGCAGGAAACAGCACAAGAACCAGCAGCAGAACAGAAAGAAATTTTAAAAGTAAAATCTAAATCATCTAAAACACAGGATCTGCATGAATACGCATAAGAACTCAGAAAGAGAGAAAGAAACAAGAGAACCCAGTCTTTTGTTCTCCTCTCCTTTTTATACCTTTTCAGGAGCTACCCTTCTATTGTTTTGCGTATGATTTTAGATCTTGATAAGCCCCCTACATTCCTTCGTTTCAAAGTAACTTTTTCTAAAAATAAACTTTTAATTTATTATAGATTTCTGTATTTAACTTTTGAATTTGTATTAATTAAAAAAAAGGCCATCTTTAATTTGCCTTGAATGGCTAACTAATTGAAACATACCATTCCTTTTGAAATGCTAGCAGGTTTATCTTAAAATAAAATCATACGCCATATTTTAACAAAATTTAAAAGAAAAATATCTTATTTCTTTTAACAAATTATTTTATTTCAACAGAATTTTGCATTTTCATATATAAACACTTGACGTTTATATATGTTTGATTAATAAATTTTAAAAGTAAATTTTAATAGCAATTTCATCTTAACGGAATTTATTTTAAAATAAATATTTTAACGCAAATACAAATTTAAATACCATTAAGTAAGCAAAATGAATGTATAAATTTTAGCTTTAATGTAAAACCCTGCTGATACTGGACTATAAACTTAATTCAGGTTTACAATATTAGTTAAGTTTATAGAAGGCTGTGAAGCATGGATTGGACTTCCGGATCCATTGCTTCAATATCCAAATTAGAAAGTGAATGATATATTTTAATTATTTTGCTTTTACAACATTGTTGAACTTAAAATTATTATAGAATGTCTTTCATCAGAATTAGAACTAAACAAAAACTGGCCAAATAGGTCCGGTATCTATCATTCTAGGACATTTTCCTTTCATCAGTGATGAATGTTACATTGCAATCATATTTTGTTTCAAAATCAGATGCCTAAAATAGATCTTAAATTTATTATCTATTTTTAAAAAATGTTAGATAATAAGTTTAATAACCAATATTGAATTATTAACTGAGTTGTAATTGTTACCATATTTAAATTTTTCCCCCAAGTTCTATGACATTTAAGTACCAAGACAATGACACTGTAGATGACTAAGCTAATATTACACCCTTCATTTTCTAAAAAAAATTATTTAATGATATAAAATGTAAATAAGCTTATATATTATAATAAGGGATAAATATATATTTGAGAACTATTCAAAAATTTGTTTTCAATAAAAACTGTTGCAATGTGCTTTCTAGTTTTATCTACAAAAGAAATTGTATACTAAGAAAAGGAAACTAATCTAAAATCTAATAATTCAATCCACATATTATTTAGACATACACGCACAAACTAAATGCATATTTGTGCAATAAAGCAACTTATAAGCATGTATTTATGCTAGTACAATTCAAATTGTTTTGCACTCATACCAATAGTAATAAATACCATACTTTATAACATTATAAAACAATACTATTTCTATAGATGCACAATCACTTCTTGAATTAAACCGTCAACATCACATGATCACCATTCTTTATGCTTACACAAGCTATTTTTCACACAGGCAAAACTCTACATATAATAGTGCCTCTCAGTACAAGCCAGAGTAATCAATGGATGCAGGAAGAATTTGTGCATAAAATTCCTATCTAGTGCCTACTCATCCAATATCTTCAGACTAGTTTCTAGCTTGTGGCTTTTTCATCAGTGAGGAACCTTGGATATGAGAACACTGCACCTACATCTTTGGATCTAATGCAACCCTCCAGCAGCCACCTTTTACTTTTTTACCCAACTATAAACCTTAGAGTCCAAAATGAAAACACAATAATGTTTTCAAGCTAAACTCATTAGCTTGTATAGTATATAGATCAGAACACAGTTCAGGATCCATACTTTTTGTTGTCTTTTGTTTTTTAATAACCACTGTCACTATAATCCTATTGTACAGGATTGGTATTAAACCATCAAACATCACATGATCACCATTTTTATGCTATCACAAGCTGTTTTTCACAGAGGCAAAAACTCTCCATACAATAGTGTCACTCAGTGCAACCAGAGTAATCAATGGATGCAGGAATGTTTGTGCATAAAATCCCTATATAGTGCCCACTCATCCAATATCCCTAGACTAATTTCTAGCTTGTGACTTTCTTCAGTAAGTAACCTTGGATCAGAGAACACAGTACGTACCAAGATCTTAGGATCTAATGCAACCTTTCAGCAGCCATCTTTTATTTTTTTAACTAACTATAAAGCTTTAGTTCAGATCTATACAATTATACAAGCTAATAAGTTTAGCTTGAAAACATTATTGTGTTTTCATTTTGGACTCAAAGCTTTATAGTTAGTTAAAAAAGTAAAAGATGGCTGCTGGAGGGTTGCATTAAATCCTAAGATCTAGATAGTGCTCTCAGATGCAAGGCTCCCCACTGATGAAAGCCACAAGCTAGAAACTAATCTGGGGATATTAGATGGCACTAGATAGGGATTTTAGGCACTAACCTTCCTGCATCCATTGATCACTCTGTCTTTCACTGAGTGGTGCTATTGTGTGGAGAGTTTTGCCTCTGTGAAAAACATCCTTTGAGTTGTTTACATACAACAGTAATCCAATGAGTTGTCATATGCATAATAAAAATACAATCCTTTCTATTATAATTAAATTTATTTAACTTAGTGTTTTTTTTTGGGCTTGATAAAATCTTGTAATTCAATTTTCATTCTAATTTCCAATCTAGTTGAAACTTTGCAGACATATGTATTACCAATAACAATATATTTTTTTCAGAGTTTGAAAACAATTTTAACAAAAATTAGCAAAATGTTATTGAAAATCTTTTGCTTCAATAAAATAGGCAAAAAAAAAAAAAAAAGATCTAAAAGTAACCCTTTTTTCAAAAATCATCAAGTCTTCAGAGAATTGAGATATATTGAATTATCTAAGTTCTTAATCTGAAAAGCGAGAAGTTAATGAAAGTTCAAACAATCTATTAATGGCAAAACTTTTTCAATCATCTATATTCATGCAGCAATATAAAATGTCACATGATGGTAATTTCAAACAATGATATTATAGAAGAAATAAAATTATTCATTAAAAATTTTGAATCTAAGGCAGACTAGAGTATTTGGTTTCTAGGATTTCAAGAATTGTTTAATGAATGTAAAGAAATTTTCTTTGGAATCTTTACGTTAATGGATAAATTTTCTTTAGAATCAAATTCAAAATATCGATTTTTATTTAGGTTCCTTAAAAATGTCAAAATATCAATCAATCATCTTAATACAAATTGCAAAATTACATTACTTTCTTATATATTTTTGAATACAAATCTTTTCATCATATTCTAAAGTTATCTAATGTAAACTTGAGTAATCAAAGGACACTAAATAATAATAATAATAAAATAAACAGTCACTCAAACAAGAGTATAGCCATTCCAACACACACACAAAAAAAAAAAGGCAGGAGAAAAAAAAACTACTTTAAAAATAAGTTTTAAGATGACTATACAAACCAATCTGTAAAACACCAATATGTCCACATATAAAACATGCTGGTCTAATTTTCTGTTTACTTGTTATTTTACAATAGTCTTTTAGTTTCCTCAGCACAAAACTTTTCTTGCTAAATACTTCAATTGCACATCTAATTGTAGCTGTCTAATGTATCTATTCTCTGCCATATCTTCCTTTTAAAAACAATTGACATCACACTCCTTACAATGTAGATAAGATCTATCTCTTTTATAAAACCCATGTTCAAGTTCACCATAAAATACCTTTTTAGAAGTCTTCCATTCGTCATTAATTTTACATATCCAATCCAATGAAGATGTGATTTTACAATAGTGAACTCAATACTACACCCTGCAAGCTGAAAGACATATTGATTGGATTTACAATTTTGCCATTGTACTTTTAAAATTTTATGGAGTGTCCTTAAATGAAACTTTTCTAATGCCTTTATAAGTTTCACATAAATAATATGATGCAATAATATCCCTGTCCTTGGACTAGTTCTAGCTTCCACCTTTATCAGAGATTAGAATTCAATCCTGGAATTGAGCACTTTCATATTTAGAGCCATCTTTTACACATTTATATTATTCCATAACCCCAGTAGTTTTGAACCTAAGCAAGCTCTAAAATATGTAGAAACTGAATCATCATATCTATATAACTATGTAAATTGATTTGCATCCACAATCTTAGAATTTATTAAATTTCAGAATATTAGCTTGAATAATACAAAGGAGTGGAAGCTGGTTGCTAGATCTTTAATGATAAGCAAAATCCAAAAATTGGCTTGGAGATATTATAGCATTACACTATTATTGCCCATTGATTAACACTCTAGAGTAAGGTGAAGAAATTTGCTCTTGGTTCAATAATTTTAGTTAGTTGATTGTAGATTTGGAAATCTCAAATGCACTAGATGACTCTTTTTCATTTATTGTTATATCTAATCAAATACTACATCTTTTTTACCTTATCTTCTTTACAATTCTAGATAAAAAGAATTTGTATCGTTTTTTTTTGCTTAACTTTATTGTTTGGGTTTCATTTTGCTATATTTTCTTCTTTGGCTGTGTGTTTTCAATGTCTTGACTCTGACAGCTAAACAGCAGTAATATAGATGATAATGACAAATGATTAAAACTATAGCTACAGTAAAACGTCATTTCAAATCACATAAAAAAAAAAAACTTTCTATATACAACAATGAAAATTTTATGAATTAGGAAAATGTTATTTATATATTCTAATAATTAAAAGAAAGATATATCGAAGCACATAATTTCAATATTACATTTTGAAAAATTGGCTTGTTCCTTGAATATATTAATTTTGGGCAAACTCAAATTTTAAGATTACATTCTCTATGTGCATGTTTTCTTTCCATGCACATATGTTCATAACATAAATTTAAGTCAATTTGAAGCGTGTATCATTTAAAAATTTAAATGTTGCTTTATAACAATTCTATGGTGATCAGGCAGACTTGTATATATATTTGTTCAAAATTAATGAGTGGTAAGTGATGAATAATTTGTTATTCGAAATGTCGAAAGACCTTCGGGAACTTGAAATAGTAAAGTGAGCAGCGATCCATGGATCTCTAGTTCTCGAGTTCGCTACTTAGCCACGTACGGCAACAAAACTGTCAGCATCAAACATTAAATTATTGAAACTCAGATCTTCATAATTTTGATTATCCAGGATTATAATTACATGTGAGACTGAGCAAAACATATGCTTTCTCGTGGAATAAAACATTTAATGGGTAAACATGAACTGACCAAGTCATGACAAAATTCTGGAGATGCTAATATTTATTACAGCGAACAAAAAAAGGCAGATGATCATAGTTAATGATAATTTCAGAGTTTTAAACATACATTATTTAATTTTCAAACATTATTTATAAAAAATAAATTTCACATAAAACAAATCTGCACATAGTTAAAGAAAGCAATACTATATTCAAGAAGTGTGAAATGGGACCTATCTACTCTGAATTTCAATAGGCACTGAAATAGTTTCCCCAATTAAACTATAGTACATATAAAATAAACGATATTTCCTGATAAAAAAAAGAGAAGCCAATATTCAGGTTATATATTTTATTCAGCAAAAAAAATTCTTAAACATCTAGGAAAAATTTAATTTATGGACTATTAAAACAATATATAGATACTGGGTTAAATTTTATATTCATTACTGTATTATTATCTCGCGTGAATGTCGAAATACGCGTGGTTGTATGAGAATTCAGGTTTTTTTAAGTGTAGGAGCCTGTGGATGTAGGGCAGAAGTACAATGAAAGGTTTGACTATTAAAAGCTTAAAGCACCACTACTCCGTAAGTTTTATGTCTTTTTTAAAATTATTTTTAATGTAATATTTGCACTATTTTATTTATACTGTTAAAAGTAATGACGCTGTATGTAGCTATAAATATTAAAAAAAAAATTTTCCTAACCTTGAGGTAATAACGTTGAAAAAAAAAAAAGATACTTGTATTATATTTTATTTTCTTTGTCATCATTAAATTTGTAAATAATTATTTTTAAATGTGAATTTATTAAAACATCGATTTTTTTTTAAAGGAAAAATCTATTTTTAGTCAGTAGCACCTTTATTTTTATTAATTATATTTAATTCATTAGTTTCATTAAACATGTTTGCTTCTGTAAATCACTAATATTAGTTATCGTATGGTTTTTGGTTTTTCGATTTGCAGTATACCACATATATATAATTTATTATTTACAACTCCTGACCTTGATTTTTTTAAAAATGGCATTTTGGATTTTTTTTTAAATTGCTGTTTAATGTAATAATTAAATTGTATATACTTTCCAGTATTCTTAAAAGCACATTTCTTATAGGTTTACTATTAAGTATTCATTAATGTGTATTTATCATGATAAAATTAAATGTTAGCAGATAGTAAAATTAAACGTTAAGAAGGCCAACGTGTTCATTGACAATTTGTAAGTAATTCTTCATTATAAAAATATATTCAAACAGCTTGTTCACCTCATAGAGCTATGTATTTAGCTAATTATATTGTGTTATCAGATTAAGTGTTATTCACTTTCAAATCCACTTCCATCGAACAATAACACTTTTCTATTTTTTTCCCATATCTATAATTCATGAATGTTTTATCAAAAGCTCAGGTAAGCTCAAAAGTGGAGAAGGAAAATGCTATTGTAAATATTTCGTACACGATTATATGCCATTTTGATAATATTAAATTATTCAGATTGAATTTTTATTTGCTGCATGAATAATGGAGGATTTCAAACTTATTTTTCAAACTATTTCTTTTTACATTAGCATCTTAACTATTAGATTTTGGCACCTAATGATTTTAATAGGATCTTTAGTATTTAGTGCAAATTTTTATACTTCTATAAATTTATCTTTAGTGTGGAAGTGAAATAAAACCATATTTCTAAATTAACATTCTGATTTTACTCTCACTATACAGTAATGTGATCTTAAAACTTATTAAATTTACATCATTTCAAAAGCATCCTGAATATTTAGTATTGTCATTTTGTTTTTTTGTTTTATTTTTAAATAATAATAATATAGTGTCCTCCCAGAGTAGAATAGCCAACTAGTGAAAGTAGCAGACTTGAACTAAAGATTTCTAATCATTTTGCAACAGAGAAAATTAGAATTGAAAGAAAAAGCAATAAATTGAATGGAAGGAGTTCCAATATCATGCACACACACTAGCATCTGACTATATGATGAATAGATATGAATAAATATTGTAGCTCTGTTTCTCAATGATATTGTGAGTGTGAATGTCATTGGGGTTAATTTAAATGTTTTCAGAAATATTGCTTCAAAATATTCAGTTCATTATTTTATATTCAAAATTAGAAAAATTAGATTTGCAAGAATCAATTTTATAAACTTTACCAGATTCCTTAGAACTTTAAAAAACTTATTTATAGATCTACTGTTGAGATAACCATTCTTTTATTTAATTCAAAGAAATTGTTTAATTAATTTTACTTCTAATGTTTGGAAAAATATTTATAATGAGTAGATCAAGCAGCATATTCAAAAATTGTAATTTTATCTTATATATAGAGCTCACAAATAAGCTCTTAACAAGCTTTGCAGAATATTCCCAACCCCAGACAGATGTCTGCTACTAGCTTCCTCAATGAGGTGCTAAGGATATTCAAGCATTAGTCTTCCAATCCATCTATCTAACTTAAATAGCCATATAAGACTGAATCAAGTTCAGATACACCATATATTAATAACTTTAGCAGTATAAAATAAAAGTACAAAGAAATTAAGTCATGTCACAGACCTAATTTAATGCTCATCCTCTGATGAGCAGGAAATATTGTTGTAGAGGTGTTAATATCAGCATCCTACAATATGCTCATCAGGAAATAAATTAACCACCAGAGAGAGTGGAAACGCTAGTCTGGTTTATTACCAAAATTTGACGAGGCATTTTTTAGATAGGGCATGTTATATAAATGAGAGATTGAAAAAATTGTGTGAGAAAAATGATATGTTTGTGGATGTGTGGGATTAGTTTATTGGAAAGAGGGAGTTATATAGTAAAGACTGATTGCACTTAGGAAAACAAGGAAGTGAAGTTTTAGGAAATCTGATTTATAAAGAATATAATTCGGGAAACTTATAAAGGGGGGTGGGGTTATAAGTTGCAGTCCTATCAAAAAGAAAAAGAAGGGATAGGATGTCAGAAGTAAACAAAGGGTAGTTGATTTAGATATGTGTAGATGTGGAGAGGGAATGGGTCTGTGAAATTAATGGTAAGCAAGTTATTTATAAACGTAATGGAGAAGAAAGAATCAAAAGAATTTATAAAAGTAGTTAGGAAAGAAGAAATTGTTAAAATTGAGTATTTGAATATGCAAGGTATTAGGAGACCCGAAAAGTGGCTGGAATTAAACAAAGCAATTGAAAATGAAGAGCTTGAGGTATTAGCAGTAGTGGAAACACATCTAAGAGAAGAACCTATTTTGGAAGATTTGGTATGGCAGGATATAAATAGAAAAGAGAGAGCAAAAGGGGGTGATGGTATAGGTGTTATATCAAAAAAAAAATTAAATACTGTTAAATACCAAGAACATTTGTGGTTTGAAATAAGGTTGTGAAGACAAGAATGGATGGTGGCTATAATTTATATAGCTACTGGAGATAGTCAAACTATAATGGAGTGGAACAGTAGCATATATGAATGTCTAGTTAAGAATATACAGTTTTAAAGAAAAGGGGAAGAGAATAATGGTTATAGGAGATATGAATGGACATATTGAAGAAATTGATGATGTAGATCAGGGGTGGGGAAACTACAGCCCCCGGGCCACATTCGGCCTTGGCGTGCATTTGTGTGGCCCGCCTATAAGTTTAAAAATGTATTTATATATACGTATTATCATACAGATTTTACATATAAATAAAAAATACATAATGTGATAGCTTCCAATTAATAATTGACATATATATATTCTGCCATTTATTTATATACATGGTACAAATTACTATTTAATATTGGGTATCATTTAAATAAAAAAAGAGAGAACCCGATCCTTAATTTTTTTTTGTAATATAATGTTTTAAGAAAAACGTACAGTGAAAGTTTAATTTTTCTTTTTTTTTTAATATAAGTTAACTAAAATAAATTCAATGTTGGAAAGTGCATACTGAAAAATTGATTCAAGTAGTGAAAGAAAATTCCAAAGGTAAAAGATTGCTATCAGAAAGTCCGACTTTCTGATAGTAATTAAAAATGGCAGAAATTCTTAACGAGAAAACAGACTTTGTAATAAAAAAAAAGAGAATAATGTAGAAGTTTATAAAATAGAACAAAAGGTAAAAAGGAATATGCGCAGAACTTCTAAAAAGAATCTGGGAATATAAAAGGAGCCGACAGATTTGAAAAGTGTCTTTTTGTCTTGTCGTTCCAGAGAGTGTTGAGCAATTTGAAGTGCCTCGTATTTTTTTTTAAACAAAAAAAAAAATATTAATAAAATGTGTCCACTTAGATACGAACTGAAATCGCTCATCATGAGTGAGTAGAACTCTATCGTTTGCCGACACTTTCTCTCAAGAAAAGTCACCTAGATCGTCATCTGACTCTACCTAAATTTGATCGGAGATTTGGAAGAAGTGCAACTAAAAAAACAACTACTGTGGACTACCCACTGACTGAATTGGACGTCGGAGGATCAATGACCTATTTAAATATAAACTTACCGGTAAGTTAATGGCCATAACTTTATATAAAGCTTTATGAACTGAGATTTTAATGAAATGTTTATCCCATAATTTTGTGATCTAAAGATTTGCAAACTGAGTAGTAAATGAAACAGTACCACGGAAAAATAAGACACAAACTAACTATTGCTTCAATATTTGAATCAAATTATTAAATTCGTTATGCACAATATGTCCCAACATTATAATTTTTCATTTATCATAAATATTAAATCTTTGTTATTAACATACTTTCATTGCACGTGTATAAATTTAGAGTTATTATATTTAAGTTTTGATTATTTAGAATCAAATTAGTATACAAATTACCTTTGCTAAATAGATTTATTTTTCTTAATTAAGTCAAAGGGGAATATCTTCTACTTATCGGGAATTTTAACCCAGATCGTATAATTATTAGTTTACGAGTTACAATATGTTTGACGCCGACTCAGTGGGTCTAACGACTCTGGCGCCCTCATGTAGAAATTAAAAACTGAGTCAGCTCACGATTGTACTTAGCAATAATTCTAGGCCGAGCTGATCAGGAAAGATAGTTATGTTTTAGAATAATAATGAAACCTTTTTTTTTAATAAAATAAATGAACATTTATTTTTCTTTTGCATAACTTGATCAACTCACGCATTTATAATGCAGGTAGAGGCCTAGAAATACAGAAAACGTTAAAATGGCTTTCCCAACTCGGGCTTACGAAAAAAAAACCACGACCTGAGAAAATTTAAAAACGGCATAAAATTGAGAATTTAATGTCCATAGCCGGAAAATAAATATGACCACAAATAGTGCGCAAGTCTAAAAAGTTACTGCGTACAATTACGAAAGTTTTTTTTTAGGAATATAAGATTTTAAAAAAGTTTATATTGAAACAAAATAATAGCGGATAAATTAAATAATAAATAAAATCGATCAAAGGCTAGTAATGACAGTAAAGGTAGAGAGGGACGGGAGATTATAGGGTGATAAAAGAGAGGGGTGTCGGTGAACGAATTTATTAACAAATATTGAATTTATATCGTAACAATTGATAAAGTTAAGATTTTGTTTACTGTAGCAAAAATAAGCAACACGGCCATATATGAAATTGAGAAGTAATAAAAATATACAAAATATGGCAGAAGGCGAGAAAGAATTAAGAGGGCATGGAACCCTTAATAAGAAAACTTATACGAATGCATGACGGAATTCAAAGAAGATATAAAGAAAGAAACGGCAGAAATGATCAGAGAATTAAAAGAAGAAATAAAAGAACCAGTAAAAAAAAAAAGGAGGAAAAAGAGAAGAAATAAAGTAATCAGTAGAACAACAGAAGAAAAGAGGATAGATAATCTTATTTGTGAGTGGGATGGCGAATCGATTAAGTACACGTCTCAAGAATGCCCAAAGGTTGTTTTGCAAATGAACGATGTCAAGGTAGAGACATTGTGGGATTCTGGCATCCAGATATCAGTAATGTCGGAAACAACATATGAACGCATGCGGGGCCAACCCATAGAGATACCAACTCTACCAGTGAAAAGCACGCAAATAACATTGGCAAATAACAAAAAGGCACAATTGGGCTCGAAACAAGTTTGGGTGCAAATTAAAATAGGGGATAAAATTATGCCCCACACGCTATTAATTCTAAAAGGGTTGGTACATGAAGCCATATTGGGGTCCGATTTTATGCACAAAACTGGGTGTATGATCAATTATAAAGATGAAAAGATTATCTGCGATGGGGAAGAAGTGGAGTTTGGTTCACAGATGAGAATGAACCAACAAAATGTATGTAATATGGAAGTTGAGATAGAACAGCCTTCAATAGAGGCACGTATTGATGAGATAATAAATGAAGTGAGGGAAGGATGGAAAGAGGACCTAAAAGAAGTTCTAATTGAATATAAATCAATTTTTCAGATAAACCCGGTGTTATTAAAGGGTATGAGCACAGGATCAAGGTCGCTGACAGTACACCATACCAGGCAAGATCATACCCAGTGCCACACCAATATAGAGCTGAGGTAGAGAGAGAATTAGCTAAAATGGAGGAATGGGATATTATCACTAAGGGTTCTTCAGCATATAATAACCCATTGGTGGTTGTAAAAAAAAAAAGATGGAGCCATAAGACTGTGTTTGGATGCCAGGCAATTGAACAAGATTACATGGCCAGATCAAAATGTTCCACCTCCAATTAATGAGTTGGTAAATAAATTCAAGGGAAAAAAGATATTTTCCACGTTAGATCTGACTGCCAGCTATTGGCAGATCAAGTTACACCCTGCTGACCGGAAGTACACAGCATTTCGATATAATGGTATATCGTACCAATTTAACAGAATGCCTTTTGGTCTCAAGAATAGTGGAGCAGGCCTGCTAAAATGTCTTGACTGTGTGTTGTCCCCTGAGATTAAAAAGTTAATCACTATCTACATGGATGATGTGATTATTGCATCCAATAACTCTCAGGAGCACTTACAACACCTCAAGTTGTTTCTACAAGAGTGCAATATGAAGGATATTCGCATTAATTTACAAAAAAGCTGTTTAGCAGCGGAAGAAGTGAATTTCTTAGGGCACTTAATTAATGCTAATGGAATCAGACCACACCCGGACAAAATCCAGGCAATACGAGATTTCCCAGCCCCTCGAACACCAAAACAGGTGAGATGACAATTTATTAATAGCTTCATTACCTGTGCGCAGAGCACATATATATATTAATGAATGGATATGTGATTTTGCAGTTGACATTTTCAATAAATTAAATGAATTGAACATTAAATTACAAGGCAAAAATGTTTTTGCACATGAATTATTTGTGGAAATTAAATCTTTCCAAGTGAAATTACAACTTTTGGCCAAACACCTCCATGAGCAAAATTTTGTACATTTTCCAATATTGCAGACGCAGACTATCAATCAAGTCTTTGTTCAAAGAAATATGGTAAGCAATTGTCTGTTTTAAGAGAAGAGTTTTCAAGGCATATTGCCAATTTTAAATCACTGGAAAATGTATTTAATTTGTTATGTTATCCAATTACCAGCAATATAGAAACAGCATTGGATGATTTGCGATTTGAATTGCTAGATCTTCAATCAGATAATGCACTGAAGGAAATTTTTACAAATATGACACTCACTGATTTTTATGCATCGCTCAATTCACAAAAATTTTGTAATTTGAAAACCTTTGCCCAAAAAATGTCTATACTGTTTGCTTCAACATATACCTGTGAACAGACATTTTCCTGTATGAATATAAACAAATCAAAGAATAGGTCTGTTTTGTCAGATTCAAATTTATATGCAATTTTATGAATAGGTTCTAGTAGTCTCAATCTGGATTAGAATTGTAGACAATTGCATAAATCTCATTAATAAGAAAATATTTTTTGTTATATATTTTTGTGATATATGTGAACATATTTAATAAATTTGTATGAAAATTGTTTTCAAATAATACTACAATTTATGTTGCGGCCCGCTAGAAATGTTATGAAAGACAATGTGGCTTTCGGCAATAAAAGTTTGCCCACCACTGATGTAGATAGTAAGAATGGACAGCTTTTGAAGGTTTGTCAGAATGTGAATTTGAGCATTGGAAATTTATCAAATATTTATGAGGGACAATACATATAGTCTAGAAATAATATATTCCACGCAATAGAATTGGTAGAGAAAGAGGTAATGAATAAAGTATGGAAAATTAAGATGTTTGATAATGAAGAGAAAATATGTACTAGTGATCATAATTTCTTTGTAATCGAAACAGTTAATAATGTGATTGAGAATAGAAATAGAAGTAGAAACAGTAGTGAAAAATGTGAAGGGAGAGTGAATGATAAGAATGTTGGAAGAGTATAAAATACAAGTTGAAGAAAACATGGAAGAGTTGGTTGGGGATGAGTATAAGGACTGGTGTGATGAAATAGAAAATGTGGAAAATAGGGTTTTAGGTGAGAATATTCAGAAGAATAAAAGTAATAAAAAAATGAGTTAATAAAAGTGTAAAAGAGAGGGAAAAAGCATGCAGAGAATATAAGAGTGCTATTAAGAACAAAGAAGGTGAAAAATATATTAATGGGAAAATTACTTTGAAAAGAAGTTAGCTAAAGTAGATAATTATATAGAGAGAATAAAATTGAATAGTAAATTGTTGGAGGATATTAATAAAAGTGGAAGAGATGGGAGTAAAAAATTTTGCAAATACATTAAAAGAAGGAATGTAGGGAAGAGAGATAGTATTACTAGATGGTGAGGGAATAGAGTGTAGCTCTAGAGAAGAATTAGAGAGAATCTTGAATAGGTATGTAATGGATATAGAAAAGATGTTAGATGTGAAGGACAAAAGGATAGAAAATATGAAAGCCTATAGTAATGGGATAATGGATGAAATTAATCATAGAATTAAACTTGGTTGGAGTGCTTTTGATAGAAATAACTTGATACTAAAGGGAAATATGCCTAGGTGTTTGAAAAGCAAGGTTTTTAACAAATGTGTTTTGCCAGTTTTTACTTATGGATCTGAGACTTGAACACTTAAAAGAAGAGCAATACAGAGACTTCAGACCACTCAAAGAAGTATGGAGAGATGCATGCTGGGAGTAACAAGAGATCGAAAATGCAATGTATGGGTAAGAGAACAAACAAGTGGTGCTGACCTCATTGAAAAAATTAAGATTGAAGTGGAGTTGGACTGGACATATTGCTAGAAGAGATGATAATAGATGAACAATTGAAGTCTTAAACTGGATTTCAAGAGATTGTAAAAGACCCAGAAATAGACCACATAAGCGATGGATGGATGAGATGAGAAAGTGTGCAGGGGTGATATGGAGAAGAGAAGCTGAAGATCGGAGAAGATGGATTGAACTTGGAGAGACCTTCCTGCAGTGGATTAATAATGATGATGATAGTAATGGGAATATTAGGTTTACAGAAAATGAACTGAATGAGGCAGGGAAGAAATTGAAAAGTGGAAAGGCAAGAGATTTAGATGGATGGGCAGCAGAGATGGCAATGAATTTAGGTCATAAGTTAAAAGTAAAGCTATTATCATGTTTAATAAGATGGCACAGAAGAGAGTTTTTCCGGGTAGTTGGAGTAATACAAGAATAAGATTATTATTTAAAGAAAAGGGTAAAGATCATAGAAAGTTAAACAATTATAGACCGATAGTGGTAACATCAGTTTTATGTAAAGTTTTTCATATATGGTGGCTGGAAGAGTTGCAAAATGGATGGAAGAAAATAATGTAGTGGGGAAATATAAGGAGGTTTTAGGTCAGATAGGCATGTAGGAGATAGTTTATTTATAGTTATAGAATTTATGAATAGGAATTCAGATAGATAGTTATGTATGAGTTTTATAGATATAGAGAAGGCATATGATAAAGTAAATAGAAATAGATTATGGATAAGTTTAGCAAATTTGGGAATGGATGAAGCTTTAGTGGATATTAAGAAATTGTATGAAAATAATTACTATACATATCAATTAGGGGATATAGAATCAGTTAAAGTTAAAAATGGGGTGGGACTAAGGCAAGGATGCTCTATGTCACCTATTTTGTTTTTGTTGTATTTGATTGAAATGGAGAGAATAATAGGAAGAGGAATAGAGATATCATTAATAAGTGGCAAGGGAGTATATACTTTGTCGGGTCTTTTTTTTTATTTTGTGGATGTCTGTGTACAGAAAGAAAAGATATGGAACTTATGCTGAGGACCGGCACAAGGGTAGGTAAAGAGATGGGAATTAAATTTAGTGAAGAAAAATCAAATATAATGATGGTTAATACTGGGGAAAGAGAAGACGAAGAGTTTTTATTGGAGGATATAAAGTTAAGTGTGGTGAATAAATATAGTTATTTTCGAACCATCTTGAAAGAAAAATTGCTTGGATGAATGGGAGAAAAAAATGATAACTGAAGCAAAGAAAAAAAAGATTGATAAAGAAATTAACAGTGTTTTCATATAATAAATATGATGTAGCTAGAATTGTATGAAGGAAGTTGCAATAGCAGGGTTAACGTATGGCAATGATGCGTTATGTGTTAGTAAAGGGGTGTTAGATTACATAGAAAAAGTACAAAGGGAGGTAGGAAGACATGCATTAAATGCAGATTTGTGGACAGCAAAGGAGGCAAATCAAGGAGAAATGGGATGGTCAAGTTTTTATATAAGAGATGCAAAAAGCAAAATGAAAATGTTCAGTAGATTGCAGTTTATGGATAATAAAAGAATCGCCAAAATAGTATTTAATTGGGTTATGAGTAAAGTGCCAGTAACAAGATAGATGAGAAAGGTAATGCGGTATGCAGAAGATTTGGATAAAGAATTTATATCGGTATACTTGTACAAAAGCTGGGATGATTTGTGTTATGAGGATTGTTGAGTGTTATAGTGGTAAGGAATGGGATAGAAGACTAGATGCATTAATAAAGAATAGGGAGATGGAGAACTAGTATGGAGAGTAACAACAGTTTAAGTATATATAGAAGTAAATGGAACATTGGGTGCGAGTTAATTTACGATAACAGCAAGGAAAGTAGTTTATTGTTTAAGGCTCGAATGGGATCTTTAGCAACAAGGGAATATACACTTAAATGGAAAAATATGGGTGATTTAGTCTGCAAGTTGTGTAAGGAAGGCATAGAAAATATTAGGCATCTGTTAATTCAATGTAAATGCTTGAAAGCAGAAAGGATACAAATAATGAAGTTATGGAAGAATAAATATGAACAAAGTGATTATACAGAAAATGGGTTATTGGTTTTTGTGCTGGGTTTGGGAAAAGATAAGGGGGATTTAGATATGAAGGCCATGGAGTTGACAAAGATTATGTTGTGGAAATGGGATGGAGCAGATTATGGGAAAACTTAGGGTGGGGAATGGAAAGGGAAGGTAAAATGGCCAACAGATTTCTCTGGCCATAGTTACTGAGAGATTTCTGACTCCATATAAGAAGTCACAGTGCATCACATCACAATATATATATATATAAAGTTTATGTATTAAATAAAAAAAGTAATTGCTGAGACATAGATAAAGCACCTTAAATCCACAAATGACGATTTAAAGAAAGAGAAGGCAATTCAGACTAAATTTTTTAAAATAATATTTTTTTTTTATAAAAATAGTTTCTAATAGTGTTAATTTCTCTTTTATTTAATTACTCATTTTGCTTTTATTTGAAATAAAGATTAATCATTTTTTGGTTTTATATTGTGTTAGAAAATAAATATAAAAAAAATTGTTTTAAAAATTTGCAATACTGTATATATTTTCATAGATTTGGAACCAATTACCATATTTTATCAATTATAATTTTAAATAATGTGTAAGCAAATGCTATATTTTTTGTTTCCCATAGTAAGCATTTATCTTATTGTAGTCTATTTTAATATAAAAGTTTTTTGTAGTACATAGTGCATCTCTAATTATAATAAAGTTGGTGTATGTGCATATATATTTATATAAAGTCAATTAGATATTTTTATATCCAGTTATATATTTTTATATTTAGATAATTTATATTTCAAAAGGCATAAAGTATTAAAAAAAATAATATTTAATTGTTAAGAAGTCTGCTATTCATTCAAAACTTTGCATTGAAATAAAAGTGACATCATTAATATAAATCACAATTTCTTTCTTTAGTTAAAAATTGTAACTTGCATTATTTAGATAATTTACCTATTTTACTTAATACTTTTACATCATTTTCAACTAATATAAGGTTTAAAATATTTTATTTTTTACACTTAATTCACATTAAACTCCCAAAAATTAATGTTGGTATTCTTTTTTCCTCTCGGTTAATAAATAAACAAAAGTATCTAATAATCAAGCCTATATTGATTTGGTTTAACACTAGTTACTCTTTGCAAGGAAGTTCAGATGGAAAACTGTCATTAAAGATTTTTCTTATTCTCATTTTCAATTAATAATCAATATTAAATTTATCTGTCAATTAAAATCTTATTTTTATACTTCAATAGAATGAGTTCTCAAATAATAGAAAAATTTTTGCATTTTCAAATTATTGAGAAATTTTGATCTATGATAATAATTAAACAAGAATTTAATTACTCTAAATAATTTTATTATTTTCATCTTCAGGAAATGAATGTTCTTTGTAAGTTTTTCATTTTTTAAAATTAACTGTTTTTAAATATTTACGGCAGAATAATTTTTTTATATTAAAAAATCTTGAAAAGGAAGAAAGCAATTTTTTTTTTTTTCAATTAGTCACTTCATTGAAAAGAATATAAAGCTAAATTGAAGTACCAAGACATTTTAGTTAAATTACAGTATTTAAGATTAATTATTAAAATATTTCAAATCACAAAAGTATTCAGAATTTAGTGATTAGGAATTGCAGTGTTTTGGAATATCTTTAAGATAATTTTTTTTAGTTCAGTAATAAAATTTTATGCTATTGTTTGCAACTACAGTCACATGATTCTTAAATTTCCACTAAAATGAGAACTGCAGTAATATGGAAATTACCAATCTTTTTGAGAATTTACCAAATTTTATTTTCAAGTATCAGGTTTCATAGTAAGTAACAGAAATTACAAAGTTACATTTGAAAAGCTTGATGCACAGCAATGTGTTTTTTTTTATTATTATTTCATATAGAAAAATTATAGAGAAAATACTTCAAGAGAAACAGATTTCATATTCATTAGACATTAGTTGAAAAATTTAGTCTGGAAATACAAGAGGTAAATATGACAAACTTTCGCATATGATCCTCAATACCGTATGAGAAATAATATTTAACTAGATATCTAAAATTGCATATTAAACTAATATTGTTAAAAAATGATCAAAATCTGTCTGTTTTATCATTAATTTCATCAGTATATAGGTTTGAGGTACTTGTGTACTATTCCTGCAACGAAGAGAAGCTAAAAGGCTTTTTCACATGTGTAATCTTGCGATTGAAAGAAAATAAACCCTGCGATGTCTATTGAAAAACGTGTGAAAACATGATTTTTTTTCAAAATCTGCTTTGATTGGTGTTATTTTGCTTTATTTATATTTGTCAATTGCAAAAACTTCTTTTATCCAAAATCTACTTGGATTGCTGATATTTTGGATTCTTTATATTTGACAATTGACAAAAATTTTGCTATTATTCCTGCAGTGAAGAAAAAATAGCAGGCCTTTTCACATGTGTAATCTTGCAATTGAAAGAAAATAAACCCTGCGGCGATGCATATTGAAAAAAACGTGTCAAAAACGATTCTCTTTATAATGGCTTACTAGTTTTAAGAAGTAGGATAAGAAGTCATCTGATATGTTTGTTTATGTGCTTTAATATTCTTATTGAATTTTAAAAATTTTTCAATTTGATTTGTAGTAGATTTTAAATATGCATAGAAAATATGCAAAATATAATATTAAAATGTCTTTCATGTAATTCCCAAAAGTCATTGTCGTCATGCATATTTTTATAAAACGTCTTAAAAAGTTCAGCAGTCTATGAGATCCAAGTTTATTTTTATTTTACATCTATAGTATCTATTTTTTACACTAGAATTATTTATAATAAAATAAGATTTTTTTTTCTTTTTACTTTTCATGTTTATTAAACAATTTGATAATTTTGGTTTTTTTTTTCCAAGTAAAAATTAATCCGGATATTACTTCTCTAGTAAACACCAATGAATTTTAAAACTATTTACAACAGACCACAAAAATCCTATCTGCAAATATTGCAGATCGAATAGAAAACCTGCATTTGATTGTTATGTACTCAATCTGGGGTTCAAATCCGGGACAGTTAATTATATCATAACAATCTTTAAGTCAATCTAGCTAGTATTCTTAACTGCAATAAACAAGGAAGAAGAACAAGCTCTTCTCACACACCCCATTTGTTAGGTGCAAAAACTTTTTTTTTTCAAAATCTGCTTTGATTGCTATTATTTTGCGTTCTTTAGATTTGACAATTGACGAAAACCATTTTTCACCAAGGAGAAATCAACAAGGCCGAATTCTTCCTCAACAGTGAATGTTTGGTGACGTATGCAAAGATCATAGCAGTTAAAGATCGGACAGCGGCGGCGACACTTAAAATTTGGTGGATCCAGAAATTGCACTTCACAGTCCAAAGACTGGGGTTGGCGAAAGAAACAGCAGGGCAGGAGTTTCAACCCAACACTTGCCAAATTTATATGGCACCGTTTGCACAAAAATGACCACACATTTTTTTCTAGACTCAACGACATATAAAAAAATTTTCTGCCTGCATGAAGAAAAGTCTTACAATTGATATATGTTTATTGTTGTGAATTATTTGTTTTGTGTATTTACCAAAAAAGGATAGATTTTTTTTAAAATTTTGGTTATTCAATTTTTTCCCCTTGCATGAAAAGCGGTAATAAAGTTTTATAATTTTTATTTATTAGTGTGAATTATTTGTTTTTTTTTTAATCAAAAAATTCGTTTCGTAGTATTTTTCTGGAAAATCTCGACACACTTTGCAATCACGTGTTCATTTTGGAAGGAACATTTGTATCAATTTTCTGTAGTCAAATGAAAATTCAATTTGTTTAAATGCAATTAATTACTGTTATTTATTACAGTGTAAGTAGCATATATGTATCTTTTATGGGTTTTTGCAAATATTTAATAAAATTATAATTTAGTGATTGGTTTATGCATCTGTAAAGTAATATTTGGGAGCTTATTCGGTACTTTTGATTCAGTCTATTTTCGGAGGCCGAGAACATGTAGTTTTTAAGATAGATAAAAAAATTTTTTGCATGTTCAGGTCAACCTGTCGATAACTTTGTAAATCTTGCGAAAAGTGTATCTGTTTTTGGTATGTGTTTTTAAAAAATTACTTCTACACATTTTTTGAAATTAATTGAATTAAGTGTCAAAGCTTCGTCATCTGCATACGTGTAGATTTCATAGAAGTACGTGTATATCATAAAATATTTATTTTTTGGACCTTTTTAAAAAATATTGGTACTATCCCTGCAACGAAGAAAAGATAGGAGGCTTTCCACATTCGTATCAATGCATTGATAACTTTATAATGTTTGATAACTTTGTAAACAGTTGCCAAAATAACATTAAAAAGTTACCAGTGTATTGATACAAATGTGAAAAGGCTTCCTATCTTCTCCACATCAGTTTTGACAACAATCATTAAAAAGGGTAAATTGCCCGGTAGTGATTGAATCTGATATTTTTAAAATTATTGCAATATTGCTATCAGTAGTAACAAAATCTTATCATAGAAAATTACTAATTTAATATGAAATTATATTATGTACATGCCCAAGTTTTTTTTTTTTTATTGTCATGCAGTTTCATGTGTTCACTTCCAGAAATTGGCAATTTTTTTTTTGTTTGTAAAAACCAGAATTTGTGATATTAAACATAAAATCAAATGAAGTTGAATTTATAATCAAACAATAAAAAATATAATTCATTATGTTTATATTTAGTATATTAATAGCTGAAATTTTAAACTATGTAGATGTTATATTATAAAATAATATATGCTCTGATCATTAATAATGATAGGTCTGAAGTAGATTAATAAATTAAATCAATTATTTGTACCTGATAAAGTAATTAAATAATGTGTACTTGTATGATGGGAATTTTAAATATTTAATTCAATTCTAAAAGCTTTATAAATATTTATAACTTAAAAATAATTATAGATATTTAAGTTAAAAATTATCTTTAAGAAGTTTTTAAAGTTGACACATGAGTATAATGATGTTATTTTATAAATAGATAATTATAAGATGCTACATGATGAAGAATTTTAAAACTAGGATATATCAAATTGTGTATGACATTATTTTCTTATGCTTTAAGAGGATATACAGTTAGAAAAAAATAATTAAAAGCCATTCACACACGTGTGGTATTTTTTTTAAAAATAGTGATAATTTTCTAAAAGTAGTTTAGTTGATTGCCTTGAAAAGTTGATTATATGATTTTAACTACTGAAAAGAGATTATCTATAAGTATTTTTCAAGTGTAGTTGATTAGATAGTATAAAAATAAAGTGACTGATTTATAAAATTAACTACAGTTTATGTGCTGTTAGTGAAAAATCTAAATCATATATTAAGTACACATCTTTATTTTGAATGAAGTATTAATAGATGGATCTGGCTCAAAATCTGTTATTTTTTGTACGTATAATATAAAGTTTCCTCATATAAAAAGCTATTTCAATAAAGTAATAAATTACCCCAAAGATTCAACTATTCTTAAATAGTCATTCTTAATGGAATAAACTATAATTCTTCAAATAACAAATATATATATATACAACTTTTAAAAAAATGCACATAGAGAATTATGGTTTTTATTTTTGAGAATGACTAATTAAATAGTTGAAACATTGTGATAATAGTTTTGCAAGAATTTGGAGTTATATAATTAATTTTTTTATTAAAACATACTGGATCAAAATATCAAATACTTGAACAAGATTTATATACACATATATATTGTAATGATCTTGAGGTTTATATAGTGAGTTTATAGACAAAGAAATAAATTATTCTCTCATAATGGATCTGGCCATTTGCTGGATTGCTATTTGTAACTGAATGAAAGTTTTGACAAAAAATTGGCAGATGATCATCAGAAAGCAAATATAAAAGCAATAAACATAGCATCAGTATCAAATAATCATCAACAGTCATGTTTTGTGATTGCTAATAATCATCAAATAAATACCAACACATTAAATTTTATAAGAATGTGTTGGGGTCATTTTATCTCAATAAACATCACATGATCATCATTTCTTATGCTTGCTTATAACTGTTATTAAAACAGGCAAAACTCACTTTATATATTGCCACTCACTGCAAGCTAGAGTAATTAATGGATGCCAGAAGGCTTGTGCATAAAATCCCAATCTAGTGCCTACTCATCCAACATCCCCAGACTAGTTTCTGGCTTGTGGCCTTCGTCAGTGAGGAGCCTTGGATCTGAGAGCACTGCATCTAGATCTTAGGATCTTATGCAACCCTCCAGCAGTCATCTTTTATCTCTACTTAACTACAAAACTATGAGTCTTAAATTAAAAACCCCTTAATATTTTTAATCCAAGCTCATGTAGTCATATAGGTCTGAACTCAGTTCAGTACATATACATTTTGGTGTCTTTGGTTTTTTATTAACCATAGACACCAATATTCTATTAGGCAGGATTGGTTTTAAGCCAATAAACATCACATGATCACCATTTCTTATGCTTGCTTATAACTATTATTAAAACAGGTAAAACTCACTATACGTATTGCCACTCACTGCAAGCTAGAGTATTCAGTGGATGCCAGAAAGCTTGTTATTAAAGAACCAAAAACACTAAAATGTATATGTACTGAACTGAGTTCAGACCTATATGACTGTAAGCTAATGAACTTGGATTGAAAATATTAAGGCATTTTTAATTTAAGACTCGTAGTTTTATAGTTAAGTAGAGATAAAAGATGGCTGCTGGAAGGTTGCATTAGCTCCTAAGATCTAGGTGCAGTGCTCTCAGACCCAAGACTCCTCACTGACGAAGGCCACAAGCCAGAAACTAGTCTGGGGATGAGTAGGCACTAGATGGGGATTTTATGCACAAGCATTCTGGGTTCCATTGATTACTCTAGCTTGCAGTGAGTGGCAATACATGTAGTGAATTTTGCCTGTTTTAATAATAGTCATTTTATCTGTGATAATTATTATCAATGTTCAGACCTATTTGATATCACATTTATTGCCATGCATAAAATAGTAATCATCATCAAGAAATATAATAAAGTATACAGACTTTAAAAGTGATTCTCATCTCTTTAGCATTAAGTAATTCTAAAGAGAAATTTTGGCTTTATGTCCACACACAGGCATATTGCTAAATTTTGTTATGTCTGGTACTAGCTTTTTGGATTGCAAAAGACTTTGCTGAACATATATGTGAAGAAGAATAAAGACACAAATGCCTAATCTAATATTTGAGTAAATTTTTTAATTTATTAATAGAATTAATAATTAAAAAAATTAAAAAGGTCTAACATATTTTCTAATAATACAAATAGATTATCATTATGATTCTGATTTGCATAGATATTAATCTTTAATAGATTGAAAACAAAACATGCTTAAATTATAATTTTCAGATATATATAAATTATCTTAAATGGAACACATATGTAAACATATATTTCAATTTTTAATTATTACAAAAAATCTATAAGTTTAAACCATTCTAATATATAAATAGAATAAATGGACATATGTATTTCTGCATATATATATATATATATTTATATAGCACACAGTGCATTATAAGAATAAACATTTCACTTTTTACTATAATTTGCTTTTAAAATATACAATTATGTTAACTTCTACACATAAATGATACGTGAATGTAAATCTGATGAGCATGTTCATATAAAAAATATTTCAATTATTAATTTTAATTATCTCTTAAATTTATAGACCAAATTCTTTTTTCTTTCATCTATTATTCAGTATGAAAGCTGTTCTAAGGGAGTAAAATAAAATTTAATCACTGTTCAATTATAAATAAAACTTTTTGGAATAAATTCAAAAAAGAGAAACATTACTTTTTTGTGTGTGTGATATGTTTTTTTTCCTTTAGGAACTTGAAGCTTTTTGTTCTCTTAACTTACAAACTTAAGAAAATTTTCCCAAACTTATTTCCACTGACCAGCTGTTTTTGAATTTTTACTCTTAAAACAAATGGAAGTGAAATAAAATAGATAGAATTTTTAATACTTTTTTGTTTTATTATATAAAAATATTTTTTTCCACCATTTGTAGAATTATTTTCATATATACTGGAATAATATAAAGAACATAAAATATACATGTAAGGCTTTTCTTTATCAGTATGTCTAAGCTCTTGTTTCTAGATATGTATAGAACTGCAACGTATAGGTAATGATAATATCTACTGAATTTTTATCAATTTCTGTTTCATATGTCTGTATAATAGCTTAACATATATCACTGGAATTCTTCAAGATTAATTTATCTGTCTGTGCCTCTTCTGATTATCCAAAACATATAATTCAATTTCTCATAAATTGTAATTCACATTTAGTTTTTATAATCTGAAGATACAGCAAGTAATGTCCGGTATGGGCTATGGATCATCACAAGTTTCTGGAAGTCCAACTCAATCAATGTGAAGTTGACTAGTAACTGTATCTCATTTTTTCTAGTAACTGAACCTAATATTAATGATTTGCACTGATTGATTAACAAGAAGGATTAAAATACGTATATTTTACTTTAGTTAAATAAAAAAAAAACATTTTATTACAATTATATCTTGTTTTTATTTTTCTTTATCTTAGATAGGTTCAAAATAGTTTTTTAATTAGACATCTTGGAACTAACTTTTATAATTACTGTATACAGTATATTCATTAAAATAAACATCTTTGTTTAGGCAAAGGTAGTTTTCTTTATTATATTAAAAATTTTGTTTTGTCAAAATCAGAATTAAATATATTGTACAGATATCTTTTTCTTTTGTGTACATATGTGCATAAGCTGCAATACTATGAAAACGAGAGCTATAATTATGGTGCTTGTCACCAAAAGTGCACTTATGAATAATCAAAATGGATTATAAATAAAAGAGCAACACTGAAACATGAGAGCTATGATTATGATGCTCGTCTCCGAAAGTGCACTCAGCTAAATAAAAGAAAGGAAGTAAATTAAATCCACTTTGTAAAGCATATGCACATTCGTATACAAAAAAATTATATCACAAATATTCAATATTTACATCATTTGAAATATTTATGTATGTAATTTTCATCTGTATTTATTTCTTTTTCTTAAACTTTATGTATGCATGTATATACACACTATCAAGTTTACTGGTTCACTTTATTGATGTCATGAGCTAATTTATCTAAATATATTACATAATTTATTCAGAGCATCATTATACCACAGTATATTCATAATTTTCTGAGTTTTGCATATTACATTTAAATTATTAAACAAATAAAATATTTAATACAAATGTCACATATTCACAAGGTAATTAAAAAGGAATATTTGATGACTTTGTCTTGAGAATATTGAGTCTATTTAAAATTAAAGTTAAATATGTTTTATGAAAAGATAATCAATATATGAATTTTTTGGGAAAATTTTGCTTCAGATTTTTTTTCTTTAAAAAGAGATATTAACTACTTAATCTTTTCTGCTTTCTACTAAGGTAACTTTCATGATTATTAGAATTTTTTTCTAATATCAAGTTTCTTTTCAGTAAGAAAATGTTTACATTAATTGACACAGAATGAAAATCATTG
This sequence comes from Epiperipatus broadwayi, assembly GCA_028023455.1. Classification (NCBI taxonomy): domain Eukaryota; kingdom Metazoa; phylum Onychophora; class Udeonychophora; order Euonychophora; family Peripatidae; genus Epiperipatus; species Epiperipatus broadwayi. Next base: position 935,051 of record JAQFVV010006299.1, read on the forward strand.
TATCTGTAACAGTGATAATTAAAAATAGTTATTACATTTTTCTGAATTTCTCGTAAAAAATTTTTGACAGTATGATTTTTTAGATGAGACAATTCTGTTTTTGATACTTAATCTCAGAAGTTTCTAGATGAATATTAAAAGATTTATTTTTTTCATACCTAGTTTCATTTCTGAAAAACAAAAAAAGTTAAATTTAAGTGATGAATAATTAATTAATCTTCTGCTAAATTTAATATATTTTTTGTCTATTACAACATTTTTTTTTTATTTTTGAAGAAATTAAGTTTTTCTGCTAAATGTTATTATATTACTAAAATTGGCTCATACTTCGGTTCAGAATGATTGGGGATAGAAAACATTTAGGCCTTTATTTATAAAAAAAAAAAAATTATTTATTAATGTAGAATAAAGTATATAAAGAAAGAATTCACACATAAATGTTTTGCTGTTTAATATTTTTTTTATTCTGTTAATAAATAATCCATTTTCATTGATGTGAAAAGGTGCATCATATTGAAGTATAGTTTATTATAAATAAATAGTCTGTCATTATTATTAAAATAAATTGCAGATTAGAGAAAATAATCATTAAGTGGAAACTTATAGTCAGTCATATAATAAAATATGATTTTTGTTGCATGCTTGAAATATTTAGTGCTAAATTGGAAGTATGATCAAGATTGAATTTTTTTTAAATACTAAGTAAAACTTTTTTTGGTACTTACATATTATCCCTTCGTTGGAAACTTGCCAGGTGGTTTTTTTTTATTCTCCACTTTTAAGAGTGTTGAATAAATCTTGAAAACAATATGATTCATTGGAATCAGTTGTGTTTAATATTTCCTTTTATTTTATTTTTTTGATATTATAAAAATACAACAAATTACACAAAAGTTCACCATTGTAATTAAAATAAATTTAATATAATTGCAATAAATCTGTAATAGTTACAATAAGCACTTGCTGGTCTCTGCACAAACAACCACTGCTGTGGAAGAATTCTCACCTGTTGGTTAGTATCCCATAATTTTGGAAATACTCTACTGCATATTCTTCTGTCGATGGAAGATTCCACATTTTAATTCTTTTGGCAAAATATTCCCCCTAAAAATAGCAAAGATGCTCAAAGACAATCTTACTTTAAATGTAAATAAAGCACAACATTCATGTGTTAAAATTTATCATTATAATAGATATAAAAAAAAAAAATTGGTGAAAAATGGAATTTATAACAGCTTTAATTATATTTTTGAAAATTAACAGGAATTTAAAATCGATTTCTTAATATTTTTTAAACTTAAGTAACAAATGTTCGGTAAATATATATATATAAAGAAAAAAGAATTAATTAAATGTTGTGAATGTAATTTATAAGAGATTTATTATTGTTTAAACTTAACACATGTTCGGTAAAATAATTTTGAGAAAAACAAATACTTGGACTTCCTTGAAAATTGATAATTTAAAAAAAAAAAAAAGCCTGTCAGTCTTCCAATGACGGGATTATATGTAAGTACCCTTTTTATCCTTATAAAATGTATGAAGTTGAGTGAATCATAGCCACTATCATGACTAGGATATATTTAATATTCATAATCTAAAAAGTAATTTTATTTAATCATCATCCCTCCTTTTTAAAATAATTATATATACACCTTTACCCTGCTTAGTGCTTGGTCTTTATGCGAGGATTTATAATAGCAATCATTAATTTGTACTCACTATTTTGATTTACAAACGATTATTCACTATAATAGTTATAAAAAAAAATTTTTTTGGTAGCCATTTTTTAAATTGTCTGCCATTTTGTAACACTGATGACATCATAGAATAGTTATTAAAGTCATTTCACCCAAAAGTAAATAGTGACTTTCATGTTGAAATTGTACGGCACATATTTTATTTCTAAAACATGGTATAATGCTACATTCAATATTTAGATTATAAGTTTAAAATATGATTAATGAATGTACAATATTTAATTTAATTTTCATCCAGTGTTTTTACAAGACAATTAGTACTTCATTAATAACATATCCAAAGTAAAGATTTTCATTGTTAATGACTACAAAAGCAAACAAATATGGTTCATTCAGTACACGAATGTAAATCATCACAGTACTGAAAAAATAGCATATCTGTTAGCATAAAATTAAAAATGTATAGTACATATATTAGTTAAAATATTCAGTCAATTAATTTTGAATTAAAATTTTTCTGTCAATTCGGAACTGCTAATCTAAAATATTTTCAGTAAAAGAGGAGCAAAGGGAGTAAAATGGTTTCAGATTTATACAATTAATATCAAAAATTATTAAATGTAAATTAAAAATAATACTTACTCTACTTCCTTGATTTTAAATCATCTTGTAATTCTTTTCAGATATGCAAAGCAATGAAAACAAAATGTATAATAAAATGCCGTATCGAGAAAAAAATATAAATATCATTCGGCATAAAACTAAAAATAATTTTTGATCATATATACTATCAATATTAAATTTTAAATTGAATACAGTATAAATATTAGCTAAAGTTTCAGGCAATCAATTTTGAATTAATCTGTTTACGAATACTAATTTTAATCAAATCAAAATTGTTATCCATTGTATTTGAATTGCATTTTTGGGAGAAAATGTGAGGATGATTTATGGAGTTAATAATAAATTGTGTATGATGAAAATGTAATACAAATAAAGTGAATAAGATTAATGCCTTTAATTTTTATTTAAATAGCCTGTAATTCTGTCATCAAAATGTATTGCACTATTCGACAATTGCTAAGTCATTGCAAAAACATGACTACTGCATTTAATAAAATAATGATAGCTATCATATTTGTTTATTTAGATCATCACAGTATACATTGTAGCAAAAGCCATAAATATTGATTACAATATGCAAACTCAAAATGCATTAGATTTTAACTTTTTTCAATACACTGAAATTTTTTTTTTTGAAGTTGACTGTGATTAAGTTTTTGTAATGTATCGTATGTTTATTTTATTTTTTTCCATATGTCATAACATCGGCCGGGACGCGAACCCACAACCGTCTGCAAACCAACTACTTGCTTGCAAGGCAGTTGCGATGACCTCTCGGCTAACGACGCTTGACATCGTATGTTTATTTGGCTCTGATTACACTAATGATAAATAATGTCTTTATAGTCAATCAAATGATTTGTTATTAAACGTTTTTTTTTTTTTAATTTTAATAATTTCACATACGTAATGTAGTATAATACTGTAGTACAAATTAAAAAAAAAAGAAACTTTAGTATGGATTTTTTTTTTCAGTGTAAAGAAAAATGATTGTGCGGAAGAACGCAAAAAAAATTGTTAAATACTGGTTTAGTTTCACTTTCTCTGTCTGTTTTGTTATGCTTTTTGGACAGTGAAAACATGCATTTTTTTTCTAGTGATAATAAATATTTTTTTTAGAGATTCTGTTTAAAGTCATCATAGCAACTTATATGAGCATGAAAAAAATCAAGAAAATCTTCGAACTTGGAAATCAAACTGGATAATGATGATTGGTGAATGGAAAACAGGAAGTATCAGATCTTTAAAGTTTTTTTTTACTTTTTACATAGATTTAAGTTGCGTTATGATACATACATAAGTACACATTTTAAATGAATACCTGCATAATACACACAGGACAATTTTACACAAGCATATAACGTATGTTAATGGTTTTTTAAATTTTTATATATACTGTACTCGATAAATAATTTTTTTTAACGTAAGAACAATTTATAGTGTAATTTTTTAGCTTGAGTAACCGGCCAATTTTTCCACATAGACAATCATTATAAATGCTTATTGTGCATACAATATTCTTGCTTAACGATGAGTTTTGGGAGACCAATTGCCTTTGCTAAGCAGGGTAAAGGTCTATATAAACTTTCAATTAAACATGGCTCAATGTATATGTAAACAAAGGGAATAAATCACTCTCCCCCAACTTATGAATTAAAAACACCTAAATATTGAATAACAGATCAAGAGTAAATTGAATCTACCTATTTTTGAGAGCACTAATGTTTATAAGCATACTTTTGTCGACATTGGTAATTCAGAGTGAAATTAATTTATCAACCAGATGGAATATGTCCGTTAAGAGTTATTTAATGAGGCTGGAGAAAGCATAGTATTTCTGTAACCCTTAAATTAAACATAGCTCAATGTATATGATAACAAAGGGAATAAATCACCCTCCCCAAAGCTATGAATTAAAAGCACTAAATGTTGAGCAAAGAATCAAGAATAGAATGAATCCACCTATTCTTGGGAATTCTTATGATTATGAGCATACATTGTTGATAATTCAGAGTGAAATTAATTTATCAATCTTTTATAATTGATTATGAGTTTAATAACTCTTAATTTCCATATTTCATTTGGCTGATAAATTAATTTCACTCTGAATAACCAACAATATTAATAAAGTTATGCTTATAAACATCAGAGTTCCAATAAATAGGTGGATTCATTCTATTCTTGATTCATCATTCAACATTTAGAATTTGTTTAATTTATAACCTGGGAGGAGGGTGATTTACTCCCGTTGTTTATCTATATTGTTACAGTCTTGTTATCAGTAGTCTATAGTGTAACGGTCAAGTTTTGTACATTCGCGTAACAGAATCTAGAAGCTAGACAAAGAGACCAAAGCCGACCAGACCAGGATTGTGATGTCCCGAATCCGACCAAACTTCAACTCGTTTGCCAGTACTCCATGACTCAAGACCCTACGAATGACCACACTTGAAGTTACACGTAGTATACCCATCTTTCACGGCCGGCCTAGGGCAGGAAGAAACATGAGACTCAGGACGTAAAAATTATATTAACTAATTTAATTGCTACCAGCCCACGAAATTAAAGATAACTTTCATAAATGGTAATTAATGCATATGTAGTTATATCACACATATATATTTAACTAAGACTGAATTGGATTGAAATAGGAACGAGAAATAACGCGAAACAAGAATGAATTTAACACTTAATTTATTGAACAAATAAAACATAACTTAATGTGAGAAAGGCACGCAGGCTTTATAATGTGAGGATTAACATATCTCCTCATTAAAACTTTAATTATTAATATTGACATATTTAAAGAAATCACTAAGCGGTGCCTAATTAAGTTATGCCAATTCCTATTAAAAGTAGTGACTACTATTATAAAATGATGTACCAGTCTTAGGCAAAACATTTACTATCTTTTCTTTTAAATATTCCATTTAAGCATTTAAATATGTTCATATCGGCCTTTCAAGCCAATTGTGCAAACGCTTTGCGAGTGTTAAATAATAAATGAATACCCTCTGACCAATACAAGATATAGAATTTATGCAGGAATAAAAAGAATCCCTCTTATTCCTACGACTCAAATATTTATATAAGAGCAAATCTGAAGTACTGGAACAGAAGGCGTGACTATAGAACGGTCACCTTAAATTACTATATACAATGTCTGAATGAATGATGCCGATGAAATTTTCTAGAATTTACTAAACGTCATTCCATCTGAAACTTAATCATATATATAAATAAGCATTTATTTTTATAGCGTCTGTATATAATTGTAATTACATTCATATCGGCCTTTCAAGTCAATTGTGCAAACGCTTTGCGAGTGTTAAATAATAAATGAATACCCTCTGACCAATACAAGATATAGAATTTATGCAGGAATAAAAAGAATCCCTCTTATTCCTACGACTCAAATATAAGTGACCGTTCTATCGTCACGCCTTTTGTTCCAGTACTTCAGATTTGCTCATATATAAATATTTGAGTCGTAGGAATAAGAGGGATTCTTTTTATTCCTGTATAAATTCTATATCTTGTATTGGTCAGAGGGTATTCATTTATTATTTAACACTCGCAAAGCGTTTGCACAATTGGCTTGAAAGGCCGATAGGAATGTAATTACAATTATATACAGACGCTATAAAAATAAATGCTTATTTAAGCATTTAAAGAAATATTTTAGACAAAATATTTATTGCGACATTATTAATTTAATAAAGTAGGAGCATATCGATCAGCTCAGGGTAAGATTGAACCCAGAAACCAAAAATATAAATTTCAGTTTAATACTGAATAATTAATTAAATTATGGAACTTAGAACTGGCTATAACGAGATTACCGACACGCTATAGCACCGGCAAATTACAATAACAGAGCACCCTGTGGATAGATTAGAGTCAATGGTTTTCGTGACAAACACCGGTACCTGGAACTGAGCGTCCTGCTGCTAAAGGATCGGGGTGGCTAACACGACTGTCGGAAATTATTACGTCTCGTCTTACTAGTGTGCGGTGCGCCCTGAAAGAAGGTAAGATGGAGTGGTCTTTCCCAAGGCCCCATCATAAGTAGAAGATGCAGGAAAACGTTAAACTTTGAACATGAATTTAATGTATCTAATCCGCCAAGCGAAAGTATGACATTTAATTATTACATAATGAAACAGACAGATCGAAGAATCGATCTTAGTTTCATGGTTGTCATTTAAGAACGGTAATTCTAAACCACTATTTACCCGCAATGAGATTTTTTCTATTCCAAGCCACATAAATTTTAAGTTATTTATTTTGTGTTTGTTTAAAAAGAATTTAATGTAAAGAGTATGAGTATAAATGTCACAAATCATGATGAATAATATTCGTGTGTGTGTGGTTTGTGGATTTATATTAGCTCAATTTAAAAGTTTCAATTGCGTGTATATTTTCTTTAAATTTTAATTTTGCAAATTATACAAAGTCATTTAAAAATGCTGATCAAAAGTCACATTCCTTTGATCGGTATTTTTAATCAAAATCTTACTTGTACAAAATGTATAGAATAATTAATTTGTACTTTGATAAATTAAGATAATGAATTTATAATTTTGTATTCACGAATTCCGATGTAATTGTTTTGTCAATTTAGAATCATGTATTAAATTTAAAAATAAATGAAAACCGAACAATGGAAATGAGAAACGTAGAACTCTTATCAAGAAAGGCAAAGGCTATTGTATAGTAAAAAAATTAGATATTGCTGGAGGCCGGAAAATCAAAGGAGGCGGAGTCATGAACAAAAACTGGGCAGAAAGGTCAACCGTAGCCATCTTAGATATAGGATAGACACTCTAACTTTTGACTTGGCTGTGCTTAGATCGTCTCAAGCTACAGCAAAGTAGTTGTTCCAGAGAAATCACTTCAACCGTTATTAAGAAGTTGCCCGGTAAACTGCAATAATGATGGGCTAAGTCCAAGAAGCTGATTCCTGTTCTGCCAAGTTAAATCTTTCGTACCGCTGACCTGTAATGTTTTCCGTGCTTCCAGTCTTCCAAATTCCAACATTTAAATTAACCATGCCGTTCTAAGAAATTCAAAATGCGCGCCTACGTTCTTCATACATATCATCGCAAGAAGAAAAGCCGGACGAAGAAAGAATGGTAACTTTTGTTACATGAACTTTTTAACTTTCCTCTCAGTAATAATTTTAAATTTAATCTGTTAACCTAATTAATTGCATGTAAATTTCTTGTTTTCCATTTGAAAATGTTACACAAAAATCTGTCAGTAAATTTCTTCTCTAATATTTCTGTGCTCTAGTCTTTAGATGATAATTATTAATATTTGTGCCTACTAATAATCCATTTGTGAATACATTTATATTTTTACTATTACTTATTTTACAAACAAAACGATGCCAATAATAATATTTCTCAACTCTAATTAAAGTCAGTAAAGTTTATCTCATAATATTTATTATATTCATTTTAAAAGTAATTTTCTTTTATCGAACTAAAAATTGTTTCATTTATGTTGAGTTGAGAAATATTCAAGTATTTTTATTGTTTCCTTTACTTTGTCATGATATTTTAATCTACACTCCAAATCTCAAATACTTAAAATAGTCTAAAATTTTATTATATTTTTTATATATTATTACGGAGTAATAATAATAAGTGAATATTTTATTGCTATTATTACCTTCCGAACAATCTGGGGAGTTATGGGTTTCAGAGTGAAATTAATTAATTGTTACTTTTGCGATCGTTTGATTTCGCCCTGTTATTATTGAATAGTTATATCAGGCTGTTGCGTAGAACATGTTACGGATAGATAAAATGGTTTATATAATTTCGTTTTAAAATCCACTTCCGATCACTCTTCCTCGATGTTACGGTGGCAATGCCTTTACCTTCGCCTAAGTTGGCGTCTCGTTTTACTACCATATGGAGAGAAAGAAATTCTTCTCCAGGTAATCTCTTGGATCACCGGGGTTCGAAAATGATCCCGGCTGGTTGTAGTGTCTCGGATCTACTTGGGGGCATTAAGACTTGTCCAAGTACAAGCCGCCCGGTATTCCGTTCATGCACCGCAAGTTATTATTGTAGTGTACCTTAATCCTTGCAACCATCAGTACATCAGTATTATATATTATATTTTTATATAAAACCGCCTCCCATTTATCCGTGTACGCAATGGTTTGAATCTATTAAATAACACAAATTAATATAAGCTAGTAGTTAAATATTTTAAGTGCTCCAATTACTCTGATTCTCATATCAACCTGTATAACCATTTAAACACATAAATATTGGCATGAGTTTGTTAATCAGTACAAACCGATTATTGATGACTAGCAGCAATTTATTATCAAATACATATGAGAGTTTTACCGTACCTGTAAATAATATTATTCAATGCTTTCAAGAATTTATTAAAATTTTATCTAACCTAATTTTGTCTCTCTTGCATTATTACTCTCGACATCTAGTCAATCACCTGCTGTCTGTATCGACAACTTAAATATATACATTAAATTATTAGCCGTACCAATATCCCGACTATAAGGGATCTATGAAATAGCTGATTGTAGGTAATTTAGTCTGTGTTTTTCGATGAGCTAGTAAAGGGGAAACCCCGTACCGGTAATATTGTCATCGATGGGTCATGCCAGGGTTTTGGGTTTGAATTTAGTTTGCATTTTGGAATTTATTCCTAGACGTGGACTGGGTTTGAATTCGGATTACTGTGTGTGATTAAGCATGATGATTTTTACCAGTACAATATGGGGCACTAGCCTGGTCAGTATTACTATCATGATCCAATTCTAACAACGCTATATAAAATCAGCGACATTAGAAAGATAAAGAAAATATAATAAAACTCTGGTTTATAGGTTTCAATCTATATAATTTATTACCAGGGAGGGGAAAGTATATTGATCGAATGGCCAAATAATTGCTGAATATACTTTCGTATTACTAAGACCAGTACATTGCGCTATTTAGAAATATCAATAAGATGAAAATTTAATAGCAGGCTACAATACATTTAAAATTAAATAAAAATTATAGGAATTTGAATCAGCGAGCATCGATAATGTTATTAAGAAAATAGTTATGGGGAAGATATTTACAATAATATATCCGAATATTTATTTCGTTTAAATGCTCGCTGCTTCGAAGCATTGGCATATAAATAACAAATAATTTAGAGTAGTTTACATTTAAGTTTACTTAAGATATTAAAGAGGTAAGCAAGTTATATAAATAATACATTATTTCATTTAACAGGAATTTATAATAAAATATTTATTTGAATTTAAAAATTAAATTATTTTAGTTTGCTAGCTAAACTTTGGAGTAGAAAATTTGAATTTAGAAACAGTTCGTTAACACAGAGCTCTGCGGTTAGAGGTTTGGCATACCGATTAATTGCTGGCTGGATAATCAGGTAAGGGCTTTCAGGTATCATCATCTTTTTGAATGGCTGTTAGAGGACAGTTTTTTGTGGGCTTCGGTGGTTTAAGCGTAGGCTGGCAGCGGCACATCATTCTTCCATGGTTTCTAGAAGTAGCAGTCAGTCGCCTTTCTCCAGTCAGATCTTTCAAAGATCGATCTGACGTAGATTCAGCATGGCGGCGCTCTTCCAAAATTACTGACTCCATCTTTCAAGCTTCAAAGATACCCTATTTATATTTTTCTTACAAAGCACTTAACTGGAAAAGAATTTATTTTGCCTGGAAACACATTAGCTCTTAAAATATTACTTTAAATTATAAGATTTACCAAATTGACCAAAATGCTTTTGTTTAGGTTTCCATGGCGCCTTAGATCCTCTTCCAGATGTGAAATAGTGCTACTTCAGCGATTTTAATGATTACAATTTAGCAGACAAATTTGGATAAAGCAATTATCAAACTTTGATTTAGTCACAGGTGCGGTGGACTTGATGCAAATTTGCTTACGGCTAACTTATTTTTAACTAATTAAAAACTAAAAGCTTTTTGTTCTTTTACAAAATTAAATCATGCCACTCTATATATATTATTATATAAGGTGAATCATATATCCACATACGAATTTATATTTACTAAATTTAATAAATTGACATTTCTAAAATATAAAATTATAATATTAAATTCTACACTTTATAAATAAATGATCTAACACTATATTCGCTGTAACAACTATTAGCCTATGTATATACAGCATTTATTCATATGTGCATATATAATGCTGTGCACCCAGCCATGATAGTACGGTTTAGATGTTTATTTTAATAAAATGAATATTTTAATAGGATTTGAACCCAGCACAGATAGGTTTGGTAGTTAAACTGAAAGGTGCAATGAGAAGGGCTTGAACCTGAGTGTTAGTTTGTTTTGATGTTTTTAAGTCCATATTGACTTTGGAATGTGTACAATCACTCCTATTGATCATTACTCATTTTGGATTCTTATTTAATCTCTTTATGATGCAATATAAGAACAATTTACACTTCTTTTTTCTGATGTTACTAAATTGATAACATTAATTTACGAATTCTATTAAATTTCATAAAACTTTTAACTTTATACTGAAAAAACATTCAAAATACTGCATACAAAACAAATTCAGAAAGAATTGTAAAATAAGCATAAAATGTATGTGTTTTCAGTGTAAGCTGAAGAAATGTTATTAATTAACATGGTCACATGAGATGGAAAAACAGCTTCTGCAGCATTGTAAAATTTATGAATTTTATATTTTTTGTTTATTTATATTTTTGTTTAAATGTATGTTTTTTGTTAGTATTTAGTTGAAGTACTGTATATTGATATAGTATATATCACAGCCTCATTATAATTTTTTTGGGATCGATTAATTTATTTTAAGTTTTTATGATGGGGAAGGCATATATGGCATGATTGCATTAGGATATATTTCATAAAAGCAAGTTTGAATTGGAGAGCAGCTCAGAAAGAGGCATTCATTTTGATTAAGGAATTGCTCAACTCTGATAAGTTATTGGTCCATTACTGTAGTTATTTGGAAGTAACTCAATATAGATACCTCAGCATATGGAGGGTGTTGTTTAATACATACATTTATGGTGGAGATACATTCACATGGTGAAGATGAGTCGTACTTCAAACTTTCTAGTACTGAGAGATATTAGTTTTTTAGATAAAGAGGGACTGAATTAGTTTTGGGATAAAAATTTTTTATTAATATTTATAGAGATCATCTAACACATTTGGGTCTATTTTCAAAATCAAAGTCTTTCTGAAAATGTAAACCCTCATATGATACATTAGTAGAACATGTGATCAATTTATGATTTTGAATGAATTCATAAAAAGAAAGTTTAATGTTACACATGGATATTTTTTAAGAGTGCTGTATAAAAGTAAACCTCACCAAGAAATTGAAATAAATTACATGGATAATTAGAATATTGCTGTCTGAATTAAGCAAGTTATAAATTATTAGCTGCTTTAATATGAATTAGGAAAGGCTGGTTTACTAGTTATTTTAATAATCTTCATTCATAAACAATCATTGCATTATTTTGGGGAATAATTATTTCTGCCAGAGATCAATCTAAAGTCTTGAAATTGATTCATAAACATTATTTATGAATTATATGTACAAAGGCATTATCTCACAATTATGTATAATGAAAATATTAAAATGATTTCAAGAATTGTAATTATTGTCACTGTAAAGTTTAGTCGTCATCCCATTCCCGTCCTACCTTCCCCCAAAACTCCTGTAGCCATGAGATACTAAATTAACATATTTCTTCAATGGTAACAGGGAAATCTCCAAACATTCTACTCTGAGAACATATCTTTCCTTTTGAACCTAGTGATTAATTTATTGTAAGCTAAGTATCAATCTCAAATTCATTTTAATTCACCTATTTTGGATATAGACAGTATAAAGAAAACCTGGGTTGGGGGAAAAGCCAATATGTTGTTATTTAGATAAATAGCAGAGTGCTACAAATGATGGGAATGAAATTTATGGCTTCAGCCCTAGAAAATAAATAACTTTGTTAGACACATGAGAAATATCCAAAGTGAAGCAATATTAATCACTTAAGAATATAAGCAGCTACAATTATGATGTTTTACAATTGTTTTCAGCAGCTGAAATTCTTTAGCAACAAGCAACTTCAAAATCTTGAACAATGGTCATTATTATCTTAAACAATGCAGAAGTCCAAATGATGGAAAACTCACACTTTTCATCATGTCCAAAAAACACAAATGAAATCAAATGTGAAATCAATGCCTATTTGTTTTTTTGATAAGGAAAGGATTATGCATTCAGAATTTTGCACTTCGGAGTAAAACAGCCGACTAAGATTCACATTTGGAAATTTTGAAAAGGTTGCATCATAATTTGCAGAAAAAACATTCCAATTTATGACATAAGGATGACTGGTTCTTCCATTATGACATAGCACCTGCCCACACAGCACTGAATGTTAAACGATTTTTGATTAAAAACAGCATGATATTCTTGCTTCACCCTCCATATTCCCTGATCTTGCCCTGAACAACTTTTTTTATTCCTTAGATGGAAAGAGACATCAAAGAAAAATGTTTTGCTCAATGTTAAAGAGATGAATCAAAAAACATCAGAAGTACTAAAAGGCATCAACAATGATGACTTTAAAAAATGTTTTGAGCAATGGAAAAACAGTTGAACAAATGCATTAATTCAAATGGAGAGTACTTTGAAGGAACCTATAAATTTCAAAATGTAAAAATACCCCTTATATTTGTGCTTGAGTAAGATAATGTATAAAATATATAAAATGTGCATGCATGTAGTATTTTAATGGCACACATATTTTAATTTGCATATATTTGTGTCAATAATGTCTAACAACATCCATTAAATAATTTGATCTAAATGTTGATATTGTACTTATAGAGATCAATCACAAGATTCTATGGATCATTAGTCTATTAATAGTTATGAAATGGAACTGATCAACTTTTGAAACTGATTTTGATAAGAGTGTCTACTTTAAGATTCATAACAGTAGTAAAAATGAATCAGAAAAAGTATCTAGCAAAAAAAGATATGAACTTATTTTTATATTTTTAGATTTCTGTAGATATCAAAGATGGGATCCATGTAACCTAGGATTTTGCATGAACTATCATTGATTCGGGGACTGATTTCAGAGAAGTTTTATATTTTAATTTCGAGAAATCATAATAAAATTATAAATTTTATTTCCACTGCATTTTGTTATTAATTTTCCGAGACCATATCTGTCACATTTGATAAAGTAAATATAAAATAAGCAAAAAAAAAAGCCATTGAATTTATAAAAAAAGAGATTTTATTGATTTTATTCCATATATGTTCCTGATGTACAATACAATTATTTGTTGGTTTTCATTAAGAAAGATAAAATATATCAAAATTATAAACTATATGTATAAGTATATATTAAACGCCCCATAGCTATATTTCTTTCAGACACACTACTCCTTTAAATAAAGAAAAACTTGAATTTTGCAGCTATAGGACATTTAAAATATTTTATAGAGATATTAACTGTATGCATTGTTTCTATTTATAAGTATGTATATAAAAAGTATTGTTTCTCTTTATAAATATATAGGTATATATATATAAAGTAAACATGATATAGTATCATTCTAGTTCAGTGTTCTTCAACCCTTGGTCCGCGGCCCGGTGCTGGGCCACGGAACTTTTCTGCAGGTCCACGTGCTAGACGGGCAGTAAAAAGTTTGTAATAATAAATAATAAGAGTTTAAACTTTTAATTAATATAGCCAATTTTTATTTATTTTTTCATCTCATTTTTACCCAATTAAAAAAAAAAGAAAACAGAACGAAAACAAAATCTAATCAATCATTCATAAATTAATTTGTTTTTCTAGTTATCACAGATGTTTATGGGGGGGGGGGGGCTAGAATTAAATTTTTTATTACTTTTCTAAAAAAATTTTTAAAAAAGTTTTTTATTATATAAACTCCATATATATATATAAAACTTTATCTTATATATTTAACATTGTTGTTTTGATCAGTTATAACAATTATGCTTATCTTTAAGAAAATTTATCTATAGACTTCTGCCAGTCTGTGAAATCTTATCCTTATTTTTGCTGGTCCGCGGAACCTTATCCTTATTTTTACCGGTTGGCAGGTGTGAAAAGATACAGAATTATAACTTTACTGGATATTCACTTATATAAGGATTTCAATGGCTCACAAAAACAAAAAATTGTGTATATGATGTTGTTACTTGCCAGCAGCTACAACACTTCTATATATTGAATTTTACAGGCAATATTAGTACAAATGTGAAATATTCTGTAGTGGCACATTAATCTTAATATCACCATTATATATAATAATGCAAATATTTGTTGTATTTATTACCTTTACATAAATTCTACATATACCTATAGTGCTGAGATGGAAAAATTTGACAACTTAAGCTAATATTACATAATAATTTTCATGCACATGAACTATTTTGGCAATATCATGCTAATTATGATGTGATTATTAAAATTTTTGCAAATATTGGTATTAATTGGTGACGATCTTATAGTGTTTGGATGACTTTTCTGATTCTTTATAGCAATAATAAATCAGGCACTATTTACATTCCTAATGGATAAATGGTTGAACTTGAAAATCAGTAATAAATCAAATGCCAGTAGGAAAAATCCAAGCAACTTGAATGAAGGAGGTTATTCAGCTTGAGCCATTAAAAGAAAATAGACAAAATAAAATATGGTTAAGCTTTTATTGCCTTTGATTTTATCTGAATAGGGGTGGTAAGACTGAATTTATTGAAATTTGTGCCGAATGTGGATGTTTTAAATAACAGCTTAAACCTAGCTAAGTTAAAGTGATATTTAGAACATTCTAAGTGAAGAATATTTTAAAAGAATATTTGGAACTAAATAAAAAGAAAGTCACATGTTCATTTATCTTAAAAAATAAAAATAGTTTTTTTGCATCATATTGTGGTAGTTATCAACTAGCAAAAGCAGGTGGAATGCATTCTATTGCAGAAACAATAAAATCTTGTGCAAAAGAATTGGTGTAGTGCAGGATAGATAAAAAAATAAATCAAAAATATTGAAAATGGTGTCATTTTCCAATGACACGGTTTCAAGATATATTTGTGAAATGTTAATTTTTTTTCAGTTCTGTTAAAATGGGCTGAACATTTTTTTTTTGAATGGCAACTGATATGACTGATTTAGCAGTTTTGTTTGTGTTATATTTATGAAGATAACATTGAAGAAGATATTAATTGGCAAGTCCTCGGAGAATCTTACTAAAGGAGAACTTGCCCTGATGGAGTTGCAGCTGTAATGGGAAAACTTTTTTGGTTCTCTTACAAGAATAATAAACATTCTGATGTTAAACATATTAACTATAGTCGTCAGCATCAAGGATTAGCAGTAAAATATGCCTCAAGATCTAAATTGAGTAGTAGACAATGTTATAAAAATTAGCCAATTTTGCTAAAGCAAAATCCCTAAATGCAAGAATTCTTAATGTATTATAAGAAAGTATGAAAAGTATGCTTACATCTTTATTGCTACATACTGAAGTATGCTAGTTATTTCATGAAAAAGTGTTGTCACATTTTTTTTTTAATTGCATGGTATTGGCATTTTTTTATTTAAACATCTTTTGAACTTTCATCAAATCTAAAAGATCAATATTGATTGGAAAAAGTGGCATATCTTTCTGATATATTCATATACTTAAATTAGTTCAATTTTAGATACATAATATTTCTGTAATGTTTCAAAATCCAAGATAAGGTGAATACATTTCGATTGTAACTAATGGTATTTCCGAAAATCTTAGTAGTTTTTAATATCAAATAAATTTTTTTAAGTGAAGATGCAAAGGATTTAAATTTTGCAACATTTATCTGATATGAGTAAACATTTTTTTCAGCTGAAGGTGAAAGCCAACTGAAAGATAGAACTGTCAAAATTTTAGATTGATTTAGTGGAGTATTTGCTATAAGTCAAAAGAACATTGTAATACGAACTTGCTTCGAAAACTTTGCGTGTCAAAATTATATGAGTAAAACATTGTTAACGCTATTAATACCTTAACTCGCAAGGCTTACTGTTTACATTTATTATTAAATTTCTCGGCTGAGCGCTTTCGAGAGATGTGCTCTCATATTCATAGCTCTGAGTGAAGTAACTTTCTGTAATTATATGCAAATATATTACAGAGAGTTACTTCACTCAGAGCTATGAATATGGAGCACGCCTCTCGGAAGCACTCAGCAGAAAAATTTAATAATTACAGTTATTTCATTCAGAGCTATGAATATGAGAGCACACCTCTCGAAAGCGCTCAGCAAAGAAATTTAATAATAAATGTAAACAGTAGCTTTGCAGGTTAGGTGTTAATAGCACCAACATTATTTTACTCTTATAAGTCAAAAGGTTTTGCAATTATATATTTACGTGAAAGAACTGTTTCATTGTATTCAGTAACATAAAAAAATATATATATATAGAAATAGGCTGAATATAGCTGACGATTACTAGTAAGAACTAGGTTATTCATGTCAGATGATAAAATAAAAAAACCTGACCATCTTCAATTTTTTCTCAAAAATTGGCTCATTAAATATACCATCAGAGATTCCAAGTTAAACATTTATACTTTATATAGATTTGAAGTTACAGCTGTTTGACATCTTTAGAAAATCACAATTTTGCATTCATAGGCAATTATATAATGACTGATTACTCAAGTTAAAATTAAGATTAGAAAGCTATTGAAAGTACTAAATTGTAACTTACTTTATAAGTTTTACTATGGTATGTAAAATGCTAGATTTTAATGGTTCATAATTTCAAAAACATTCCCTCAAATTTAAAAAAACAAAAAAAAAAACAAAACATATATAAATATATATATTCACCATCATTCATGGAAAGTTTTAGTATGGGATGACAATAGGATTAAATTTTTTATTACATTTAAAAAAAAAACCAGAAAAAAACAAGTAGAAATTTTAATTCAAATTTTTCATTTGTTTTATAAGAAAACCACTTACATTTAAAAAATTTAAAAAAACCCATGCTAATATACTATTATAGCAATGTAATCTAAATAAATTATAAACTAACTGGGGAGGGGGCATTTTGGAAATCAATAAAATTCTTAAATATATAAACCACTTACATTTTAAATAAAAAAACACATTACTATTATACAAATGTAATCTAAATAAATTATAAATTGACTAGGGAGGGGTGCATTTTAGTAATCAAAATTCTTGAAATATATTTTCCTTTTTTTGTATTTAAGTTTTGTTTAAAATATTTTCAATGCAGAAAAAATTTAAATAATTGTGTACACTAGCATCTTCACAACCCTTCCTATGTAATCAATCTCAAATGTCCTTTGCAAAACAATTTAAAAAAACAGTAGTTGCTGCATCCATTTTTTTGCAGAGATAGCAAATGCGATCTCATAATAAAAAAATTTCACAAATGATGCTAAGATGAAATGCTTTTTTAAGGTTATTTTTGTCAAAATTTTATTTGGGAGTAATTTGACATCAAAAATTGTAATAAATAACCTTAAAATTAAAAATTGAAAAAAAAAAAAAAAGCCTAAGATATTACATATCAAATTAAACTTTAAAAAACAATTTACAATTGGTATTTTCTGTAGCTTTCAATCTTAATTTTAGCTTGAGTAATTATTCCAATATAATTCTAAATGAGAATGAAATTTCAATTTTCTGGAGATTGAAATTTCATATTTTAAAGATTTCTGTGATATAAAATATGCTTATCCAAGTCATCTCCACCCTTTTAATTATGGAAGTAAAAAAATTTAAGCCCCTAAAATAAGGAAATTGTAATCGATTTTTTGTTGATGCAAATAGTATTTTAGTATTTTTTTTGCTTTTAAAATGTTTTAGGACTTGAGATTCCTCAAATTTTTTATCTAATCTCTAGGGGTTCCATGAGTACAAAAAGATAAAAAAAAATTCAGCCAGGGCCTATCATAGGTCATGTGGATCCTTTGGGCTAATTATGTACTAGATAACTTGTAATTTTAAGTTGAATTATTTTCATCATCAAATTTATTTGTTTTTAGAAAAATATACTAATATACATGCTATTAAATTATTTGGTATGGTATAAATAAAGTTTGAATTTTTCTAAAAATATTTAATAAGTCAACTAGATAATAGAAATAATCGAATATATATAAAGATAGCAATAAGTAAATAAGCACGATTAACTTTTAAAAGTTATGAAACTAATTTCTGAATTAAATACATTTATTTAACTTAACAATGAATATACTCTTATTTTGGTTTCAATATATAGTGATATTATATATAAATTAAGTATATTCTACAAAAAATCTGATTAAAAGATTAAGTACATAAGGCCTTAACACAAGTTTTAAAACACTAAATAAAAATGTAAAAAGTATAAATTAGAATGGTATCAGACATGAATTAGCTTATATTATTAAAAATAAAATTGAATGTTAAGAATATGTATCAAAAGAAAAAAATTGTGAATACAATTTTCCCCTATATAATTGCTTTTATATATATTTTCAATCTATTAAATGAAATATATACAGTATATATATTTTTCTTATATTGTTTTTAATTCTGTATTATAATATGGTGGCTAACACATGATTTTTATTTTTATTGAATTTTGTATTCTTATATTTTGATAATTTTTTAATTGAAAATAAATTTAAACTCTTTGTTAAGCAATTTATTTCATACTTCATATTTACCAATTTAAAAAAAAAGTATCAAAATCCAAGTCAAAGTGCATTAAGAGTAATTCTTTTGTTCACTTGGATATATGATTAAACTGTGTCTGGACTTTGTGTGATTTCAAAATATTTCAAGCTATGAGCAAAAGTCATACTTGGAAACTGGGTTATCTTACTCAGATTTTTTTTTCATCTCTTTCCCCTTTCAAAATGTGTTCAATATTCACAAAATCATTTAAAATTACATGCAAAATTATATAACGCTGAAATGATTTATAACTATTTTACATGGTATTAATCATTACAAGTTTTAAACTAAAACAAACTCAATTTATTAATAATTTTTATTAGTCATTTATTAGACGAGATTATCTAGTAATGAATATTTCTGTAGTGTAATTTTCACTACGCTATCGTGCAAGGTAGGGCTGGTTTCTATTCACTTTTAATACCTAATAAAGAGATGTAACCATAAACATATGATGAAAGACATCTGAAAAATATCTATAATCCCCAAGATGCACATTTAGTGCTCAACCAGCACTCATCAGTTAGCCCAGATCACTATCTCTCATACATATTTTATATATAGATAGCAAATTACTACAATTTAATTGATATATCAAACTTTCTGCTCTCACAACTTTGACACACATACACACCAATTAATGAAAGTATATTAATAATTTTTATTAATCATTTATTAAACTAGAGATTATCCAGTAATGAATAATATTTTTATAGTGTAATTTTCACTACACCACTCTCATGCAAAGTAGAGACTTGTTTCTGTCACTTTTAACACCTTGTAGAAGATGTAATCAGAAACTTATGACTAAAGATATGAAAAATATGCATGCTCCCAAGATGCCCATTTTGTGTCTAATAAATTATATACTTTAATTAAGTGGTTTATGTCAAAATTGTGAAGGTAGCAAATTTGACACATCAATTAAATTGTAATAATTTGCTATCCATATATACTGAACAATGTTAAATATATGTATAAGAGATTGTGGTCCGGAGCAATTGATGAGTGCTGGCTCAGCATGAAATGTGCATTTTGGGATCATACATCTTTCTACAAGGTGTTAAATGCGGATAGAAACCAGTCCCTACCTTGCATGAGAATGGTTTAGTGAAAATTACATTACAGAAATATTAATTTCAATTTATTATTTATCAACTATACTAGAATGAGATTGTATGCAAGTATGAATGGTGAGTCAAAATGTTTCATTGAGCTTTATGGCAAATACAGTCAAATTTTTTTCTTTTCTACATTGATAATAATTTAATAATATATAACTAATGATTTTTTTTTTTTATATTTTAATTATATGAGCTCATTAAAGTTTATGATGTAGCTCTAAATTGAGATATTAAATTATATTAAAGGGATGGTAAGTAATAGCCAACTATCACTCATGATACTGAAATATTATTGCTTGGTTGCGTTATCCTATTATTGCCTAGTTGTTCTATCTGCCTTTGGGCAAAGAACTCAACATTGAAATAACAAAATTTTGATTTTTTTTTAAAATAATTTTTTCTAATATCTATTTTAAAAATTAGATCAGATTACAGTCTCGGTAATTCTCTAACACTTTTCACCAGCAGTAAAAGTTATATTGTATTTTAGTCATGACAAAGAAAAGATTGAGGAATATATATATATAGAAGTATATCCTATGCTGAGTTCACAACTGTAACACTGAAATTTCATTTATGAAACAAGCGAATGATTAAGATTGAGTATTTGAGTATATAGAATACAAGAATGTTAGTTTAAATAATGAATAACAGATAAAAGTTATAAAAAAAATTCTAAATAATCTTAAGTTGTTTGAATTTGTTGATGATATATAGTTTTATTGAAATTTGTATTAGTAGATTAAAAAGAGAAAATTTTGTCCACTTAATAACTTGATTAAACCTGTTGTTTGCGGCAGTATTCTTTGAAACTGAGCAAATATTTATTTGATGATGTATGTGATTCTACATTGCATTTTTTTATTTTTTTTTTGATTGTAAATAAAGTCTATTATTAAATTAATGTTGGTGCAAATTATTGAAAAGTGATGGATAATAATTAGAAAATTAGTTATAATATTGTTACTATTCTCATAAATGTATATTTTTTATTTTGTTTTAAATGTTGTAATGAATCTTATGAATCTTTAAAGTAATACTTTTTTTAATTTTTTATTTTCTAGCTTATACCATTGTTTGTAATTGTTGGGGCAGGTGCTTTAGGTGCATGTTTTTATATTGTAAGATTAGCCACTAGAAATCCTGATGTATGGTAAGTCAAATTCTTCTATGTTATAGTTTACTTAATTTTATATTTAGTGTATAGATTTTTTTTTTTTAAGACAGAGATATAAATTCACTAATGGCTCTATTAAGTCCTTTAATATTGCCAATGTTTTCATAGATTAAACTATTTTATGTGTTTTATATAGCAACTGCTTAAATCGGAGAATGTAAATTCCATTTCTGAAGCAGATAAACTTAACAAACTGTGGACAATCCTAAATCTGTTGATGAGACTGCAATAATATTTAAGAAAATCAAATCCAGCTGACTTATTTGAGGGGTTGTTTGGAAGCTTGCAAGAAGCTCATTTTTACAATATAGTTTTTCAGTAGTTAGAAAGGAGTTCTTTTTTTTTTTCTGGTTGAACATCCAGAAAAGGAATCTTTATTCAAGGAGTGTCTTAAAATACTGAAACTATACCTTGAAGTAGTGATAAATTTAATTTGTAAATAACTTTTTCTGTGAAACAACTCTTTTTATATCTATGAAAGAATGGGATGCTTTTATAAGTGGTGGATTTGACTATGTCGGTAATAATATTTCCAAACAGTAAAATGTAACATTGCCAAGGAAGCTATCCTTAAACATATTTGCATCACAAATCCAGATTATGCCTGCTAGCTTTCCAAATAGGTTCTTGCTAGAAATTAGATCTAATTGTTAAGAGATGAATAAAAGAAATTAGATTACTATCCAAGGTTACTTCGAATTAATATTAGATAATATTTTTTTCTCAGTATTGTTATAAATAATTATATTAGATTACCTTTGTTTAAAAGGAAAGTTGAACATTCTGTCTTTGTAGGAATTTGATAAGTTCCCCAGGTTTTTAAAAAGATATTCCAACTTTTATGTACTCACTGAGATTTTTTTTTTTTTAGAAATAATTTTTTTATGAAATCACAATAGTATCATCACCATATATGAATTTCCTGTATTTTGTTTATGGAAATCACTAATAGATATATTAAATGTAAAAAAAAAACCCAACGCTGTGGAAAATAATTCTGTAAATTTTACATTTGTTATTATTGTCATTTACAATCATTTAAATTTTTTTTTATGGAGAGCATTTTGCCAGTAAATTAATGATTTTTTTTACCCTGTTTGGTTTAGAGTAATGACGGAATGATAAATTTGAAAAGCTAGAGATTCTTAGATTGAAGTCCAATTTATCACATTTGGTATTTGAAAGTCTGAGCATAAAATATTTTTGAATGTGATGAATGTTAGAGCAATACTTCAGGCTAAATTTAATTTGCCAATCTTTATTGCACATTCTGTATTCTTTTCTGATCTTTGTTTTCACTCTTTTTTTTTCATGTAGATTTCATTTTTGTAGAGATAAGTGACATATAGGTTGCATTGTGCCAATTAGTAAGCCTAGTGATGCTAGATCTTTCTTACAATAAAAGGAAGATCAACATAATCTTCAATAGAGTATTCAATGAATTGTAGTCTGTATTTATGAAGATTAGTATTCTTTTTGAAAGTTGTTTTGTTGTATAGCTTGTATTCTAGATTGCCTGGTTAATAAAATCTGTAAATAAAAGTAAAGCATGTTGATAAATATTTTGAAAAACATATGTGAATCTTAACTTTTTTTTTTTACTAAATTTATAAAAATATGAACACCAAAATGTTTAATCATGTTCAAGTATAGTCACTGTTACAGTCTTGATACACATTCCAATCTCATCTTTGCAATCATTCAATAATTAGAATAAATAAATTATTAAATTTCAAAATATGAGTGGTACATTTTTCAAAAATTATTTTCAATGTGATATATTTTGAAACAAGACTTCATGCAAAATACAGTGCGACAATATTTGCATCTGGTCTTTATTTCTTTTTTAATAAACCACCCATCTGGTTTTTCTTCAGTATAGCAGCAGGATATGCATTGCCATACAATTTTTTTTTTTTTTTTGATAAGATTAGTCAAAAAATTGTGTTTGAGCTGTAAGTTTAATAAATAAAGGAGTAAAGTTTAGATCTTTCTTTCAATGGTTTGAAACTAAGATTGGCATACTGTTCATTACTGTTATTTGATTTTTTATTATACAAATAATGGAATTCCAAATACTACTGCTCAATAAAATATCTAAATATTTATATATATTTTTTCCAATTTCTTGTTAACTGCTAGTAAAACAATTTTTAATCACAACAATCACCTCCATCTAATAGTGTAATTATACTTAATATAATGGGGTTTGTTATATATTACCCTGTTTTATACAAACCTTGAGATGGTGGGGTCATGGATGGTATTACTATGGCAGGAGAACTTCTTTTTATTTTTTTATCAGGCCTCCTGGAGTCTCATTTTGATAATAATTTGCAACATTATTATTCTAAAAAAAACTTCATCTATTTTATGATGATGGTTTTCAACTATTATTTGTGATAATCTTTTGCTTATACATATTTTTTAGGAATTGATCTACATAATTACAGTGATGCTTGATCTTATTCAAGGGAAGAAACTTTGTGGGTAACAAAAAATTATTTTTCATAACCAGTGGAATCCAAGACATAGCATTTTAAATATTTTTTTCATCGCTGTTTGGTTCATCCATGCTTGGAAAGTTTTTTTTAATACTGACATGATTGGCAACATCAATAGACTGTGAATCAGAATAATTGAACCTAATATCCTGGAATATTATCTATATGAAATATATAATATCAAAAATTTAGACTGCAATAATTTCACATAAGAAATATAAAATAAGAATAGAAAACTAAAATCTGGAAATATAGTTGCAAAACTAAAAACCTAATTTTTTTTAAAAATCTTTCAACATATGAAATATAAAATGTATATTATAAAGCCTGAAACATT
The DNA here is from genome assembly GCA_028023455.1 of Epiperipatus broadwayi. Taxonomy (NCBI): domain Eukaryota; kingdom Metazoa; phylum Onychophora; class Udeonychophora; order Euonychophora; family Peripatidae; genus Epiperipatus; species Epiperipatus broadwayi. The sequence continues at coordinate 959,316 of JAQFVV010006299.1, forward strand.
GACATATTTTCAATATATAAAGTATGTTAATAATAATAAACTTCTTGCCATTATTTTACTAGATAATGAAAATATATCAAATTTAAGCGTAAACAGATAATATTATAGTAACGTGAAAGCTAAACACCTTCAAACAGATACGCTTTAAACATACTTACGTGACAGCCAATCAAATGGAATAATGACATCACATGGGACTCTCAATTCTAAAACATAAGCCAGAACTATTAGAAAAAGATGGGACCCATCTTAATCTATGTCTCAATTTTATTTTAATTTTATTTCATTAGATTTAAAAATATTGCTTCATTGTAAATCGGATGATTTCGCGTTGTTAATTTATATATATAATATTTAGTGGATTAAATGTGAAGGTATTTAAGCTTCACACTCTTAGTTCAAAATGCTTGAATCTGGCTTATTTAAATAAAAATTGAGGCATAGATTAAGATGGGTCCCATCTTTTTCTAATAGTTCTGGCTTGTGTTTTAGAATTGAGAGTCCCATGTGATGTCATTATTCCATCTGATTGTCTGTCACGTAAGCATGTTTAAAGTGTATCTGTTTGAAGGTGTTTAGCTTTCACGTTATTAGATAATGAAAGTAAATTTTCTCAAACTTCTGAAGAAAAAAAATTAATAAAAGAACAAGAAAGACAAAAATTTGGGTTTTAAAGTAATGGATGGGGAAAAACAAGGATCTGTACAGATATAGTTATATTAAAAGCAGGAAATTTAAAATTTTTGATTGTTATAATTTCCATCTATTAGAAAATGCAACAATCAAAGCTTTAATTAAATTGTTAAATGAGGAAAAAAACATGAATCTATGAAAAAACAAATACCACCTATAATAATAGGAACCTGGAAATAAATCAGAAATGCATCTTTTTTGAAGTGATGTGGTGTTTATGGAAATATATTATCAAAAGTAAGAATTTTGTTTTGAAAATCTGATTTATCATGAAACAATTTTATATGTTTAGTCTACATAAAAAATAAATTCTTGTATTTTTATTTTTTGGTTTTAAATAAATTTCTGAGTAACTGAAAAGAATTATAATTCTAGTTTTTAAAAGTGGTCAAAAATTCCATTAATAATAAATAATTTGTTTGTAAATAAAAATGAGATTATTTTGTTAATTTATTAATGAATATGATAGAATGAGTATGTTTTTTGTCAGAAAAATGAGCATTCTAAATGTTTGTAGTTAAAATTCCTTTTATTAAAAAATAGATTTTATATACTTGAAGTTCACTACCCAAACTCTTATAAATAAATAAATAGTATTTATTAAAAAATATTAATATAATAACAGCTATAATAGAAAATATATATTTGTAATAAATCCTATTATTGGTACATGATATTATATCCTTATCAAATGTTAAACATCTGATTTCATTCTTAAACTATTATTGCATACAGAACACCATTTATTGTTTTATAATAGAAGTAAGAATAACAATAAATAAAATTAAACATGGATAAAATAAAAGTTATGATACAGCAATCCAGATTGTTAGAAATTCAATAAAAATTTAAACAAATTAACTATATAATAACATAACAAATACATAGAATAAATAAAAACATATCTTACACAATTTGGATCGCTGTCTCATGATTTGATTCATATTTAGTTTTTTCTTCTATTATACAATAATAGATGGCGCTCTGTATGCAATAATAGCAAGGGAGGCAATTCAAGGATAAATGGGATGGTCAAGTTTTCATATGAGAGATGCAAAAATTAAAATGAAAATGTTTGGTAGATTGCAGTTTATGGAAATAGTATTTATTTGGGTTATGAGTAAAGGGCAGGTAACAAGATGAGTGAGAAAGGTAATACGGTATGCAAAAGATTTGGATAAAGAATTTATATCTGTATATTTGTACAAAAGATGGGATGATTGTGTTAGGAGGATTGTTGAGTGTTATAGTGGTAAGGAATGGGATAAAAGAATAGATTTACTAATAAACAATAGGGAGTTAGAGAGATGGAGAACTAGTATGGAGAGTAAAAAGAGTTTAAATATATATAATAATAATAAACAGAATATATGTGAGTTAATTTATGATAATGGTAAGGAAATAGTTTATTGATTAAGGCTCGAGCAGGATCTTTAGCAACAAGAGAATATGCATGTAAATGGGAAAATATGGGTGATTTAGTTTGTAAATTATGTAAGGAAGGAATAGAAAATATTAGGCATTTGTTAATTGAATGTAAATGCTTGAAAACAGAAAGGGCACATATAATGAAGTTATGGAAAAATAAATATGAAAAAAGTGATTATACAGAAAGTAGATTATTGGTTTTTATGCTGGGTTTGGAAAAAGATGAGGGATTTAGATATAAAGGCTGTAGAGTTGACAAATATTATGTTGTGGAAATGGGTTGGAGCAGAATATGAGAAAACTTAGGCTGGGGAATGTAAAATTAAATAGCTAACAAGTTTTTCTTGGTATAATTGCTGAGAGATTCTTGCCTTTGTTTAAGAAGAAGCTACAATACATCACATCATATACATGTAAATGGAAAAATATGGGTGATTTAGTCTGTAAATTATGTAAGGAAGGAATAGAAAATATTAGGCATCTCTTAATTGAATGTAAATGCTTGAAAACAGAAAGGGTACATATAATGAAGTTATGGAAGAATAAATATGAAAAAAGTGATTATACAGAAAGTGGATTATTGGTTTTTATGCTGGGTTTGGGAAAAGGTAAGGCAGATTTAGATATAAAGGTCATAGAGTTGACAAATATTATGTTGTGGAAATGGGATGGAGCAGAATATGGGAAAACTTAGACTGGGGGGAATGGAAAATAAAGTGGCTAACGGGTTTCTCTGGGCATAATTGCTGAGAGATTCTTGACTTTGTTTAAGGAGAAGCTACAGTACATCACATCACATAATGATTAAAACAGATATTTTAACATTTGATAGGTACATAAAATCATATGCTAAAAAAAGCTTTCATTGTTATAATTATTAACATATATTTTTAATAATAGCTGTTGTATATTTATTGATATTTTTATTATATTTTTATAAATTAAATGAAAAACCAGCATAATGTGCTTGTTTCTATTTTTGATGCAAAAGTACTAGTTTATTTAATTAAGTTTTCTCACTAAAATTATTTAACAAGTATTTTATTTATAAATAAATAATAATTAAAACTATTTTAATTTTTAGATGGTTTGTTATTATTAGTAATCATTGTGGTAATGTAATTTGGCTTATTTTATATTTACAAAAAAGCTGCAATATCTGTTGTATTTTGTTTCAAACCTTCCTCCTCATATACATTGTATATCAGTGATAATAATTATTGATAAGCTTTGGTTACAATACAGTATGTAATATCTAGTGTGGTGTAGGTGTACAGTATGTTTCAATATGCATATAGACATCTTTATTTTTTTTAAAAATAAAATCGATTGTGAAGTGTTAAACTTTGATTTTTTTCAAGGTATTAAATAATCCAATTTCATTGCAATTAAACACTTGCTCTAGATAATATATTTTTTTTCCTCAATAACTTTTTTGTCCTATAAAAACATCATAATAGTTTTGTTTATTGGCACAGATACGGCCTATCCAGTTCTTTTGATGTTTTTAAGTGTGTATTGATTTCAGAATCGACAATATTTCAGATTTTTTTGTAAACTATTCAAACTTTAAGCTTTTTGATGCAGTACAAAAACATTTGTTTCCCTTTTTCTGGAAGTTTCATTTTATCACTTTAAGAAAAATTATTTATGATCTTTTTTTTTTTTTAATTTGGTAAGGCTTCTCCTTTTACATTTAGAAAACATTTTATTATATGAAATATTGTACCATATAAATTTTTAGAAGAAAAAAAAACAAAATAAAATATATGCCCTTTCAATATAACATATAAACCTTGCTCATAAATATGATCATATATGTCTAAATTGTAACATTCAAAATTTGTAATTTTAGTTTTTCTTTATCTTCAATACTTATTTTGCTTTCAGTTTCAACTGCATTTGTTTTATTGAAAAACTTAATATTACAATCCAACTTTGCTCTGCTTAGAAAAAATGGTTTATCTGACTGCGATTTTGAATGAATAACTTTTGCCATTGCATCGGCACAAGAAGGATTTCCTGATAATGTTTGAATGTTCAGAAACAAAAAAATAACTGCTCTCTTATCATAAAATGTATCAAAATTACAAATTTTTATTTTTTATTTGTTTACTTTTTTTTTTTTTTGATAGCTTATAATTAAAGTAGTGCATAATATGACTTCATTGTATTTTCCTTAGAAGCATTGAAAGAGAATTGATTTATCTTTATTTTATATTTAAGGATTTGTTTGTAATCTATATTATCTACATATTTTTTAAAAAATATAACACTCACAATGATAGTCCATTCATATATAAATAATAATATCAACAAATAAAAAATCCTTCTCCTTTTTCTTTTCAAAAACTTTATTTTTTTATCTCAATACTGAACATATATATACATTTATATACAAAACTCCAACGTTTCAACTGTTTTTATCTCATACAGTCATTTTCAAGGATCTGCAACAACAATATTAAATACACATCTTTAAGTAAACTTCAATTACATAAAAACTTCCTCTTACATTAACATAAACAGTAACAAACATATTAAACATATATAAATATATTTTACTTACATTTCTCTCCCACTGCTATATTTTATTATTCTTTCTTTTACATTATTTAGTTACTAATCTGTCTTAAAATCATCCAAGAAGCAAGCGTTATTAGCCGAGAGGTCATCGCACCCGCCTTGCAAGCAAGTAGTTGGTTGCAGACGGGTGTGGGTTCGCGTCCCGGCCGTTGCTATGACATATGAAAAAAAAAAAAATCATCCAAGAAACTTTCTATACAAATTTAAATACCAACTCTAATTTCCAAAAAACCTCCCCCTTATTTTATCTAAAACCCATCATAAAACTACATTACTAAACTATATCTTTAAATGAATATAAAACAAATATAAACATTCCCCCCCCCTCTCTCTTTTAGTTTAGTTTCAATAATAATTTATTATTTCTAATGTATACAGTGATGTGTAATCATATAATTGGGGTTTACATTGTTGTTCTATCGTTATTTCCATTTGGGTTCTGATGAGTCTATGTTGCCCAATATGGTGTGAACATTAGATCTTTCACATTTTTGTTATCTGATTGTTAGTCGTCGTCCCGTCCCCCCTTTGCCTTGTTGTTAGTTTGGCATATTGTATAATGTCCAAGTGTCTTCAAATGTTTTTGACGATGCCAGGAGTTGGTCTCTCTTCTGGATTTTAATCATTGTTTTGGAAAAAAACCTGTTTTATATTAGGTTGTGGGTGTTCCATGATTAGTTTACAACGTATAACCCATATGGCATAGTTCAAAAACACCGAGAGACGTATTATTGGGTAGGTTTTAGTATTGATACTATCTTTCAGAGATGAGATCAGTTGGAAATCTATCTTGGTGTTGGAGAGTATGATTTCTCGGATCACTCTGAATCCCATACATTGTGAGAAAAGGTGTTCCAATGTCTCATCGCCGTTCATGCAAATGCTGCAAGTAGGGTCTATGTTATGACCACGTTTGTAAAAGAGGAAGTGATTAGTAGGTAGTCCATTAATGTTGTATTTAATGAGGAAGTCTAGGTATTTAGCCTCTAGACTCCATCTTTTAAAGTTGGATACCAGTTTCTGATTATTGTAATAAAATGTGTTGATTATAGGATGTAAGATTGGATGGAGGATTGTGTATGCTTGCCATAATGATATTTTAAAATTGAAAGTGGAGTCATTTATTGGGCAGTGCTCTTTGATAAAGCTTGTGTTTCTAGTGATCCATGTTTGTCTGTCTGGTGGGAGTCGGTCAGTGGGTGTTACCTTTTGAAGGAAAGTTTTTTGGAGAATTGTGTTAAAACCATATGATGCTACCAAGTTGTGTATGACATTGTGGGTTTTTTGGTAAATCAATGCCTGAATGGAGTGGAGAGCAAGACCATTTAGCTTTCTTGGTCGCTGAGTGCCTTTGAGGCTGATTGCGACCGTTTTACCTTTCCAGAAAAGCCTTGAGCACAAGCCATTTATTTTATTTATGAAGCTTTTGTTGCATTTGATAAATGGAAGAAAGTATGCTATTTTTGGCATCACATTCATGTTAATTAGTGCTACCTTGCCAGGGAGGGAAAGGTAGACTTGTGACCAGGAAGTGATGAATTTGTTTGTTGTTTCTAGGATGTTATCCTGAATCTCTTTGGTCATTGCTGTGGTAGATTTGAATATGGAAAACCCAAGATATCTCTGTGGCTTGGCAGAGAAGAGGGTGTTAATTTTCCTTCCTGAAACAATTTGCCAGGAGGCAGACTTGCTGGGGTTGAATTGCAGCCTGTATTTCTCAGTATAGCGGCTTAATATTGTTTGTAGCAAAAGAATATGTTTTCTTGATGGTAGGATGATCATTACATCATCCATGTAGGCAAACGTGTTGAATTCTCTACTTAAATTGGGTATAAAAAGACCTGGTAGATTTTTTTCCAAATCCATCAGGAGAGGATTTATATATGCAATGAAGCATAGGGCACTGAGGGGGGAACCCTGAGGGAGAGAGTGTCGGTTTAAATCCGGAGGTGATATTACCATCCATAGTGATAAAAATTTCCCTGTTGTATAGTAAGTTGCTTATGATCTGGACAGCAGCTGCAGGAACATCATACTCGGCCAAAATATTTAAGAGTATGTCTATATGTACCGAGTCAAAGGCTGTAGCAATGTCCAGTTGAATAGCTATTGGCCCTGACTTCTGGTGGATTTTGACATAGTCAATGATGGAGATTATGTTGCCCATTGCATGTGCAGTAGAGGATCCCTTCTTGGCATATTGGTTGTTAGATATGTGCTTTAAGACATTTGGTTGGATGAGGTCTTTGATCACAGACTCTACAATTTTAATTAGCAGGGGTGTCATGGAAATAGGTCTGATGTTTGAGAGATCCATAACCTGATTTTTTTTTTTATAAATGGAACTAGCGCCACTGGGTAAAGGTTAGGTATCACTCTATTACCAGTTGCTAGGTAATCCACCATCTTCTTCATTATGGGAATTGCAAATTGATTGAGGTGTAGGATTAGGAATCTGGGAATCCCATGTAATCCAGGATGTGCACCATCTGGAAGGGAAGATATTTTCTGTTGGAGTAGGTTTTCTGTGTTCCCATGTAGTGCCTGTGGATCAACTTCAGACCAGGATTGTGTGCCATTGAAGATTGCGGTTTGCATTCTTTTCCGGAAGTGCTCTTTTATTGTGTTCATCATAAGTGTTCCCAGTAAGGTTTTCCCATCTGCAATGATGGAGGTGGGAGTGGTTTTGTTATTTTTCCCTCCAAGTGGCCATCTCAAGTAGCCTTTTGGTCAGTGATGTTGTTGTGATAAATAACATTTGGCTCTCCTAATGGATAGGTATTCCGCCAGGGATTTTTGTCTTGATCGGTATAGGTTTTTAAGACTATATATATCTTGTGTTTTGATAGGTTGATTTTGGAGCATCTGAAGCTGACTCTCTATTTGTAGAAGATCTCTGAAGAGGCCATTAGGGCCTTTGACTTTCATGGTGTGGTGTTTTAATATTGTCTGTAGGATGCCTATAAATGAAAACCAGGCTTCTTCAGCTGGTCTTGAAAGGATGTTGATTTTGTGAAAATATATATAAGATTCGGACACTATGGCCTCTGTTATGTTTGATTTTGTTACCATCCGCATGGTTTTGTGAAGAGCCTCTGGGGTTGGGAGGCCAGCCATGGTTTCAAGAGTAACTACAAGGGCCATATGGTCCGAAAACGACACCGGTAAAAGTTTTGCATTTAGATGAAAATGTAAATCTGGTGAATAATATAATAGGTCTATTAGGGTTTGATGGGATTTGGTGTAAAAGGAGTAGGATCCGGGAGGAAGGAATCCTTCCCCACACATCAAGTTTCTATTTATCAGTGGAAGAAATTTTAGGTTAAAGCGACCATATGTGGTGTTAAAATCTCCCAATATAAGTAAATAGCCTGATTTGTTGCTAAGGATAGCATTTAAAATCTGAATTATTTTGTGATAGATAGTAGGATTGTTTGAAGTGTATATATAAGCTAGATTTATGCTGTAGCCCCAATAGTCTATTTCTAATAAGATTAAGTTGTTATCCAAATAGAGAATACAGAATTTGTTTGGAGGAAATTTTTTGTTAACTAATACTCCAACCCCTCCAGCTGCTGAATGTCCAACTGAAAATTTAGTGAAGCCCATAGTGGCAATTAATGTTTCTATTTTAGTGTCAGTGTTATTATGGAATTTGGTTTCCCCCATTAGAAGGATGTGGGGAGAGTTAATGCTTATCCAATTTCTAATTGCATGAGCACGGGCCAATGAGTTGAGGCCACGGACATTAATCCCTGCAATTTTATAGTTCATAATATAGTGTCCCTGCCCCTCCAGCCGGCCCCAGGTCTCGGGGAGAATTTGGAAGTAAATGACTATAATTGGTTTCTTGATCTGATGCTTCTTCCAATGAGAGTTGATGTAGATTTGATTCCATGAGTACTGGAAGGTCCTCATTTTCCATAGAATCTGGTAATTCCAAATAGGGATCATCTTCCATTGGTGCTGAATCTGTATCAGAGTGCTCAGAGGTTTTTCTTTTCTTTTTTTCCCATGACACTTTGTGTTTATTTTGTGATTTTTGTGAATCTGGTTTTAATGTAGGTAGTTGTGTTATAAACCCAGAATTCATATCGTCATCTGAGCTTGATTTATCCGGAACATCTGATTTCCGTTTATTAATATTTGGTATAGCTTGTCGTGTTAGCTCTACTTCTTGTGAAAGATCCTGATTCCAATGTCCAGATAAACCATCCTTTTCCCCCAGGTTTTGAGTTTTGGTGGGTGCTGGATTGAATTTTTTCCTTGGTTTATTGGTTTTGCTACTTTCTTTTTGAGGATGTGGAGTTATTGTATTTTGTTTACTTTGTGACTTTCTAGGTGATTGGGTGTTATTTTTGTCTATTTTGATTCTGGTGTCTGTTTCTTCTATTGGAAGTGATTTCAAGTTTGAAGGATTGTCAAGCATTGATTCATAGCCCTTTTTTTCCAATGTTGTACTGTTTATTGACTGAATATTATCTGTGTATTGATTTGAAATGAGATGAGGTATACTTGATGTAGTTGTTTGTTTATCATTTCTATTTTTGGTTGTATTGTTGTGGAATTCCATTTCAGTTTGTTGGGAAAGATTTTCATCTTGATCTTCATCTCTAGATATTATGTGGTCTGGTGTTACATCTGTGGTAGTTGTGTCTATAGATTCGGTATAGTTTGATGTTGAAGCCCTGTGTTTATCAGTGTGGTTTTCAATATTGTCTGTTTTAGGTGACTGTTTGGTGTTTGTAGTGATTGTTGTTTCTATATTCTTTCCATTGCAGCGGTGGAACTTGCCTTTCTTTTGATTGCAGATAGTGCAGATACGTGCCAAACAGTCTTTTATAAAGTGTGTCCTTTGTAAACAGTGAAAGCACTGAGGCCGCACCCCCCTGAATGTTAAGACCATTGGTGAACCTCTTGCATTAACTACGGTAGCGATGTCAGTGGGAGAAACATTTTTTTTCATGGCTAGTGAGAAGATTGCTGCGTTTGATATTATGTTTCCGTTCAAGATGGGGTCTGGAAGGAATTTAAATTTTGATACAGTGCCGTAGGGATTGAGGATATTTTGGAGCTCTTGTTCAGTGAATCTTGTTAGGCAGTTTTTGATTTTCCCTTGTAGTATCATAGGTCTGTTCATTTCTACAGTGCAAAGTATTTTATTTCCCAGTATTTTAATATTGTTTTTAAATTGGAGCCTGTCTGCCCAGGTCTTAAATTCTATTGCCACATATCTGTCATTAGGATGTGTTAGTATTTGATAAATCCCCAACTCTGAATCGTGTTGTTTAATTACAGAATATAAATGTTCCATGGGGAATTTGTATAATGATAAGTTTTCATTCGTTACTGCTAGGATTAGAGTTTTGTCATTGTAATAATTTTGGAAAGATTTATAGAGCATGTTTGGAATAGTTTTGTTGAAATTATAGTTTATGTTTTGATGCATTTCATCGGTAATATTATTATAATTTAATATCTTAATTGATTGGGGGTGTTGATTGTCTTCTGGTGTGATTTCTCTTTCATATTCCGATATGCCTATAAGCATTTCATTAATATTGCTGACCGAGTTAGTCTCTGCGGTTTTAACGTCTTTGTTGATACTTAAAGCGTTAGCGTAGGATATAGATTTTTTTGGAAGGGTTTGTATTTGTGAGTCTGTTTTGAAATGTGCGAACGATGTAGATATTAAAGGTTCATCTAGTTTGAAATTTTCATTTGTTTGTGAATGGGTTTTATTGATTTATTTTTTATCTGTTATTTCGTTTTTTTCTCCCGAAATACTGTTGACAGTCTCTGGTGATACAGCAGCGAATTTGGTGACCTCTGGTGATTTAAAAAAATTTTTTCCCCTTCAGATAGATTTTGCTGATATTTTATTTTTTGTTCCAAATTATTCTGAGAGTGTTTCGCGGTTGTGGATGAATTGTGTTTATTTACTTCTCCTAAAGGAGTTTGGGAAATACGGTGAGTGTTGTTACTGTTTTCGTATGTATTATTAATATTGGCTGTTATTTCGCCCGATGGGAAACCAACGCTATTGCATATAACTGACGAAGTTTGTATAATTTCTTGCATTTTAATGTTGTCAGCAATTATTTGGTGCTTAGCATTAGGGAAGGTTTTTGATCTCAGATGGAGCCTGAGATTTGTTATTATAGCTATGAAGATTTCGGCTATCGTTTCTGTTGAACGACTGAGTGTGACAATTTAAGCTTGAATTGCTATGTATATTATCTATATCATTATCACATTCCATATTTAAATATATAAAACTTCTCTTACCTTGTATTTAGGGGTTTGGAATGGGGTTTGATACCCCCTTTCCTGCTGATTTCAATTTTGAGGAGAGCTATCGTTCATGTTGTTTGCTGTTTAAGAACCGGAAATAACAATCTCTCTTTTATACAAAAAAACTTCTAACAATTTACCTAAACCCATTAAGCATTTATTTTAATTACACATTAATTTAGATTCCTTATCTACTCCATTAATTCTATTTAGAGTAGGATTATATTTTTTTATATAAAAAAATTCTTTTACCATCCTTTCCCTGTAATTTTTAACCCTTTCCAACATTAAAAACTAGACTTAGACAACATTTATATGACAAAAATTCAAATATTTACATTCATTGTAAAGGTTTAGGTCATAAAGAATTTAATATTAAAATGTTGGAAAGGGTTAAAAATTACAGGGAAATGATGGTAAAAGAATTTTTTTTATAAAAAAAAATATAATCCTACTCTAAATAGAATTAATGGAGTAGATAAGGAATCTAAATTAATGTGTAATTAAAATAAATGCTTAATGGGTTTAGGTAAATTGTTAGAAGTTTTTTTTGTATAAAAGAGAGAGAGAGAGGGGAAAAAATGTTTATATTTGTTATATATTCATTTAAAGTTATAGTTTAGGAATGTAGTTTTATGATGGGGTTTAGATAAAAAAGGGGGAGGTTTTTTGGAAATTAGAGTTGGTATTTAAATTTGTATAGAAAGTTTCTTGGATGATTTTAAGACAGATTAGTAACTAAATAATGTAAAAGAAAGAATAATAAAATATAGCAGTGGGAGAGAAATGTAAGTAAAATATATTTATATATGTTTAATATGTTTGTTACTGTTTATGTTAATGTAAGAGGAAGTTTTTATGTAATTGAAGTTTATTTATTGATGTGTATTTAATATTGTTGTTGCAGATCCTTGAAAATGACTTTATGAGATAAAAACAGTTGAAACGGAGTTTTGTATATAAATGTATATATATGTTCAGTATTGAAAAGAAAAAGGAGGATTTTTTATTTGTTGATATTATTGTAGAACATATATATTTTAAAAGAAAAAGTGGATCTACCATTGCTGTGTTATTATATATGATATTGAAAAAATAATGAAATTTTTTCGTATTTCATTTATTATTAAATTACATCTTGAGGCTAAAACAAATCATATAATAAATTATTTATGGTAATCCAGTATTTACCTTGCTATGACGTAATTAGCCTGAAGGCACACAACTGTAATTATCCGATATTTGCGTTGTCGGAAGAACACATGAACATTGTCATGGCAACAAAGAGACTGACATGACTAATTCTAGAGATTTGATTTTTTGTTACCTTGCTATGACATCATAAGCCTGAAGGCATACAGCTGTAATTATCCAATCTTTGCGTCGCCGGAAGAACACATGAAACGTTGTCATGGCAACGAAGACGCTGATATGACTAATTCGAGAGATTTGATTTTTTCATCCACAAGATTTTTTTCGACCCGCGAGATTTAAAAGTGGATTTCTTCCTATTTGTTGCATCGTTTTTTTTTCAGTGCAGCAGCGTTTTTTTCCAGTGATTTCATTTTCAGTGTTTTAATAGTTCAGCAATTTTTTTACCATTTTTTAAAAAGAAATCATTACTTTCTCAACAATTGTAAGTAATTTACATGTTATTTCTTCTATGATATTAAGTGGATGTATTTTATATTTTATTAATTTTCCGGATTTTCTGAAAAAAACTCCCATAAGAAAAGGCACGTGGTTTGAAGGCTCCAGAATATCCTTCATAACGGCTCTCCGTTTTATATATTGTTGGTCCAGAGAATTAACGTCTATCCTATTTTGTGCTGACCAGTTAGAAATGGCGGACAAGACTGTGATTGACTGGAACAACTATCTCCGCGAAGTATGTGCATGGAAGCTGTTACATAATGAAAGGCGGAAAATCGGAGGCCCTAACACAATTGTGGAAATAGACGAAACTCTATGTGGAGGCGTACCTACAAAGATGGTCATTTTGGTGCAATTCTACAACATATAAGCCAGTTCAGTCCACCGCAGTAATCGTTATTTGGGTAAGTACGCATTTTGTTGTGATATTCATCTTTTATTTTCCTTATAAATTACAGTAGTTTTTATTCGTAGTTATTTCTACTAAAAAAAAATGCATACATTTATATAGTACTTTTAAGATGACTGAATTATGATTAATTATGATTTGTAGACTCACAGTTTTCACTTTATGATGTGTTTTTTTAAAAAAGACAAAATTATTTGAATACTTGCAGAATTATTACTTCTGGATTCGCACTTTATGACACATTTTTTAAAGAAGACAAAATTAATATTTGTAGACTCGCAGTTATTTGTAGATTCGCAGTTTACCTTTATAATAGGTTTTTTTAAATTTATATAGTACTTTTAAGATGACATTAATTTTGTAGTGATATTTATCTTACATTTTCCTATTTTCTATTTTGCGTTTATTTATCTTACATTTTGCTATTTTCTATTTTGCGTCCAATTTTAGTTAATTGTTCATGATGCTTATATTACTTATAACTTTTTCTTTTTTGCTGCATATCACTCTATTTTGTGTCCTATTTATTAATATTTTTTTTCAGGATTTGTAGTGATATTTATCTTACATTTTCATATTTTGCGTCCAATTTTAGTTAATTATTTATTCATGAAGTATATATTACTTTTAACCTTTTTTTGCCGCATATCACTATTTTGTGTCCTATTTATTAATTTTTTTTTTTTCAGGATTTGTGGACTGGCAGTTTTTACTTATTAATTTTGTAGTGATATTTATCTTACATTTTCATATTTTGCCTCCAATTTTAGTTAATTATTCATGAAGTATATATTACTTTTAACCTTTTTTTGCCGCATATCACTATTTTGTGTCCTATTTATTAATTTTTTTTTTTCAGGATTTGTGGACTCTCAGTTTTTACTTATTAATTTTGTAGTGATATTTATCTTACATTTTCATATTTTGCGTCCAATTTTAGTTAATTATTCATGAAGTATATATTACTTTTAACCTTTTTTGGCCGCATATCACTATTTTGTGTCCTATTTATTAATTTTTTTTTTCAGGATTTGTGGACTCGCAGTTTTTACTTATTAATTTTGTAGTGATATTTATCTTACATTTTCATATTTTGTGTCCAATTTTAGTTAATTATTCATGGTGTATATATTATTTTTAATCTTTTTTTGCTGCATATAACTCTATTTTGTGTCCTATTTATTAATTTTACCATTTTTTTTTCAGGATGGACGCCGCTGGCATTATTCTGTACCACGTGTCTTTTTCTCCGTTTTGACCTCATGACCCTGTACCACGTGCCTTTCCCCCGCTCTTCGTTTCTATGACGACATTACCCTGAGGGCATCCTATTCTAATCTAGCGATCTTTGACGTAACGTCACCACGTGATATGCTGAAAAATTTTAGCGATTACATTTGTCCGCAAATCACTAGGTGACGTTATCTTAAAAATCGGGTGGTTAGAGTAGTATGCCGTCAGGCTAATGACGTCATAGCAAGGTTAATACTGGACTACCGTATTTATAAATAAATAATTGCCTGATTTTACTGATTATTTTTTATTTTATTTATTAATATATCTGTTAATGCAAGATTAAAGTGTCAAAAGCTGTTAAGAAAGACCATAGTAACTGTAATCACCTTCAGAAATAATATAATGAATTTTAGCTAAAGCTTACAAATTATTTTAAAATGATAAAAGTCATTAAAAAATCAGTCATAGGTGAAAAAGATTAATTGGAAGATAATATATATTTACTAAAACCAGCTTATAGAGATATAGAAACTAAAATCAACAATTCAATAGCAAATTTTTTTTAGAGACACAGATATGTTTGCAGAATACCATTAAAATTGACTCATTTAGAAGAATTGAATATGTAGGTAGTTTTTTAAAATGATATGAACAATGTAATTATTTGAAATGGCAAGAAAAGCTATAGAAGAGAATGTATGTCTTAAAAGATATAAAAGATCAACTTGATAGTGAGGAAAAAAACATGGATGATATCATGAAATATGCAAAGAAAAACAGTGCCTCATACAATAATGACAGTGTCAGTGAAATGCCACATATTCCAAATGAAAAAGTGAGACATAGATTTAAATCTCTAGGAAGTTAAACTTCCTAGGATGATGGATTTATGTAAATAATTTAAATAAAAAAAAATAGAGAAATTTTTGACCAATTTATATCTAAATAATAAGAATATAATTGTTAACTTATAAATACAATAATTATATTTAAGAAAAGTGGAAAAAATATTGATAATTACAAATTGTGTAGAGAAAAATTTGGACTCAAGTCAGTCAAAAACTTTTTTTTAAAATGATTATAGCATGGCCAATCCACATATGACCAATGAGTGTGAGTTGCCATTTTAGATTTGTAGTTTAATAAAAGACATTTGTCTTTATAAATATTCCAACTGAAATGAAATCATAACATTATGATATAAATCCAGAATGCTTTAAAATTCTGAAGAATATTTATTAAAATGCAATTAATATATGTAAACAACATGTTGACACTAAGAAGATTGATATTGGCAAGAGTGATTATGTATTTTTCAAACTTTTAACTACAGTTTTTAGGAAGGTATTTCATACATTAAAATGGGAAATAAATTTAATAAAAATAAATAGAAATTATTTAAATGATGTGGATTTATCAAATGACATGTATTTTTATTTTACAAATAATGCTTCAAAACTGTTGGAAATGGTACAAGAAATATCTGATGAGATAAAAAGAGTAAGAATAAAGATAAATAGTAAAAAAGACTAAAATAATATTCAGTGAATTTTGAAAAGAAATGTTATAGAATGAATTAGAAGAAATTAACAATTATATGTTTCTCAGTCAAGTTATTAATAGTCTCCTAATGCTTACTTAAATAGATTTAATAGAGAAGAGCAGTGCATATATTATAGATTACCATAGCATAATCTGTAGATGTATATTAAGATTAATGAGAATGAGCGAGATAGAGCTGAGCTAAACATGTTAAAATTTAAGATAATAGATAGATAAACAGTTGAAATCTTAAATTGAATTTTCAAGAGAAGTGACTTAGAAAGAGACTACATATGAATGAAATATGGACTTTTGATTGGGTAATGTGGCAAAAGAAAGTGCTTATTAGAAGACTGTGCATATACCTTTAATCTTATTTAATTTTTTAAATTTTGCATATATAAAGTTCACCTCTTATTGTCTACTTAGTTTATGCCAGTTTTACTTTTATATTTATATTGTAATGAATAAATAGTTCAAAAATAATATATATATATCTCTAATGGATAAATAATTCTATACATAACTTTACTAGAAGGCATCACTAGATAATAAATCTAGACTTTTTTCCAATAACCTGTTGTAATTTAATATTGATAATTGATATAAGAAAATACCAAAGAAAGAAGTTAATTTTACTAGCAAAGTTACAACTATAAACAATATTGAGAAGTTATGAATTACAAAATGAAACTATTCGAACTAATAATAAATCTTGAAGTAAAAGACAAGTTTACTCAGCATGAGTTACATTTAGTCACCTATTAATTTGGTATATCAATATTTTATAATTGAAGTAATAATCAGTAATAAAAGAAACAAAATAATTTATTTAAAAAATAAAATAATAATGTCATTGTGATAGTTATCAATATCTAAATTAATACATAAATTTAACAAACACGTATGATCAACAATCTGAGACATTGCTAAAAACACTTATCTCCATACCTAGTATCACAATAATCTATACATTGAGGGTTATAAAATTAAGCAGTAGGTGAAATGTTTGTTATGTAACTTTCTGCTACAATATTCTAGGTAATGACATAAAAAATAACAACTATTCTGAAAACTTCATATCTAAAATATTTAATTCTTCATCATTGCCATATTATTTATAAAGATCTAAACATCACCCATGCTTAAAAAAGTAAAAATGAAATCATTACAAAATTAAGCCATATGAATTTATAACTGGAATTAACAAATAATATCAATAATACCTCAATTGCAAATACAGTATCAGTTAAATTCCATATATCTAAAATAAATATAATCATTTAAAATTATAAATATAACTAAATATTAGATTATATATTTCATAATCTGTATTAAAATGTGTACGTCTATAAAATAAAATAATTTGTTATTTATTACACGTATTATTTTGAACATTATATTTAAAACGTTTTGAAAATATTTGTATATAGCTTTGATAATTACGCACATAGTGATCGAGCCAATATTTAAGAATTATCACTTTAAAATAATATTAGTATGATATTTATTTGAACAACAATTTATTATAAATAAAAATATTTAATGAAGATTTATAAATTTTGTTGTTTTAAGTTATTTATCATTAGTGTTATCCAAATTTATGATCTATCAGACAATCTTTTACTGTAATGGCGCTTCATTTAAAATATAGAAGATACGCCTAAACGAATATGTAGAAAAAAAAAAAATGATTATGAGGTAATCCTATTGATGATGAATGAAAATAGGAAGTTGGTTATTTATTTGAGTATTGATTCCCAACTTCTTGGGATTAAAAACTTTATTTAATAGATCATTTTGGAGAGTTTAAAATTGAATGTTTTCCTTTATAAAATTCTGCGGCAGATTTTTTCATGTTATCAAAACAGTTTTCTTGATAATAAATCATTTTTTGCTACTTGCCAATAGAACCATAGATAAATAATGCTTCAGTCTATTTTAAAATTATTTAAAACTAATTGCCAATTCTTTAAAATTACTATTTTAAATTAAATAATTGAATTTCTTTTTAAATTATTGTTAAATAAAATCAATTTTTATTTATAAAAGTTGTGCATAATGTCTTTCAGTATCAATAATAATATCAACTTAATATTTTAAAATATTAATGATGTCAAACTTATAAATTAATAAAATTTATTTCTATACATTTAATTAATTATTTTATACAGCATTGGAATTTATTCCAAAGGACTATACTATTTCAATATTTAAATTTTTTTGTTTTAAATGTTATTTTATTAAAATTAATTTATTAACTATAAGGTTTTTTTTTTTTAGTATGAATTATTTTAAAATCAAATAATAAATCACTATAAAAAAGATTGATGAAAAATATTTGCCATACAAAAAAACATATCAGAAATTTATTCCAGTTTTGAAATATCTTTAGGACTTTTTATATACTATTATTAATCCTGATGATTAATTAGGAATTATTTTGATATAGTCTTTTATTAGTCAAGAACATTATTAAACAGTGCATCATATTTTTTTTTTGTTGTTTATTTATTAATTCTTTTATCAAATGATCTAAGATACTTATAGATAGCATATAACTGATAACTAAAAATATTATGTACATTATAATTGTTGATTTAATAAAGGTCTATACAACCATAAAAACAAACTGGCTTAGAATGTTTGAAACTTTTAAATTATTAGCTTAGATAAGTTACAAGAAAGTGACTAATAATCAGAAACTAGTTGGTGTTGGTTGCCACTACTATCTGGTGTTCATTAATTATTTTTTTTTTTTTGTTACTCATATATAAAATTGATGGTTTTAGAGAGAATGATAGACTAAATCATTTCTTTTAGAACAATTACTAGCTGTTACTTGCAGTAATGACTTACAATATTCATAAAGTCAGTCAGTCTAATTGAAATAAATTTTTTTACTGCATTTCATATTGTGTTCACATAAATTTTGAATGTCATCTCACAAAGAATAAACATCTTTTATAAAGGAAAAATATTTAAATTATAATCATTGTCAATTATTGTGCTCTAAAATGATAAGAATATTTTTTGTGAATCAGAAAGTTCCTTTAATTTTCACACTGTGGACAGTAAGTTTTTAAGAATTCTAATATTTTCATTATATATTAATCTATTAACATAATTATTTATCTAAATTAGATGTAAAAATTTTATTGTTTAACACCAAAAGTTATGTAATTGATACAAAGTTGGATTTCCAAATGCAAAGAGATTCAAAGTTTTTGCATTTCATTTACTTTGATGTGCATATCTCATAACATCAATTTTTATAACTTCATAGTAGATCATTCAAAATTAATTCTCTTTCTCATAAACACAATAAAAACCCTAAATGGCTTTTTTGAAAGACTTATTTCAAATTTGTTAAGAATTCTGTAAAATGTAAAACCTTCTAACAATATTAATAATTTTTCTTTGAAATTTGTAATGGTGAAAAATCTTAATTTCTAAATGTGAAATAATTGTGTGCTAATATTAAATTCTAAGTGTAAGTAATTTCAAGGAGTTAACCAACTATAGTTGTCATATTATAGTGTCATAGTTAGATCTTGATAGTGATATATTAGATTGTTTTTGTTTTTTTTTTTTTGCTTACAATATCTTAGTTTAATATTTTGTTTAAGTTTTTATACACAACATATCTCATCAATATACTCAACTTCATACTTCGACCAGATTTGTAAGCTTTCTGCGAAACATTAATATTTTCCTATATATTTTAACTGTTAGCTTTTTTTTTTTTGATTCTTTCAGAAGAGTTATTATGACATTGCATATATACTGAGAAATGTTTCTGTATTAAAAATAGAAGAAAAACATTAAGTTAATTAAGATATTGATATAGCTGTACATTTTAAAAATAATTAATATTTTCCACAAGCTTTAAACTACATAAAAAATGTTTAAATTTATCTATTTACTTATGGTGTCATATATGACCCAGTAGGTTATATTATTAACATCTGTAAGAGCATTTTTGAAATTTCTACTTAAAACAGTGACTTAAAAACTAATGGAATTCACTATTACATTAGATACATATATTGTAATTTAGCAGTTTACTGTATATAAAACATTTGTCTTTTAAATTAAGACTTGTATGAAGCAAAATAAAATTTCTATTAAAATTAGAATTAATTAATAATTGAATATCTTATTTCAGAATTTATTTAATTTACTGAAAGCATTTGTTATGAATTTTCTAATCGTTCATATGATTTATTTATTTATTTGTTAATTCATTGTTTTCTTATATATGTCTAATAATGTATAATTGTAAATTAAGATGTTTCTTAAATAAAATAAAATTAATGTATTTTACTTTTATGTTATTTTTTTTTATTATTTGGAAAACATAGCAATTTTGTTTTTGGAATACAAACTTTTAAATATTTAACTACATGAGTACATAAATTTGTTCCTAAAATCATAATATGCGTGAATAGAAGAATTTCTAATATAAATTGTTGTTAAAGTCATTACTTTTTAATAAAAATAAGATTAAAAAAAGATATCTCTGAAAAGAAAGATTGCTAAAGTGCTTTTTAGTCTTAGTCATGCACATGGTATGATTAACAAATAAAAATTGAGACTAAAATATATAAGTGAAAGACTAATGGTTATCATTGACATTATTAAAAGATTGAGTAGATCTGGAGATATATCTAGAAAAGATGACAATAAAAGGATAGCTATAATTTTAAAGTAAATACTAAGAAATTTTAAGATATCTAAAAAGAGACTACATGTAAGATGAAATAATGGAATTGTTTGTATTATGTTGTAAAGAAAAGCTATGAATAAGAAAATTTTAAAAAATTTAGATCATTATCGTGGAATTGGTCAATAAGAATCGAAAATAATGTTTCATCAATACTACTTGATAAATAAAAATATTAGTCATTGTATATTAAAATAATACTTTGTGAAGTCTTAATTTGATTTGTTTGTTTTTATTTTTTAAAATTGTGCAATATTCAATTAGTAAATATATAATGATATAAATTGAAACTTTTTTTTTTCAGTTGGGACAAAAAGAATAATCCCTATCCTTGGCAGAAAATGAAGCCCACAGACCAGTATAAAGTAAGTTTTGTTATAATAAAGTTAAAGATTATAAATACATACATTAATTTTTATTTTATAATTGATTAATCATATTGCTTTGTGCTATATTAGATTTCACTATTATCGTTTTTTAAATGTTCTACTGATTTTTTTTTTTTTTAATGTGTTAAATTTTTGCTTTTTATTAAAAGTAATTAATAAAAAATTGAATGTATTTGTAGAATGCTTGAAAGTTGTTGAATTTTAATCAGTACTACTTTATCACTTAAAAATAAGTACTTGCTGAAAATTCTGTATTGTGTTTTTTTATTAATATTGATTACAAATATATTTTTAAAAATATTTATTTATACTGATTTCAATTTATCATTTTAATATTTTTCTTTGCTAATTATTTTATATATATTTGATTGCAAAAAAATTTTTTGTAAATAAAAAAAAAAAAGAAAACTTGTATTAATACTTTTTATATTATTATAAATACAATATTTTACATTGAATATAACTTTCATTGAATGTTCTTTTTTTTAGTCTTCATTACATTAGTATTATTTTAATTTGATATCCTTTTTCTATTGTTTTATTTATCATCTATAGCACCCATTCATAAATAATAATAAAAAGAGTGAAGTCAAATTGCTCTGTCAATAAAGATGGAAATATGGTTGCCCAAACACACAATCCCATTATCACATTTATTGCAGAGGTGACTGATAGCATAAGTGACTCATGCTAGATCCTGTATTAAATGAAATTAAAGATGGCAAAAAAAAAAAGTGGAAAGAGAATGAAAGAATATCGATGATTATTGCAAAACATTTATAATTAAAAGTTTCTTTAATTTCACCACTAATTATTACTAACAGATACATATAGAAGTGAGGGGTTAATTATTCCATTTAACATGAATAATGTAAAAGCAAAACTTTATATTATATAAATTGCTATGTATCCAAAATATTTATTGAACACTTATTTTTGAGACGATATGCATTTTGTTCTATATACAAAAACTACTTTTTCCTTGGATCTGTCGATATAGTTTATTATTTTGTTTTATATAGAGTATAGAAAAATACTCTAATGAGATTTTGAGGTTACTATAAGTGATCAAATGATTAAAATCCACAATAAAATTATAGTAAAAATAATTATTAGCTCCAGCTAATTCTCTATATCTTTTTTTTTATTTAAAATAAATATCTGCAGTGAAATAATGCAAACCAAAAAAGTGGTTATAATTCTGTAATAAATGTAATTTACAAATGCATAAATGTTGAAGATAGATGAAGATATGCTAAATAATATAATTCTCGATTAAAGGGCACTTCTGGATTGCAAATGATAAAATGATTTGGGATGTTTTAATAAATATTTTACTCTCAGATATAATTTGAATTCTTGTAAAATGAATATTTTAAAAGAATTGAACTAATAATACTTTGCTATTAAATTTTATTTTTAAATGTACTGGTTAATTGATTCAGTTAGGAATAAATATCACAATTTGAATTCAATTAAGATTAGCAGAAAAATCAGTCACACAAACTTAACAAAATCATATTTATCCTATGATAAGTCAAATCAATAATAGTATCAAAAAAAGTGGCATTCTATCAATCAAAGAATTTAATTATACTTTTAAAAAAAAAAACAATTTTTAATTCTATTTGATTCAGTTGCTTGGATCCGTAGACATCTGAAGTATAATAGAATCTAATTAATGTGGCATTGTTTACTTTGTTTAGTCTCATTAACATTGATAGATAATGTATTATTATTTACACTAAAAGTACATTGTCATAGGGCTCTTTTTCCCCCTTTTTGAATTGATTTTAACTTTTTACAAAAATATCTTTTCTTCAGGCTTCCTTACAGTTGAAGATGACCTCAACTAAGTCTCTTGTATTTTTTCTCTTCCATATGTCTCTACTTATAATTTTTTTTTTGACAGATCATTCCTTCTCATGCTATTTATTAGATCTTTTTTCCCATTGTTTTCTTGAAATAACATAACCTCTGCTATTATTTGATTATCTGAAATTTTAACTCATTCAGAACTATGTATTATACTTTAAAATATATTTATTTATTATCTAATTATTTGTGTTAAATATATTATATATTGAAATATATAGTGGTTTTTAGCTTGTCTAATCTTCATTATTTCTTTTTATTTACATGTGTATGTATGAATCCATCAAACATCACATTATCACCATAAAGAATGGTGATCATGTGATGTTTGTTGGTTTAATACCAACCCTGCTCAATAGGATTATGGTGACTGTGGTTATTAAAGAACCAAAGACACCAAAAAGTATGGATGTTTTACTGGGTTCAGATCTATACACCTAATGAGCTTAGCTTGAAAACATTATTGTGTTTTTTATTTTGGGCTCAAAACTTTATAGTTACCTAAAAAAAAGTAAAAGGTGACTGCTGGAAATTACATTGGATCCTAAGATCTAGGTGCAGTGCTTTCACATCCAAGGCTCCTCACTGATGAAAACCACAAGCTAGAAACTAGTCTGGGGATATTGGATGAGTAGGCATTAGATAAGGATTTTATGCCCAAATCTTCCTGCATTCATTGATTACCCTGGTTTGCACTGAGTGATGCTACTAAATAGAAATTTTTCTTCTAAATGTATTATTTAAAAGCAGTGGTGTTTACTTTTTATATTTTAAAAAAATTTATAATAATTTTTTGTGTTATAAACATATTTGAAAAAGAAACGAGTTCCATTCTAGATTTAAAATTCATTGCAGAGATTATGAATAGAGTATTGCAAGAAATATTTGGAAACAATGTAGTCTTCAATTTTTTTCTTCTGTTATGTTATGTAGGTTACAATTAATAAGGTCAATAATATGAAAAAAAAATTAAATACAAAATTCTGTTTGCTATTGACTGTTATTAAATACTATTAATGATAAAGACTTCAAAATTCCTTAGCAATATATTATTATTTACACATATTTATTTTAAAGGTTGTGCATGTACAATCATCATCATCATCAAACATTATCAATTCACTGCAGGATGAAGGTCTCTCCAAGTTTAATCCATCTTCTCCGATCTTTAGCTTCTCTTCTCCACAACACCCCTGCACATTTTCTTATTTCATCCATCCATCTCACATGTGGTCTCTTTCTGGGTCTTTTACAATCTCTTGGAATCCAGTTTAAAATTTCAATTGTCCATCTATTATCATCTCTTCTAACAATATGTCCAGCCCAACTCCATTTCAATCTTTTAATTTTTTCAATAAGGTCAGTAACACCTGTTTGTTGTCTTACCCATACATTGCGTTTTCGATCTCTTCTTGTTACTCCCAACATACATCTCTCCATACTCCTATGAGTGGTCTGAAGTCTCTGTATTGCTCTTCTATTAAGTGTCCAAGTCTCAGATCCATAAGTCAGAACTGGTAAAACACATTTGTTAAAAACCATCCTTTTCAAACACATAGGCATATTTCCTTTTAGTATCAAGTTATTTCTACCAAAAGCACTCCAACCAAGTTTAATTCTATGATTAATTTCCTCCATTATGTTTCCATCTGTATTAATAATCTGACCAAGGTATTTGTAACTGTTAACTTCTTCTAATTCTTCATAATCAATCTTTATTTTCATATTTTGAGCAAATCGATTAAACATTACTTTAATCTTTTTAACATTTATCTTTAGTCCTACTTTCCTACTTTCATCTGCTAACTCCTGCAACATTTCCTGCAGCTCTGAAGCATTATTTGCAAAAATAACTACATCATCTGCAAAATCTAAATGACTTAAATACTCTCCATTTACTTTCACTCCTTTAGTTTCCATTTTAATCCACAAAATACTTCTTGCAGCACTGCTGTAAAAAGTTTTGGAGATATGGAGTCACCTTGCCTTACACCTTTCTCAATGTTGATTTTTCCAGTATCATTATGTAATCTAATTGTTGCTGTTGCATTTTTATAAATATTCTTTAGACGTGTGCTCTTCCGATCTCCTGGATCTATACCTTGATGATCCAATGCTTTAATCACTGAAGAAATGTGTATAGAATCGAATGCCTTTTCATAATCTACAAATCCAAAACATAATGACAACTCATATTCATTTGTCCTTTCTATGACTTCTCTCAATACCTGGATATGATCTATTGTACTAAAACCACTTTTAAATCCAGCTTGTTCTCTTGGTTGGTGGAAAACCAATGTTCTCTGTAGATGAGTTGTAATTATCTTGGTAAAAATTTTATATAAAACTGATAAAAGGCTGATAAGTCTGTAATTTCTAATATCTTCTTTATCACCTTTTTTAAATATTAATATTATTACTGCATTCTTCCAATCTTCTGGTACATCTTTATCATTTAGACATTTGGTATATAACTTTGCTAAAATTGTTTCTATTTCTTCACCTGCTTCTTTTAATATATCAATTATAATTCCATCATTTCCTGGAGCCTTTCCTTTCTTCATACATTTAATTGCATGTCTCACTTCTTCATTTAAAATTCTGGGCAATTCGGAAGATGTAATAGATATAGGAGGTACTTGTTCTTTATTACTATATAATTCTTGATAAAAATCTTCTACCAATTTCATGATGTCATCTCTCTTTTTAGTAATAATTCCATCTTTTTTTTTTATTGCAGATATAAATTTCCTACCAATACCAAAATGTTGTTTAACATTCGTGAGACTTTTACTTTCTTCTACAGCTTTCCCTGCTATTTCACAGTTATACTTTCTTATATCATTTTCAACTCTTTTCTGTACCATTTTACAAAATTCATGATATTCAATTCTTTTTAATACATCATTTTTGTATATCTTCATATTCCTTCTTTTCTTCATAAATTCTCTAGTTTCAGTAGAAATTTTATTAGTCAATTATTGCTTTTTTCTACCAGCTATCTTTGTTGCAGTTTTTAAAAGTGTATCAGTTATTTTCATATTAATTTCATTCAAATCTGAATCATGTTCAAAATCTCCTAACACTTGAAATCTATTTGTAAGTTCTAATTTAAATTCAGTAGAATGTTTCTGAAGATTAGGAATATCAACTGTAAATATTGTTTTTCTTAATAATTTTTGTCTCTCTAGTTTTACATTAACACGTAACTTACACCTTACTAATCGATGATCACTTCCTGTGTTAAATTTATCAAGAACATTACAATCTTGAAATATGTATTTTCTGTTAGTCAAAATATAATCCAATTCTGCTGTACCTTCATTTGGATGCTTCCATGTCCATTTTCTTTTAACATTTTTCTCAAAAAATGAATTCATAATATAAAGTTTTTTCTTTTTCTGCAAACTCCACAAGTCTATGTCCTCTCTCATTTCTATTACCATAACCAAAATTACCTACAGCAATTTCATCTTTCATTTGTCTACCTATTTTAGTATTAAAGTCTCCCATAACAATTTTAAAATGTTGTTTACTCTGATCAAAAGCCTTTTGTACATCCATATAAAAATCTTCTACTACTTCATCACTATGAGAACTTGTTGGGGCATAAACCTGAATTATCTGCATCTGGTATCTGCTATTAAGTTGTATAACTAATCTTGCCACTCTGTCCGATACACCATCAAATCTCCACAATATTGATCTTCCACTTTTTATTTATAATGAATCCTACTCCACTTGTATTTCCAATATGTGTGCCTTTATAATAAAGTATATGTCCACTTTTTAAATCAATTGTTTCTTCACCTTTTCTTCTAACTTCACAAAGTCCAATAATGTCCCATTTAATAAAAGACAGTTCTTCTTCTAATTCTTGCAATCTTCCTTCACTTGAAAGTGATCTGCAGTTGTAAGTACCTAAATAAAAAGTCGTCATCAAATGGCAGCCTGGGTCCGCAATCAGGGGATTTTTAGCACTCTCTGCCTTCGGCCACCAACCGCTGCCTTGGTTGATGACATTACAGCCTCCTGGGAATAAGGGCATGTACAATAAATATATTTAATTCACAATTGAACTAACTCATATTATTATAATCCTTCTATATAGATCTTTTTAAAGGAAATTATTTATAAACTAAAAATAAGTTGTTTCTGTATTCAGAAGAAAATTGATATAGTTAGAAGGTATAGAATATTTTCATTATAAAAATACAATCAAACTTTTTTTTTCATGTTAGATATGATTAAATCAATTTGAGACAAAACTAATTATCCCAACTGTTAATTTGATTTTTAATAGTCATTAATAATTGAGTAACTAAAGTCAAATTCTGGAAAAGAATATTATTGATCAGTATTCGTTATTGCAAAAATTAAGGTGCATGCATTTATCTATATTATGGTATAGTTATCACTATCGTAAGATAATATTTTTGTTGATTATGCAAAAAGGATGAATTAAGATGGAGTTTTGAAGAAAAATAATAAAAAGTTTTAATTAAAGATTAGTCTATCTAAAAGAATCAAGTAAGTTTTTGTTTTGATAGCTTTTTTAACATGGTACCTACTTATTTATTATTTTACCTAACATGTAAATAGTTGATGTTTTTTTTAATGATGTTATAACATAATAAGTCTTGTTTTATTCAAAATGCAATTGTTATTAGTATTTTTTTTTATCTGTTCTTCACAATTGTTTATTACACTCTTTAATTTTAATTTAATGTATTCACTATCTTTATTGCTCAGTTTATTATAATTTAATATACCATTTTATTTTATTTTTACTTTCAAAAATTAATTTATTTCCTGTTTTAATTGAACCTGCAGTCATCATCAAAAATCTGAATATATTATATTACATTTCATCATATGTCAAATATCAACTACAAATACATTTTAACTTTTTTAATTTAAAATAAATTCTACATTCAGTTTTATATAGCTGTTTCTTATAATTATATCATGCAACTATTTTAATTCTATAATAATATACCTATATAATATAATTTATTTTATTTTTTTATAACAATTACTACTTTTAATATAAAACATTATTTTATGACATTTTTGTTATACAGTAATAAATATATTTAATCATTAAAATCAGTCAACACTTAAACAATCCCAATATCAATAACAATCAATAATCTCACTGTTGTCAAGACAACCATAAAGTTATACAGTATTTTATTATTTTTTTATAATACATATAAAAAAAGTGATAAAATATGTTGTAAAAATTTATATTATATAGGCATGTTATAAAATTGTGTTTTATATTAAAAATAGTGACATATTAAAAAACTGAATGTAGTGGGTTTTTTTTTTCAAAATTTGATTGTTGCCAAATATGCTAATGCATAATTTTAATCATTTTAAATCAAAAAAAGTTGAACAAGTATTTATAGTTGACATTTGATATTATGAAATGTAATATAATAAAATATTTTCAGATCTCTGATAAAGGCTTCAGGTTCAATCGAAACAAATTACTTTTAAAAAGTCTAAAAAAAAAAAAAGACATATTGTATCACATAGTAATGATCTTCTGTTAGTAAACAGGATTCAAAATTTTTTTATTCGGTTTATAATAAAATCATAAAGAAAATAAACCTCCAGTCATGTATAATATTATAATAGATTGAAGCCCTGAGATGAGCACGATCAGTATGGTGAATGCATGAAGATTTTAATATACACTTATATAAACAGCGCATGTGGAGGTTCAGTTTCTTCATTGTGATTACAATTATTTCAGTGCTTAATAATATTTTATATTGGTTTATTATTTATTTATTTTTACTTACACTGTTATATGTTTTATATATGTAGGAATAGATAAGAAAAGTTATAATATTTTAGTAATCAAATACTCTGATAAAAAAAATTGCATAAATAATCTTTATAAGCATACTTCATAAGTTATGAATAAGAATATAATTTCAAGATGTCTGCCACTACTGATTTTTAAATAGTATTTGTTTTACAACTTACAGTTTGTTTAAAATATTAATTGTGAATAAAGTTTATTATGATATTAAATCATTAATACATAGAAAGAAGGTCTAGTTATAGTTTCTGAAATCATCCTGATGTTATGTATAAGTTTGAAAGTAGAATCCCCAGTCTTATATTTAAAGTTATAAAGAGTTTATTGATAAGTTTTTTAAATAAATTTCCTCTTCAAAAATTTTACTCTGATAAATGGATAGTGGCAATAAACATTCATCACTGATTCATAAAATATTATTACAAATATCGATAAGTCAGTATTATTAAGATCTTTTTGGAATTTTATGTTACACAATTTAGTAAGTTATAAATGAAAGAGTATCAGTAGTTTACTTGTAAAATAGTTGCTAGAATTATTTATATCTCTTATTGCAAATTTTTTTATAAAATTTTCATAGACTTCAGCAAATGAAAAATAGAGTCATGAAAGCATTAACAAAGTTCAGAACTAGAAATTCAAAAGCAAAATCTATTTATATTACTCTATTTCTGCTATCTGCACTAATATTGACTAATCAATAAGTGTTAGATGGTGGTGCTTATTAAATCTTTATCTGATATTCTGTCCATACTCCAAGACTAGTGTATGGTGTTTATGCACTAAATTCAGATCCAAAACTTATTGCTGATGAAAGCTTTATGCCAGAAATTAATCTGGAGTTATGAATAGCATAATGTGAATAAAGACTTAATGAACACTAGTATTTATTGGATATTCAAGCTTACAACAATTGGCCAAAATGGAGTAATGTAAATAGACTTTATTCCTGAAAAGCATTGTGTAAGCTGATGTTATTTGATGTTTTTTTGAATCTTAGAATTTCATTAGCTGGTACATTCCTAATAATAAGGAAATATTTACTCATAATAACATTCCATATGTAATTGTCATTTTGCATAATTTTTAATCCAATTCTAACATTCTTTTGCAGCCTAATAAATCATCATTGTGACAATTCTTTGCAGGAAAAATAATTTCATGATTGTTTTGTCAATATTTCTGGACATTCTAATGGTTCTCTAATGTTAAATTAGAAAATCAGATAAATAAAATAACAATTAACAAATTCTGTGATTTTATTTGAAGGAACTATCATGATGATTCATTAATGCTATCCTTAGATGTTTACTGGTTTTTTTCCCTTATGTTTGTTTATGAATCAAGTCATGCATTGGCATTCTTCGTCACATTACTTTTTTAGCAACATAATTTATTTTTTCCTCATTTGTAGGGATGATTTAAATTTGATGTGCTCTAAAATTTCTTCATTCATGAAAAGGCTTCTATAATACATAACTTTGTTTAAAATTTACTCAATTTGAGCAATACCATATTTGTTGAAAGAACTTTTATCATGCTGTTTAGCATCCATACTTCATTCACCAGCTAAATATGTTTGCAAGTGGGATTTTTTTTTTTGCAATGTATTTTCTGAACATCAATACTTATTGCTAATATTTTATCCAAATCACAAAATCTTTGTGTGCTATAACCCTAGCTAAAATTTTTGTTCAACTTTCATTAAATGATATATTATTTTTGTAATTCCTTGTTGAACCATTAAGCATCACATGATCACCATCTCTTATACTAGCCCATAATAGTTTATAACAAGGAAAACTCTCCATACAATAGTACCACCCTGTGCCAACCAGAGTGAGTAATCAATGGATGCCAGAAGGCTTGTGCATAAAATCCCTATATAATGCCTACTCATCCAATATCCCCAGACTAGTTTCTGGCATTAGATAAGGATTTTATGCACAAGCCTTCTGGCATCCATTGATTACTCTGGTTGGCACAGGTGGCACACTGTATGGAGAGTTTTGCCTTGTTTAATTCCTTGTTGAGTTTTTAATACTTATTTGATTCCTTACAAATAGATATATTGCATTTATTCCAATCCTGTAGATGATTCCTACTTAGACATCAATCTATTTTTAGTAGCTATGTAATTATTCAAACCATACAAAAAAAAGCCCCTATAATGATGTAATTTTGGATTAGTGTGTTATGATCATACAAATGATACTTGCTAATGAATAATAATTGGTATAATGTTATTACATTTATTCAGTTATATAGATTTAATTTATAGATATCTTTGCTTAATAATTATATATTATATTAAAAAGTAATAGTACTTACTTTTACATGTTATGTATTTAGTAATGATATATTATTACAATATAAAAAATAAAATATATACATAATAATTTTGTTAATATTATAAAATTCAAAATTAAGATTTAAAAAACAATGTAAATAATCTTTTTAAATATTTTATGTATATATTGTTCTTTTTTAGTTTTATGCACCTGTAATTAACTACAAAGAATTGCAACATCCTAGACCCAAATATGATGAGGATGAGAAGAAATAAACCTGTACTTCAACTGTAATTTAGGCCTTCATTGTTATGTAAATAGTATAGTTATGAAGCCTCCAAATATTACTTACAATAAAGATTTATTAAGATACATTCATGTTTTAAATCTTATTTTTTAAAAATAAGAATATTTTACAGCAAGGTATTTGTAACTCAAGGTGTTTGTAACTCAAATTGTAATATTGATATTAATAATGCTAATAAAAAAAAGATTAAGATATTTTATAGCTAAATGTTATTATGCTGCTTTTTGCATTCAAAATAGAAAAATATTTGAAGAAATATACATTTGAAAATAGTTATGTACCCTCATAATTTATATTAATTATGTAGACATATATGACACACACACATCTATTTGAAATATTCATTTTCACAATCTTAATATACTTATAACTAAATGTATATTAAAATTATTCATTAAAAAGATATAATACTGCCAAAATTTATATTCAAAACAAAATATGTATTTAAGTTATATTTCAAAGAGAATTGTGTAGGTTAAAAAAATTTGTAATTAGAACATTTGCCATAACTTAAAAACTTTTATCAAATAAAAATTGAAATACATTTAAAGCATTATGTTTCAGTAATACATTTTTTTTAAAAACCATAGCTATGATAATAAATAAATAAAATATCCCTTATATGATTGTCTTTCAAATTACATAATATACATAAAATTTGTTTCATATTGAATATTTTCTTCTTGGACGATTTTACTAACTAATATTTATATTTATAATACAATTGTTAATAAATAATAAATGATCATTAATTTTCTATTTTATTATTTTTAGTAATAATTGTTATTTTTAATTAATATAACAAATTTTATTCTGATTCTACAAGTTTTTTTTAAATGGCGTCATTTATTCCATACATATTTATGCATAATTTATGAATGCTGTATTCTTATAACAATTAAGCTGATAAGACTTTAATCGTTTTGTATAATATTTTAATTTTTTTAAAATTGATTAATATTTTGTGTTAGTACATATATCATTCACATAACAGGCAAAGTTTATCATTGTTCAAAAGCGATCTCTTTTTGAGATATAATGTAAAAATAGTTCCTCCTTAGGTAAAAACAAAAGTATCTGTGCACAGAATGCCATATGCCTGGAAATTTTATTTCATGATATGACATGAAATGGGTTTTGCCGAAGTTATGGGCTGTGGCTTCTCCTTTATTGAAGTCAGGAATCTCTCAGCCATTATGACCAGAGAAACCTGTTAGCAACCTTACCTTTCCATTCTCCACCCTAGTTTTTCCCATATTCTTCTCTATCCCATTTCCACATCATCATCTTTGTTCACTCTATGGCTTTTATATCTAGATGTCCCTATCTTTTTCCAAACCCAGCATAAAAACAAAGAACCCACTTTCTGTATAATCACTTTGTTTATATTTATTTTTCCATAACTTCATTATTTGTACTCTTTTTGCTTGTAAGCATTTATATTGAATTAGCAGATGCCTAATATTTTTTCTTACATAATTTGCAGACTAAATCACCTACATTTCTCCATTTATGTGTATGTTCCCTTGTTGCTAATGATCCTGTCCAAGCTTAAATAGTAAACTACTTACCTTGTTATTATCGTAAATTAACTCACACCCAATATTCTGTTTACTTCTATATATTTAAAGTTTTTTTACTCTCCATACTAGTTCTTTATCTCTCCAACTCCATATTTTTTATTAATGCATCTATTCTTTTATCCCATTGTTTGCCGCTATAACATTCAACAACTCCTAACACAATCATCATGACTCTTATACAAGTATATTGATAGTCTTTATCCACATCTTCTGCATATCATACTACTTTTTTCACCCATCTTGTTGTTTGTCTTTTACTTGTAACCCAATTAAATACTATTTTGGTTTTTCTCTTTTATCCATAAATTGCAATCTACCATATTTATTTAATATACAAAATGCCCTGTATTTGTTTCAGTATTTTTTTATTGTCCATCTTGATCAATTAGTCATCTTTTCAAATTATAAACAATTAAATTTTTATTTATGATAATATCTTTAGAATAGTTGCTTCTTGTTTACCATTATATATATTTAATTCTTTAAAAAATTTTATAATCAAG
The DNA here is from genome assembly GCA_028023455.1 of Epiperipatus broadwayi. Classification (NCBI taxonomy): domain Eukaryota; kingdom Metazoa; phylum Onychophora; class Udeonychophora; order Euonychophora; family Peripatidae; genus Epiperipatus; species Epiperipatus broadwayi. Next base: position 992,667 of record JAQFVV010006299.1, read on the forward strand.
ATATTTTATATCTTAAAATTTCATTCTGCTGCATATTAATTTTAATGTAGATGTAGAACATAATAGAAGAACTAACAAATCTTAAATTTTTATTTATCATTATTTATTCATCTAGAAATCTTTTGTTTATTAAAAATCATTACAATTCTTGATTGCATGTAGTCATAATTTTTACAATTTGCACTTCTTATATTTTTAATGATCTTTTGTATTATTTTCAATAGTATTTATGAATAAGCTTTTTTTTTTTTTTTTTACAACTAGTGAAATCACTAGATAATTTATAATTTTATTGTATTATTGAGTGCTGTCATATCAACAGACTATTGGGGACCATATAAATACTATTTTTTAAATTGTCTTATCATCAATTTGATTTTTTAGATTGCTTAAAAGACATTAAATGATGGAGACCATACCATGTAATTGCTTGTCATCCTCTTGATTCTTCGCTCAATTTTCCAAGCATAATATCTTTATATGAATTAGATGTTCTTTTGGCATGATCAAAATAGGACATTAAACTATAGCCATTCATATTTCAAGCCAGAGTTCATAAGTGTTCTCCTTTTCTTATGTAAGTCTTTATGAGCACTGTATTTCAAGAACATCAATACTTTACTCTTTTTTTTTTTTAATGTTCACTTTGCATATCCATAGTTACAGGAAACAATATCTCAGTTCTCTTTTTTAAAAATGTTTCCTACACTTACTAATTTATTGTAAACTTTTTTTTTATTGAAATTGTCTAGTGTTAATATGTGCTGAATTTCAATATATATATACTTTTATGTAAATTTATCTGTTTTTAAAATATGACTATTATCTAATAATATCATTCATAGAGTATTCATGTTCATTATACCAATTTCTGTTTTAGGTATAACAGATTGACATCTTTTTAGTAGGAAACTATCTACTTTTTATATTAAATGTATACTATTTATAAATATTTGACAAATTAATAATTCTATTATAATTTGTTTTGATGAGCACATTTTTTGATTTTAAAACAAACTAATGTGTGCATATGTAACAAGTCATAGGTTTTCTCTCAAGCTGCCTGAAGTGCTGTCTGAGTCAATGCATGTGTCTTATTGCAATATAGTTTGGTTATTCACCACAAAGAAGACATTAGCATGTCTGGCTCGTAAGTTATGATATAAAGTGAAAGAGTGTTTCATACCTTCATATATCATTGCACCATCACAAAATCTTGCAAATTATTTTAAAATGTTTGTGTTATTCATAGCTTCACTGCCAAATACAATTTAAATCCTTTCAAATGTTTCAATAGCAGTTTTTTTCCCAAATTAAAAAAAAAAAAAATTATTATTATGTTCCTTTGATTAAAATATGAATTATATTGTCATATTTCATTTTCAACTTGTAGTCTAGAGATGCTACCCTGTTTTCCCAAAAATAAAACCTAACCAGAAAATAAGCTCTAACATGATTTTTCAGGATGATGACAATATAAGTCTTAACACTAAATACAAGCCCTAGTTAAGATTGTCAGTCTTCTCTGAAAATAAGACTGGGTCTTATATGAATTTTGACTCCAAAAAATAGCTTAGGACTTATTTTCAGAATATATCATTTTTTCATGTACAAAACTATACATTTATTCAATATTAGTAATTTCAACTGCACATAAATAACTTTTACTACTGTTTAAATATGTAACACTTAGGATTATAATCTTATAATAGAACATTCTCATTTAATATAAGAATATAAAAAAAATATTTATGTTTTGTTAAATTTGTAATATTTAATTTAAAATAATATATGAAACAATCTGATTTGATAAATTTGTAAACTAAGATCGTTGTTAATAAGTTTCAACCTTTTTGGTTGGTCAGATGAAAGAGGAATTCTTATATCAGATTGAATGAATTGGTATTGATAAATTAAAATTGTATTTCCAATTTTATTAGAGTGATAGTTATGAATCTGCCTACAAAATAATTCTGAGTAATATTTATTCAAGTGCAAAAATCTATACATTTATATTTCATTATTTTATAATTCAATACTTCCATCATGTGTTTAGACGAGCTAACAATCTTAATTAGGGCCTTTATTTGGTGTAGGACTTATCAGCATCATGAAAAATCATGCTAAGGCTTATTTTCTGATTAATTGTTATTTTGGGGGGAAACACCGTAATACCTTAAGATTTTTGTGATGAATAGCTAAACTGTTATGGCAGAAAATTTGAAGATCTTTTGATTGATATACACTAGATCAGGAAAAAATCCTTAATATGTTTTAAAAAAATTATTTACAAAAAACGTAATAAAGAATATAATAATAATATCACAATTTTTCCAATAGTATTAGTAAAATATGTTTTTAACTTTTTGTGTGGAATATTTGATATTTATTTTCTATTCATTTATGTTATGAAACAAATTTCATAATAGACTTTTGTAGCCATTTCTCTAGTTTTTAATTCATTATGACATGTCTCTAAAAGAAAAAGTCAAAACATGTTTTATTATTGTAGGAAATGCCAAAAGATTGGTTCATCTAAACAAATAAATATATTAGTCTGAAAGTTCTTTTTCTCATTAATATATTATATAATTCAGTGGATATTAAGATGCAAATGAAAAGTTTAAGGGATATGACAACTTTGAAATATATCCAATAAAATTTTTGTGATCTGAAGATTCCATTTCTTAACCATATTCATACCCCATGGATATGTCAAAATGTAATTTTGAGAATTTTGATCAATCATGGGATGCCTTTTTTGTTGTTTAATTATCTTTCTAATTTGAGTTTTTAATGATTTTTTTTTTCTGAAAAGATATACATTTTTTGTTCTTTTTAAAATTTCATGGAAAAAAATGTGAATTTATTTCATTGCAAATACTGATTATAAATGCAATGTCTTCATATGTATGTGACTCTGAGGGCTTGAAGTAATGACACCTTTATGGGATAAAGTTTTTGTACTATCTGTGAATATACACTCTTTTTCATTTTTTAGTAAAAAGAGTTTGTTTTATGTGTAGCAGTACAACTCCAATCTAAACATAAGCAATTTTATTTCTACAATTTTTGCAATATATATTATTGAATATATATATATATAAATAATGCTTATAATAATAATAATAAAAAAATCAAACTTATTTCAGTGTAGCAACTGATTCTAATTTTTCTAAAAGAAAGTAATCTACTTTGTAAGCTGTAGACATTTCCACAAGGTATATTGCACTGGATCAAAAAAAAACAAAACAACCCCTATTCAGTTATCACCATGTGTAGAAATGGGATATATGCATCTTGAATAATGTTTTTAGACTTTCATCTTGCCACTTTTTGTCTTTGCTTTTATATATATAGCTATTGCTTTAAAATAATTTTTTTTTTTTTTTTATAAATTACAATTTATTTGTTTTCTTTACATAATACTTGATTTATAATAATTGTTAAATATATATTATTTATTAGAAAAATAAATTTTCTAGCAGAATCCTGCAAGCATTGAAGAGTGATTGCTAGTAAAAATGAGTTGCCATGACAACTAACAAGTTAATTATCTCATGTAGGTCAAGTTATGTATCATTTTATTAAGAATTTGAAGAAGAATGTAATGTATCTGCCTATAAAAATGTAAGTTTAAAATTTACTTCTCAAAATTTAGAATTTGTAAATCTCTGTAAAAATAAGAATTTTTGATACTCATCTTTTAGCTAAAGATGCCGCTCTATGGCGCGGTTTTCGCGGCAAAACATAAAAATGCTGTTTCCACGGCCGACACGTTCGAACCCGCGTTTTCTATAATACAACTTTTTTGTTGTGCTACAGAATGCAGGCCGCTATGTCGCGTCGCAGTACAGCATGTATGTTGCATAGCAGCAAATACATTTCCCGAATTCGCACAATTTATAAAATAATTACGGCTTGATGAGAGAGTTTGTATTTGAATTGTATTGAAATGTTGTTTTCATTGGATTTTTTTTTATTTTAAACTATTGAAATGTTCAGATTTTTTAAAGCAATAATTATAAGACTTTTTACAACGTACTGCATTGAACTTTTATTTGGAAAATGTTAAATATCTATGTTTTTATTGAGTTGGAATTAGGTAATGTGTCAAGTAATGTACTGTTAGTAACATTCCACGAGACAAAGAAGATTCTACCGTCTGTATATTTTTGAAGTAAAAAAGAGCAGTACAAAAAAAATATCCAGTAAGAAAAGTCCAAATATACAGGTTTTTTTGTAAATTTCATAAAAAGCAAATATTATAAACATGTTTAATAAGTAAAGAAGACATTTGTATGTGTTTGTTGTTGTTTAAAAAAGTTTGAGTTTCTTTCTTTTGTCCAAGTACGGTTATGATTTTGAATTTTTTTATTTTAGCATTACAAACAACAGAACACTAACCCTAACAACTTTTATTACGATTATTATTTTTTAGTTAAACAACAACAAAAAAAGTCGTAACACAAGTAAAAAAATATCCGATAGAAAATTGATAAAAAAAAAAAGCCATAACACAAGTAAAAAAATATCCGATAGAAAATTGATTAAAAAAAAGCCGTAACACAATTTAAAAAGTACACGATATAAAAAACACGAATCAAATTGTAATTTGTTGATTTTATTTTACATTTATTATTATCATTTAAATTGTATACGTTAATAAAAAATATTTAAAAAAGACGATTTTGTTTTGTTTTTATTTTCGCATTACAAAAAAGCACAGAAAAATTATTAAAATCAACGGCCCGTGAATGTTCATATTTTATAGTTTTAGCGTGAAAACGGCGCCATCCAACGGCATCTTTAGCTATAAGACAAGCACCAATTTTTAAAAGTGTTAATTTTTTTTTTTTAAGTATTAATTATATTTTCTCAGCTTCATTACATTTCTTGATATTTGCTCTTTCTAACAGGCCAATCATAAACTTATACTTAGTCAATACATTGAGAAATTTAACCCTCACAATGCAGTGGTGACTGTGCATACCCTTAAGACAATATGGTATATACGATGTACTATGATATTTGACAATAAGAAATTCAACTGGATGAGAAAACTCTATAGTGATTGGGAAACTTATTTCAATCAATGTGAGATACTTGCCAAGGAAGATGAATTGAATCTGGAGTGGTCCTGGAATAACTCTTATGTGAGATCATCAGATAAACATTTGTCTTAAATAAAAGTTTAATTCTTATGGGTGGCTTACTCCTTGGGTTAATCAATCAATTTGTTACATGCTTTGCTCATTTGAGTTGCATGTCTTAGAGTCTCCTTCTAGTATAGTGATACAAGTCAATATTCTTGAGTTGAAGATAACTAGTTAATTGTCTGCAAACTTTTTGCCTTAATAATGGAATATATCAAATTCTTTGGGTTTTGGTATACAAAACTGTAACATATTTATCATTTGTTTAATTACTTGTATAAATTGTAAATAGTTATTGTGTTAATAAAGGTTTTTTATTTAAAAAATTTTTATATTTATATAACGGTCCAATTCTCTAAAGTTCATTACGGTGGTTTTTATGGGTCAAGAGCATTAAAGAGAGGAATCTGATTATTCTATCAAACACTTAATGTTTGAGCTATTATATCAAAATAAAGCATGTATATCTATCATAGTTATCTTTCATTTGATCTCTTATATCACTGGAGCTGTTAGAATGAGTGATCATCAGACACAATGTTAATGCCAACCAGATTCTAAATTACTTCTTGGCTAGGTCTTTAACAGTGATTGCTTCTTTAAAGATATCCAAAATTCATATCAACTGAACTGCTTAACTAAAATTGAAATGCATGAAGATTCTACTATACTTGTTACTAAAACTTGATTCAAGATTGTCAATCGCAACATGTAAATGTGAAATATATCATTTCATCACTGTTCTACGTACTTTGATTAAGTGTAATAACTCATCTAATATAAATATTTTAGAATAGAATTGGTGAATAAATGATTTTAATTTTGGTCAAAGTATTTGGAAAAGAATATTTGAAAGTTTAAGAATTTCATTATTTTAATAATGTAGGATTTATTACTATAATATATCTCTAGGTGACTATTAATGTTTAAGATTGAGAGTATATATAATGCAGAAAATTTTTGTAAAAGGTAATTCCGCATTGCAGCCATCATAAAGATATATCAAAATTTTAATAAAATCAGTTCATGTATTATTTTCATATCTAGTGGAGTACTATGAATTTTATTTTTTAAAATTTATTTTGAAAATTAGTAGTGATTTTAATTTAATTATACATTACTTTTGTTTTTATTAATCTTTCTCAAGTTAAATAAGAATGATCCTCTTCTTAAAAATATACATTTGCATAAATTTTAATTATTATTATTAATTTAATATCAGTCTGAATGTTTATTAGTGTGGTTTTTGCTTTGTAATAAATATTTAAAGATATGATAGAATGAAAAAATGTTAATTACTATATATATATGTTTGTATAACTACATAGATAGTTGTTTTATTAATTGAATCAAATTTGTTCTAAAGTAATATCTACATGAATAGTATATTAAATTTTACTTAATTTTACCCTCTTAACTTCTAATGTAACCAATTTTGTTATTTTATAGTTGAAACATTTCAATATTCAAACTTTTGATAGCCTTTTTTTATTTTAAAATTTAATAATGCAAAATTCATAAGATAAATTTTATTAGCAAGAGATTATTTATTAAGGGTATTATGATGGAGGAAAAATTAGATTGGGCATTTCTTAGAGCAATTATAGAATATATTGGAAGGGAAATCCAAATAATATATAAAATATCTTGGAATGATAATAGATGAGAAAATGTTTTGGAAATATATTAACATTTCAATGAATAAATTAAATTTTTTTATAGCAAATTACAAAGTTTGATACTTTCTCATAGAATGTTCTTGTTAGTATATGATTCTTGTGTTGCTAGTTTTATATTTAAAATTAGAGAAATTAGTTATTTAAATTATTTATGGAAACCTTTTTCTATATAAAGTGCAATTAAGACTTAATTGAATAATTAAAATTTGGGATAATACTTTCACCTTATAAATATATAATCTTTGGAGAATAAAACAAATATAGGAAAATGTAAAATATTGATCTAAAAGAAGTTTCTATGAATACTGTATTTGGAAAAAAAAAAAAGAGTGAAGGAGAAAAGGATTGTGGAAATGATATGCAGAATTTGTCTTTTGATAGGTAATTAATGGTTTTTTTTTTTTTAATTAAATGAACAATCCTATTCTCATTGATATAAAGCAAAATAAAATTGATAGAACTTCCGAACTCATGATTAGTTTAATGTTAACTTCATTGTAAATGAGGATATCTTTTAATGTAGGTATTAAAATCTAATATCTTTCCACTCATATATATATAAAAGCACAGACGTAAACATTGAGGAAAAATATGTAAATGATATACTTCATATTTAATAAAGCTTTATTAATATGTGGATTTAAAAGAAATATCAATTTCTGATCTAATGATTTAAGATTATTTATATATTGAATGATTATTGTTTGAAATAATCACTCTGTAAATTATATTGCATTTGTAAATTAAATTTATCCAATATATATGTTACAGATACTGCAAACTTAAGATATTGTGAAAAGTACCTAAGTATGCTATAGAAAATAAACTTATTCTGTTAATGAATTGAAAACTAAAACGTTAAACGTATTAAAAATATACACAACAGGTGAAACAATTTTAGTATCTTGAATTAATGGGATTCAATGACAAAAGTCTTCATTAAGAGCTAGCTCTGATGATACTCAAAATAACTTATTGAAAAGATAAGTATTCATGATTATGTCATGACTACAGTAAATGGAAATGATGCATTAATTTTTTTGCTGCAATTTGGTTTTTACCTTGCCTAAAACTTAATTTACAAGTTGTCTGGGAAATTTTTATTTTGTACTTAGACTTAATTGTAGACATTCTACACAATATCTGTTTCACACAATACTAGTAATATAAATATTATTTTTGATGATTTTATATAATTAAACATGTAAAATTTAGCATATAATAAAAAGATATTTATAATATATAGACTTTCTCTTACTTCACATTTTAGAAAAGGATTTTATCTTCACATTTAATGTGAATATATGCATATAAAAGCATCTATAAAAAATGGTGTTTTTTTTTTTATGCAAAAATTTCCGACTGGTAAATTCTGTATGAATGTTAAATGGATTGTTGGAAAATATTTATCTCAATATTTGGGTGGGGAGGAAGGCACAAATAATTGATTGCCACCGTAGTTGAATGTTCTTTCTATCTTATTACAAAAATTCTAGAAGCTGTAACTCTGGTAATGCGATTTTAATGGATTGCTAAATACAGTGCATTGTTATAACTAGCAGAAAAAATCTTAATTATTGCAATTTTAATTGAAAATATAATTTGAATCAGAGTGGACTTTTTTAAGATCGTCTTTTTTTCCCCTTCTAAAATTTAGAATATAGTGTGATTTGAAAGTATTAATTACTGTTTTCAAAAAGTTATAAAAACTAAATGAAGATTTAATAATTTTATTTCATATATATATAAATTACTTAGAAAAAAAAAATAGTAAAATATTTATGAAACTTAAAAATTGAAACACATTTACATATATATGTACATCACACATTCTGCTAGTAGTAAACTATCTAGGCTAATCATGGAGACCATCTTCAAACAATGGCTCTGATTTTCTTTATGGTCCATGTAATTCATGCTTTGTGAGATAATAAACATGATTTTTTAAAAAATGGTTTAAAAAAATTTGGTTTTAAATACAGTGCTTTTGAAAAAAAGGTTATAACAATGTCTGATTTACAATGAATAAATTTCACATGGCTTGCTTTTCTAAAAGATTATCCATGCCTGATCTAAGCATTGAAATTTCTTTTGCATATTTTAAATTTGCATTAGTAGCCTAGTGGAGGCAAAGTAAAATTTTATTCTATTAAGTAGTACTTTTTTTTTTTTTTTTTTAAAGAAATAAAAACTGTATTTTAATTGCTTTTCATGCCATGCTCCTGTGATGCTACCAGCAATGATTATTGTTTTCAATTATTAAAAAGTATTAATAGAAAGTGATAGAGCAAGAGTAGCACAACCATGGAATAGAGTTCCATAATCTACCATTGTACTATATTTGGAATTTATACTAAGTTTTATGCTCATCAATAATAACTTAATGGCCATTGATCGATTTAATATATGTACATCTTAAGAATGTAAAAGAATTATTAAAATTTATAATGTAAGTATGCTGTTAAACAATGACAAAAACTAATGTCATTATTCTTTGGTGTAGTTATAAATAAATACTTTATTTGCTTTGTGACAAAGAATATACATAATTTTAATTTTTTTTTTTTTTTAATATTTACACAATGTATAAAGATTAGAAAATATAAATGAGCGGAAAACAATAAAGAAATACCCTTAAAACTTTTTTTTAAACATCTGTTAACATTATATATTGTTGTACCAGAATATAAGTTATGAAAATTGCAAAAAAGAATCGTTAAATATGAAATTTACTCATTTTGAGAATATAACACTAGTTCCACATTAACCATTCTTTTATATAATGTAAAAATGATTTTCCTCTTAGGCGAAACCAGAATTTCTGTATGCTCAGCAATTCCGTTATTCAAATCAAATACAGTGCATACAATTATTTAAATAATACTGACATCTAACAGCAGTTTTTTGAACAAAGATTAAATTCGAGAGGGGGCCGTTCATCCATAGATATTCCATTTTTTATTCTTGAATGATTATTTTAGAACATTACTAAGTCACTTTTTAACAGTATCTATTATTTCTGGGTATATCTTTATTCAACTTAGTAGATTTAAAAAATTATTTTGTAAAACAATTCATTTGATGTTTGTTTTAGAAATCATTTTAGTTATTTAAAACTTATACATAACTTTGTGTAATCAAATTCTAGTGTATATATATATGTGTGTGTGTAAGATTAATAGTTTTTTTTCCTCTTGAAAATTCCTAAAATAGATGAATAATTATTGTTTTCTAAATTTTCTTCTCGTTACAATTTCACCATGTGTCATTATCTAAAAAAGAAAAGAAAAATTACAAGCCATTAATAACATGAAAAAAAAAAAAAAGATTAAATATTTTTAACAATGAAAATAATCTAAGAATCAGCTAAGATGCAAACAAATTTTGTCTCAATTTGGGTCAAATAAGTAAAACCCGAAAGAAAATTTTATTTCAAATTAAAAGTTTGTTTCATTTCTTTTTATAGTCCATTAAAAGTAACTGATTACAAAAATACATTCTCACTCAAAGTCACTGTTCCAACCGAATGGCGGACGTTGCCATGAAGAAAGCGACCAATTTTTCAAGATCATTGATAGCGATTTTTTTTTCTGAAAACGAAATAGTATACTTTATGAATAGTATGATTAACAGCTTAGGAGGGCATGTGGCATTCTCGTAAAAGAGCAAATATTAACAATTTCGTTAATGTAATCAATTTTTTACTTTTAAAGCTGAGAATCGATTTTAAAACCTTTAGCTCTAAATTTACCATTGTGCTACACTGCACAGGCCGTAGTATGAAAATTAATAATTATCATAAAGATAAAATATTCAGGTCTGGAATCTTAAATTATTAATAACGTTAATTAATCAATAAAAAAAACCTCTGCAGGTAATCCATGAATCTTATGTCATTAACGAGATAATTATTAGAGATTTAGTTTAAAATAGCATGAAAAAATGAAGCAGTCTGCAACTATTTGTTTTTTAATAATTAGAAGATATTAATGATCGACTACCTATGCATCTTCTAAATATAGTATGGATCCATGAAAAAATTTATGAAATCAAGGTACATCAAAACATTTGGTAGCAATATTGGCACAAGTATAGTTTTTTTCCCCTTTGTTATACAATATATTTATCTCCCATGATCTGAATTCAAATCAGAATGGAGCTTGAAGATTTTTTTTAGATCCCATGGCTTATCTAATTAGAAATCCTTTATAATTATTAGCTGAGTGATAAATGAAGTTCCAAACTATATCATGCAGATGTATATTGTCATGGTGAATAAATAAAAAATCAATGGGATGCACTTTTCATTATATATCCTACACTTACAGGTTTTGAGCCCATCATTCACCATTATATTCAGGGAAATCAGTTAATCTATAAGGTTGACCTTACAATACCTAGTACAATCTTGTCAAAATGTTTTAAATTCATTATTGTTAATTACCTGGAGTTTGTTCATTATTAATTGGGAATTTTCTTTTGCATTGAAGTAGATTAACTATATTTTATTTTTAACTAGGAAGAAGCAGAGATAAACAATTTCTTGACATATAACTATATAATTGAGAATTAAATAGTTTTAGAATAGATAGCACAAAATTAAGGAGAAAAAATTTTCCTGTTGATCTGATAATGGAATACGAAATGGATATAGAAAATCTTAATTCATTTTCATACAATATTTATGATAACATGAATGTAATGACTGCTATAATTGCAATAATAAAAATTTATATTGCAATTCAATGTTATAGCTGATCATAAACTATATGATTTTATTGTAAATTTTATAAATAGTACAGATAGTGTGATAATTAGCAGCATTCACATGACCAAATTGATGCACAACAAGTATAACCATATGAATCGTGGGAAAGCAAATTTATCATTGTCAGTTACAATCAATAAGCCATCTTTAAAGTTTATGTCCATGCATTAAACCTGAGCAATGATATAATTGTGAAATAATCCTCAGGTCTTTAATTTTATGTATTTTTATTCAATAGAATTTAATTTTAATAATACAATTATATAAAACATTTTTATAAAAATTAGTCATTATATAATATACTTATTTAAGATAACAAGAAAAAAACAATTACTGATAAGAGCAGAAAATTTCAAGAAAAATAGGAATTGAATTATTTATGCATTAATGAACAAAATGTGTGCATTATTTGAAATGAAATGATGTTGGCAAAGAATATAATACAAAAAAGGCACACAAAGACAACAATATTTATGATTTGAAATATAAAGAATTTGAAGTCAATAAATATTGCCAAATATTTTAGGAATGGTTTCTTAATATATACAATATTTCCTTATCCAGAAATAATTTGATCAAAAAATAATTGAAATGATAGATAATTTGCGACCAGTTGCAGGAAATATCTGCAAACATACAGTGCTTTAAAATTACGCTAGAAAGTTCCAATATTGTCAATATGGGTCAAATTGTTACATTTCTTCAGACTTGTGTTGACAATATGAATATTACTGAAAAGTTCTTGGGAAATTATTCCCAATTGCAGAACTACTATAGGAAAAGACATTTCTGATATGCAGAGCATTTTATAAAAATACTAACTTCTGAAAAGGCTCATTGCTATGGCAATCAAAGCTGCTCCCATAATGACAGACAAAAATAAAGAGATTGCATTGAGACTTATAACAAAGTTGAAGGAAATTATTCTAAAACTGCAATCTTTCACTGCATTATTTACCAGGAAGTTCTGTGTCCAATTATTAGTCATGAGTAATGTATTCAAGATTGTGGTCGATACTGTCAATGTCATCCAAACCAAAGACCCCAATCTTCAGTTTGCACAAGTTCTTAAAAGATTTGAAAAGTGAATGTGAAGTACTACTTTGTTAAACAGAGATTCATCTTGTCAATAAAGTTTTATTTTTAGAAAGGATAAAATTCTAAAAATGAAAAATTATCGTGGGTAGAAGATTTAGCAATTTAGTTGATTTATGGGATATTTAAATGGTTCAAATGTCAAACTTCAAGGAATGATAATCCTACTAAAACATCACATGATCACCCTGCTTACACAAGCTGTTAAGACAATAGAAAACTCTCCATACAATAGTGACCCTCGCTGCAAGCCTTAATAATCAATGAATGCAAGGTTTGTGCATAAAATACCTTCCTAGTGGCTCATCCAATATCCCCAGACTAATTTTTAACTTATGGTGTTAATCAGTGAAGAGCACTGCATCTAGATCTTAGAATCTAATGCAACACTCCAGCAGCCATCTTTTATCTGTTTAGTTTATTGTAAAGCTAAGAGCCCAAAATGAAAACAATGTTTTCAATCCAAGCTAATTCACTTGTATAGTCATAGATCTGAACTTAGTTCAGTATTTATACATTTTGATATTTTTGGTTTTTTTAAAAACTATGGGTAGGATTGGAATAAAACCACTAAAACATCACGTGATCACCACTTCATATGCTTACACAAGCTGTTAATACAGTAGCAAACTCTCCAAAGATATCAAAATATATAGTTACTGAAGTGGGTTCAGATCTATATGATTATACAAGCGAATTAGCTTGGATTGAAAACTTGTTTTCATTTTGGCCTCAGTTTTATAATTAATTAAATAGGTAAAAGGTGGCTGTTGTAGGGCTGCATTAGATTCTAAGATCTAGGTACAGTACTCCCAGATCCGAGGCTCCTTGCTGATGAAAGCTACAAGAGAGAAACTAGTCTGGGGATATTGGATGAGTAGGCACTAGATAGGATTTTATATACAAATCTTTTTGCATTTCATTAATTACTAAGGTTTGCACTGGGTGGCACTGCGGTATGGATATATTGCAGTAGCAGGGTTAACATATGGTAATGATGCATTATATGTTAGTAAAAAGATATTAGATTACTTAGAAAAAGCTCAAAGGGAAGTAGGAAGACATGCATTGGATGCAGAAGTATGGACAGCAAGGGAGGCAATTCAAGGAGAAAAGGGATGGTCAAGTTTTTCATATGAGAGATGCAAAAAGTAAAATGAAAATGTTTGGTAGATTGCAGTTTATGGATAATAAAAGAATAGCTAAAATAGTATTTAATTGGGTTATGAGTAAAGGGCAGGTAACAAAATGGGTAAGAAAGGTAATGCGGTATGCAAAAGATTTGGATAAAGAATTTATATCAATATATTTGTACAAAAGATGGGATGATTGTGTTAAGAGGATTATTGAGTGTTATAGTAGTAAGGAATGGGATAAAAGAATAAATTTATTAATAAAGACTAGGGAGTTAGAGAGATGGAGAAATAGTATGGAGAGTAAAAAGAGTTTAAATATATTTAGAAATAAACAGAATATTAGGTGTGAGTTAATATATGATAATAGTAAGGAAAGTAGTTTATTGTTTAAGGCTTGAACAGGATCTTTAGCTACAAAAGAATATACATGTAAATGGAAAAATATGGGTGATTTATTTTGTAAATTATGTAAGAAAGGAATAGAAAATATTAGGCATTTGTTAATTGAATGTAAATGTTTGAAAACAGAAAGGGTACATATACTGAAGTTGTGGAAAAATAAATATGAAAAGAGTGATTATACAGAAAGTGAATTATTGGTTTTTATGCTGGGTTTGGGAAAAGATGAGGGGGATTTAGATATAAAGGTTATAGAGTTGACAAAGATTATGTTGTGGAAATGGGATAGAACAAATTATGGGTAAATTTAGAGTGGGGAATGTAAAATAAAGTGGCCAACAGGTTTATCTGGTCATAATTGCTGAGATATTCTTGACTTCGTTTAAGGAGAAATCATAATACATCACATCACATATAGGTTTCTTGGGCATAGTGGCCGAGAGATTCCTGACTTCGATAAAGGAGAAGCCATAGCAGATCACATACAGTCTTAAAGATAATAATATACGTGTGATACATTGGTAAGTTTTGAATGAAAATTGGATTTATTGCAAATTAGAAAAAAATAAGTATATAATAGACAATTTAAAGATTTTAAATAGTAAGAAGTTTATTCACTTTTTATAGTTAAAAAGCACTTATTTGTATTCAAATGGAACTTTTTGATTTTCGAAATGTTTCCAGATTCAAAGAGAAATTGAAAAAAGTCAGTGTTTCAAAATCATAAAATATCCACAAAAAAAGTTTGCAGCAAATATTCTCTGTTATTTCATAAGCAATTATTTAAGTGAAAGGTAAATAAACTAATACATATCTACATTAACTGATACCAGTCTCAAATGAAAGTCCTATGCTGCTTCTAAATTTTGGCAATCTGGTTAACTATAAACACTCGAATGTCAGGAAAAATAAAATACTACAATTATATTATTTTTTGGGCTTTCATTATCAATTTATTAGTTTATACTCTTTCATTTCTCTTAAATGCTGCGTTTTAGTGGAAAAAAATTTTGTAATATATTTGAGATATATTTTTATAAAATGGCCTCCAGACCAATTCAGTTTGTCATTCCTAGCTGCAAACATTAATTATTTGTAATGAGTGATTTTTTTTTTTTTTTAATAGAAGTGAATTTATTTTAAGATCACATTGATAGATTCCATGATCATTTCTAATTCTTGAGATATCAGCATTAAAATGGTACAGATAGTGAATGGTTTTAATAAGTAATTTTGTTGTAGCATTTTGCTTCAAGACCTGCATTATTTTTGATAACCAAGAGACAACTCACTCAAGAATATATATATATTGAATTCCATGTTTTGCTTGATAGATTAAGATTATATCATTGTTGAGTCTGATAACAGTAAATGCAATGAATAACATCTTCAAGTTTTAAGCCATTTAAATTAGATTAAGAAATGAAAATAACCGCATTATTTCATTCTAAACAAGTTTAGGCCATTTAGTATTTTTTTTATTAATATAAAATCTGGCTGCAGAAAGAAGTTTGATATTAATTGAAAGGAGGCCCTTTTTTATTCCTCTTTACAACTCTAAGGAATTTAGAAGGATAAATTCCTAATATCGATTTCATACATTTTTGCTATTGCAGCTGTTATTATAATACGATTATTAATGTTGTGAACAAACATGAATAGGCTGCTCACCAACTTGCATCAGCCAGTGTGGTATGTTTATTGACTTTTTTACTTCTGAGTTTAAGATCAAGAAACACTATATTTTTCCCTCTCAATTGCCTAATAGTTCTTAACTAAAATAATAATTGAATTTTCTTGAAAGCAGGATGAATATAGATATGAATGAAGATGATTGAAGACTTAAATGAAATAAAAAAAAAAATAACTGATACACTATTAAGAACTGAATAGAAATAGCTAGCACAATAAAGTAGCAATGTACTTGTAAGATTTCTATTGAAGCAAAACAATATTTGAAGAAAAAAAGGAATATATATAAAAAAAAATCTATAAAGAAGAATTGAATATCTAGACTTTTGTAAAATGGTACAAAAAATAATGAAAATTCAATTATGAATTGGCAAGGCAAGTATAAAAGAGAATAAAAATCTCAAAAGTGGTTTCAGAAGGAAATATTTTTCTGCAACAATAAAAAAAGATGTGCTTTTTATTAAAAAGACAGATGGCATTATTAAATGTGAAAAATTATATAACAATAAAGAATAAGAAACAAAATCTCCCCTACAGACACTGCATCTTTTGAATTGCCCAGCTTTTTAAATGAAATGAGATATGCAATTAAATCTATAAAGAAGAGGAAAGCTTCGGGAAATGATGGAATTATCATTGATATCTTAAAAGAAGAAAGTGAAAAAACACAAGTATACCAAATGTCTAAATAGTAAAAATATGCTACGATTGGAAGAATATAGGAAAATCTTTACCAAGATAATTACAACTCTTCAGAGAACTTGTATTTTAACCAATTAAAAGAACAAACTGGATTTAAAAGTAGTTTTGGCACAATGGATCACATCCAAGTATTGAAAGATTTCCAGAAAAGTGCAATGAATATAAGATGCTATTATGCTTTGGATTTATAAATTTTGAAAAAAGCATTTGATTCTATGAGCATTATTATGGCAATTAAAAGATTGAATCACCAAGATATAAATCCAGAATTTTGATATATTCTGAAGACTTAAAATGCAACTGCAATGATTAGCTTGCACAGTAATACTAAAAAGATTAACATTGAGAAAGGGCGATTATCTCCAGAGCTTATTACAGCAGTTTTGCAAGAATTATTTTATGGATTAAAATGGGAAGTAAAAGTGAGCAGAGATTATTTAAATCAGAGTTTGTAAGTGATGTAGTTATCAGATAAATACTATTGTTATTTTCTAGATCATTTAATTTGTTCTGGTTTTAGTTACATCATAGTTGAAAAATTTATCAAGATTATTATATGGAAATTCCCATTTACATGTTATGTATAAATCTGTGAAAATCTTTAAATATATATATCAAGTTAAACTTAGTTGCTTGCTCTCAACATCGTTTATGTATCCTATATCAGTTGATTAATCCCATCAAATATATTAGCAACTTTGTTCCACTGCAGTTTAGAATATATTAATATTTATTATATAATCACTTTTCAAAATTGATCTTGTACCATTCTAAATATATAACTACACCATTTTCAGATTTCATTTTGGGTTTCTTTCATAATATAAATTTTTATTTAGGTTTTTTTATGTCCTTATTTCTAATTTTCAACATTAGGATTTTTGTGGTGGTAGAAATCCATGTTTCATATCTATTTGTACAATACTCATTATAACACTGTATGAAATAAGTTGCTATGTTTTAATCAAGATATTTTCCTCCAAAGTAAAGTACTAACTGTTTTATAGGCTTTTTTGCTATGTCTATTTTATGGATAGCATCCTGATAGAGTGATCCATATTAGATTTCAAATATGTCAGTGAAATCTAAATTCTTTTTCATTAAATTAGCATGCATTGTATTTTACCTAAAAGGGTTTTCTTCTTATGTTTGATTCAATGACTGATATTCAGCTTTTTGCCTTATAATGTGTTTATACTCGAGCATTTTTGATTACAGGAATCAAAATAATTTAAAAAGAGTTGTCAATAATCCAAATTTATTACCAATTTTGATTTGGGCCATGTTAATTTTAAAAATTCGTAAATATATTTGAATTTTATATATAATAGTTATATTTGATGAATAACAGAACAGAATAAAATAGAGAAAAAGAAAAATTTTTAAAAAAAATTACCAGAATGAGATAATTTTCTTCGAGTTCTCTGATGTATTCAACAAAACGGCCCAATTCATCTGTCTGTTTCTGAACCAATTTATTTTCGTCCATGTAAAATACATTCTTTTCCAAATAATATATATATAAGCACATTAAACCTACTAAGTTCTATATATTAGCATGTATATATATTTAAAATGTTAAAAGTTCTATTTATTATAAAGTCTAAAATTAAATATTAAACAATTTATATTAATAATAATTTAATGCCATTTAACTAAAATGTATTGTTATTTTAAATTATTTACATACAAATCAATAAAAACTATATACATATATTTGGGGAAATAAGTGTAGTTTTTAAAAGAATATTTTTATTTACATTAAAAATGAACTATAATGGCAAAGCATTATAATGCAAGCTCTACACAGTTTGGTGTAGCGAGAGGGTGGAAGATTCTGATGCTATAGATCCTTGGTTTGTGATCCAGCTCTATTACTTCTGATATCATTTTTAGTAAATTGCAAAGCTTTGTAAAATAAGATGTTTTGGTAGGACAAAAAATCATAAAGATTGCCAGCAATGAATCTAAATTGAAACATCATAGTACACTTCAATATAACACTAAGAAATTAAATATTAGTATAGCAATATATATATATATATAAATTTCACACATTATAAAATGTATTTTTTTTTTTTTACAAAAATATTAAAGAATTGTACAATTTCTAAGAATGCACTACATGTCAGATGTTTCAAAATCTTGAATTATACCTAACAGAGATTCTTACAAGATAATTATTCAAAGATTATGTGATGATCCAATACCCAAAAGATGGACTGAGTGAATTTTCATTTAAACGATCCCAAGTGATTTTTATTTATTTATTTATTACTGTGAATCAATTCAGAAAACATTAACTTTTGATTGTACCATTCTTTTAATTCACTAAATTACACCAGGAGAGAATTTTAAAGATAAAGTAAAACTAATATTTGTTACAGTTCTAAGTTTTTAAAGATCTTATAGAGTTTTAAATCTGTAATAAAAAATAGTAAATAGATTTTACTAAACTGACAAACTATTAACCAAAGCATTACATTGGATTACGGAACTATAAACAACATCTGCATCTCTGATATATTCAAAAGAAAAGATGTAGAAGCATTATTTCAAGAAAATGGTTAGACAGTCAGAGGAACCCTTTTAGGGGGGAAATTTAATGAAAAATTAATCTAAGGTTATACACAATTATAAGAGCATAAGTAATGAATTATTTGTTTTGGGTAATATTTATAAATAATAACATACTCTTACATTTCAATAAATGGCTATATATATCAGAAATTATCTAAGATTGTATTTCTTTCACCATCACCAGCCATTTGCAAATGAGTTGCCAATTCAACTTCAACAGAAAAACTACTCCAAAGATGATTTCTGATGACTGTATAAACCAATATGTGAATCACAAATACATTCAGTGCGCAAGATGTAATTCTTTAAAAAATGAGTTATATCAAAATATAATGTGGTTCAATTTAGAGTGAATATTTACTGACTTGATAATTAAAATTGTGTGAAAAAGATCTAGATTCCAAAATTTCGTAACAGATTATTTGAATAAGTTAATATTTAGATAATAACTCAGTAGAAAGGAAAATGTTATAAGCAGGTTAAGCAATCACCATTATGATTAGCATTAAGTTGACATTCAGATCAACAAACATTTAGAATATGTATAATAGCTTGTATAACTTAATGCAGAAAAATACAAATAGATGCAATTTGATTTTGGCCTAATGGTAAATTGTTAAATCTTCAATGTTCAAAATGATCTTTGATTTAAGAAGTGAAAGAAATATAAGCAGTATCCAATGAAAAGGCATCTGTTAGTAAATCACCACTACATTATGATTATCATTTTTAATCAATATCAATCAATTTCTCTAATTTTAAATCCAGTTTCTGTAATTTATAGCTTCTCAATATTCTAGAAAACCTTTTTACTTATCTATCTTGTCATTTTTTAGTTCTTTTTATAAACACAATTCAATTTACAACTTCAGATGTCAAATTATTGCTTTTTCTTCTAGAAAAATGTTCAGTTAAACTTCATTTCAATCTTTTAATTCTTTCAATGATGTCAGTGATTTGTTTTTTCATCCATGTATTTAATGTTTAATCCCTTTTTTGTTCTATGTGAAAATAAAAAATGATTGTTTCATTATATCACATAAATTAATGTCATGCAATTTCAAATTGCCAGATATATAAGGGTAAACAAAATGACCATTTAGTGGCTATATCTTTTTAATAACTCATTTTAAATATTAAATCACTTCAGGAATACCAAGTAAAGCAAGCAATTGAGCCTGAAAATAACTTCTAATAGATATATATTACTTGCGAACCCATAAAAATCATATAAATATATAACTATCAAAGATTCTATAGCTTTTTCAAGTAGCCATGTAAAAAGCAAATGCTTAACAAACTGTTTGGATATTTTAATGATTATCTAAAAATTTGACAGACAATGGAGGTCATGATAATAATTTGACCATAAAAACTTATAAATATCACATCAATAACTGTTGCTTTTAATCTTTAAATATAGTTTTGGAAAATGTAAGATTTCATATTTTAAGTAAAATATACATTTGTTGAATATATTAATAAATAGGAAGACAGGGCTGGCAGTTTGTCTCTCAAATGTTATCTGATTATCAAAAAGCAATATTTTTAATAATTCAGATGTTTCTTCTTAATAATACTTTTTTCTATAATTGACATTATTTTAAAAAAGAAAACATGAAATTAGCATAGGTTAACATATATGCAATTAAGAGAAATAAATCACTTCTTCAGGTTATGATTAAATAATATGACATATTAATGAAGGTCAAACAGAATGAATCCAAATATTTTTTAAGTTTGAAATGTTTATAAGTTTACTTTTGCAGATGTTGATCGAGAATCAGAATGAACTAACATGGTATTAATAATTATTAAACTAATAATCAATTACACAAGGATGAAGACAGAATCCCATTTTTAATGACTTTGTTTTTTTTTATATGTCAAATGTGTTGACCAGGAAGTGAACCCAGGCTTGCTGCTTGGAAGGCAGCTATGCTAACTGCTAGGCCACCAATGCTTGATAGCTAGTAAGTGTAAACATGAGCTTAATGTATATGTAATTATGAGGAGCAAACCATTCTCCTCTGGGCTATGAATAAATAACACCCTGCATGTTAGCAAAGAGTCTAGAATAGAATGAGTTCATTTCTTATTTAAAAATTTGATGTTTATAAGCATACTCTTGCCAACATTAATAAAAAAATCAAAGTAAACTTAGTATATTATCGAAAACAGAATCTCACTTTTAATAAATCTTGCTTTACTAATCAAATAGATGTTAATAAATGTGAATATGGAATTAGCATAGCTTAATACATATGTAATTAAGAGATATAAACCATTTTCCTTCAGGTTATAAATAAATAATACTTTGTATGATAACAAATGGTCATAAAAAATCCATCTATTCTTTAAGCTTTTGATGTTTATAAGCTTATTCTTGGTCTTGGCATATGGAATGTCATTTATTCATAGCCTGTAGAGTGGTTTATTCTTCATAATAGCATTTTAATTAAACATTAAATATTCATTGTACTCATAGTTATAGTTATAATTCTTGAAGACATTTTATTTAACTAATAATGTTTTATTCTATGCTGGAAAAGAACATCATTGTAATTAGTAATAAACAAAAATTGAAGAAAATGAAAGAGATGACTACAGTGATATACAGATTAAATATAACCAAGATATATTTTTCGATATGCTAAAATATTTAATTGATGACCTAATATAAAATCTTTATAGTTATAAATACAAGTTAGATAGGGATCAAAATCTTAAGGTTTATGAAAATTTCAAAGCATTAGTTTGAATAACATCATGTGAATAAAAAATAAATTAGATGGATACAGTCTTTGAAGAAGGATGCTGCATTCCAATGGAAACTATTGATGGCTCACATTAGAAAGAGATAAGAAAATTAAATATAAGCTCTAATAAAAATATTTAAAAAACACTTATTTAAAAAACTAATATGATATACTCACAGAAATTCTTTTTCCATCAGGTCCTTGGGTAAACCATTGTCTTCCTAATTTAAATTTAAGTTCTTGTACAGGTTTGTCACCAACAATTGTCTTCATATAAAAATCATCACCATTTTGAATAATTTCTACTGTTGGAAATACTTGCATGATTTCTTGAATTTGGACATCCGATGATGCTCCTATTAATTATAATAACAATAATGAAAATCCCATCAAAATTAAAAGTAATGATCATTTTACAGTGAAATCAAGATTATTCAAATGAGATTGCCTTATAAATTCCAAATATGCTAATAAATTTAATTATGCAATAACCATTTTATGCATCCTAATGATTTATTTTATTATATAATTCTATCTATTGAGATACTATGACATATTGTGTTAAAGCAGGTCTATAATGATGATTATCATGTTTTGATTAAATATTACTAGATATAAAAAGAATATTTGGATTTCAAATATTAATATATGTAAGTAATCTTTTTGTTGAAGTAAAAAATGAAATAAGGTATATTTATTTTACATATAAAAACAGATATAGATCAATATGTTTTGTAAAAGGGGGGGAAAAACCCATAAATCTAGAATAGAAAGCAAAAGTTAAAAATGATTTAAAATCCAGTGGAGGAAGGCTAAACAAAGAAAAATGGCAAGTCAAAATTTTCATTAAAAAAAGAAATAAAAACAGTAAATATTACTTACGTAATCAATGTGCAAGTCATAAATTTTCATTAAAAAAAGAAATAAAAACAAAAACTGATTATAAAGTAGAACATATAAATAAGAGAAATGAGTTAATAAAGCAAAATAAAAAAATAAAAAAATATAATATGTTTATAATAAATATCAGCATCAGGAATAGTAATGCATATCATTAATCTACTTCAGTCATGTATCGTAAATTTGAGTAAGCGGCACAAGATACTAATGCTAATTAAATCTTCAGATTAATTTATTGCCATTAGTTTTTACCAGAGAGAAGTGATGGATTTGTGCACATACTGCCATTTAGTGTTCATTGAGTATTCCAGCTTAATACAAATGGTTCTAGAGTAAAGAAATAGAATAGATTATTGTTTCTAAAATATACACAAACTCTGAAAGACATGATGCTTTGTTTGGTATAAAATAAGTATAGAAATAATATAATTTATATTAAAACAGAGGTATTTGTATCTCTGGATGAACTCAGAAGCAGGAAGATGTCCACTTGGAGAAAATGTGGTTAAAACAATGAAACTATGGAGAGAGAAATGAAACAGTCATTATTCTATATAAGCAATGTTAAAAGTAAATTAAAGATGTCTGGAAATCATAATTAGTGCAATAGTGCAAAAAGGATTTTTTTTTAGAATTAATTTTAAAAATCAACAGATAAGATCACTAATTTAAGTAATGAAATACACTAAAAAAATAAATGATCTATACATTTAGATAAACATTAGGCATAATGTTCTTATTTAACCTAACAAATGCAAAAATAAATAAATAAATAAATAAAAAAATGTTGCAAAACTGGAAAAGTTCATGATAAAAAAAAAGAGAAGTATAAAGGAATGAACAAAACAAAAAAAAAAGAAAATGTGATTCATGAAGCTTTATCATTGATTTGCATGGCTGTGAAATAGAAAATACAAAATATTTACTACAGGATTTAAAAAGATTGAATATACATGATAGAATGATACTTATGTATTAGACCTGCAATGTAGAGGAGATGGTAGTTCTTTTCACATCTGTGATAAATGTGTAAACTTGTGATCATGTCAAATAAACCCTGCGATGTTATCCGATCTCATATCAAAATGTGTAACAGTAAAATTGTCATTTGTAAGGGAACGTTGGAGGATTCAAGAATTCCATTCACCACTATTGTGTTTTTATTTTTGATAATTTTATACTTATTGTCCAGATTTCATATTCTGACAATAGCTTTAGTGCTTTCAATTGCATTTTTAAACTATTTTTTACTTCATTTGTATTCTTAGTTTTGATTCAACAATTCATTCCAACTGTTGGAAGTATAAAAGTGCTGAATTATGAAGTGCTTTATGATCATTTTCAGGTGAACCACAAATACAATTACGTGTTAAGTAAGTGTGCATTTTGAGAAAAAAAATTGTACTTTTTGTCTCAACTTTGGGAAAAAAAAATTACCTACTTAAAATAAAGTAGAACAGGCAAATTGATTGTTTCATCGTGACAATTCCTGTACTGTGTGTGCATATTTTACAATTTTTTGATAATATTTTAGACTATTTTTATAATTTAGTGATTGTTTTGTCTGTATTTAAAGTAATATTTGGGAAGTGCATAATTGGCTTGTCATATTTTACATATTTTTGTATTGCAAATCAATATTTTTACTGTTGTTAAAAATGTACTTTTTAAGATCAATAATTTAGGTGAAATTCATATTTTTAGAATTGTTAGAAATTAATAATGTGCATCATATTTTATATTTTTTGTGTCAAAGTCATATTTTCAGTATTGTTAAAAATGCACAATCACGTGTTAATGAAATGTGCATGGGGGGGTTAAGTTTCCATTTTGGATCAAAATAGTTGATCCGCTTAATATAAAGTAAAATAGACATATTGATTGTTTCATCATGACAATTCCTGTTATATATTACATGGTAAGTATCGTATGAGCATATTTTACAGTTTTTTGATATTTTAAACTTTTTGTAATTTAGCAATTGTTTTGTCTGAATTTAAAGTAATGTTTGGGAATTTCATAATTAGCTTGTCATATTTTACATATTTTTGTATGGCAAATCAATATTTTTACTGTTGTTAAAAATGTACTTTTTAAGATCAATTGTTTTATGAAATTCATATTTTTAATATTGTTAGAAATTAATATTCTGCATCATATTTTTATATATTACACGATAA
This sequence comes from Epiperipatus broadwayi, assembly GCA_028023455.1. NCBI lineage: Eukaryota > Metazoa > Onychophora > Udeonychophora > Euonychophora > Peripatidae > Epiperipatus > Epiperipatus broadwayi. Next base: position 1,017,713 of record JAQFVV010006299.1, read on the forward strand.
GTAATGTATGTGTATATTTTAGGGTTTTTTTGGTAATATTTTAGAGTATTTTTGTAATTTAGTAGTTGTTTTAGTATTAGACCTGCTGCGCCTTTTCACATACATATTCAGGCTGCTGATAACTTTGTAAATCTTGTGAAAATATCATGTATACATGATCCATTTTGATGAATTTATCATTTTAAGTTTGTAGAAGATCCAAGTGTACACGTTATTTTGGTCAAATTAAAAAATTAGTAAGTTGTCAGTGGATTGATATGAATGTGAAAAGGCACTGCAGGACTAATACGTAAGTACTGATAGAATTATAGAAAAAAGAAAATGGGACAAATACTAAAAAATATTTTATAGCATTTTATTAATTAGTGAATAAAAACTAATTATGAAGCACATAGTGGGAAAAATAAAAAGGATTTTGAAAAAATAATATAAGAAGAAGAAAAACATATATATCGTATATTCATACCTGAAGCTAACATTTTTTTTACTGGTAACTGAATAAAAAGCTTCAAATCATTGCATCACACAATAGATTAAGATCATATGATATTTCATTAAGCATCTATAAACATTGAAATTATAATACTTTTTCTATGTACTAAGATAAAATCTTCAGTTATGATGTAACTAGGCAACCAGCAAATAGTGCAAGTTGAATCACATGATGTGGCATTTATCTGATTTAGATCAAGTTAAAAGATAGATGAACTATGTAATTCAGCTTGCATTTATCTGTGGTTGCCTAGTTACATTATAATTGAAGATTTTATCTAGTTTAATATATGGACGAATCCCCATTATAATTTCATAGTAAACTCCTTGAAAATCTTCAATATACACACACACATTATTCTATCTTTGGTCAACATATGTATTTGTAATAGGAGATTTAAGTAACCAAATATGTTTGTATCCAATTTATTAATTTTTTATAAGACATTTAAATGTTTTAAAATCATAAACAAATCTGTATCGTTAATAGTTGAATAATTTTAGCATGAATAAATCAATGTCTCATTTTCTTTTTTTAGAATCAACTGAAAGTTTTGAAACACGTGAGTGATCACCTGAATTATGTTCAAGGGTGATAGCAGTGTTATTAGATGTAATTGATATTAGATATAAATTAATGACGGAAGACATTATAGTTTAAAATGATATTCAATATAACTATTTTATAAAATTAAGAGTACATTAAAAAAAAAAAATTTTTTTAAAATATTAGTTAATAAAGCCATCATTTTTACGCATTTCAAGTTTAAACGGCATTGCATTTTAATGACGTAAGGGACGCAACTGTTTTAAGAAACGACTATACACAATAGAACTCATAGTACAATAATAGTTCAAAAAAAGTGACGCTAGAATAAACTGCTTAAAGGACGTCAAACAATGGCTGCTACCATTGATGGTGATCATTACTCTGATGACTAAATCTGTTAACAGGCGTAGTATTTATATAATATTTTCCAATGGATATAACTGACATTAGCAATCACTTGATAACTAATGTTATCATAATGAGAAAAACAAAAAATGATAGTTATGAGTTACGTTTTGTGAAAACTAAATAAATGAATTATAAAATTGCATATACAATAATAGTTCTTCAGAGTTTCGTTGTTTTTTTTTTAAAATTAGAATCTTGTCCTGTTTTATTTTTTTTTAAATTTCTTCTTCAACGAACTTTTCTTTTTGGAGAAAGTGTATTCTATTCTCATTCGTATCTTTCCAATGGAAAAAAAAAGAAAAAGAAGATAACCACTTATTTAAAGTGTCTTTTAAATAGAGTTTACCTTTTTCATAAAAAAATGTTTATTTTAATATATATGGTAAATATATACTGTTTACATATTTCAGCTTTTTTTTACCTTTGTTTTCATCATTTTATATATTGCCTTTCTCTGACTTTACTATTTCTCAATGATATCTTTCATTTAATGATCTTTTTTTATTACTATTAACAAGAGCCCTTATCGGTGTATTTCATCTCCATCCAGCGTACGTTCGTTATCAACAGTTTCTAGATGGCATTAGAATATAGAGAAGAGAAATGTCTTTATTATTGTATTAATTTTGAGAGTTAAGTGATATGATGGTAATGATTTTTTTTAATCATTTCTATCCATTCCCCCTTTTTTTTGTTTTATCATATACTTTTCAAACCTCCCCCCCCTCCCCTCGTGACAAAACTTAAAATATACATAAGTCCAATTTAAAATTAAAACAGAAACCTTTTAAGAATTTAAACATTTCCTGAAAAATTTTAACATCTTTTGACACAAAAATTGTGATCTTTTTTCATCTTGCCTAGCAACCATGAATAAGCAGAGCAGCAGACATATAAATTCCAGGTATGTGAAAATATTATTTTTAGATCTATAATTAATATTTAGATTCAAAAACAGTCTATAAACATAATATTTTTTCATTTTACTTAGAAAAAATGTCTACATTATTTACTTTAATAAAGTTATTTTAGAATAAAAATCACTTTTTAAAAATCAATTAAATAATTTAACTATGTATCATCATTATCATTTGTTTATCAAAAAATAGGTTCCACATTTCACACCAGACTATAGTTATTCAAGCCTTTCAGTCATTTACTCCATTTTCCAAATATCTATAACTATTTCTTTTTTTAAGATCTTTTGTTCTCATATTTTCTACATGCATTCTTCTATTTTTTATATTTTTCTCAAAAACTGGTTTTTGTGTAGTCTTTTTAATACCTTTACATTTCTGATTTTTTATTTCAAGTTACCATATCTTTATTAAAGTCTCTATTTTTTTTCTTTCTCATAATTATCCATGTTTCTGTTCCATATACAATTATACTCTAAATCCAATATTTTTCAAATCCATTTCTTAGATCTAATTCCATTGTTTAACCATTATAATCTGCATTCTATTTTTTTTTTTATTATTCCCAGTATTAACTCTCCAAATATTTAAAAGTTTCAATATGCACCATAATTTCATTAGGTTTATTGTAAATATTTTTATTCCAAACTTCCTATAACATCTATCAATTCTATATAACATTTTACCAAACTCCTCATGTGCACCAATACCATATCATCACCAAATTTGAGATAGTTAATGCCCCACCAACCCCAATTTTAAATCCATTCTTATAAAAACAGCATTCATTTAGATACTTTTAAAAATATATATTAAATGAAACAGTAGTTCATCAATATTCTTGCTTTGAATCTCTATATCTATCATTTTGTAAGAAAATTATTTAATTCCACATTATTTATGATTTGTATATAAATTTCTCAATAAATATTTTTCTTTCTAGTCTAAATCTTTCTTTTTTTTACCATATCTGATAAAGTAGTAATTAAATTCATTCTATAAAATGCCTTTTTAAAATCAATGAAGCCTCTCTATAATAATAATACATTCCAATTGTATCTCTTGTCCTTCTATTCTAAATCCAAATAATTTTCCAGAGGCACATGCATAATATATTTAAAATTCAAATATGTAAAACATTCAACAATGCCTTAATTGTATTGTAAATTAGATTAATTGATCAAAAATTCTAACATTTCACTATATTTCTTCATGTTTCTAGGGAATTATAAGTGTAGAAAAAAAATTACCGACTTTCATGAATTACAAATTACATTATCAATTTCAATCAATTATCTCAAACACATTCTCCTCACAGATTTCAATAATTTAACTGACATCTCATCAATTTCCTATACTTTATCAGTTTTCATTGTTGTACAATTTATTTGTCTCTAGCCTTCATGATCTTATTTATCTATTTAATATATCCAAAGGTTTGTTATTTGTTTTATAAACCAGTGTATGTTCATGAACTATTTTCATTTTATCTAATTTTTTTTACTAATATTTTATTGATTTCTTTAATTACTATTTCATTCCTGCGACTCTATTTTTATATTCCAAACTATTTTATTCTATTATAAATTAATTCTACATTTTATTTGTAATTGTTCTAATTCCCTATTTTCTCCTTTTAGTCTTCTCCCCTAGCTTTTTCACATTTCATTTTATATATTTATGCCTTCTATTCACATTTCTATCTTCTACACAATTCATATTATTCTTTCTACCATTTGATTTAAGTCATTTATGATTTACAGCCTTTATTACAGCTTCTTTCTTTTTTAAAATAATTTTCATATTTTATTTGAATTTATTTTATCATTTATACTATTATTATTTATGCTTATTTTTATCCAATAAGTCTATTTTTTCCCTTTTATCTTCTTTTAATTTATCCAATGCCTAATTATTTCTTGTCCCATTTTTTTTTCCTAACAGATAATCTCAATTCTACTATTATTAATTTGAATCTATAACAATCCAAGACATGTAAACACTTTTAATATTATTTCAAAATCTATTTTAAATCAAAAAATTAAGAGAAAACTTTTTTTTATTATCTGGGGCTTTCTATGTTTATCACTCTTATGATTTTTAAATAATGTATTCATTACCACACTATCGACAAAATCTTGATAATCTTTCCATTTTTCTCACTTCTTGAACAAAATCTCCATTAATTTTAATATTCCTTATCTGTTCTACTATAGCATTCAAATTCCAAATTATCATTATAGAATGATTTTTTTTTCAATGGCTTTTCTATACATATGGTAGTTGTGGAGTTAGTGTACTGCCACTGCTAGAAATGTTCCTGTGCTTATGCATGGTGAACAGCGCCACCTAGTATATATTTCTGTGTGTTTAAACAGAAATGATGTCTCTAGCAGTGGCAGTAAACTAACTCCACAACTACCGTATATTTTCATATATGTGCCATATTTATGTAAATGAATAATAAACACATATCTCGGGAAAAATTTATGAATTTACTGCAACCAGTTTTTCATTTATTGCAGTACTATTACAAGTAGTACTACTTATAGACAGTCATGATTTAGGTTGACCATATATTTATTATGAAGAATTATGGTTAAACATTAATAAAAGGATAAGGTAATGTGTGTCTGTATAATAAAATCAAAAATGATTCTACAATAGCATTCAAAGTAAAGAGACATGATTTATTAATCACACAGAATTAATAGTGAACAGAAATTCCAACAGCATGCAAATAAGTGTAGTTGGAGCAGTACAAGTAAATTAAAAGTTAGAATATGTTATTTTCTACAGCATATTTTTAACAATGTAATGACTGCCTTTTTAAAAGGATGCTCTGCATTGAAAATGCATTTAAGCTTTTGAATAATACTTATTACATATGGGAAGCATTTCTATTAATGCAAGAATTTAAAACTATCTTTTATTCTTGAACCTAAAACAATACTTACATTATTATGTCTATTTTATGAAGTATTATAACTTTATCTTTCCTATTGCATAGCCAAATCCATATAATATCAATATTATCTATGTTCTTTATTATTTTTACAATGCTTTTTTTACAACCTGAGAGTTTCGATTGCCCAGCAATCTTCTTCAGAACTTCAGATTTGGAGATATAAGTAGAAGTTCTGAAGAAGATTGCTGGAACAATCAAAACTGTCAGGTTGTAAAAAAGCATTATAAAAGTAATAAAAAACATAGGTGATATTAATATTATATACTATTATGTCTACTTTTATTTTCACTATATATCTTCACTCTTTTCTCCATGGTCAATTCATATTGTCTCCTAAATGTGAAGTCTTTTTTTTTTTTCATCTTCAACAATTGTATTATCATCTTTACTAGTTATTTATTGGTTAAATGTTTTATGTATTTATTCTTAAAATATTTTCTAATTATAATGGCTGCAGATAATTTATCACAATTAAAATAGTTAATCCTGGAATCAATACTTTTCTTAGAGTAGTTTCTTATTTGCCTTCTTTACTGTACTTTTCATAAATCCATTTCACAACATCTAATGTTATTTATTTATAATAATATATGTTTACTCTAAATTTGTTTACTGTTTTCATAATTAAAATAATCAAATCTAACATTACTACTTAATAAAAATATAAAAGCATTATACTGTTACTTATTATTAATAAAAACAATTGGATCTGAAAAGTTTGGTTTAAGAATTAGTATTTCTGTAGGTAATAAATAAAGAATACTTGTCTCATTTCTCACATATTTAACACATAAATATAATATAATTTTACCAATATGTAATAAATATAAAATTAATTAAGTAGGACTTTTGATTGCTCCAATCATATTATATTTTTCAACATATTATTTATTTAAATTCATAATGTGTTTTGCGAGCATACAAATTTATTATCTTTCACACTTTCAAATTGTAATAAACGTTTATAGCTTTTTATATAATATTTATAGTCCTTAGGTTTTTTTTTTATGGACCTTGTATCTATAAATCTACTGATGAGGCCCGCAGTTTGCTTTTAGATAAAACATATTTGGTAAGAATATAAATTATCTTTTTGGATTGTAGTTCTGTATAGTTTGGTTTACATCTATTGACATAAGAGCCTGGATGGGAATAAGTGCTTCTGTCAAATAGTAAGTAAAATTCCACTTGTTAAAAATATTTTTTCCCATAATTATTAATAATCATAATTGAAATATTTTCATAGATAAAAGACAATTTATTATTTGATATGAAACTCTAGACTCACTGAAGACCAGAATGAAATGCTGATCTATGTTATTATAGAAACTTACAATCTTATATACAACAATGTTTGATGAAAAGTTAACTAATCTTTTGCAGGGTATGTGTTTCTATCAATAAAATTTGATATCATCAGCTGTTCAGCAGACTAGTTAAGATCACATTAAATGCAACATTTTACAATTCATGTTTAAACTTTAAGAATGGCTGAGCATTGTGAGTGAATAGAAATGGAGTTTCTGGCTTTAATGTGATCTTAATTGCTCTACTGAGCAGCTGATAATGTTAAGTTTAATTGACAGAAATATGGTCCTGTAAGAAGTCATTTCATCAAACATTGCCACATATAATAGAATGTTTCTACAAATTTTTACAGTGAATGTAAATAAATAATTCTAATAAATTATATATATTAAAAACATTTTTATCTTCTAAACATTCTCTAGAAAGCGGCATACTTTACTGATTATAACTTTTATAGATATATCAACAATTTTCTGTGGTGGATTTTGCTTTGCTAAAATATTGTCTAACCTTAATAAATGCTTAAAGCTAAAATTGAAAATTAGAATATATAAAGAAGTAAATTTATTTTTATAGAACCACTTGAAAATAATATTATTTTAAAAATCTGACAGGCATGAAAAGTAAAAACCACTAGACCAGTTTGAAAATGTAAAAGAAGAACAAATATTAAAAATTCTATACATATTCTAACTTTAGAATAAAGAAAGTATGTTACAATCACACTAAAATATCAGCTATATTATACTTTTGTTTAATTTAAAATATTTCAGATGAGAAAGTTTTTTGATGGCTTCAAAATACATAGTGGAGAAATAGAGCAGTGTCTTTTTGAAAAGAATTTAAATAAACTGATCAAAATAGTTTTTATCCATATATATGAAAATTTTCTTTAAAAAACATTCACAGACGTATATATAATAAATTGGTGTGTTTTAAATAGAATTCTCTGAATTAAACTATGAAGTATTTTTCACACTAGTTTAAATTTCTTGCCAAATGCATTTTTACTGTTTCCACGTCAATCATAATTATGACATAATAATGATTGCTAAATTGTGGATAGAGACTTTATATATACTTCAAATTCAAATGTCAGTATTTACTCATTTCAATACTGTTAGAGTGCTGATTCATAGCACTTTTTAAACGTTCAATAACCTTTTCCTGTCATTTATTTGACCTTCTCATATCTAAAGACATGCCCTGTCTTTATTTTATGAAAAGGTTTAAATAATTTGAGAAGAAAAAAATGACATGAAAAAAAAAAGGTTAAAGAAATATGCTCAAAAAGTGCAATGAATAAACTCTCCAATAGTATTGAAATAAGCAAAAAAAAAAAACATGAACACAATATAACAATCATTACTGTGCCACGATTATGATCAAAAACACTAACAGTGCATTTGGCAAAAAATTTAAGTTACTGTGGAGTATATCTTCAAAGTTTAATTCTGATTCATATTTTAAACGCTCTAATTTATAATAAGATTGACTATGTACAAATATGTATGCCTTTAAAATATATATATTACAACACACACACACACACACACACAAAGTTAAGAATGTGTGTCTATTAACTTGATTGCCATTTAAAAAACTAGTAAACAAATATATTAAATTGTGTAAATAATAATCAAATGATTTACTGCTCAGGAGTTCATAACAAGTTTGAACACTGGAAGTGACAGAACTGGCCCACATATACCTTAAATTTCAGTTTGCCATTCTTCCCACTATATTAAACTATATAGGAAATTATATACATTATTTTATTTTATTGAATATTTAAAACTAATTCTCAGCCAAGAATAATTCTATATTTATCTAATGGCAAGAACTAATTAAATTATCTATTTACTTTATTACTTTTTACAATGCTTTTTTGCAACCCATTGTGATGGTTCCTACAATCTTATTCAGAACTATAACAAACACAATACAAATACATGAATACAAATAAATATACACGAACATATAATTTTACATTATATATATTCTATCTTATAATCATTATTTAGATACTCACATATCTCTCTATATAATTATTGCCTTTTAATATATTATACATTTCAATTTTTTTTGAGGGGGGGGGGGAGTTCCAAATGCTAACAATGAAAATACCAGTTCAATGTCTAAGAGAATATTATGTTCTACTTATTCAAAATTTAGAATTTTGGGCCAGTTAAAATTTATTCAAATTACATAAACAAATAGATTCTAGTCAATTTCATAATATATGTAAAAATTAAGGATTGAGTAATTTAAAATTGATTGAGATGGGGGGGGGGGATACAAGGAGAAGAATTTGAAATCTTACTTCCACTCCTCTAATTACTTCAATAATATCACTGCATCATTAGTACAATTAAATTGTATTATAAATGAAATAACTAAATTAACAGTATTAATAACATTATAGTTAAAAAAACAAAAAAACATTATACACTGTTCATGGAATTCTACAATCCTATTCAAAAGTTTTTTTTCTTTTGTAGAATTGTGCTTTTTTTTATTCTTGGGGAATAGGCCTCATGGAGAAGTAGTAGTGCATTCATTTACTACATTTATGATCTGGGTATGAACTCATACTGGGTAAATTTTACAATTTTTTTGGTTCTAATCATAATTTTTTTTTCCAAAACAAAACTCAAAATCTGCTCAAAGCCTTATCATTCACTAAGTGGAGGTTTGATAATCACTTCATTGATCCTCTATGATATATTGTTGGAAAAGCCCTGATCCTGTATTGGGCTATTTAAAAATTGTTTCACATTCTTTTTAATCCAACTGAGGAAAGTCTATACTTGTATGCATGAAGAAAGTATTATTATGTGCATATTAAATCATCATCAACAACTCCTTGTTATCATATAACTGGAAAACAACCTCAGCCTATTATATGAAAGTAATTTATAATTGCTCATCTATCTACTTTGAAAAGAGTTTTGATATTGACATGAATATGATTAACTGATATTGGGGTCATACTATATTTGTACTGACTAATAAATATTGGTAAAGAAAAATATGAAGAACTTATCTGATATTATTGGGAAAATGAAAGTCAGTCCTTTACTAATTTTACCCTAAAATAAGAAATAAATATAATCAATGAATGAAAAAAATTACAACAGTTTATCAAGCCCCTATTTAATATTTTTGAACTCATAAAGACATAAATAAATTAACCTAACATAGAGTAAGAATTGTTCTGTGTAATTTATGGTAGTAACAGGGAATTAAACTTAAGAGTTAAAAGTTTCTGGATCAAAGTTCAATCCACTGCTTATGATGTTCAAACATCACATGACCTCAAGAGCAATTAATCATTTAACTATTAAATACTTTTTAGTAAATAAATTTTGCTTCCTGTTAATAAAATACTCTTTTCATGATAAATAATGTTAACAATAAATTAATTGTTCAAGAATTTAAAAAATGTTTGATTTATAAATAATAGATAATCCCTTTTTAACATTAGCATTCACCATAAATCAAGCATTTCAAATGAATTTATTAAAATTATACATTAAATTATCTAAATTTATAAAATGCTTATTGATAGTTCATTGTACTACTTTTGTTATTTATGCAACACGATTTATTCTTATTACAGTACTTATAAACTAAGAAAGCAAAGAGGGGATTTTAAAAAATGAGAGGGATAAAAGTTTACTGTCTTTATTTTGACAATGACTTTGTTAGCATTTATTTTCTAGGTAATTTTTTATTAAAACAACTCTTTGTAATCTCAAAAATGAAGTCTGAAGAAATTGAGATACATGGAGCTTTAAAATATGCTGGTGATATGTTAGCTTCAACAATATTGAACTTTTTTTTTTAGAAATATGTGGATTCATACAGTTGTACTTCTAAAAATGTTTTTATTATTCTAATTTTTAAGAATAAAAGAGTTATTAAAGTAATTGTTATAAAGCATTTACAAGAATTTTGTTAAATAGATTACTTTCAGTCATAGATGAATGGTTACAGAAGATTCACTGTGGTTGTAAAGAATCAAGAAGCACTGTAGACATGGTTTATATTTCCAGTCAAATGTAAAAAGGTGTCAAAATAAAAGGAAAAATTTATATATAGTTTTTATTATTTGATCAAGGCATTTGGCTATGCTAATTAAACAGGTATGTTGGTCAATTTGAAATTAGTTGCTTGTTCACCAATATTTATTTGCATTAACAGCTTCTGTATGATGGAATTGGGAAAGTGTTATTATTACATTAATAATTTTTATTAGTCATTCATTAAACTAGAGATTGAATAATGTTTCTGTAGTGTAATTTTCACTACATCATTCTCATGTAAGGTTTGGAACATTTGAGGTGTTTGAAATGAAAATTATTGTTAAACAAGACACTAGACCCAACTTCATTTCAATTTTTGTGACAGTGTGCTTTGAAACTGTTATAGATTGCTTCAGATTTGATAGTAAATTTTTAATTTGAATAGATTAGAAGCAAAAATAAAAACTTCACTTTCTTAGCTTCTAGATTTATACAATCCTAATGATTTTAGCATACTCATCAATTTTTAATATTTTGAATACAATATGTAAAGATTTCAGTAATTAATGTTAAAATAATTCAAATCTTTTATCTGCCAGTGATGGAAGAAAAATCTTCAGCAACATTTAACTTCTATAGTTATCAACTTGAGAATGTGGCCAATTTAAATATCTTTGTAGATCATTAAATAAAAAGAAGTGTTAGATATAGAAATGCAAAATAGATGTGCTTCACTGTTAACTAATTAATTGATAAAGTATTAAATCATAGTGATGTAACTACTAGAACTGTTATTTAAACCAGTTTATTGTATGGAAGTAAGACTTTGATGCTCTGTCGATAGAACATAAAGTTATTACAAATATTTCATTTAAAGACATCATAAAATTCTAAAAACATTGTGGCAAGATTATAAAACCAATGAATGTGTTTTTCAACTTTCTGGGTGTAATTTTATTGAGTCCACTATGTAAAATCATATCTTCATCAGCTTAGATATGTAAAATGAATGAACAATAACAATCATACTATAAAAGTATTTCATAATAAACTTGAGCTTTTGATTGCTTTCATTGGAAGAGTCTGGATGAGAACAGAGTAGAATGAGAAGTTATAATTAGACAAAATATTGAGAAAGAAAAGTTTTCTACCCAAGAAGTTATCATATAACATCACATGATCACCATCTCTTATACTAGCACATAATTGTTGTAAACAAAAGCAAAACTCTTCATACAGTAGTGCCATCCTGTGCCAACCAGAGTAATCAATGGATGCCAGAAGGCTTGTGCATAAAAATTGGCATCCTTTGATTACTCTGGTTGGCACAGGGTGGCACTACTGTATAGAGAGTTTTGCCTAAGTTATCATATAAACTGGGACAATTGACAAACATGCACTACTCATAGATATATTTGTGGTTCATGAATTGGTTTCAGTAGTCATTCAAATCTCATCTCTAGTGTATTATTATTGTCTTTTCATATTTTTATTCCTATTGTAATTTTGTAAATGCAGTGGCAGAATGGAAAACTCTGGATCTCAAGATCTATGGATTCACTTTGAACTCCAAAATAATAAAGCCATTCGACTATTTTTTTATTTTATTTAAGGAGAAGGAAGAACGATGTATAGCAGTATATAAGAACAGAATAGTGCATATTGTGCTATTTTCTTACTTTATCTTTTAAAAAGATGAAATTGATTCTTCTATAATTGTTTTTTTTTATTAAATTTAGTAGAATTGTTATTAGAGTGAAGGGAAAAAATTGATATCGTCACGGTGTGTAACCCAATGTTTGGATTCTCTTTAACTATCATATTTTTGAAACATTCCTTAACAAAAAAAAAATCTCATTTTCATTTAAAACGCAATATAATTCCATCTCTGACAAGTTCTAAAAAATGTGAATAATTTTAAAAATTAACATTTAACATTTCTGCTACACATTTTATAAAATCTTTTAATTTAAAACAAATGTAGTAGACAACAAAAAATAATTTAATATTACAAATTCATCAGAAATATGCACAATTACAATAGTTTACTTGTTGATTGAAAGACTATTTTTTAAGGGTTAGTGCGTCTGCCTTTCAGGCCCATGACCTGATATTTTTTTTAGATCCCAAGGTTTAGTATTTTTTTTCTCAAGTAATCAACATATAATCTATTCAAATAGTTTTTCATTGATGGTCGTAAATAAATGTTAATTTGTTATTAGTTAGAAAATAGAAATCTCCAATTTAATTTGGGTTAGTCAGATGTCCATTTAAGCACTCATCAAGTACTAAAGCAAAACAAGTGTAATTTAATGGGGGATTCGATAGTGATGGAGCAATCAATTCTGTATTATATATTTGATAATATATAACAATTCTTAATAATACTCAATAATAGTATGCCAATCCCTGTATAGTTTAACACTGGCACACTTAAAGAGTGAAGGGTTTGATCAAATGAATGCAATTGTTCTGTTCATCTTGCCAATCTCTTGAGCAATTAAGTATACAATCATCTATATGTATTGTATATTATAATACCTGATAGTCATTTTTTTCCAGTTGGCAATTGTAACTTAATATTAATAATAAAAATATAAACACTTGGTTTTTAACTCCTATAATTTTATTTTATAAATATTTAATTTCATTTGAATTTTAGAAGCCTTATATTTTAGTTAAATAAATCTGCAGAGAGAAGATTTAAATTATGATGACATATAAAATAGGAATTTGCAAATTAATAGAGATTACATATCATTGAGTTCTCAATAGGATAATTAATATGTACGGGTGGGGGAGGGCAGACTATAATCTAAGCAGCCTTACATTTGATAATTATACTTTAAGTTAAACAGGCTAAAAGTTTTAATAACTTAATGAGTTTATTTATTTAGAATAATGTATAAGTTAGTAATAAATTAGTATGCTCAACTAGCTACTGGCTGGTTAAAGTTTACAATAAATAATATTAATCACTGAACAGTTCGGATGTAGAGTTAAACTCTATTTCCATATTTTAATAAGGGTCCTTCTTTTAATATTCATTTGCTTTATTCAAAGTTTATCCCTTTAATTCCATAATTTTCTAAATTAGTTTTTGCTAGTGATTTTAGTTAGCATTTTAAAGCTCAGTCATATCTTTTTATCAATCCAATTAGATTTGACTGTATTTCTTTTCTTCTGAACTATCTGGTCTGCAACTGCACCTTTTACACTGCACACATTAAACTACTTTCATTCTACTCTACTAATATCACTAATATGATTTTTTCTCCCTTATTAAAAGTTCTTCAGGCATTTTAACAACTCTGCTAATTTGCTTGCATACTGCTAGACAATTTGTTATGTAGATTAGATTATGTAAATTACTTGTAATTTGCTTAATTCTATCTTTCTGCATATCATTATTTCTAGAGTGACACAATACTACCTGTATTGACTACATTTGTGTGTACACACATATATAACTTTGTTAAATAAACACATATACCAGTCAGTATATTGCAATAATCATAAATATCTGCTTAGTTTAATACAGAGGTAGATTAGCAGACTTTGAAATTTAAAATCCATACTGTGAACAAATTTTTTTAAAACTCCAAACAATAAATCTAGGAAGAAGAGAATATCATTTGAAACATATACTAACAGTTGATTGTATTTGGAAAGTTTAAACAAAGTTTGAATTTTTCTAAAGACATTTAATAATTAATATTAAACAGTAATAGTTTAACATATAGACATTACTAAAATACTATCATCACAAACCTTCAGTCAAACAATAAAGTCATTTGTTTATTATTGTAAGCCTAATCACCTTTATGAGTTGATAAATGCAATTATTAATCTTTATTAAACATTCTTGTACAAATATTTGCATACACAAAGTAAACTGTATATCTGAATTGCTACTACTTTAGTATATTAAACATTTGTGGAAACATCAGTGAAAGTTTTGACAACTAATAATAATTTTTATTAGTCATTTATTAGACTAGAGATTATCCAATAATGAATAATATTTCTGTAATGTAATTTCCACTACACCACTCTTGCACGAGATCTGGACTAGTTTCTATCTGCTTTTAACACCCTGTGGAGGGATGTAATCATAAACACATGTGAAAAAGATTTATGATTCTCAAGATGAACATTTCATGCTAAACCAGCATTAATCAGTTCGCCCAGATCACGATCTCTTAAATATATCTTTATCATTGTTTTGTATATATATATAGATAGCAAATTACTACAGTTTAATTGATGTGTCAAATGTGCTGCCCTCATAACTTTGACAGAAATCACTTAATGAAAGTCAATATATCTCATTCTTCTCTCTTTATTGCTATGGATATGAAAACAACATGCATGAAAATAAAATTAAAACACATCTTAAAGAAGAATATGTGATGTTTTAATCACACACTTGTATCATTATGCCATTTGTAGCTGTTTAGTGGAGTTATAAAGTGGTGCTATGAGCTAAAAGTTCTAAGATCAATTCTCAGATGAATAATGTAAATTTAAAAAATAAAATAAAAACTCAGTTTAGTCAATTAATTGAAATTATGATATTTAATCTGCTACTAGGAGTGTTCTCACAATATATGTGCCCCAAATATATTTGTCTTAGGAACAAATGCAAAATACATAAACAGCAAGGTGTGTTGCTTATTTATTTTATTATTTAGAGCACTTTGATTCTACAAAAGAAATCAAAAAAGAGAGTATAGGTAACTTTTAAAACTATTTATAGCTGAAAATGAAACAATTTTAATAATATTTATATAAACTTTTCAAACATATATATGAATTTTATAATTCCACATTTCATTACAAAAGATATGGGTGGGTCAAAATTATTGAATATATGCTTAAGGGTGATTAAATGATGATGAGAATAATTTACTACCTGAATTATTAATGCCACAATGTTAAAAACAAAAACCTCAAAGATATAGGTTTTTAATTTATATAAAAATCAAAAATACCAAAAACTGCAATTTTGAAAGTCTTTAAATTCAAAAGCTAATTAAAGATTTGAAAGCTCAGAGACATTTTTGAAATTAACCCTGTGCAGATTACCAGATTAACTTTTGAGTTTGGTTTGCAGATGGTTGGCTGTATATAATGGCACTCAAAAGCAGTTTAATCATATTATATTCACTTTATTCTTCAATGGTGTTAGAGTTTAAACACTCATTCATCTAATATTTAAAATAATGACATTTGCTGCAGACAGTGAATTCATTCCAGAAGGAGTGGATCAGTGACTTCATTAGGTGGTTATAAGTAAATCTCATTGTATTAATAGGATAAACCTGACCATTCAGTCTCTTGAAGTAAAGATACAAACTCGTAATGATGATAATTTATGCTTATATTTTTTTCTCAGAATGTCCAGCTGAATCCACTAAGTGTACATCCATCTATGGCTTTTTCAATTATATATAGAGCATAGAGTAACTTGCCATGACCTGGGATGGAGTCTTAAGTTATAACCTATTTCTTATTGGATTAATAGATATGCTACATTTTATTCAGAGTTGAACTGTTTTGATGTCTTGCTACCCTAAGCAAAACCAGGAAATATAAAAAAATTAGTGAAACCAACATGTAACTATAGTAATGGATAAACAACACTTAAAACTAAAGATGCTAGAAAAATGTACCGTATTTTAAATTAATAGTGGACTTTCTAATTCCAAAAAAGGATTTAATCTACAAAAAAAAAAAAAACACAATAGAATAATCAGCTTTAAGAGTCAATATACATATAAGATACCTACAAAAGTTTGTGCACCTAATTCCTGATTAAAACAATATCAGAAAGAAATTTCATGTCATAAACTTGAAAAGATCTAAATTTAAAATATCTAGAATTTATGATTTTATGAGATTATTCATTCATTTGTAAATATAATGTAGTTTTTTACCATTTACTTTGATATTTTGAAAAATGTGGGTGGGGAGTATTCTTACCTTTTGTAAAGGAAAATCAAGAATTTGAATTAAGATAAGTTAACCTCTTTTCATCTTAATACATAGATAATTTTTCTATGTTAACATGTAAATTATAATGTAATTAAAGCATTTTTTATATTTTTTGAAGATCATACTAACTGAAGAATAATTTTACAGATATTTGTGAAAAATAAAAGAAGTGTAATAAAAAAGACCTATTGTTTAACTAAAGGACAAATAATATCTGATAAATGTATATATTCAAACCATCTATTTAATTTACACATATATAATCAAGAGGTATACATATTGCTTCCTTTTCAATAATAAATATATTATTAACTTTTTCCTGGCAAATTCCACTTACGTTGGAATGGTAGTTCTGCTTAACTTTATCAGAGATGATTTACTTCATATGATATTTGAATAATCTTATGGCACTAGTTTTATTGCAATTTTGTGGTAAAAACTTTCAAATGATGAGTAATAACTATATATTTTGGTTTTGGTTTTTATTAATAAATGGCAGGGTTATCAGAAAAATACAAAACTCTAAAAATTGAAAGGTTAAATGAAAGAACTCATTTTTTTCAAAATGGCAGTTCATATTTTATTTGTCAAGCAAAAATAATTGTACATCTAATTTTTTTATTTTCAGGTTGCTTTTGATAGATGCTTTTTTTGTATTTATAATTATATGATGTTTTTAAAAAGATTTAAATTTATGTTCATTGTAAAGAATAAAAAAATATGTGATTTCATTAACATAAGAAAAGTTTTGTTTTTTATTTCCTTAAATAAATTTACATTTATGTTTTTTTTATTCTTTTAATTAGATTAAAAAGTATTTTTAATATTAGATTTGTTAAAAAATATTTGCCTTTAAGCATAAATGTTATTTTAAACTGAAGATCACATGCAGAAATTAATTCTGCAAAGTTATCCTCATTTAATTACAGAATTAAGTTCGTATAAGATTTAATTCATTAAACATGATTATTATTAATTTATTCTCATTCTCATATATTTTTCTTTTTCTTTCATGATATGAAGTTGATTGATTTAGAATAGTTTATTGTTTGTGATCATCATTTTTAATATGTATGCCTTATGCTAATTAGAATATAGATGGTGTAACAGGAAGAAATAATAAAAATGCAAAAAGATTAAAATAATGATGGTAAAACAATCATTTACAACTGAAGATGGTGGCCAATACAACAACTTTTGCCAATGCTAAGCACAAATAAAAAGCTATATTTAGTAGATTCTTTTTTTTTGCCAACCATTGAGAGGTTGATAATGATTTAGAGCTGCAGGAAATGTTGCAGGAGTTATAGATGAAAGTAGGACTAAAGATAAATGTTAAAAAGATTAAAGTAATGTTCAATGGATTTTCTCAAAATATGAAAATAAAGATTGATCATGATGAGTTAGAAGAAGTTAACAGCTACAAATATCTTGGTCAGATTATTAATACAGATAGAAACATAATGGATGAAATTAATAATAGAATTAAACTTTGTTGGAGTGCTTTTGGTAGAAATAATTTGATACTAAAAGGAAATATGCCTATGTGTTTGAAATGAAAGGTTTTTAATAAATGTGTTTTACTAGTTCTTACTTATGGATCTGAGACTTGTACACTTAATAGAAGAGAAATACAGAGACTTCAGACCATTCAAAGAAGTATGGAGAGATGCATGTTAGGAGTAATAAGAAGAGATCGAAAACACAATATATGGGTAAGAGAACAAACAGGTGTTACTGACCTTATTGAAAAAGCTAAAAGACTAAAGTGGAGTTGGGCTGTACATATTTTTAGAAGAGATAATAATAGTTGGACAATTGAAATCTTAAACTGGATTCCAATAGATTGTAAAAGACCCAGAAAGAGACCACATGTGAGATGGATGGATAAAATAAGAAAGTGTGCAGGGGTGATGTGGAGAAGAGAAACTAAAGATCAGAGAAGATGGTTTGAACTTGGAGAGACCTTCATCCTGCAGTGGATTGATAATGGTTGATGATGAATGAATTTTGAAATGTAATAAGTACTCTGAAAGAATAGTGTTATGAAATAATCCTAAACAATTCTGAGTTGCTGATTTGATTATTATTGGTATCTTGGAGATATACATTAATCTTTTTTAAACATCAAAGAGGTATGTATTTGATATTATTCCTTTAAAAGTCATGTTTTATTATGATCAAATAGCCTAACCCATTCCAAGTATCAATAATTGCACATATCACATCCCATTATACTATATATAAAAATAAAATTACAAGCATGAATATTATATATGGCAAAGAAAAAAATGAAAACATGCAAAAAACTACTTTCTATAAATTTTAATGATTTTTTCCTTTACAGAAAGCTTTTACATAGATCAGATTTACTACTAACCTAAGACAGTTTTGTTACCTAAGACATTTCTCAAATGAAGTTTTCCTTTCTGGATGCTAACCAGATTACTTTTAAACAACCAATGCATTATGGCTCAAGAAATGACTTCTTATCAGATATCGCACAAATTTCTTTTTTTTCTTCCGTTCCAGCAATAAAACAAGCTCATTTAGATATTTTTAGATGTTACCAAAATTTCATCAACAATTACTGTTCTTATCAGCTTCATATATGACATTAAATAAGCATTAAATGTATATAGATCAAACATAAAACATGAATCACATAGCTATGATTGTTATAGCTATGAATATAATTGCAGAAATAAATAATTTAGTAATGCCTATAGTGAATTCACCTCTTCATTGATATTTTTATAGAGATTGAAAATTATTCTTCACATACAAATATTTGAAAATCAGGCATTCTTCATAAACCTGGAGCCTAATTGAAAATATGGGGGATTTGAACTCAGCATGGAATTTGGTTTTCCACCATCAGATTTTCAATGATATGGATGGCTGAAAAGTTGGAGGTTGGAATAGATTGAAGCCTGTCCATTAAAGTGTGAAGATTTGCTATCTTTATATAAAGTAAGCACTGATTATATATATATATGTGAGAGCTGATAATTCGGACCAACATGAAATATGTATATTGGTGATTATTTATCTTTTCTACATGTGTGTGGTCATGTGTATAGTTGTATGAGATAGTGTGAATAGTTAGTTGGTGGGTGTTTGAAAGTCTGAGTTCAAACCCCCTATATATTCATGTATAAAGTGTAATAAACAGAGTAACTGTTTTTTGAATTTTAACTACTCTGTTTATTACAGTTTATTGGTGAAGAATAATTTTCATTATCTGACAGAGTTTTTGTATTATTTATTTATTAGATAGAGATTGAAATTTTTTTAATATTGTCAAAAAAAATCGTATACTAAATAAATAAATGATTTTATGCGATAATCATCAATACACTATAAAGACTATAGAGCAGTGGTGTGCAACCTTTGTACAATTGCTACTTCTTTTTCACATTTGCAACTCCCTTCCTCGGATTGAAATTTGACACGCCCCAGTCTTTGTTTTTACCACGCCTAAATTATAAGTACAAGTATGTAAAAATATTCATAATAAAATCAGGCCCGGATCCAATAAGTGCGGGGCCCGATTGGATTTTTTTTTGCGGGGCCCTCTATATATTAAATATTTAAATAAAAATAACTTTTTGTTAATTTTGGTGGTGATGCGGGGCCCTTCAAGTGCGGAACTCGATCGCTCCAATCGCCTTAAATTTGGGCCTGAATAAAATGATAGTAATTTTAATTAATATATTAATTTATATTTCCTAATATTTTAGTATTAAGCACATACAATTTGAAATAAAATTTTTGAAACAAAATGCATACTAACAAAAATAAATTATGATGTATATTCATCTTGTGGCTATTGATTATTTGCATTTTCTTAGATCTCTCATAGACTCAGTGAAATAGACTATTGGTATCTATATAGATTAAATGTAAAAAAACCATTGTGTTTGATTGCCTTTATTATAGTATTTAAGATGCATCTGTGCGATATAATTTTTTTTTTTATAAATGTATAATTATCAGAAAATAATAATAATTCTTTACAACAGCTATATAATCAAATAATAATTTTATACATAAAACGCTTTTTTCAGCACCTGCTTTGGTGTCCTTTTCAAATGTTACTAATCTATTTAACATTAACTAAATGTATAATTGTCTCAATAAATATGTAAATGATTATCTGATATTGAGATTTTTATTCAAAATATTGTAAAATTTTATTTTGCATATGTATTACAGTATATATTGTATTTTATCATGACAACATTATATCTTATATGTGAATACTATCCTATATCTGTTCAAATATATATAAGTATATATAAAAGATTTTAATATGGGTTTTCATTCCCCTATTAATCTAATATATCAATAATTCAAAATATATGTTTAATGCAAAGGATAAATCAAAAATGTATATGCTACTGAATGTAATTATTCTGATTATCTCTCATTTTATTACGATAAGTCAAATCTTCATTGGAGAGTCTTGCAACATTTTTACCAGTATAACACAATAAAAATTAATTCCGTAGATCGAACCTCTCTCACACACAAAATGTCATAAATTTGAAAAATTAAAAAGATACAGTTTATTACTTATTTAAAAAATCTTCTTAACCAATGGATCAGTAACATTCAGTTGAGTTTATGTTATAATTTCAATATTTTCTGACTTCTGGGTGCATCATTATTTATTATTATAGTTGATTCGAATACAAATATATGGAAAGCATGCTAAATTTACTAAAAAATGAATTAAATTCTATTCCATATAATAATACAATCTTTCTAGCTTATTTAATTACATAATTTATTGCAATGTTTTAGTGCTACTTAATATCAATCTATATATTTATATGACATTCTTCCATGTTCATAATTTGCCATTCACATCCAGATCCACAAAGAAAATTATGTATTCTAGAGAATTCTCATAAGCTCAAAAATTTTTCAGAAATAACAAATAAGTTAATATTAACTGGAACATATTTATCTAATTCTTATTTCAATGAATTGATAAATATATATTCCTTATGATTAGCCAGTAAGGTAATAGTATAACATGAGTAAGACATCAAATTTGTTGCTTGGGTCTGGGATAGGAAGTGGTATTAATTAAGAATAGCTTTTAACTGTTTGTGTAGATATCAAATGCTATTTCATCTTATCATGTACTACTAAATATTACCTGTTCAATTCTATATTGAAGAGCCAGCATCAGTAGACAAAATATAAAGATAAACTATATTAATTAACCATGATAAGATCATTTAATTTAAGTAATAAATTCATCACAGTTATTAATATTAAATATTATTGAGATACATAGATAAGTAATTTATATTGAATACACTTTATATTATAATGTGATCTAAAATGATTTCTTCTTAAATAAAATCAGAATTTCTTGTGCAAAAGCCATATGACCATAGATCCTGTTAGTCAAATTAAACATTTCTGCTCTATGAAAGTATTATAAAAAATAAATAAGTTCCAATTGACTTCTACCCTACATCCCTATTATCAAATGTTTATTTCAACATTGATACTTTTTTTTTTCTTAACCTATTCCATTTTAATAAAAACTGTTCATTAATTACAGTATCTTGTCCTCATAGTTCTTATTTTTACTTTAAGATTTAAATCAAGAAGGGGGGGGGAGACAGAATGCTATCTTAAAAAACAAATAGTCTAAATTTATAATATTATTATCAAACATTTGATAGTTTTACTATTACTACAATTTAATCTATAAATGCCAAATTATCTGCACTCACACATTTGACATCATCCATTTTAGATAAATATATTAGTGATTATTACTAATCATTTACTAGATTAAAGATTATCATATTATTTTAGCTCAGATATGTACTTTAATTAAATATAGTATATTCAACGTTTCTATTATGACTGACTACATATTTTTTAAAAAATCTTAAATTAAAAATAATATTTTACTTACAACTTACTACACTGAAGACATGCATATCTATGTTCACTTTATTAGTCAGTTTTAGAAAAAAGAAGGTTTTGGTAAAAATGACTGGAATTAATTAACATATATATGAATGTAAAAATGTATTATAACTGTGAATGATATAATTTTAAATATGAATTAAAGCAGATAAGCAGAGTCCTGTATTTAAATAAGCATTTTAATAAAGCTATGAGTATTATATAGAAATTTAATTATATTTCAGTAACAAGTAATAAAAAATCAGAAAGGGCAAATATATAGTTGTTCAAAACATATTACATTCATAATAACCTTAGTTTACAAAATTGTGAAAAGGAAAACTTTTACCAATAATAATAAAAATATTAACAATAATCATCATCATTATTGCATTTTTTTTTTTTTACAATAATCACTGTAATATCAACAAATAAGTACACATTAAAATCTAATATTTTAACATTTAATGAGGTTAATGTTAAATCATCATTCGCATTTTCAATTGCAGAATGGTTTTCCAAGTTTAATTTACTTTCTTTCATTCACAACTTCTCTTCTTCATATTACTCCATCAAAATTTCTTATCTTACAAAAACCTTGTATATGTAGTCTTTTTTTTTAAATGTCTGTCTCAATCTCTTAGACTCCAATTTTAAGATTTCAGTCATTTTTTTTAGCAATATGTTCAGTCAACTTCAATTTTAATCTTTTAATTCTTTAACGTTTGTTTTTTTCTCACCTATGCATTTTTACTTTTGATCCCTCGTTACCATTTCCAACATGCATCTCTTCATACTTCATTGTGCATTTGAAGTCTCTTTATTGCTCTATTTTTAAATTTCCAAGTAATGTACCTGAAAATATTATATCAATTTTTCTAACAAGTCTTAGAATCAAAATTTTCTATGAAATTAAAAATAATCCAATATGCAAAATTTACAATAAATATCAATTTTGTACAATTTGCTTTTAGAAATACTAACAAATAATCATTTGGTAGAATCTTAGTTTTATCTCATGTATGTACATATATAGTATTTAAATCTGGTGCTAAATTGTTTTTTTTTTTTTAATAAAATACAAAAAAAAAAAAGTTGTTTCTAATAGATGCAAAAAGATGAATGAGTTTTACAGTTTCTTCTAATAATTACTCCACAATGTAGAAAGATATAACTTTTATTATTATTGTATTTTTTTTATCTAAAGTCTAATAATAATTATTTGAAGATTTGTGAGGATGGCATTTTATTTAATATGTTGGAGCATTTCTATCATCTAGTTGATTAGCTAAATTTAGTATTCAATGAATTTAAAGATTATTAGTTCAATCTCTGCATTAAAACTTCAAATTAGCACATCTGAAAAGAGAAGAGTAATACCATTTGGAACATTGTGTTATGTATTATTACTAACCAAGGGATATATTTTAAAAAATAACAAATAAAATTTGAATTTTTCTTAAAAAAAAAAAATTAACAGTTCAACTAGTTGATGAATATAGTTCAACATTTAATTGCAAACTCCATTAAATACATATGTTTTAATTTTTTGTTTTAAAATACAAAATTTTCATAATATTCTTATAATGTAAATGACTTTTACCATTAGTAATACTCAATTATAAAATTCATGTAAAACTATTTCATCTACTTAATTCTCATGTGAATGACACATTCATTGTATACAGGAAACACAATTATTGAAGATAGAATAACCAATCAGAATTATATACACATTATAACTATATCTTTTATAAAGTCATCAACAACAAAAATATAAACTGCTTTTAGTCTAAATACACTACATTTATTTTTTTTTATTTCATTTTTCAAGATTCTTTTCATTTACTTCCTATTTTATTTCTCATCCTCTTTTTTTAAAAAAAAAAATCTTATCAACCCTTTTTTACTATAATCTTTCTTCTCTTTATATATACATATTCCGCAATGTCATCAGTTCTTTTTTTTTTTCTTTTACTAAAACTACTATAGACTAATAATAAATATTGAATATTTTCTGTCCCACATTCACACAAATCACATGACAAATTGAAATCTTTTCTTTATTTTTTAGTATATTTTTTTGTCCCTTAAAAAAAAAAACATTCCCTTTACTGCTATCATAAATAATAATGCTGATCTTATTTTCATACACATTATTGATTTTTATTAGATATTTTTATTGCCATAAAAAGGCTGATATGATCCTTCAAGGGATAAAATTGTCACAATTTAGAAGCTAAAATTATATTTCCTGACACAACTAATCTATCAGTATTATGACAATAAGATTTATTTTTACTATTTTACTTGTTTTAAATTTAAGGACATTTGAAATAGCTCAGACAGCATGAGTATAGTCACTGTTATAGAATATAAGTTTAAAAAATATTACAGAATATACTTATCTTATTTTGTCTTTAAGTGAAGGAATACAACAAAAGAATCAAGTGTAATATTAGAACAAAGTAGTTTTAATTAAAAAAAGGTACAATGGTACTTGTAATTTCCTAAATTGTATTGGTTACATTTCACAACTAACCAGGACCAATGCCCAGAAAAACAGTACAGTACTGGTAAAATTAGTACATATGGTACCTTATTTTGCATACAAATTAAAATAAATTAATTTAAAAAGAAATCATTAGGATAAATCAAAAACATATTTATAACATCTTATGATTTGAATATAATACATATGTTTATAAATCAGAGCATTAGAATGATCAAATAATTCATCACTTGGAAAGACATGAAATGTTTGTACAAAAGATGTGACAGAGTTAAGCTTTGTTCAGAAATCTTGAGAAATTTACATTCCAGTCTGACATTCTTACAATTCATTAATCCATATGGATCATTATTACATTTATTAAATTCTACTATATTTATAGATAATTACACATATAAAATATTATACAAATATATAAATTGCCTTTATGATTCTTGCAATTTAAATAATATACTTATATGTCACACTAGTTCATTATAACAGGGTAATAATGAAGCATGGCCTACTATAATGAAAATGTATCTTCTCTAGAAACTTAGCACAATTACTTGCTGATCGAGAGTAGGGGAATATGAAGAAGAGATTAATGTCAGGCCTGAAGTTATAGTCAGTGCTTAAACTACAAAAATACTTATACTCTACCTGCCAAAATGATTAGACCATGGCAGTGTGAAATAACTTCTATTGTTTGAACAATCCTACTTGGGAACTTCTATGCAAGTTTGTTTATGATTGCACACTACAAAGTGTTTTTTGTTGTAATTGTTATTTTTTTTTGTTGTTGTTGTTTAAAATTAGCAATATATGTATTATTTATACTCAGAAAAATTAGAAAATTACCTAGAATCCTATTTTAAAAAGTGGGGTTAAAAAATAATTTATAAACACTTTTTTTTAAGTCTCAAAAATATTTTATAACAGATATCACTAATCAAGAGTGAACTTTTGTTTTCAGACAAAAAAATAAAGTTGAAATAAATAAATAATATTAATATTTACAATACAACAGTATAAATAATATTATCAATAAAATTAATAACAACTGAAATAATTTACCTCGAGCTCGCAAATATTGTTCAAAGTTTTCACTGGATTCCAGCTTATAAATCCCACTCAAGTTTAATGATGTCATTATTGGGATAAAATTCCACCTTTTAAAAATAATATTTTTTTAAAAAAAGAAGAGTATACTAAGTACTATAATATAAGACACAACTTATAATTAAACATTTACAAAATATGAATTATAAATTTAAACCAAATGAGTTAGATTAATTTTGCTCAACAAAATAGATAAACAAATTTATAATATTACGTTTTATAAAAAAAAAAAAACCAAAACACAAAACAATGATAAAAGCATTCACATTTCATAAAAGATATTTCATAATTGTTGATCATTTCTTTGTTTTATATTTTTGACATTGTAATTCATAATAAAATGTTTACAGTTGTTTTTATTCTATTTTCATACTAACTATTTCTATGATATTTGCAGATGCTGTCATCAAGAACAGGTGAGTAGGCAAAGTAAAGCAGCTTTTAAATAGTTTACTGCAGTTCAAAAACTACCCCCCCCCCCTTTTCATAGAAGATTAGAGAAAAGAAATACTAAGTAGGAGAATTATTCGGTGGTGAGGATTTGAGCAGTTTCCTATACCAGTTTTATCTCTAAAAATATCCAGATATCCATTTACCAACCAGTATTCTATGGTTTGATGAGATGGTTATGGGATAGCTATATAAAATAAACCCAAGCCTGATTAAAAAAGATTCTAAATTTACTGTCTAGATCAACAAGACATATAAGTGAAGAATCATTGTACTATGAAGCCATAATATTATGTAATACAACAAAACCAAAAAAATCCTTTTTCCATCAAAGTATTTTTTTGACTTTTAATTTACAAATAACTGTCTTATTTTTTTATTTATTATTTTTTCTGTAGATTTCTTTACTGATATTTTTTGTATTAAAAGCAAGTCTTATGATTCTAAAAAGTTTTTTGGTGAAAGATATTATAATCAAAATTTTCATCTGAATTTAATGAAGACTATTGTAACAAATATTTTGTTTTGTTAGTTGCTTAAAATGTCAGACAATATTTGCTTATGACTGAACAAAATTTGTATTCAGTTGATAAAGATTTTGAAATTACTCTAAGCATCTTCAGATTTTGAGTCTGGCTAGACTATTAACATTCAAGATTTAATATATATCATTTAAAATACATTCCAATATCACATAGAGTTTGGTCTTTCTTTTTTTTCTGATTTTTTTTTTTAGTAATCCTAACATAATATATTTTTAATAATTATCCCATTTTTATGATATATCAAAAATATTCTGTTTTTTTTTTTTCAAAATGACTGTGGAAAAAATTCAAATAATTATTTATTATTCTTTCCACTTTTTTTACAAAAAACTTTAAAATCTTTTGCAGTAACTCAAATATTTTTTAAGCCTTTAAAACTCCAGTTTTTATATTTATAACATTACTACTGAAAACTCTGGTTTTTTTTCCTCATGTGTCAT
Source organism: Epiperipatus broadwayi (assembly GCA_028023455.1). Lineage (NCBI taxonomy): Eukaryota > Metazoa > Onychophora > Udeonychophora > Euonychophora > Peripatidae > Epiperipatus > Epiperipatus broadwayi. The sequence continues at coordinate 1,045,369 of JAQFVV010006299.1, forward strand.
AGCATCAGCCAGGAAGCGAACCCGCTAACCTGGAACAACTGCTTGTAAAGCAGCTGTCACTGACCTCTCGACCACCAACTCTGTTTTATTTATAATTCTGCAACTATATTTATACACAGAAGCAATCTTAGGTGCATTGCTCTCAGATCCAAGGCTCCTCATTGATGAAAGCCACAGGCTAGAAACTAGTCTTGGGATATTGGGTGACTAGGCACTAGATAGGAATTTATTCACAAACCTTTCTGCATCTATTGATTACTTTGGCTTGCACTGAGTGGCGCTACTGTATGGAGAGTTTTGCCTCTGTGAAAAACAGCTTATGTAAGCACAAAAAATGGTGATCATGTGATGTTTGATGGTTTAACTATATTTATAATGGACAAATAGCCTGAATGGATTAGTAGAGCATTATCCACGGAACATAAGATTTTTGAATCAATTCTAGTTCTAACACTTCTAGTATTTAAACTTTGTAAGAATTTCCAAGCAATAAAATCATTTGAATATTTATTTTATGAATAAATACAGTCATTGAACTACAAGGTTTAGTATAGTAATGAATATATATCATAGATCATTTCTCACTTTCAATGTTTGAACTTCATATGAACTATGGAGCAATAAATCAAGTGATGATAATTATTTTTTAATGTAGTTACCAAGACATATTTAGTGAAGCGTTTCACATATTTATAGAAGTTAGTTTTTTTTTTATATATACTATGCTACCAAGCTAAAAAATGTATATATTTCTTGAGTGACTTTTTTGGGTGTTATACATTTTATATAACTACTAATAATAGTAAAATAAATATCTTAAAAAATGAAATGAGCAGTCAATAGCTAAATCTTGTAATCATGTTAAAAAACAGTGATCTGTTTTACACAAACATATAACTTTGTATATATATAAAAGATACAAAATTAAGTCCGTTTTTTTAAAAATTCTGATTCGTATTTGCTATTTTGTCTAAGATTTAAAAAAAATAGTATGTTAAAATGAAATAAAATTCTGATAGAAAAGAACTGCTCAAAGATTAAATATTTTTCAGGATATTCAAAAGTTATCGTTAAATTTTCAATTATTAATTAAAATTCCTGCTACATTTCTCTTTCACTCTAGAAGATATGGGGCTGATGGAAAAGAAATTACTAATAATATAATCTGCTTGGTTTTACTGTCTAGCTAAAAATAATTAAATAACTATTTGCTGATCAAAAATTGGATGACTAGCTGAGACAGCTTTGAATCAGCAATCTGATATATCTATATATAGCTGAATCTGAAAAAAAAAAAAAAATCTAATTTTATTCCTCCAAGCTTCAAATCCCAGGTTATAACTAAAACAAATGAATGCACACATCACTATATCATGCAATAAAATTTTAAACTTTCTGTAAATCTACTTAGCACATATAATTCAATAATAATAATACTTTTCATGCCATAGTCCACAATGTAAGAATGTAATGAATTGTTCCAAACCACTCAGCTATGCTGGGTAGCTAATTTTCTTTCTGTTAAATCAAGGCTACTCCTAAAAAAAAGCCAATCAGATAGTGGTAAAAAGGAATATAGTTTCTTGACATTTAGACAATTTATTTACTATTTATATTCTTCCATGCAATTTTACATAGAATGACAAAATCAAGGGCTAACAGTTCTCCAATACATTATTATCTGGGGGGGGGGGAATCTACTATTGGGCTCTAAACGCATTTGAAGCTCACATGACTTCCTGAGCAAATAACATTATGATTATTTCATATTGTTTATATTAAAGTTTCACTCTAAACTATTTTGTATATAAGCAATGTGTGAGTTGGTTAGTTCTAAAGAACACTCTGTAACATTAACCACAAGTACTATCAATTAACCATATAATACTAAATTGCCCATGCCTTTTACTACTGTTACACAATGCTTTATTTACCACCCTTTTTTACAGTTTCGATTGCCCCAGCAATCTTTTTCAGAACTTTATATCTCCAGTCTCAACTACTATCAATTAATAGATTTTCTTCATATCCTGTCACTAAAAGATTATTGAGATAAAAATTGCTCATGAAACTCTGCTTGTTTACTGCACCATTTAATTATCTTTTCATTTTTCACTATTATTTACAGTGGTGTGAACCGGCATATATTGAAAATAATTTAGATGCTAACCGGAGCACACTTTTTGTAGCTGGATATTATTCTCTATTCTTATGCATTTGTCAGTCATAGTTTACAATATATAAGACATAATGTTTTCAATAATGACAAAAGGAAAAACATAAATACAATTCAAAATGTGATGATTGCTCTTATAGCACTAAAACATGCCTATCATTTTTTATGCTGCACAATTTTTTAAAACGGTAGCAACTTAATTCACACAATAGTACTAGAAAGGAATTTTGATGCACAAACCTTCTAGCAGCCAGTAATTACTATGACTTCCACTAGGTGATACTATTATATGGAGAAAGTTGCTATTGTTCAAAATGTGAAGGGTATTAGAATGTTTGTTGCATTTTATATGAGCATGATGACGATGCAATATTTGGACATATGTGTTATGTACATCCACATGTACCTGTGTTCATGAATGTGGATTAGGATAGAGTATCTTAATGATGAAAAAAAAGCAATAAAGTTTTATTTCTCTAAAATTTCTAAAATATGTTATAGTAAAAACATGATATGCAATGGCAAACAATCATTGATGATCAAATATTAATATTTGATTTAAATATTATAGCCTTTTATTCTATTTAACTTTGAATAGGGAATTTAACATATTCATTGCAAAAACAAAAAGTCATTTACATTGTATTCCTTTTTTGTCTCTCAATTTTGGTTCTTCCTACAATCTAATTCGTCCCATTGTCTTTTTATTTCATCTTGATGTTTTATCAGTCTATTTTAAGTATTTTTTAATCAAAATACTTTTTAAATGAATGAATAACAATATTTTCACAGCCTATCCTGTAAGAATCAAGCTTCAGTGTGTGAGAGCAATTGTCTTAATATAAAAAATCAAACTTCATTTTAGGATGAATTTCTTGTTAATAAACAAAGCAGTAACACAAAATCAAGATATTCTTGCATCTTTAACCTGGATTGACTATAAATCATAGTCATATTAATGAAGCTGATAGGCTTTAAAAATGAAAAGTATTTCCATTGAAATGGAAATTTTATAATAACACCTTTACAAAAAGATCTCTCCATATAAGAAGAACTTTAAATTTAATTCACCTAAACATTAAGGCTATGTTAAATGGAAAACACTTTAAAATTACTTCAGATAAAACTAATGGTAAACTAAAAGAAAAAATAGAGATATTCTAAAAATAATAAAAGAACATATACTTGAGATGAAGGCTCTATGGAAGAATCATTATTAATTTAATAATAAAACAGGCAAAACTCACTATATGTATTGCCACTCACTGCAAGCTAGAGTAATCAATGGATGCCAGAAGCAATGTGATGTTTATTGGCTTAATTTAATAATACCCAGATTTATGTCTATTTTTGTTGCAAATCATTTAATAAAGCAAATCATTTCTCTTGATAGTGTGATTGAGAAAACAATTATAATACAAATAAATATTCTCTACATTTTTAATTTCATCATACAAATTGACTTCTTAACTTATTTTCACAAGACCAGCCAATGCCTTCTATAATCACAATAGCTTTTGAAGATATGCAACTGAGGTTGAAGCAGATTTTCAATCTTAGAATGCATACATTTTAAGAATTTTTTTTTTCAGTAAGATAAATGAACTCCAGAATTATCTAAGCTAACATAATTCAAGATTTATCAACATACCCTTTAATGAAATTCACCCAATATAAGTATGAAATTTTAAGATAAGCTCACTCATTAAATACAACATATTAATATTTTAATTGAATCACTCAGTCATGCAAGAAAAAATATTAATAATAGCTTTCACAAACATTATCCATTGTAGACAGTAAAGACAGTTTGTTTCAGGCTGGAATAAAACAATTTAATTATTTTTAAAAAACAATATTCATAAATCAAAGACTAGAAAATTCTGTGAGGTTAATAAAACCTTTTGATGGTACATAAAAAAAAAAATGGCTGAGAAAAATTATGAAAAAAAAAAAATTTACAAGATTTATTCAAATTATCTGATTTCTCCCATATAAATTTTGTAAGTGAAGAAACATCTAAAAGTATCACATTAGATTTCTAAGTCCAAAAATTATATTAACCAGAAAATGAATTACTAAAACAGAATTATGACTTCATTTTCATAAAACAAGTCTGTTAAAACCCAATAGATGCTGGCAGTTATTTTTGATCAAGCAATTTGTTCTACTGTATTATATACACTTTAATAATCTTCAGTTCTTAAAAACTTCATCCTAAAATAATAAATCTTTACAACATTAAGATGCATATATATCTATATTAAAAGTAAAACAGGCTTTAAAAAGATCACCCCTCCGTAAATGAACAAAAAAAAAACGTCATCACTCACTAAGACAACCAATTTCAAATGATGAAGGAAAGTTTGAGAGATTTCCTAAAATTGTTTTTATCTCTAATTAAATATAACTAGATATTCATTTCCTGATCAATATTAATACTAAGTTGGCTATGGACCAGTTACTTGCAAAAAAAATATTCTAAGCTTGATTAGAATCTGAAAAAAAATTCAAAATTTTATTCAGTTTGGATTCAAATCCAGGTACTAGGCATGATATGTTGATGCGTATACCAAAAATTTCCTTTTTTTAGATATTCATTATTATTTTTAGTACAAATGTTTGATATTCACTGACTTTTGAATTTAAACTGTTTTTTTAACTACATATTGACTAAAAAAAAAAATCATTTAAGTATTTTCAAAAATATATACAGCTTAACGGCTGCATTCCTACACAGTTTATTTACTAAATTACTTCCTCCAACTAGCCCAAATATAAAACCATTCAATTGTTTAGTTCTTTTCTTTTCAACACCTTTTTTTCCCCTGGTCAAAACAAAATGATTAAAAAATTACTTTCATTTATTCCAACTTATTTTCAGGGTTGGGTAATTTAATTGATCGCAATTTATTAGTAGTTTATGCAAAAATAACACCGTTTGAACAAAGGTAATCATTATTTAATATAACTGTTTTTGTTTTTTTTTTCAATCTAGTTAAAAGTTTTGAAGTTTGCATTTTTTTAAAAGTAAACATAAACTTAGTTTACACCTACTTATTTTAAATTCGACTAATTTCTTACAACTTTATGAATAAAAGACTTGCTTATTTTTCAAAATATGTCAAATCTTTTCAATTTTTGTTATCAATTGAAAGAGTAAACAAGTGTTGTGCATATATATATATGATGGAAGACTATTGCACATTTGGAATAATTTTTAGATTGTAATCTTTTGGCAAAAAAAAAAAAAACGTAGCTAATATTTATTTTCCTAAAGCACAAATATAATTTTATTTAAAAATTACAAAGAAAGCTGATATTTATCATTTTAATTGGTAGATATAACTTTTATTTTTTTAAAAAAAAAAATGCATTAAAAGTATTATTTATTATTCTAATTGAAATACGATAAAAATATTATTTGACAAACTATACGTCATTACTGAGTCTTTTTTTTTTTTTGGAAGTTTGATGAAGATGACTTTTTAAAACTATTTTATGCATGTTTTGTATAATGCAGAGAATAGCAGAATCAAAACAAAAAGTTTTGTCTTGCGTTGTTAGCCGAGAGGTATCGCAGCCGCCATGCAAGCAAGAAGTTGGTTGCAGACGGTTGTGGGTTCGCGTCCCGGCCGATGCTATGACATATGAAAAAAAAAAAAAGTTTTTTATATCAGTTTTCAGTTCAGGAAAAAAATTACTTTAATTCTTAGATATCTCCTGAAATGCTTTGAGATGGTACTTACATATTAGTTCGATGGTGAAATTTTAATTTTCATTAAAATGATTATGATTATGTATGATTGCTAAATTTTGATAGTATGTTTTATTTCATTAAGTGAGTAAATTTGACTTTCAAAGATAAGTTGTTGAACTTGAGAGTATTTTTATATCTGCTATACATTCCTTATTAACTTCTTACTACCACTGACCTACTTATGCTTTAAATATAGTCATCTTTTGCCGCATACATAAGTTGACATTAATATTGAAAGTAGAGTTGTTATTTACAATTTTTTTAAAAATAATTACAAGGGACTTGAATTCAGACTTTCAAGCTCTTTACAGCTATGCATTCCATCTTATACCACTGATGCACACGACCACATACATATGAAAAAGATAAATGATCTCCAATATAAGTATTTCATGCTGAACCATTCATCCATTGATCCAGACCACTAGCTCCAACACATATATACAATCAGTGCTCAGTTTTATATTAATATAGCAAATCTTTAACTTTAATTGACAGGCTTCAATCTTCTTCACCCTCCAACTCTTCAGCCATCCATATCATAAAAAATCCGATGATGGAACACCCAGATGCCCTTGTTGATGCCAATATTATTGCCATACCCATGTTGACTTTAAGTCATTCTGATCCTTCACATATAGGACCTTAATATGTCCATTTAAATACACAGAAGTATGGCAGAAAATCTGTGAAATTAAATTTACTTAATAAAATAAAATGTACTATCAAATATTTAGCAATCATAAGTAATAAAGACTAAAATTTCACTGCCTGACTAATAAATCTCATAGAATTATTATTTTTTTTAATATAAAGTTTTTTTCCTTATAAAAATGTTTTAATAACTATTTTATTACGTTTTACTAATTTTATTACTTTTTTTATATTGTATACATATAGTGCAAATGCTGTATGCACACCCACATAGAAATATATACTTCAACTTCTTTCTGTTAAAAAAAAAAAAAAGACATTAAAAGAATAACTTACAAACAAAAAAGGTTAGATGCTTTATTTTATATGATAAAGATTATCAGTACTGCCATTATTAAGAAGTACGATGTTGACTGTTTTCATTTGAAAAAATGTCAAAGAATAAAATATATTGGATAGTTCCAAGTTATCAAGATAGTGAAATCTTTCAAAAAGAAAAGTTTTCTGCAGAAGTTAAAAAACATGTAAAATATCAAATAAGTAGAATAATGAACTAGTGTATTTTATATGTGGATCTATTTATGATTAACAAATGAATTTGCATAGTAAGCACAAAATTCATATAGCAGTAGTATTTTTGTCTTTTTTTTTCTCTTGTAGTTCGAATAGCCATACTTATTTGAAAATGGGTACTGATGATGATAATAACATTACATAATACAATTTTAGCAATTGTTTAATTGATAATTTTGTGATTAAGTATTTTGTATGATATTCCAAATATACCTTTTTTTGTATCATTGATAAATTATACTACATAAAATAAGTTAAAGTAATACTATAGATTAGTAAAATAAATTGCACTTAAAAATGTGGCAAGATGATAATGATCAAGTATTATTACCCAGTTATTTTACTTGCATTTGAGTTGATAACTTAATATATACATATATAATTCTGATTGAAAACAAAATCAAAATGTAAAAACTATATAAATAGCAAAATGGATTTATATAGAACATACATTTTAGATAATGAACTGTCTTTAATATTTGTTTTCCAAATGTCAATGTGTATCAAATTTGTGAAGTTATTATCTATTATAATATTTTAATAATCCTCTTGATATTATTTTAAAATCACCCAAATTTCAAACTGATATTGCTCACATACCAATTGACTCTAAAAGATCTAAATGGAAATGCAAATCCCATCACTTTCAACCATTATTAACCCATTGTAGATTGAAGAACTTTCCAAGTTTAATCCATCTACACTGATTTCTGGCTTCTCTTCTCCATGGCATAACAGCAAACCTTATTTTATCCATTCATCTGACATCTGGTTTCTTTGTAGGTTTTTTACAATCTCTTGGGATCCAATGCAAAAACGCCAACTTTCAATCTATTATTGACACTTCTAGCAATATGCCCAGACAGTTACATTTTAGTGTCTTAATTCTTTCAATGATGTTAGTGACATTTGATTGCTTTATTACACATGTATTTTACTTTCAATTTCATTTTATTATACTTAATAAACATCATTCAATACTTCATTGAATAATTTGAAGTCTCTATTTTAGCCTTTTAAAACTACAATGATAACAATATGATTTCTCAATAGTCAAAAAATAAATAAACAAAAAACCCAAATAACTTTTTTCTTACTGATGATTGTGATGGAAATATGAAATATAACAAGAATATAGTTTAAACTAATGCCAATGTAATAGATATTAAAGTTATTTTTAGTTGATTTTTAATCTTAGATTAAGTATTTTATTTTGGATGATGCCTAAAAAAATTCAAATAAATACTGAAAGTATATACCAAAGTAACAACTCAGATTTTTTTTTTTACTAAAGAGTTACAAATAAACAAGGATAATCAATGAATAGTATATCTTAATACTAAATACACACCTAGATTAATATCTGACAATTAGGTTTCTTTATCGGAGAGCATTATTTTTTTAAAAAAATCCTTTTTGTAATAATGTCAAACTAATGATTTGAAATTTAAAAAAAAAAGAGTGCTAGATGGAGATCTATAAAACAAAACTCTCTTTTGATGAAATTCAATAACTAGAGACTGGAATGTATTTGGTGCTATCATATAATATCTATTAATTACTCACAATAGATGACTCATAAATAGAGAAATGTGAACAAAAAAGTCAAGTTTGAGTTTAGTGATAATGTAAAAATCTTCAAATTTATTTAATTTTTTACATACTGATATATTGAACAACAAGTTTGAAGTTCTTTTTGTAAGATGGCATTCAAATTACTAGCAGTCAAAAAATAGGTGGATAGAAAGCAGAATGGCAAACCCATCTGGATGAAATACTCACTGGAGAAATGTTGACTACAAAAATTAATTCCAGATAGGAATCTAATTCCATATAGTAATAATATTTTACATTAAAAAAATCTTCTATATAATTAACAATTTTTACAATATAAAAATCTCTCTCAATTTGATGATAACGTTTTCCAGTTATAGGAAATAAAAAGTTTATTCAAAAGCATTAAAAAGTATTTATATTAAATGACTTTTGATTTTAAAGATATAGCATATCGCTTTCTAATGTCAGTTAAAAATAAACATTTAAAAAATTAATTATTTTTTTGAAAAAAAAAACAATTATTTTTTTGAAAAATAAAATAAAATTAGATGTTAATACTTATAAATAAATAACATACATTTGTATAAATGAAACAATAATATTAATTCATTGTTTTATTATGACATACACTATTATATATATGGAACTTATTTATTTTATGTCCACGTTTATGATATAGATTTTGCACAATACTAAATTTTTACCTTATTTTTTATTTTATTAAATTATGGTAACTACTTTTGCAATACAAATTAATATTTTAAAAAAATTACATTAATAAAATTCAAATTTACAAAATTCAAATTTACAATGTTTATAAATTAAAATTAATTAATAAATAAATATTTTAATAAAATATATTTTTAAAATTTTTATAGGTTAATGGATCATTAATCCAAAATTCCTGCTTCTAGAGCTTTTTTTTTTTATTGAGTTTTTCTGATTTCAATAATAAACATTCCCTTCTCTCACGGTAAACCAAAATTCTGGTGAATATTTAAATAAACATTAATTTATTATATTTTGCATATAAATACTTTTTATATACTGTATACATTTATTTTATTAATAACAGCAAAATGCATTATTAATACAGAGAATGCATTTACATCAGCCTGCAACTTTTATGTTCGATATTAAATGCTTTCAAATCAATGACATTCTAATTAAAAGTAGTCCAACTGTAATTGAATTCATTCATTTATCTCCAAAAAAAAAACCAGATGTGGTTAAACGTTGGTGGCCTAGCTGTTAGCATAACTGCCTTCCAAGCAGCCGGCCCGGGTTCACTTCCTGGTCAACGGTTTGACATATATGTATATAAAAAAAACAGATGTGAAATTATAGATAATCATTTTTATTGTCCACTGAATCTACTGTAACTTTAATTAAAAAAATCATTAGAAGAAAGATTTCTTCTTCTGCATCATAAACATACATAAAAAAATAAACAGGTTAGTATTATGTAGCCTATAAATAATGTGTGATAATAATACAAATACTCCAAGGATAACTTCTAGCATTATCATACTCTTCTATTACTTGATGTATAATACTTGTTCACACTAAACTTCTAGATGTGAGCTATGAGAAATATTACTGATACATTTAAGTCCACTCCTTTGCAGTGGATTCTCACCTTTTTACATATTCTTTTTATTAGATATTTCACAAATAACTTGCTTCACAGAAAGTGTATAAGCAGCTCTTCAAAAGATCAGGTTTATTGCTAACACAAATATAGTTTCACCACTAAAAACATTTCTGTATCAAAATCCTCATTCTGAATCCTCAACCAATAATTCTTTCAGAAAATTAAAAAATTATGATATAAAACATTATTTTTTTTAATGAAATCCCAAACAGTTTCTTTCTCCAGATGCAACTATAAGCCCAGTTAACATTTGAACTTCCTGCATATTATTGCAGTATCATTAACAGATTCAGGACCACAGGCATTGTGTTCATCTGCTTCAGAAATAGAATTTGACAGTATCTGAGATATGTAGTTGGATCAAATGCAAAACATAAATCCAAATTAGTTAATAACTATTAAATTTATATATAGAGATATATAATTAAAACTTAATAAAATCATTCTTGAATCTATTTCTCATTGGAATCTCTTTACATGCCTTTATAATGTTTGTGAATAGTTCTACATTTAAAAAATCCAAATGATAATCAATAAATAAAAAAGTATAATAATTTTACATTAAAACCAAATAATTGAATTGCTTTATTTCTTGGGAATTGGTATGGAGATCGAGTGCCAGAACTGGACTCCATTAGAGAACCTTATATACCAGAATCTGATATTCTGCCACTGCACTAAACTATACAGGACATTTTACATTTATAAAATATTTATTCATACACCAGATTGTACTCAGATTATATAAAGCCCCCCCTCCCTAAGTGTGTGTGTGGTGGTGGTGGAGGGTAATAGATTGCATTAACAATTTTTTTAAAGATTTAATGTAAATTAAACAAAAGATTTTAATATTATATAAATAAATGTGAGAATTGTACACCAGCCTGAAAGGCCATTGTTTTGACTTCAAATATATGATAACCAAAACTAAATGAAAATACAGTAATATAGCATTTGTTTTTCCCCTCTCACTAAATATCACATTTCAAACATGAATTTATGTACTGTAATCAAATTTTCTTCACAATTTAAACACTGTACCTATTCAGTTCTAGTTAAAAGCATATGTACTGATTTTTTTCCCGAGCATTTTTTCCTTCAAAATTTTTTTATTCCAATACCATATTTTTTTAAAATCCAAAAATGTAACTGAACATCATTTTTGTAATATATTTTTTTTATCGGTTGCTCAAATTATTTCATTTGCATACAATAGTTCATAAAAAAAATTATTACAGTTTATTAATGGCAGAACAAATAATATTTTTTCATTGAAAAATACACATCGTTGTGAATTTGCCACATGGCAGCCTTATGAAGAAACTTTCATCCATTTTCACCAATCAGACAACAGAAAAAATAGGGATTTTATATATAATAGTATCAAATATTAACATTCAATTTTTTTAACTGCAAAAATTTATTTTTTCTAATAATTACTTTTAAATGATAATAAAAGTAAATGATGTGATCAAAAACCATTTTTAATAAATACTTTTTAATATATCTAACTACATTTTTTCTCAATACCTTAAAGCAGTCTGGATTCAATGTGTAGGTGTTAACTAACTATCACACATTTTTCTTTTACAAAAAAAAAAAAAAATCTTCAAATTTGGTCAATTTTTACAAAATTAATCTAATAAGATAATTTTTATGTGCAATGGAACTTTGATATATTATTCCCATATATTTATCCATTTGTTTAGTCTCACAATTAAATAATGATATTTTTTCAAAGATACATCATTCTTTAAACATCAAAATAATTATTAGTAAATCATGGCTGATGCAATGGTGGTTCACATGGATTTTTTTTTGTTATTGTTTTACAAAAAAATTGAAACAACTTTTTTTTTAAGTAAGGTAAGATTTAAAATCTGGGTTGCCTAGAGAATTCTCAATTTTAAATTTTAATTCAATGCAAATCTCACACTTAATCACCTGTTGCACTGCATTGCATCTCATGGTTTGTTAAAATTAATATCAGTCATTGTTGTTTTAGGTTGTCCACTTCTGGGATCGTCTGTAATAATTTTTCACCCATTTTTGAACCTCTTATGCTCCTCAAACACATTCAATTTCTTCACAGCATCTTCATAATATGCCACTTGCAACAATTGTAATGTTTCACTAACACATTTTCCAATTTCCCCACAATATTTAATATTAATACATTGCTCAAAATTCCGATCACCCATTTTTATGCCAAAGTGTATGCACAGATATTTATTATGTTCTTAATAGCTAACAAACAACTAGCTCTATCAGCTTAAAATTTACACGCGTGTTAGCTTAAACATATTCAAGCGCATATACTCGTGATTTTGATACAATTAAGTCACAGGTGACACCAAATGGCCATTCTGGGAATTAAATTATCAGACTTCATACATAACCAAGAATTCCTTCAAATAATAACAAAAAAATTGGGAATTAGAAAATGACACAGTTTAGATAAACTTTTTCTGGATTACTAAACACATTTGGATTTGATAAACTCCAGTTACATTTGGATAGATGATGATTGAAGTCTTGTGACAAATTCACAATCATTCATGGCTGTTGTGCTTATATGCTTCAAAATGAAATTGAACAGCTTTTGACTTAATGAAATTGTGAGCAAATGTTTAAAACACAAACTGTATCATTAAAATCCATATTTGAAAAAAAAAAACAAAAAACCCCAAAGGAGTCTATCAACTGAATGGAATTTCTACAGATTCTTTATAATGATTATGATTAGCTTGCTATCTTTTTAAAACAATATTCATACACTAAAACATGAAGAAAAAAAGTAATTGGAAATAAAAGAGCATTCTTTAAAAAGGTATTAAATACAAGGTCAGATCGTTCTAACTTAATAATCTTGAAAAACAACTTGCATAATCCAGATGAAAACATATGAAGAAAGCAAAAATCTATGATAATATATAAATAATCCAAGTCACTGTCTGGATTTTACCAATGTTCTCAAGAGGTAAAGTTTGTGATTATAGAAGTTAAAAGCTTATAAATTTTTGTTGCTTACAGTATTACAATGTGCACAATGAATTTAAAACTTTTATTTATTACTTTCTTTTGGATTGTATCAAATCAGTGTAAGAAGTGAATTACATAAGAATGGTAAAATCTAGAGGTTAGGAAATGGATTATGATAAAGTGATATAATAATAACAATAATCCAATCACATCTCCAAATCAGGCAATATATGATAAAGCAAAAGCAGATCACTAGTGCTATCTATAGAAACCATAAGAAATTACTGTTTTTCAATTGTTAATTGTTAAGCTGTTGTTAGTTTATTACTGATATATTCATACAAAAACGATTACATGTCTTTTTTTACAACTCTAAATAATTTAAACATAGTTTGATTTTTTAAAATTATTATTTATTTAATGTATAAAGAACAAAAGTGTAGTTATATTAGACATTAGAACTGTTTAAAGTGAAATAGAGAAAAATATACAGCGAATAAATTGTATACAAACACGCACAATATACATTTATGTGGTAAATGAATAAAATAAAGGTTTCTAATCTGCGTGTTTGCATGAATAAAACAAAAGTAAATTGCTAATATAAATAATCGGTATTTTTTTTAAGAAGTAGTTCTTTTTAATGTAATTTTATTTAAAACATAAATTATTTGAAAGAGTATTATTATTATTCTTTGCTGCCAAAAAAGGTAAAAAAACTTGCGATTTAAAATGCATAAAAAAAGGAAATAATAAAAAATAAAATAAAGAATTTTGAAATAAAAAAAAATTCCCAATTTTTTATTAAAGGTAATAAATTCAAAAAATAAAAGTATTTCTGCTTTTGATATAACTTAATTTAGTAAGCATTGTGTTGTGTTATATAATGATTGTATATACCTGTAATATTATCTCTCAGGTAGTATGTATAATAATCATCAAAGTATATATAACATCTAAGATTTCATAAATACATGTAATAAATAACAAAAGTTCACTTATTTTTTTCTAAAGTATTCAATTTAAAACAGAACTTTTTGAATTTTAACAAGTATTACCGTCATCATCATCTATTCTTCATCTGCTGAATTAAAACTCTCTCTTCAATCGCTAGATTTTCTTTTTCAAAACACATTAACAAACTTCCTTATTTTATCTATCTATCTCCAATGTGATCTCTTTCTAGATATTTTACAATCTTTTGGGGATCTGGTTAAGATTTCAATTATGCGTCTATTATCATCACTTCAAACATTTTTTACAGTCCAGCTTCATTTCAATTTTTTAATTATTTCAATGATATCTGTTTGTTCTGTCATCCATGTATTTCATTTTCAATTTCTTCTTGTAAATCCTAACATATATCTCTCTAGATGTTGAATCATTTGAAATTTATAAATTGCTTTTTAAACTTTCAGATCCAAAGCAAGAACTGAAAAAAAGATATCTATTAAAAACTTTCTTTTTCAAACACATAAGTATATCTGATTTTAATTTTAAATTATTTTCACCAAAGGAACTCCATTTAAGTTTAAATCTATGATTAATTTCATTCATTAAGTTTCCATCTATATTGATAATCTGATCAAGATGTTTGTAATTGTTAATTTCTTCTAATTCATGATTATCAACTTTTTAATACTAACATAATATAAAAAGTATGATATCTCACAGATTGTTAGATTTATGTTACAATAGTAATTGTTAATATTAAAAATATATTGTACTTTAAATTTAGCACTAAAGACAGCAATAACTAAACTTCTATTGTGTGTTACAAATAGTCTTAGTATGTTTATATATATATATATATATAAATCTAGAGATCATCTCAGTAACAGTCTGTTAAACATTCACTGAGAACTGACAAGACACTCAGCAGATGCATACATTTCAAATAACAAATCACTATTAGCAGTGAAGCCAACCATCAATCCAAATAAAACTACTGCTTGCTTTATATCAATAATGGTGAATATTTGATGCTATAATTATTTTCTATAAATTAGCTATACTGCAAAGTGGTTTACTTTTTTCATACGTATAATAATTGAATGTTTAATGTACAATGCTTGGAGCAGCCAGCTCTCCTGATTTGTTTACATATTTTTTAAAGTGCATTTATCTATTTATTATACACAATGTGTTCCAGTAAAAATGTGATTGGTTCTCACCAAGCTGTCTACAGCATCATCTTTGTAATCAGTGCTTGTGTTATGTAATGACATAGTTTAATTATTAACCACAAAATTTTTTTAGACATTAGCTTGTCTGAGTCATGAATTATGATGTGAAATGTGACAGCATATTTATATCTTCGTTGATCCTCTTCAGTGCTCTTTTCTGCCATCATGAAACTTGCAAACCATTTGAAAATATTATTGTGACTCGTGGCTTCACTGCCAGACACAATTTGAATTAGTTCAAATATTTCAACAGCAGTTTTGGACAATTTAAAACTTTAATTTTAGTACACTGTTTCATCAAGAGGTAAAATACAAACATATTATCATATTCATAATCCAGATATGCCTTAATCTTATAATTTTGTGGTGACTGACTGAATTATTACTAAGCAATATATATGTATTTCACAGATGGGAAATAAGCAGCTTAGAGGAAAAAAACAATTACTGGTCATCTTTTCATTAGAATATACTGTGGATGTGTGTAATATAAATAATTAAGTTATATATGTATACCTAGTATACATAAAGTTATTAGGTATATGTAAGAATATATATGCACTATAAATATATAAACATGTATACAAGTAAAGTTACTATAAACTTATTCACTAATTACATATTAAGATCAGTCAACACTTAGACAATCCCAAAACCATCAACAATCTCAACTGATTTTAATGATTACCTATTTCAATAACTGAGATGTTTTTTATTGAAATAATTAGTTGCAACAATTTGGTTATATCTTACAAAATGAATAACTAAGGCTTCTAAAACTTCAACTTTTTATAAGAAAACAAAGCATATTTGGGTGTAAAGCAGAAATTACTTCTAGAGCGAAAATAATCAATAATATCAGCCCAAAGGGATGGATATCCAGATGAAAAGTAATTTAGATTTTACATTCTATAATTTCTTCATAGGTTCATTTTTAATCTTATCAGGAGTCATTAAGTTATTGAACTCTGGTGTTTTTCTATGGCTTGCAGTTGGCCTTAGAACTTTAATATCTCAGATAAGCTGAACTTTGGAATCTTCCTAGTTTTATAAATGTTTTAGAGTCCATGTAGTTTAGAATTGTGGTAGAACAATGAATTAGATAATTTAGAATTTCTGAATTGCTTAATCTGTTATTTCTGGAATTTGAATATCACATTACCACCCTAGCAATGAACTATTTGTTATAATAATAAAGTTTAATAATAATTAGAGATCACTCCGCTACACATGCGCTTTATGGATTTAAACACTTAATGAATACTCTCCTTTCCAAACACAAGATAGTCTTTTTAACCTAAGGTATATGTATAGGCAAATCTTAAGCATTTGGAAATGAAAGATTGAAGATATTAAATAATTACTTTCAATTTCTTTTACTATGTTTTAATGAATGAAGCTTGCGAAATTGTTACAATTTACGATACGTCATTATTAAATGAAATATTAAACACATATAATGAGTGTTTAATTAAATCTATAAAGCGCATGTGTAGTGGAGTGATCTCTAATTATTATTACAGTTTAAAAACGCTATATAAATAAATAACTCGTTATATATGTTTAATAATAAAGTTTACAGATTGAAACTCATAACATTGTTCAGGAAACTATAATCATATTCAGATAAATAAAAACCTTCAGATGCGTCAGATAAAAACAATAACATTTTGTCAGGTTATAATTAGGGTTAATTTTTTTTTTCTTCAAAGTATTTAGTCTTTAGTTATCAGGAAATCAAGGATGAAAAAGCTCAAACCTCACTTTCAATCTTTGGCAAACTAGTGAATACTACCTTCTCTTTCTCTGATAATCTGTAAGAGATTATTAGAGAGGGATTTGCCTTACAGTAAGTTATTTGAAGGCTATTTTACCTATTTACCATTTATATATACTGATGTACTTGAGAAATCTCACTGTAAATGACTAGTGCCAGGCATCCCTTAACACTATCTGATCTAGAATCATCCTGAATTGGAGAATATTCTCGTTTTGTGAGTCTGGTTTTGAAGAGTTGCAGTTACACTACTCAAAAAGGGATTCATTATTTAGAATTTTTTTTCAAACTAAGAAAATCTTTTATTCAATTGTAACAGCATTGCTGAAATAATATGAAGATGCTTTACTGCTCACCAATATCTTTTATATATATATTTTTCTTTGTGAAAGATAAAAAATGAAAAATTATTTAAAAAATAATGAATTTTATATTTATTTATAAATCTATGAATATTAAAAAGTATTAAGTGTCAATACTATGTAATAATAATCTGCTATATTAATAATCTAGTGATCCTAGTTGTCGATAACATGATCTATTCATTTCTTTTAAAATAACAAAAAATTGAAATCTGAAAATTCAGGATTATTAAGATCCCAGTTTGGTCCAGTTTTTCCAATTTGTAGTTTCTCCTTCTCCACATCAATACAGAAAATACCTTAGTCAACGATCCCTACATCTCACTCAGGTCTCTTAAAATTTTTAGGAAAATTTTAATTATCCATTTATTTGAGTATACTGAACAAATACATACTGCTATCATTAGTATTATAATCACTATTGATTAATAATTAATATTTGTTTTTGAATGACATTTCATAATCTATAGGAAGTGATCTCCTTCCTTCACTTTGGATTCAAACTCTATGCGGTACTATGACTATATCGTCTGCCTTTGCTTATTATGTATAATTATGCACATCCCTAGCGGTTACACTCGACATAATTTACGTCCTTTAGCTTAAGGCAAACTTATCAAAGATTTGTACTCATATATAATTGCTCAATCATATATATTATAGTTTCTATACAATAATTACTATTTTTTATAGTAATCATTTTATTGATTTAGATCCTTTCTGACACATATTAATGTGTGTTTTATTTTATTCTACATACTCTACAATAAATAATACACAGCCAAAGTGATTTTTCCTAATCCACCACTGAATGTGCGCATGTAAATTTAATGAGTCACTTTATATAGTCTTCTCCCTCCACAAGTTTACTTCTTCACTGTTAAACAATACAAACAAAAATTCCCATAAAAACTACAAATGATCGTAAGCAGAACATATTTCTTTTGTCAACAATTAAAATATGTTTACTAACTACAAAATATTCCAATTAATTCGTTTATTTATTTAATTAAATAATGCAATCCACATTATAGACAAACGCAATCATTTGCATGTTTTCTTTTTTGTTCACATATAAATTGGAACTTTCCTTTCATTTAATTAATAAACAGAGCGGACACGAATAGAAACTACTCCAGCTTTTAACTTTTTGATAATAATTTATTTCCGGGTGAACTTATATTCAACTACTTGATTGATAAAGATTAAACACAGAGTAAAAGAAAAAACTTTTACTTACCAAACTGAAATTTAAAATAATAAATATTATTAGCCTCTATTACGCTAATTTAAATTAATGAAGACGGAGAATTATCCTTCCTACTAGTTTACGGATGAGCAAATCCGTCTTCTTATCCAAGTTCTCGCCCAGATAACTTTCTATATTTCACAAGATTTATATTTTGTAGTGCGCATGATCAGTAGTAACTATCAGGGAAAATCGCTTAAGTAATTTACACGAATTGTGTGAAAAATAGGATAAAATAATTTAACTGTGGACTGCTGACAATTTAGCTAAAAATAATGCATTACGTGTATTAAAATAAATCTGCGTTAAAGGTATGTTACGAATAAAAGTAGGGCATCTTTATTCAGAAAGGATTGAGAAGTCTTTCCTAGAAAAGTATGATTTTTAAATTTGAACCGTATTACGGATGTAATTCAAGCAGAAATTAAATGGGATTTTATCCTAGTTTTTTTTTTTATTTAATAAGGACTTAACAATTAATCTCTTTTTTCTTAAATTAGAATTATTTTGCGATTTTTAGATGGCGATACACATTTTAATTATAAGAATTTAAAGCATTATGCAAGTGTTTTTATATAATATTTAACTACAAGTGTATTGTCTATACTGAACTTAATGTAATTAAAAGGAATATGAACACAAACTTTTAACCTATCTACTCCATCTTATACACCTAATACACATCCAATATACTCATCAGTTGGTCCAGATCATCATCTCCCATATATATATATAATCAATACTCAGTTTATATTAAGATTGCAAATCTTCAAACTTTAATGGATAGACTTCAATCTTCTCCATCCTCCAACTCTTCAGCCATCCATATCATTGAAAATCTGATGGAATGCTCAAAACCCTTGTTGATGACTCCACACGTTTAGGATTCTTAATATGTTCATTTAAATACACATAAGAGTGCTGGGCAGAATATATAATATTTAAATACAAATATATTGTCTATATTGAACTTAATGAAGTTAGAAAGGATTTGAACTCAGACTTTCAAGCTTTCTATGATGATCTAGTCCAGCTGACGAGTGGTGGTTCAGTATAATATACATATATTGGAGATCATTTATCTTTTTCACATGTATGTGTCATGTATATCAAGATGGAGTAGATAGATGTAGGGAACTTGAAAGTCTGAGTTCAAGTGGTTTTATATGTAAAATTGGTATCTACTAAATTCTTAATTTGCTTTGATATTCCTTTCATTAATTGTAAAAAATGATTGGGAAGAAAATTATTTCTTTTCTAAAGTTATATAATTATTTGCAATTTACTAATCAAATGACAGTAACAAAAAAAATAAATAAATAGATAATCATATCTTGTAACTGCTTTTTAACATCTATAGTTTAACGGTCAATGAAATGAGCCTTAAACGTGTCTGCACTACACGGGCGCCATCTAGGTGTTTGAACCTAGAAAAATTTATATAGTAGGCAGATACGTAAGTTAAGATTCAAAAAAACTTTTATATATATTATTCTGACCGTTTGCCCAAGGTCACTAGCTCATAGAGTAGCAGAGATTTTAAACATTTTTATAAGTTTTAATAGATTTCTATTCTCAAAGTATATATTAAATATTTAGAACAATAAAATAAAAGAAGCCACTGCCAGTAATTAACACACAAATAGATTTTTATTAACGCACATTTAAAATTGAGGAATAAATTTATTTTTAGATTTTAACATTAATATTTTTTAAAATTTAAATTACTATTTCAAATAGATCGCACAGATGGATATTTAAATTATATTTTACTTTAGCATGTCAAGCATAGATAGTCTACATAGATTTTTTTCACTTAAAAACTTATCAAAACATTCATTCAATCTCAGACTAAAAGTTCGTAGCCAACCCAATGTCAGCTTCCAGATATATATTTGCAACCAATGTAATATGAAGATGCTAGCATAAAACCACGCAGACAGGAATGTGCATCTGACAGCGTGATATTATTTGAAGGAAATGATCCGTGTCCAGAACAGGAAAGTGCATCTGCCTGACTAAGGAATCATGTATATAATTATTTTTAAAGAGTGCTACGTATGGGGGAGAGCGGTCTTTCTGCCGACTTATAAATCCCTGTCCATAGAGCTAGAAGGGGTTAATGGTGCAGGAAATACATCTGCAAACATTGCAACGATATGACTGCCTCTTTGGGGTCATGCATTCAGGTGGGCACGTTGCCCTGTATGCTAAACACGCTTCACACTACATTAATATAAACACCCATATATCCTTCCACCAGCATCGCTCTAACTACGAAACAAATAGCCTGAAATTAAAATCCCTTAAACTAAACATAAACGAATTTAAACATAGTTATTAATCCTTATCCATGCAGCTATCTACACCCAATTTTAAATTTAATACATTTTAGTTAAAACAGAATAGAAATAAATAACCTAGTTAAATACAAACATAAATAATTAAATTTAAAAAAATGGAAATGATTGAAATAGCAAACGTATATAAAAACAAATATTTATAATTGATTTAGAGTTCTATTCTTTGTCAGATAAGAGTACATTCATTTATATTTCTTTTTTTTTTTTTTTTGGATTGATTACTTATTGACGTTATACGGTAATTATTTAACAGAAAGTTCAATTGGTAAAAGTTTATACTTTACGGATTCTGATTTTGAGGTCCATCTTCGTGATCACTTATTTAGATTGTTTGTTCTTCCTTTTTAAAAACGAAGCCGCTACTTGCCATTCCTTTTTGGTCCCTAACTGTCATAGGGAGGTCTCAGCTGGTTGTCTGAAAATTAAATTTATTGCAGACTTCCACATCGTGAAAATCTGCAATATAGCTAGTTATAACGACATCTTCATAGTCAGCTCTCAGATAACAATTATAATAATAATTTGGCTTTTATATTTTTATTAGTCTCTTATCATCCAATCTTCGGATTCAACCAGCAAGACGTCACTAATCCTCTGGTGTTTCAATTACGGTCCATGCTGACATTTCTGGTGTTTGCATTGGTCATTTAATTTCTTTGTACTCTCTTATCTGACCCTTTAATTTATTTTAAATGCCTCAAGGGCCAGTTTGATTTTGAACAATCATTTAATTAATAAGACAATCATTTCCATTTTCTAAGATTATAGAAATCAACATTATTTCTATTTTCAAAAATATCAAATCTTTATATCTTTACTTTTTTACAAAAAAATTACTTTCAAATATTTTTATTTTTTTAAAAGTTTTTAAAGTTGTCCATCATGCGATCTATATATATATATACGTTAAACAGTTTTTAAATTTCAGTTTTTAAGTTAAGTTTTTTTCTTTTTTATAAATCAATTTTTATTTATGATCTTTTATTTTATTTTTAAAATAATGTGACGATATTATATTCCGTTACAATAGAATGAATTCAAATTTTGTACATGTGTTAGTCATCAAATTCTAATACAATATTTCAGGATTATCCATTGTAACTGTTACTGGATTGAATTTCAAATCACATTTACATCTTACAATTTCATTGGATTTTATAACTAATTCATTAAAAAACATTTACAATTCATTGGAGAGAAAGAAATGAAGGATGAAATCTTGATACCGCCTTCATTAACACGAAAATTTTGTAAAATGATTTTTAATGCACACAAACTTCATTTCAAATACCAGAAGTGTAATATTATTGTTTACATTCTCAGTTTTTAAAATGAATATGAATAGTTACAAAAAGCCTTTTAAAACAGCTGGTTATTAAAAAATATATAAAAAATATTTTCTAAAAAAACACTTATTTAATTTGATGAGTAATGCATAGTTTTTTTTCTTTAACCATAATTTTGGTTATTATATTTAACTTGAAATTAATGTGAGAGGCTTCAATAAATGAATTAAAAACCAAAAAAAATTTTTTTTTTCTTCAACCACAATTTCAAATATTTAACTTGAAATTAAAGCATGGGGCATCATGCTTTTATTTCATATTAAATATAACAACCAAAATTATGGTTGAATGAAAAAAGTATTTTTTGGTTTTCAGTGCATTACTCATTAAATTAAATAAAAGTGGTTTTTTTTTTTTTTAAAATATAAAATATTTTTTTATATGTGTTATTTTTAAAATTATTTTCTATTTGTTTTAAAACTTTTCATTTAATATTGTTTAATTATGGTTAACTGAAGTTACATGGTTCAATTGAGAAGTAGAATGACAGATTATAAAACTCAATATCCCTGGATCATTGCCCAGCTCTGTCGCTTTCAGGCTCAATCTTCTTATAAATTCTTGAG
Source organism: Epiperipatus broadwayi (assembly GCA_028023455.1). NCBI lineage: Eukaryota > Metazoa > Onychophora > Udeonychophora > Euonychophora > Peripatidae > Epiperipatus > Epiperipatus broadwayi. Next base: position 1,068,574 of record JAQFVV010006299.1, read on the forward strand.
TAATAAACTGTTTGATTATTTGCCCTGTATGGTTTGGTGTGAGTGTGATGGTGTTGTCACAAACTTTGGAGTTTAACATTCATGCACTGTGCCCAGATCTTGATTATTTTTACTTTTTTTAAGTAAAGTTGCAGATACGGAGAATGGAGATATATGGGACTAACTATGTACTTTCTTCAAATATATACATCAGATGTTTTTATTTAACTTAAGACTTCTGTTTATTTGGGTCAAATCTTTTAATAAACTTCTATGGAACAGTTTTTTTTTTCAAATTTTATATGTGTTTAGTTTCAATGACAATGCGCTATAACAAGGAAATATTTCAGAATTGTCCAGCTTAATAGGGTTGCAACAATAGTGGTGAGATCCATTTCAAATTAGTTCAGTACGTTTTAAGGGACGATAAATAGTGCAATATTTTTAAGCACTTTCATTTAATTTGAGAAAGAAATTCTAGGAATGTTTATAATTATTTGAAATAGAGAAAAAGAAATGAAAAATGAAATTTTAATTTTTCTTTGGATTATTTATGTTAAACTTGCTTTTTTAAATTGCTAAGTTAATAAAAACAAAAATCCTGAAACCTACTTTTAAATACTTATTTAATTTGAGGGTTAATTAAAATAGGAAAAAAAATGAAGATCCCAGTTTATGAAGAAAGAAAAAAGATTTTGAAACAATGTATATAAAAACATTTTTTAGTAAAATTAATTTAGTCTATACAGATATAGTGAAGAAATTTGAGAAGTGCTTATGGTTCATTAAAAACTAAAAGAAATTTTTAAAAAAGGAAGATAAATTCTTAATTTCCTTTTGGATTGTTCATATGAAACTTTTTTTTTAAAAAAAAAAAACACTCTTTTTTAAATCCTTCTGTTTTAAACTTATTAATATCTGATAAACATTTTTTTTACAACACTAAAAAGTGAAAAAAATAACGTATATATAAAAGATTTTAAGAAATGCTTTTATTTAATTTGAGGACTAATGCACTAAAAATTTAAAAAAAATATTATTCTTTGAATCTCAATTTTGATTGTTATATATAACTTTAAATAAACCATGGACAACAATAAATTAATCCAATCCACTGTTTTTTAATTAAATAAAAGCATTTCTTAAAAATACTTTATATATAGTATATATAATCAAAATATTCTAGAATAAATACTAAAAAATTCCACCATCTTGAGTATTGATTGCTACTCAAGATGACAGAAAATAGCAAAGATTTTATTAGTACTATATTTTATATAGGAATATGGAATTTTTAATATTTATTCTAGAATATTTTGATTATTATATTTATTTTGTTTGATATTATATATATAATTTATTTATATAAACACAAAAAAAGTATTATAAATTTGGCAGTGGGTTTTAAATTCAGTACAAAGTTGTTGTTTTTTCTACTTAACTGAAGAATTTTGAGATTATAGTTTATCAGTTTTGAATACTCACCACAAGACAAAAATCTTTTCATAGTTTCCTCCAAGAGAAACAGTGAGAAAGAAAACATTTATCAAGCTAATAAATGCCCAGTCAGTGATAGTTTTTCTTTCTTGATATTTATTAACTGAAAGAGCTTAGTAAATGCTTTGTACGGAATATGGCACTAAAATGCAAATATTGAATGATTTAGTAAAGCAATATGAAAAGATTGAAGTCATTTAAGTTTTTGATTTGTAGAGATTAGAAAGAGTAAATTAAAAACATAGGATTCTAAATATTGAAGAAGTAACTGAAAATGAATTTATTAAAAGAATTATGAGTTTAAAAAAAATTTGAAATGGGCTTATATGGAGAACAGGGATTTATAAAGCATATGTTGAAAAGATCTTGAATGCTTTAGATGAAGAGATATAGAAAAAAGATGATTAAAAATCTAAAAGTGAAATAGTTATGAATATCTAAAGTTTAGAACAATGGACAGAAAGTTTTGAAGATGATTGTGGAGTTAATATAGAAAATCAGTCTTTCTTCACAGCCCAATTGATGACAACGATAAATAAACTGCTAACTTATTTCAGCTATCTAAAATAATTTTTATGCTCCTTCAGATCATGAAAATGGTTAAAAAATGGGCTTATTACTATACCATGAGTTTTTTCATTTTTGTCTATGATTAATAAAGCAGGTTCCATCAACTATATGAATGTTAATATGTTAACACTACAGAAGAAGCAATAAAAAAAAAAGAAAACAGAATTCAATGTTGATTGATAAAGGAAGTACATATCTATAGATATTTAATTGTAATCATCATTACTAATTAAAATATTTAAAAAAATAAATAATTGTTTTTTAAAAGATATATTTATACAAATTTCTATTAGAATAATTATAAACTAATCTTTTTTTAAAAAAAAAATCAAATAATTTCTATAATATTAAATAAATCTATAAATTATATTTCAAATAATAACATTTTATATCTAATAGGATCATTTAATTATTACAAAAATACCCACTATATATAATCACACCGCTAGTCCAGTTTTTTGTCAGCTTGCAAATCTTTAAACATGGAAGGAAGGAATTTTAAACTTATAAGTTTAAACGATGTAACCTAGACAATTGTAAGATATCTAAAAATTCACCTTATTATATTAATTCTAGTAATCTTAATTTGTTTTAATAAGTAGTGCATATGAAGACTATTTTCTGTGGCTTCCACAATAGCAGATTAGACCAATAAAATATAAAAAGTAAACTGTAAAGCATAAATAAATATATTTTACTTTAAAGTGTAAGAAGAGTGAAATGTTATTATATGTAATATAAAAAGTATTTAATCATTTAAAAAATCTCTGAAAAAGTACAATATATTTGTAATAAAAAAAATCCAACTAAAACAACTTTTTTTGAATAAACATTTTGAGTTATTTTTTTATATTTTTGCCCATTATTTACTTGAGAATATAATTATTGCTCCTTAATAGTTCTGTGATTGGTTAAAATAGAGAAAACTATACAAAAACATCAACCATATTAAGCTTATAAAAAACAATTGTCATCAAGAGTCTCAGATAATCAGGATTTTGATTGGTTGTATTTTGCAATTTCTATGATCACTTTTTGAAGTATATATTGCATAAAGTTTCTTCCATAGGCTTGTAAAGAAGCAAAAAAGAAGTGATAATAGATCAATCATACAACAAATTCCACCAGCTTTAAAAAAGACTTTCAACATTGTTGACTTACAGAGAAGATATTACAAACAAGAAAAAACTAGCCACAAAGTTAATACATTAATATTAAAAAAAAAAGTACTTACAAGATTCATTTAAATCAACAAATATATCAAAAAAATCCCCTGTTTGTAAATATCACTATAATTCTCAATCAGACCAAAAAAAACCCACATACAAACACAATAAATCCAAGATTAATAAATCATGATCTGAATTCAAATAATATTTTATTAATATAAACGAAATTAATCAGATACTAAAACTGAATTTTATAGTGAAAGTATTTCAAGAATATCATAATTTTCTCAAATAATTCAGGTGCTGTTTTAATTATACATATTTTTAGTGTTAGGTATTTTTTTATTTTGCTGCTATCAAGTAAGTATTCAACTTTTGAATATAAAGCAAATTACCTGAATATAAGATATTTTTGACTGTATTGGAAATGAAATGCACAGTAACCAGTGCAGTTAATAGGATCTGATGGCAGATTATAATACATTGATTAGTGTAAAATAACAATGCTTAAAAAGTATCATCTATATAAATTGGACTGAGTTTGTTGTGATGTTTCTGAAAAATTGATGGTCAGAAAATAATGGCTTTAGATTTTAAAATGCTGCAACTCTTCTTCTACTAATAAACAAGATCATGATTAAGAAAGAATTGATATTAACAATTTTGAAAATAGTTACTTACTCAGATCATTGTATATATGTATTAAATTATTTTAACATGTAACCATTTAGAAAGATATCCCGGATAAAATTTTAATGTGTAACTGGATTTTTGCTTGTCTATATTTTCTTATTAGTGTTTCCATTGGCTTTTTGTTAGGTAAATCTTTTGTTTTTTCTTTATGTAAATATAATTAAATGATTTCTTGTTCAGGAACTCATAAATTTGAGTACTTGAAGTGACAGTTTGAGCTGTGTTTTATGGAACTTAAATTCCAAACCACATTGGACTTTCTCTTCTCTGGCTGCTTATTACAAGTTTTTTGTTAACATTTTGAACTTTATTTTATAAAAGTAATTTAAAAAAATAGCAACAGATTGTACATTTCAGTACTTGCAATAATTGACATTAAATAGAATTTAATAAGGCAACAAGTTTTTAACTGATTCCAATTTAAGCTTTGCTGACACTGTAAAAAGATGTAAATTTATTAATTAATCTATGATCAAGCTATAAACACCAAAATTCAGAAAATAAAATTAATAAATAATAAAATATATATTTATGAAAAATTGTGCAAAAAAATGATATTATTAGACTGCTTTGGATGTGGCTTCACAAATTACTCTGTAGGTTGTAATATCAAATCTATTTATTTAACACAGAAATTTATATCACCCATCATTGTTATATATGAGTCCTTTCAGATCTAATTAGTTACGGGGAAAAAACCAAAAGCTAGTGAATATCCTGAATCAAAGTCTTATCAAAAAAATATTATTGTTAAAATAAAGAATTCTAATATATTAATGCAAATTGAAATAAACTTTGGACTGGCTTATCTTTACATTAAGAATTGGCTTTTGGTGACTATGAGAAAAAAATATGCTGTTGTGCATACAGTGTTTTAAATCACATGACTAAAAATATTATTAATTAACATTACAAATGTTATTGTCTTACTCAGCCATGAAAGTTAAAAACTGCTTTATGATTTTCAACTATTTACTTTGAGAAAATAAAAATACATCATTGAAAAACAGTGAACAATAGTTAATTGGGTTGAATCACTTCAATAATCCAGAATCTGATTGTCATCTGAACTTATTAATGAATTTGAATAATAATGTCAGTTTTAACAACTTGTTTAATACTTTCAAGAAAAGGTGGCCAAAGAAGAAAAAACATTCAGCCATCAAAGAAAGCTAGTAAAATAATTAAAATCTAAAAGATTACATATTAAAAAAAAAGCTAGAAGGAATATAGTGCATGTTAAGAAGACTGAAATTAATTGAAATTCATTTAGTACAACTATCACATTATTTACCTCTGAGAAGATTAGCAACTAATTACCCAGATTTTACATTCAATGTCCATAGTAATCACTATGATTGTCAACATTTAAATAGCTGTTAAAAAGAAGTTTATGGTAAAAGTATAAAAGCACAAAAAGCCGTTCAATAATAACCCCAATCATAAGTCAAGGCACATGTTATCATCCCTTCTAAAAATAAGTCCATCCCAACTCCACTTCAGTCTTTTAATCCTGTCAATGATGTCAGTAATATGTTTGTTCTCTTAACCATGTATTGTGTTTTTAATCTCTCTAGTCATCTCTAACATGCATCTCTCCATACTTCTTTGAATGATCTGAAGTCTCTGATTTTTCTTCTAATAAGTGTATAAGTCTCAGATTCATAAATAAAAACTGGTAAAACACATTTATTAAAAACCTTTTCAAACATATAGGCATATTTCTTTTTTAATATTAAGTTATTTCTACCAAAAACACTTCAAAAAAAGTTTAATTCTGTTTCCATCTGTAGTAATAATCTGACCAAGGTATTTATAGTTGTTGACTTCTACTAACTCATCATTATCAATTTTTATTTTCATCTTTTGAGAAAATCTATTAAACATAATTTTAGTCTTATTAATGTTTATCATTAGTCCTACTTTCTTACTTTTATCTGGTAATTCTTGCAACATTTCCTGAAGCTCTAAAGCATTATTTTCATAAATATAACTACATCATCTATAAAATCTAGATGACTTAAATAATTTTCATTTACTTTTATTCCTTTGCCTTTCCATTTTAATCCATAAAATACTTACTGCTGTAAAAAGTTTTGGAGATATGGAACACCCTGTCATATATCAATCTTAATGTTAATCTTCCTAGTTTCATTATGTAATCTAATTACTGCTGTTGCATTTTTATAAATATTCTTCAGAATATGACTCTCCTGAGTCTATACTTTGATGATCCAATGCTTTAATCACTGAAGAAATACTTATGGAATCAAATATCTTTTCACAATCCACAAATCCAAAGCATAATGATGACTCACATTCATTGGTCCTTTCTATAACTTCTCTCAATACACCTGGGTCTCATTTTATGCGATAGATAGGTTCCACAGAAAACCCGCATTTAAAAAAAATCACACAAAAATAGACTTAATTTACCTTGAAAAATGGGGGGTAGGGTTTGTAATTTTCAGAATTCGCATAAAAGCAAAGCAACGAGAAAAAATTACTTTAAAATTCGCATTAAAAAAATAAGGAAATAAAGTATGACTAATAAAAAATTTCAAATATTTGGAAAAAATTAATATAAGACAAACTTTTTTTTACCTTTTTTATTAACTACAGTATTTAATTTTACATTTTTCATACATATTTTGATCTCTTCTTGTTACTCCCAACATACATCTCTCCATACTTCATCGAGTGGTCTAAAGTCTTTGCATTGCTCTTCTATTAAGTGTCCAAGTCTCAGATCCATAAATAAGAACTGGCAAAACACATTTATTAAAAACCTTCCTTTTCAAACACATAGGCATATTTCCTTTTAGTATTAAGTTATTTCTACCAAAATCACTCCAACCAAGTTTAATTCTATGATTAATTTTATCCATTATGTTTCCATCTGTAGTAATAATCTGACCATGATATTTGTAGTTGCTAACTTATTCTAACTCATCATTATCAATCTTTATTTTCTTCTTTTAATAAAATCCATTGAAAATTACTTTAGTCTTTTAATGTTTACCTTTAGTTCTACTTTTTTATTTTCATCTGATAACTCTTGCAACATTTTCTAAAGCTTTGAAGCATTATTTGCAAAAACAACTACATCATCTGCCAAATCTAAATTACTTATAATCTCCATTTACTTTTATTCCTTTAGTTTTCCATTTTAAGCTACAAAATTCTTCTTGCAGCCCTGCTGTAAAACATTTTGGAGATATGGAATCACATTGTCTTACCTTTTCTCAATGTTAACCTTCCTAGCATCAATGTGTAATCTAATTGTTGTTGCATTTTTATAAATATTCTTCAGAATATGACAATATCCTGGATCTATACCTTGATGATCCAATGCTTTAATCACTAAAGAAATGCTTATAGAATTAAATGCCTTTTATAATCTACAAATCCAAAACATAATGGCAACTCATATTCATTTATCCTTTCTATAACTTCTCTCAATACTTGGGTACGATCCATTGTACTAAAACTACTTTTAAATTCAGTGTGTTTTTTTGGTTAGTTGAAATGCAAAGTTCTCTGTAGACAAGTTATAATTATCTTAGTAAAAATTTTGTATAAAAATGATAAAAGACTGATAGATCTGTAATTTCTAATATTATCTTTTTAAAATATTAATATTAATACTGCATTCTTCCAATAATCTGGTAAATCTTTATCATTTAGACATTTGGTATATAACTTTGCCAAATATTTTACATTTTTTTTACTTATTTCTTTTAAGATAGCTAGAAACTAGTCTGGGGATATTGAATGAGTAGGTATGAGACAGGAATTTTATGCACAAACCTTTCTGCAGCCATTGATTACTCTGACTTGCACTGAGTGACATTACTGCATGGAGAGCTTTGCCTCTATGTAAACAGCTTGTATAAGAATAAAAAATGGTGATTATTTGAAGCTTAATGGTTTAATATTGATTATAATTCCATCATTACCTCCAAGCCTTTCACTTCTTCATAAATTTAATTGCATGTCTTCCTTCTTCATTTAACATCCTGGACAATTCAGAAGATATAATAGTTATTGGAAATACTTGTTCTTTACTATTATATAATTCTTGATAGAACTTTTATACCCATTTCATGATGTCACTTCCCTTTTTAGTAATAGTTTCATATTTTTTTCTTATTGCAGATATAAGTTTCTTACCAATATCATAATGTTGGTTTACACTCTTGAGACTTTTATTCTCTTCTATAGCTTTCCTTGCTAGTTCACAATTATACTTTCTTATATCATTATCAATTCTTTTTCACACCATTTTATAAAATTTGAGATATTCAATCTTTCTTAATGTATCATTTTTATATATTTTTTTTATTCCTTCTTTTCTTCATAAATTCTCAAATCTCAAGTAAAAATTTTATTGGTCAATTGCTACTTTTTCTACTAGCTATCTTTGTTGCAGTTTTTAAAAGTATATCAGTTATTTTCTTCTTAATTTCATTCATATCTGAATTATATTCAAAATCTGCTAACATTTGAAAATGATTTGCAAGTTCTAATTTAAATTCATTAGAGTGTTTTCTGAAGATTAGAAATGTCAATAGTGAATATTGGTTTTCTTAATAATCTTTATTTCTCTAGTATAAATATTATTAATTAATAGATTATGTGTTATATATACTGTATGTATAATTTTGTTAATATATACAATAGTAATGAATAAAAATTAAATTATTGCACTTTAAACTGACAAACATTTTGCAGCATAACTTTGTCACCAATTGCTTGGAAATTCATGGTCATTTGAACATCTAAATTACAGTTTGAATACAAAACCTCCATTCATTTGATTAAATTGAAATTTATTTTGTTTTTTACCACATTCCGCTATATATGGATCCAACAATCTTTTGGTTTAGAATTCATCATTCTATAACTGTGTCATAAGTCCACTGCACAATATATATTTAGTAAGTTTATTGTGATGCAGTTTTAGAAAAATTAATAATTTAATCTATCATGTCCTATAGTTGTTAGTTTTATAAACTGGGATTGTGTGGTTGTTGGGGGGGGGGGGTTTGATGTTAAAAATGCATAATGAAAGCGTATCCCAATCAGCTTGAAATTCAAATTAAGTCATAGCTTAAAAATAAAAAGCTTTTAATGGCTATGTATAAAAGTACTAAAAATGTCATGTGATTAATATAAAAATACTTTTTTCACTTATTTGAAATATGTACTGGGACTTCATTTTTATATACTTTACTGCCACCATTTTATTATTAGTTTGATGGATCAGATAAACTTAATTTGATTTCTTATAGTTTCATTATAATTAGATTGAATTGAACCTATTTTGAAAAGTTATTGTTTAAATCAGGGCTTCTTAAAGACTTTCTGCCTATAGACTATATTATAATGGGGGAGGGGGGATATGACTTCTTGTATTAAATGTAGTACAAGATAAAAAAAATTTAAGACGGACATAATTTAAAGTTTACATTTTCATATAATTTTAGTACATTAAATAAGGTTAGATGATTATTAGCAAATGTAGAATATATGCTTTTTTATATCTTAAATATAAGGTACATATAGTGATTTTATTCAAAGTAAATGCATGCACTTTTGCAAAGACATTTAACAACAACAACGACATTATTTTATATGTTTAGTTTAAAAAGTTAGTCAAACAATTTTCTAATTGTGTTCGAGATTTTGACACTCTTGATGTCAAATGCAGGTGCAAAATTGCCAATAAATTATAACTGTAATTAATCATTTCCAAACTTTTTAATGATTCCTAAGTAATTTTCATTTGTTGAAGTCAGAATCCGTAATTTAAAACACATATATATAAGTACAATATTTGACTTTTATAACTATTTTTTGACTGATTGTACAAGCTTCATTAATTATCTTAATTTTATATGTTTTAATTAAAAAAAGATATATACTCACCTAATATTGTATGTATTATTATTATTTCAAAATGTCATTATTTATTAAATTAACAGAATGACTAGCTGCTTAATAGATTATGTGACATCTAAGCATCAAAAGTGAGAAGTCGAGATTTGATACAGAAATCTTTACCTTTACTCATACCATAACTATTCTAAACTGCATTGCTCATGTGACTATTAATTAAGAGGCAATATGAGAGCATAATAGATTTCTTTCACTTAGCAAGATTTTTTTTCCAGTTCTTTAGTTTAACCCATCAGTAATTTTTATTGGGCCTTTCTATTGGCATCTTATGTTCTAGAAGTCATAAAATTAAGTTTCACTCTTTAGCATAAAAGTCATTACTAGTCAGGAATAATAATTTTTAAGATAGTATTAATTGCAAATAAATATTTTTAATTCTGATAAGCAAGACTTTATAAGAAATATTGTCTTGAGATCGTAATAAGCAAACTATTTAGAAAGAGAATATAAAAGAAATGTTATTACTACTCACAAGATACAAACACATATTTTGCATAAAACAAGATATAGCTATCTATTCCAGTCTCAATGATTATCCTAGATGATAGGCCTATTAAATTTTCATCCCCTGATTAATTTTTGGTTTTTGTTTTTATCGACACTCACAAAGTTAAAAGCATTTAGCAAACAACTTTAATTCCATTTTACTATTCAAACTAAAAACCTGAAATTCAAAGCATTTTAAGATATTTAAACTTATGCTAATTTATATCTCACTTAGATCTGATTCCCAAACATATATTGTGTGTGCGAGCGCGCGTGTGTGTCATTTGTACAATGTGGAAATGGGATGGAGCAGATTATGGGAAAACTTAGGGTGGGGAATGGAAAAGGACGGTAAAGTGGCTAACAGGTTTCTCTGGGCATAGTTGCTGAGAGATTCCTGACTCCGTTTAAGAAGTCACAGTGCATCACATCACAAGCTATTAATTTAACATTTTCACCAGAAAACGTGTACTCAGATATGCATGTATAATGCTCATAAAAAATACTATTGCAGTTGCCTTTCTTCCTAACTAAACCACATACATGTTGCACGTATAAATATAGTAGGTATTGTATAAAGAAAAGCATGATTTAAATAATTTAAAAGTAGTAAAATTAAAATATTACAGAAACTGAAGGCAGCTTAAGGGTATTCAGCATTTTTAGGCTGTTTTGACTGATATAAAAAATATATAAATTTGACAATTAAAAATTTTAAATAAAATTTCCGAGCTTTAATGTCATCAAGGTCTTTTATAGAAACTCACCCAACAGCTGACAGTAAAAGCTCTTCAAATGTTTTTGTTGTTATCCTTAGAGAAAGCTTTATTCATTATAACTTTGAAAAACTTTAAAAATAAATAGCATTCTACTCTTAGAGATATTTTTTTATTTTTTGGAAACCACATGACATTCCAAAACTAGTTCCGGCCTTCATCAGTCAGAAAAACTGAACGCTATCTATTTTTATAGAAAGGTTTTGCGATATGATTACTTAAACATTTTTGTTCAAAGGTGACTGCAGTAATTGATATAAAGAAATAATGGAATGCTTTACTTTGGTATATATTAAAAAGTTGAAGGTGCCTAACTTATAGCTGAGGCTATTAAAATATATAATTATTGATTTAGTTCAAATAAATATAGCTTGGCTACAGATTGAAATAAAGTAATAATAATAAAGGCAGTTATTGTTAGCATATTTGTACTGTGGGATCTGTTGTCCATTGATTTCTCATGCTTACATAAATAGTTCCATGGCAGAATGACTAATTAATCGTTTTTACATTGTTAGATTCTAAATAGTGATCTAGAATGAAATGTTGCAGATAGTAGTTTTTAAACATAAATTACAGATGTTATGTGAAGCTTTCAAAGCAGTAATTTATACGATTTATTCTGGAGCCATCTATCATAAGCTTGATAATCTATGGATACTAAGTGACTGAACCACATTTAAATTCTTAGATTAGTTTTGGGGTATTGGTCTACATCAATGGGAACCTTTAGAATTACAATTAATATACAACTATATAACAAGTTAGCTATGTTTCAAATTAGAAATCATTTAAATATCAAGTTTTAGCTTGAATAAAATTTAAAAAGTAAAAATGGTTGAAAATATGTGTAAACACAATAGCTACCAAGTTAATATTGAGAATTGGGTGTGATATTGCTATCTAAAAATTTTTGATTACCTAAGCTTACTATAGTAGAGTACATCTACAAATTTTGAAAATAAGCAGAGACAATTATATGATATTTTCATTTTGCAATAAACTTTGTCCTATGTGTGTGTGGTATGGAAGAAGGACTGGGATAAATACAAGTTTGTTTATAAATCATTCCAATCCATTTTTGGAGTTTAACTGTTATAATTTATTTAATATTGCAATTTCAAACAAAAGTGTGTTTTACCCTTTTTATCTTTTTTATTTTATTGCATAAACAAATTCATGCATTAATAACTAGTTTTGATTATTATCATGCTTCATTTATATTTGAACTGATTCCACTGTATTTAAAAGATATCTAAACTATTCTGCACCAATAATAAATAGTGGTTTATGTCAGCACATCAATATTTATATGACAAAAAATTATACTTGAATTTTTTCTTTTCAATTATGAACATCTTTGTACTTATTTATCATTAGATATTGGATTGCTTCTTGCTTTGTGAATGCTCATTGACCAAAGATTATTTTTTAAATATTTAGTTTCCAGTTAAAAAACAATTGATAATTTTTTCTGGGTTGTTTGCATGCTGGATATCTAAAATAATCCCAAGCTTATTTGAAAAATTTTCTACTAGTTAAAAAATTTTTAAAGTTCCACTTAGATTTGAATCCTGGATCCCTCACTAACAGTTGAATGTATTTGCAATATTTAAATAAAGTTAAATTTTTCTAAAGACATTCAATACTCATATTAGATAATGGAAATAGCCCAATATAAAACTACAATGAGATATTATAAGTTTAAAGAGAAATAATTGTAATAGATAAGTTAATTGTGATTTGAGAAAAAAATTAGAATAGATTTGAAAGGACTAAGAAATGATATTGTAAGAAATACTGTTGAGAGATATTCAGAAAAAGATAAAATATTATTTTATTGATCTCTAAAAACCCGACTGAATACAATATTGAAAAGATAAATTGGAAAAGAAGAAAACTTCTGGTGCTGATTTTTATGAAATCCTAGATATTTTAAAAATGAATAATCTAATTACAAAAATGTTAAAATGTTGTTTACATCACGTTTTATTTAATATATATATTGAATTAATTATCTCCCATGAATTGTTATTCTAATAAAAAACAGGAAAAAGGACATTTTATCCATGTAAAAAGATATAACCTTTGCCTTTAATGTTTTCAGAAAATTATCAATTACTACTAATTGGAAATCTCCCTGAGGCTAAATAAGTCTTCTCCATTACCCTATAATAGCACTTTTTTGGGGTTTTATCATTGAAATAAAAGAAGGTCCTCTTTTACTTCAAATCTAAATTGTTAAATGCCATATATATATATGAGATGGTAAATAAATAATGTTAAAAAACAATGGAATTACTAATAAAGGGAAGTGTAATGAACTTGAAAAAATAAATAAAAAGAAACAAATTTAAAATGAAAACAAATGTGCATTAATATAAAGTTATGTGAATGCAAGTAAAGACATAAGAAATAAATATATTAGCTAAGAACCAATTAAGATATTTAAATATTTTAAAAACTACTAAATTCAAGTTAGTGGAAATGAAAAAGAAAGAATTTTCTTCTACCATAGAATTTAAATAATTATTTATTAATTATTTTGTAATGAGTGTAACCTTATACACAGCAGAGACTTGGTTTGAGAGAAATAAAATGGATTGTGCAGATTAGATTAAAAATATTGAGGTATTAAAAAGAGTAAAAAAAAGACAATAAAGTAAAGAAATATTTTTTTTCACACATCAAGTTATATAAAAAATAAAAACTATCCAAGTAGTTACTTGCTTTAAAAGTATATATATATTTAAGCATCAAATGAGAGGTTGAGCTTCAATCTAGGATTGAGTCCAACACTCTGTGCTAAATCAGACAGGCAAAAAAAAAAAAAGATAATGCAAAAAATTAATAAATGATCTTAAGGAGATGATAAAGTTATAAGATCTTGACATATGTGAATTCTTAGGATGATAAACCCTTGTTGTATCTCAGATCCATGATAGTCATTCAAAAAGTATGCTGATTCTGTTTCCAAATTAATTTTGGTATTGAAATTTTATGACCTAAGATAGAGTTAACATTTAGATTTTGCAGATAATTTGCAAGTATCACCAATAAGTTTAAAATGATTTTATAAGAATGCAAACTTAAGTAAAAGAAAAGGACAAACTATAGTCTCCTTACTGTTGTTGTGTGGCATTTTCTTCCCCACTTGTGAAGGTTGAATTATGTTACAAGTATTATTTTACAGCTGATACTTTAATATTCAGCTGGAACCAGATTGCATAAAAATTTCATTTATAATAGAGACAAAACTCTCCATATAGTAGTGCCAACCAGTGCAAAGCCAGAGTAATCAATGGATTCAAGAATGTTTGTGCACAAAATCTCTAGCTAGTGAAGAATTTAATTTATTTTCTAACCAAAAATAGTAAAAATACTTATTAATTAACCTATCCTAGATGTCTGCCTGGACTAGCTAATTGAAAAAAAAAATATTAGGGATTGTTTAAGAATACTCTATGCTTCTGGGAAATATAAATCCACTTGGATTTGAACTCCAGACGTCTATTGAATGCATTTTTATTTATTTTTAATATAAAAATATACAACTTAGATGTGTACCATTTATTGTCCAAGCAAACATGGATTTAATCATTAATATACCAAAACATTGTTAAAAATATTTATTTCCAACTTTTCAGATAATATGCATTCTTCTACGTTAAATGTTCTGCTCTAAGGTAGATTTAGGCGTCTAGACAGCAAAGTAATATGAGAATCGAAGTTTTGTTCATTTGTTTACTATATCACAATATCTAAACCGACAATTGTCATTTTTAAAAAAAAAAAAAAATTTTAAAAATTAATATGATTTATTTTTGAGAAAGTTAATAATTTTTTTTGTTCCCCTGAAATGAAAATCCCACGATTCAATTAACCTAATTTTTGTCATGTAATTATTTTAATATTTATGATTGTATTCCCTGAAAACAAACAGAGGCTTCAGGGGTGATTGCTTACAATTGAAACTGTCAAATTATATAGTTCCGTCTCATGCTTTTTTTTTTTTTGAAAAATTTCAGGTATGATTATATTGTTTCGAATAATATAAAAGTTCATGAAAGAGGAGGGGATAAAGGATTTTGAAAGTTACATTAAAACAGATGGCGTTAAAAGTGCAAGTTAACTTCATGAATTATAATTAATATCATATCTCGTTTCATATTTCACTTTATTAAAAAAATTGCTAAATCTAGATTAATTAATACTTCAAATACCTGCCCTCTTTACAATCATTTAGAAAGCAATCTTGTCATAATATATGACATACTAGATTCGTACCCAGAATGCATACAGTTTAATGATTTGAATACTTATGGTATTATTCATATTTCAATTCCTTTTTTATGCTAATGAAAATTTTAAATCTACATAAATATATCTGAACATATATTTTTTTTGATCAGATTTTCTTGAGAGATCATAAATAATAGTATACCTATAATATTGTTCTTTGAGATAAATATGTTAGCACTACCCACTTCCTTCTCCCGCAGCTATTTTCTTTGACATTTCCTACTTTCTTTGAATCTATATACCCCCCCCCCCCAATAAGTGGGTTTAAACTTGTTCAATGAAAAATGTAAAACTATGAGCTCAATGATTAGTTGTAGGAGCATAATGCCTCCATCGGTGGTCATGTCCATATTATATTGCACTGGTATTGATTATTCTTTACACTACCACATGGACCCTATAAATTCTAAGTTACACTAAAAACTTTTAAGCACTAGCCATTTACTGATCAATACTGGATATATAGCTAAGTTCATTATAGGTCAGTTACTTAGAAAGGGGGGGGGTGTTAAGCATATTTATGACTGCAAGATTTATCAAACTGGAATCAAATCCTGTGTCATAGATGAATGATATAATTATCTACCCCAAGTTCCTTCTGCATCATTAGAATCATCTCCGTATTTTGTGCCCCCTCACTATACTTCAAATTTTTTTAATTCAAAATTTTAACATTAAAAAAATCAATGCTCACTTATTTGAAAGACTAAATGGTGTTCAAGCACCTTGAAAACAGTGTAAATACAACAGTAATAAATAAAATGAAACTTTCTCCTCTTTTACTTAGCTAGAAATTAATACAAGAGCCTTTACCACCTGAATCTGCCATTCTCCTACTGTGATAAATTATACAAGGTAATGAAAGTAATGGAATGGTCTATTATTTGGAAATTTATATGGTATAAAAATAATAGAAATAATCGAGTTAATCTTTGATCAAGGAATCATCTCTTTACTATTGCCTGAACAATGTGTGGCAATAATTTTACATAGCACTGACTCCCCATAAAAAGAAAGGTATATACATTTTTATACTCAGACCAGGATTATTATAGTATTTTACTACATTAATGATAATAGTATGTTCAAACATTAAATGATTGTTATCATTAAATATATTAATCTATATTCTTTTTTCAAGATTTCTTTGTCAAAAAATAAAAACACCGTAAAATGCATACTGCAACGGTCAGGTTCAAGCCCTTCTCGTTGCATCTTTCAGTTTAACTACCAAACCTATCTGTTCTGGGTTCAAACCCTATTAAAATATTCATTTTATTAAAATAAGCATCTAAACCGTACTATCGTGTCTGGGTGCGCAACATTATATATATGTACATATGAATAAACGCTGTACGCACGTAGATTAATAAATGTTACAGCGAATATAATAATTTAAATTTTATTTTTTTAAAGAAATGATTTGTTTAATTTTAAATGGAAATATCAATTTATTAAGCTTATTAAATACAAATTCGTATGTGGATATATGATTCACCTTATATAATAATATATATAGAGTGTGGCATGATTTAGTTTTGTAAAAGAGCAAAAAGCTTTTTAATTAGTTAAAAATAAAAATTAGCCGTAAACAAATTTGCGTTAAGTCCACCGCACCTATGGCTAAATCAAAGTTTGAAAATTGATAATTGTTTTACCCAAATTTGATATCTATTATTTAATAAATATATGTTAAATGTATTCTGGTTTCGTGTAATTTCTCGTTCCTATCTCAATCCAATTCAGTCTTAGTTAATTATATATATGTTTTTTTTCTTCTCATGTGTTATAGCATCAGCCTGGAAGCGAACCTGCTAACCCTGGACAACTGCTTATGAAGCAGCTGACCTCTCGACCACCAATGCTTGACATATATGTTTGACAGAACTATTTATGCATTAATTATATTTATAAATGTTATCTTTGATTTCGTGCTGGTAGCAATTAAATTAGTTAATATATATATTTAAAGTCCCGAGTTTCATGTTTCTCCCAGCCCTATGCCGGCCGTGAAAGATGGATGTACTACGTGTAACCTCAAGTGGGGTCATTCGTAGGGTCTTGAGTCTTGGAGTGCTGGCAAACAAGTTGAAGTGTGGTCTGATTCGGAATGTCACAATCCTGATCTGGTCGGCTTTGGTCTCTTTGTCTGGATTCTAGATTCTGTTATGCGAATGTACAAAACTTGGCCGTTACAATACCTATAATAAATTGTAATACCAATAAGCTAATGCACATGCGCTTTGTAGATGTCACTATATAAATGAATACTCCCACTTTTTCAAACACAAGATAAAGTCTTTGGGAAAAGATAGCATGAATCCATCTAACTTTACGACCCAAACGTATATGTATGGACAAATCTTAAGTATTTGAAAATGAGAGCTGAAGTTGTTAATTGATCACTTTAAATTACTTTTTTACTATGTGAATGAATAAATGTCTTGTTTAAATACCTATAATAATAAATTCAGTAATAATACATTTCTACTTTTGCATTAAAAACTATTAATCAATATTCATACGTAATCTATCGATAACTTAAAAAAAAAAACTATAGTACCTAAGTTTAAAGTAATTCAGGATTTTAGGAAATTTCATTTCATAAATTAAAAAAAAAAAAAACTGCAAAATTGTTCAGTTTTCTGCCTTTATTTTTTCCTTAATATATGCAGCCTGAATATTTTTTTTAAAATCATTGGATTTTCAAAATAATAAATGCATTTCAAGTTTTTATTAAATTAGGAAGTCATTTTACAAGTTAAAATGCTAGACTGTAAACACAGAAGATTTCAGTTATATAATGAGGACATGAATCTTGATAAAATAAATGATTTCTTATTGTGAATACAAAATCTCTTCCTGCCTCTTCAGATTTTTTTTTATACTTTTAAAAATGTTCATTTTTATAATATTATGTAATATCATATTTAACCATTGTTTAAGGCAGGGCTTCCCAAAATTTTATGGACCGAGATTTACTTTTGAAGTAGATCATTTTTTGCCATTCACTCATAGGTAATGCACTTTTTAAAAGAAGAGAGGGAGGGGTAAATAAAAAATATCATTTTATTGGGTTTAGACTTTTATTGAACACAATTAATGTAGAAATGTATTCAATCTATACATTGAGGTATTTGCTTTTTTATTTTTGTGGTATATCTTCGTCATCCACATTGATTTGTTTTGCTTTCAAATGCAAAATATTTCATAATTAAAGTTTATTTCAAAAGTTTTTAATTAGTATCATTGCTGAAATTCCAATTTCACAAATATAAAAGGTAGTAAAAGGAAGCAGAGATCTTAAAACTGCAAGAGTTGGATACACGTTTTGATTTGTCAACCACGATTATATCAATTTTTTACAATCAAAATTCATTTCCAATAAAGTCTCTTTAGACAAATCAATTAGTTCTATCAGCCTTTGTAGATATATAAGTAGTCACATCATTACTGCAAAATGGATTCACAACCAGGTATTATTTCTTATAATTATTCATTTCTTCACTGAAATAATAATTAAAACTTTTTTTCAACAACCTTAGATATACAATAGATATTAAGTCATCAGTTGTGTCACTTCATTTTCAATAATGAAAGTTCTGAATAGTCTAAAATCAATCAAAGTTTAGTCTTTAGTATCCCCTCCCCCATAAAGAAAGTTTTTTTACTAAAACCTCAAATTTTATCATCATCATCATCAACCATTATCAATCCACTGCAGGATGAAGATCTCTCCAGGTTCAATCCATCTTCTCAGATCTTTAGCTTCTCTTTTTCACATCACCCCTGCACACTTTCTTATTTCATCCATCCATCTCACATGTGGTCTCTTTTTGGGTTTTTTATAATCTCTTGGAATCCAGTTTAAGATTTCAATTGTCCATCTATTATCATCTCTTCTAGCAATATGTCCAGCCCAACTCCGCTTCAGTCTTTTAATTTTTTCAATCAGGTCAGTAGCACCTGTTTGTTCTCTTACCCATATATTGCATTTTCGATCTCTTCTTGTTATTCCCAACATGCATCTCTTCATACTTCTTTGAGTGGTCTGAAGTCTCTGTATTGCTCTTTTATTAAGTGTCCAAGTCTCAGATCCATAGGTAAGAACTGGTAAAACACATTTATTAAAAACCTTCCTTTTCAAACACATAGGCATATTTCCTTTTAGTATAAACTTATTTCTACAAAAAGCCCTCCAACCAAGTTTAATTCTATTATTAATTTCATCCATTATGTTTCCATCTGTATTAATAATCTGACCAAGGTATTTGTAGCATTTTATCATGTACTGTCACTTTAGTCAGATCTGTCCATTTTTTGTAAATATAAATGTAATTAACTTAATTTTGAATATAAATGAACTTCAAAACAAATTTCCCAACATGAAAAGATTTTGCACAGTCATTTTATTCATTTAAAAAATTCTGATTTCATTGTGGACTTTAACAAATTTTGTTAACCCTTTGTTCCTCAACAGCCAATTCCTTTCATATTCAAAATAATAGATGACAACTTTTTATTTCTTTGTAGAGTTTTTCAAATTATCTGATATGCTTTTAAATACTAATGCTTCTCTATGAAAATTACAATGAATCCATGACACATTCAGATTAAGGGAATATGCATTTCTACCACACATTATACTTACTAACACAATTCATTCAATACAGTTTTTAGATTTTACATAAGTGTTAAATGTTCCAAATATTTCCTTGGTATTAATTTGAATAACTGGTTTAGAAAATAGCATTTTTTATGTGACTCAATGTTTCATACAAACAGAAAAACAAGCAATTGGAACAAACCTTGTATATCTGTTGATTCGTCCAAATTGCTAAGAATATTTTTTTCAACCTATTGATAAGCTGGTTTTCTATCTACTTGGATATTTCATTGATTCTTCATGCACAACTGTGTGATTAAAAAATGGAAATATCATTCAAACTTTTGTCACCAAACATAACTTCTACAGCTTCATTTATCATTTTGAATACTAATGACACACCAATGATGTGAGATTTAGCAGATTGTGCAATTTGTAAACTAATGAGATATGAAGCATGCATATTTTTTTAATAGTATTGGTAAAATAAAAAAGCACATTTTTTGAAATATTCAATTTGTTTTAGTTTTTTTTTTAAAAAAATGAAATGGCTTGTTCTTCAAATCTATATATTTTATTTCAATATGCTTAAATATTTGGTTGCATACTCTCATTTGCAAGAATCTCACAGCAGATAATACGATACTTTTTCTTCCACTGGACAAGCCACCAGGTGATGCTGCAGAACCACCAAGAAACCTGCAAGTGATAAATTTCTATACAAAAATGACTCAAAATTACTGAAATTGAAATGTAAAATGCCTGAGATGAGAAATCCAAAATCGCTGAAATCTATGAAAAATTAAAATGCCAAAATTGCTGAATAAATTGAAATTACACTGCATATGTGGATCTTTTTTATTACCATTCTGTATAAATATAAATTTTAAGTAGTCAGAATCATATTTTCTTACTACTTTTTGTTGTTTTGATAATTAAAAACTTAATTGAAGAATTTTCATTTTTTTTTTATTATTCATTTTGCCTGCAGCAGATCCTATAACTGATTTCCATTTTCACCAAGTTCTTTATCAATCATTCATCAATTATTATGATGGATGTCAAAAAATAATAATCAAACATCTATTACTTGTACAACATATGGCTAGTTATTAAACTTTAAAAATGCATTTCGTTGCATTACAAATAACAGCAAATACAAATAACTAATATGCATTAATACTCCTATCATTTAAATCTGTGATAATATGCAGTTCTATTAAATACATCATCACTGCATGCTGTCACTAGTTCATCCACTTATATGTGACTTGGCCTTTTTGTTAAGACATGCTTAGACTTTTGAGTTCTGCACAATAATGAAGTGTAATAACTGTTGAGAATTTATTAATAAACAATTGAAAATTGATTTGATATAAATCTGCAAGTTGAAAGAAACTAAACAGAAGTACCAATTCTCTTGTATGTTTAAGTGAATCAATTTTGAAGTATTCAGCCAATGATTTTCAGTGAATAAAACTTTTCTAATGATTATATAAACTACTCTCATAGTTTAAAATGTGATGCGTCCAAGATCAGTCCATGAACCACTAATGGGCATTTTAAAGCACCAAGTCTCATATTTTTTTATAAGCATACATCTTTGTAAAAGAGTTTTCACAGTTTATTTTAGACATCTATAAATATTATTAGATAAGATTATTTTCATTTTAATCACTGCATTTATTAAATTCTTTGGTTAAGATAATTTTATGTCTAAGTTTTTCAATAGAGCTGTATCAATTATCAATTATGAAAATCAAGCCATGTGCATCTTAGTGAAATGATAAATTCAAGGGCTAAAGATTTCTAATCAAATCTCAAACTATTGCATATAGTATTCAAATGTCACACACCTTCCTGAGCAACTAATCATTCTTTAATTTTTCATACTTTTGGTTTAGTTACGTATACCGCATCACAATGAGCATTCCATTATTTGTATGAAAGTTTCTTGAAGTTATATTTATTTCCTTCAGTGATTTGTGTGATTGAGAACAGCAATAGACTAGCAGACTCAAGAACTAAATGTTTAAGGATTAATGTCTAGCTGAGAGAAGTAAAAAAAAACCTCACATTAATTTATTAAATGAAATATTGTGCCTAGCTTGAAATTTATTGCTCAAATATCACTTATTCTTCTGAAAAACAAAACTATTTTTTTAGGTAACTGCAACAATGGGCTAAAAATAGACATGCTTTTCCTTGCCAAAAAAAACCCCGAATATAGTGTTGGGTCTATTTATATTTTACATCAGAAAATGTTTTCTGGTTATAAATGAGATTTTTTGAATGTGAAAAAAATACTGCATCTATTTAGAGTATAGCTACAAGTTGTAAGAAATTGTCATTTGTTATAGCTGGGGAGATTACAAATACATAATTGTTGCAATAGTAACCACCAGATTGGAAGAATGCCATGATTAAATAAACGTAACATTTCCAGACACATTGGCTTTCCTCATAAAAGCTCTAATACTATTTCAACCAATAGCTGTGAATGTGAGCATGCAATGAACCCACAATATAGAGAATTACAAAAAGAATAAACACTATTAATGTTTAAATAATGATCACCATAGAGAACAATACTGTCTTGGGATTAATGTTTTTAATTTGTGACTGATCATCATCATAAATCCCAAGAATGATTGAAGCATTATTACATTTCTGACCATGACACAAATTCAGTTTTTTATTGTGACTTCCATAAGATCAATGTTTTTTTAGAAATTAAAAATAAATACAACAATGATTTTATCTTTTCAACTTTGCCATTTTTAATCGATGTACCTAATTATTTTACTTATTTGATCAAATATGTGGCTTACATGAATGAAGTTAAAACAATTTAATAGCATTTTGCTTTATTTGATATAAGTAATTATTTTTTCTCTTGCATAATTTCTTTTAAAATATGAACTAATAATCAAATTTTATTTAGCGCAGTGTTTAGCTTGTAATTATATAAAACGTAATCATTTCTTCTTACTAGCAATGTTAAACAATGATGTTAAAACACAAGGATACTCTTGAATCAGTCACAAGATATAGACTTTGAGAAAATAAGAATGACCATTTTATTTTCGAACTCAAATACACTTATATGAACCATTCTTAAATGTCTAGAAGTGAGAGCATGACTATATAAATCTTTCATCTTAAATCCATTTCTTATTTTAATAATCTTATTAGCATTTCTGAAATATCATAATTTACTTTGTGCTAATATTAGATGATGTTAAATTATGTAATAATCAATAAATCTTTTACTTGTGACTAGGGCGAGATTATCCTTGTAGTTTTAACATCACTGTTTAATAGCATCAGTGAAAAGGGATGATTGACTTCTATGTAATTAAAAACTTTTAGTTTAAATGTATGATTTATCATTATTTAAGAGCTAAAGGTTCCTCAATTAATTTCCAGCCGGAGAAATTTATTTTTTTAAAAAATCTTTGATCAATTGACTGAAACAGTTATGTTTAATATGTCACATTGATGCTGAATTGTCATATGATCACCCAAGCAACTGATTATATGACTGTTTATTTTTCTAAATTTTAATAAATGTTCTGCTAAGAGAGATGATCAACTAATCTTATGAAGCCTCAGCATTGTTGCCAACACTTACATTTTAACCAAATTTTTTTCAGTTGTTTCATTTTGGAATACTTTTAGATTTAATTTTCACTACTACTGAAAAATTTTACCCCACTAAGTGTAAATAGTTAAAAACAATATAAATAATTGATCAATTGGAAGTAATTAATTCAGATTCTTGTCAGCTCCTTGAAAAAAATATTGTTAACATCTATATCTTCCTTGAAGTTCTATTTTGCTCTTTCTACTACAATAAAAAAATAACATTCTGAAAAAGTTTAGACTCTCTCTTAATAAAAAGTCAAAGAGCTTTTAAGTAATTCAACTAAAGACAGTTTTCTTTATCAATATATTTAAATAGAAGCAGTAACAAAGAAAGCATTTTCCACCTGGCTAATAAAGGCTAGGAAAGATAATCTTCTTTCATCTCCTAACTAAAAGCAGTCAAATACCCATTTATTAAAGCTGCAGCTTAGGCAAGTGCAAAGTATGAATTTAGAGCTAAAAGATCAAAGACCAAATAATTTACAAAATCCTGGTTCTGTCTTTTGAATTGAACTAATATAAACTAACAATAATAACACATTCTTCTATGTACTTTATAGAATGCATTATTATTCTACATTTCTAAAAACAGCTAAAACCTTCTTCTCAGAACATACATATAGAGATAAGAATCGAAAAATATATTGTGCTCTATTTGATTTTAGATTGCTGTCTCACATAACCCATGCAACAACAATATGAGTATTTATATCAACCCATAATTGGAATGCTAGTTGAATTGACTACCTGAAAAAAGATTCCAAATTTGCTAATAATGCAAAATATCTTTTCTATGATAATTACTACACCACAAGACTCTTATTTTGATATCAACATTGATGCTACCTGAAATCAAAATTCTTCAAACAGCAATATATAAAATAAAAAATATATACACATTTTTATTTCCCTTTTTTAAAATATTTTATATCAATTTTTTTTTTTTATGATTCTGCCTAAGATCAGTTTTTTCCCCCTTTGTCTAATTGGTGTCACTTGCAAAAATCAAATTATTACATTTTAATCGGTTTTTTTTCATATCAACTTCAATGTTTTCTGAATTTTTTGTTTATTGACAACAAAAAATTGTTTAATTATTGAGAAGTAATTCGTCCCAGATATGATTCAGTTTCCTTTGACTATGATATGAACACTGGTCATATATTTTGCTCTGATAATGTTAAGATAATTTATAAACCGAGAGATGATGCTAAGAAGAAATTATAAATGAAGTGTGATTCGGTATAAATGTGAAATGAATCAATGCTATAATAGTACAAAATCAATTAATTCTGAAATATTAATTGACCAACACTACATGTAGCTGAAATTGGACTATTAGGTCTACTAACAATTAAAATTTTAAAAATGACATGAAAACATTTAAGAAACTCTTATTTGTGTATTAAAAATCTAGAAAAAATGGCAATACTTTTTGTTCAATAAATCTAAACATCACATGATCACCATCTCTTATGCTAGCACATAAGTTATTAAACAGGCAAAACTCTCCATACAGTAGTGCCACCCTGTGCCAACCAGAGTAATCAATAGATGCCAGAAGGCTTCTGACAAAGATCACAAGCCAGAAACTAGTCTGGGGATATTGGATGAGTAGGCATTAGATGGGGATTTTATGCACAAGCCTTCTGGCACTACTGTTTACTTGTAAAGGGATTGATAAAGAAATTAAGTGTTTTCATATAATAAATACGATGTAGCTAGAATTGTATGGAAGGGAGTGGCAGTAGCAGGGTTAACATACGGCAATGATGCGTTATGTGTTAGTAAAGGGGTATTAGATTACTTAGAAAAAGTACAAAGGGAAGTAGGAAGACATGCATTATATGCAGAGGTATGGATTGCAAAGGAGGCAATTCAAGAATTAATAGGATGGTCAAGTTTTTATATGAGGGATGCAAAAAGCAAATTGAAAATGTTCGGTAGATTGCAGTTTATGGATAATAAAAGAATAGCCAAAATAGTATTTAATTGGGTTACAAATAAAGGGCAGGCAACAAGATGGGTGAGAAAGGTAATGTATGCAGAAGATTTGGATAAAGAATATAGGTCAGTATACTTGTACAAAAGGTAGGAGGATTGTAGAGTGTTTTATTAGTAAGGAGTGGGATAGAAGAATAGATGCATTAATAAAGAATAGGGAGCTGGAGATGGAGAGTAAAATGAGCTTAAATATATATAGAAGTAAACGGAACATTGGGTGTGAGTTAATTTATGATAATAGTAAGGAAAGTAGTTTATTGTTTAAGACTCGAATGGGATCTTTAGCAACAAGGGAATATACATGTAAATGGAAAAATATGGGTGATTTAGTCTGCAAGTTGTGCAAGGAAGGCATAAAAAATATTAGGCATCTGTTACTACAATGTAAATGCTTGGAAGCAGAAAGGGTACAAATAATGAAGTTATGGAAGATTAAATATGAACAAAGTGATTATACAGAAAGTTATTGGTTTTTATGCTAGGTTTGGGAAAAGATAAGGGGAATTTAGAT
Organism: Epiperipatus broadwayi; assembly: GCA_028023455.1. Taxonomy (NCBI): domain Eukaryota; kingdom Metazoa; phylum Onychophora; class Udeonychophora; order Euonychophora; family Peripatidae; genus Epiperipatus; species Epiperipatus broadwayi. The sequence continues at coordinate 1,094,776 of JAQFVV010006299.1, forward strand.
ATGAAGGTCATGGCATTGATAAAGATTATGTTGTGGAAATGGGATGGAGCAGATTATGGGAAAACTTAGGATGCAGAATGGAAAGGGAAAGTAAAGTGGTTAAGAGGTTTCTCTGGGCATAGCTGCTGAGAGATTCCTGACTCCGTTTAAGGAGAAGTCACAGTGCATCACATCACATCACCTATTTAATAAAGTAAATCTATTTATTCTTTCAGTTCACTAACTTCCTTTATATTCTATATACACACATGCGCGCGCGCACACACAAAATAATAGTTTTAACATAAAGATTAACACGATGAATTTGTCTATATTGGAAAATGAAAATCAAATTCTTCTAACTTTTAATTTTTTGACTTTTTTTTTTCAAAATATTATCATCGTTGAAATTGCAAAATCTCTTAAAACAGTGATATCAACTTTTTTTAGGCCACCACCCCCTTTTTGTCCTGAAGTATTATCACCGCCTTCTTCATAGTATATAATTTTTTTAGATCCACCTACCATTTTTCAAAGTATGCTAAAAATCTTTTTTTTTTTTGTTACTTTTTTGAAGATCAAAAAAATATTTATAATTGAATTTAGAAAAAAAAAAGTGTTTTTAATCAATGACAAAATTTTTTTATGAATATAAAATTTAAAAAGAAATTTAGACATAAAATAAAAATTAATATGCAAAAAAAAAAAAACAACCTGATGTTCATAAAGGCTGATATTTTTCATATTTTTCAATATAAAAAATTACCTTATGAATAAATATATAATAATAAACTACATCGAAATATTAACAAAATAAAAGATTACGAATCTAAGACATCAAAATAATATTTAAATAATTATTACAAAAATTGTTGGATGTCGAACAGCAATTTGAAAACTCAACTCATTGTTCCATGGTATTGGCTTTTATTCCATATACTATTGCCATTTTAAAAAATATTTAATGTGAAGATTGATTAAAAGTTATTATATTACATATATAAATGCAGGTTTAAGTCTGTACAATGTATTAATTTATATAAATAGTGTGTAAAAGGTCTGCCTATCCCTCGCATATGTACGTTTAAATGGATTATTCTCCTGTACATGAGGGGTCAAAATGACTAATATGTCAACATGGGTAGGATGACAACCTTGGCACTAACAAGGGCTTTGAACGCTCCACCACCAGATTTTCAATGAAATGGAAGGCTGAAGATTTGTGAGTTGTAATAGTTTGAAGCCTGTCCATTAAAGTATGAAGATTGGCTATCTTAATATAAAGCTGAGCACTGATTATATATACGTGTGAGGATAGTAATTGCTGGTTTAGCATGAAATACCTCTATTGGTGATTATTTATCTTTTCAACATGCGTGTGATCAGGTGGGTCAGCAATATGAGATGGCACTGAGAGTAGTGGGTCGTGTAAAAGTCTGAATTTGAATCCTGCATATATTCATATATAAATGCAGGTTTAAGCCTGTACAATGTATTAACTTAATAATGACAGATTCAATACCCATAAGATTATGTTATAAATAGAGAATACAATTCTTTGGTTAATTCACATTTCATCACAAAACATTAGAACCATATTGGACTAAATATGATGTTGAAAAAAAAAATAGAACATTTTTATCAATGATTCACAATGCAGGATAGTGATCTGAAATTTTCCTTTTAACGAAAAACCCCTCAATAGGAGTTACTCAAATTTGGTCTCAATTCAGTTCAATAAATTCTTTTATAATACTTTTTCACTAACATTTACAATATTTACATATGCATTTATTATCCAATCCAGAGCTTCCAAATTAAACTGCTTCTTTTGTTTTGTAATTTTCAACAAATTTTGAAAATGGTACAATTTTCATTAATCAAGTTACATTTAAAGAATATTAATTTTAAAATAAACATCTATATGTTACACTTTAATAACAATTAGATTCTTATAAATTTATTTCATTGTGCATTTTCAAAAAAAAAAACTCCATTGGTAAGGCCAATGAATTTCAGTATACTTTTGAAAAAGACCTTTGAGGGGATATGGTTTTTGTTTATAGCAGTAACCACAGTTTGTAAAAAAAATGTAAAATTTATTAACATTAAGTTTTATTTCACCTAAATTGTGGCAATGAATGATGTGTAAACTACAATAATTTAATGTGGTTTTTTGAAAATAAGCTCTAAATTCCTTATAATGACCCGTCATTGATAGGACTCCATTAGGTGTAGAAGTTTTTATAAGTATAATATCTTTGTTTTTAAAAAACTTTTCAGTAACATGAAATAAAGATTTACTTTCCATATATATTCATATCTAAATATTTTTCAGATCAGAATTATTTCTTAAAATCTTTTTTTATATAAAATATAAGCAGAAAAAATTCATTACCGTATAATATAGACTCATCTAATTGCAATGCAAAATCTCTTTCTTCATAAAATGCCACATATTCTTTTCATGTTTTTGCCTAGTTTGTCCATCAACTTTTGAACTGTATCTTTATGAAAAGGACTTGATTTTATTATATTGTATAATTCTTTTGTGCAAGTATATGCATGTATTTTATGAAGTGGTTATATTTCTTGTTATCTGAATGCATTTTTGATGATAAGCACCATAATTGTATGTATGTGCATATGCTTTATGGATATGATAATATGTTGGACTATTTCCGTCATCTATCAATAAATATTGAATGTTTAGAAAATTTTAAACTTTATTCAAACTTTTCAAATACAAACTTATTAATAATAACATACAAATAGACAACACAGATAAGTAATTGCACAATGTTTCGAATAGTATTATTCTCCACTCTTCTTCAGGTGTCACTGGCTTGAGTCAAATGTACAACTTTAGATTCTCAAATATTGAATTTTTTAAGGCAATACTAACCAACTGAGCAGAATAGTCAGAGGTAACAGATAAAAAAAATTTCATATATATAAAGATTGGGTCAAATCCTTTTGAATCCTTCAAATTTTTTTAAAATACTTTTTTCTAAGAGCAATGTTAATTAGAAGCTTCCATACATTGTGTATTGCCATATTGGGTTGACTCATAGAATTATTTGCCATTGTCATTTGAGCAGCTTTTTTGAATTTTCTTATTTGCACCGTTTCCTCTCTATCCAATATTTTTGTATTTTCCAATTGAAAACATATGGCCATTAGTATATACATGGTCTGCTACTGTAGACCCATCTGTTTTTCCTCTTTTAACTATTAGTTTGTGTTCTTTCAATTGCTGTTCAACAGGGTGACATGTCTCACCAATATACTTCCTTTCATATTCACATGGTATTTCATAGATGCAGTTTTTATGGCAATACTCAATGTATGCAAGCCTCTAACTAACCTTGCTTTTAGAAAAAAATATTAAAAAAAATTAAAGAACTCAGGAAGATTTGAACTAACTCTCATATATAAATATATGAAATTTATATTATCAGTTGCCTTTTACAGAATAGCTGTTGGTTAAAACATTGCCTTAAAAATTTGATATTCGAGAATCTAAAGGTGTAAGTTTGACTCCTGTGCTAATTTTGTCACTACTCAGGCCCGCAACACTTGAAAAAAACTTGAGAATAATACTACTCAAAACATTGTGTAATTAATAACCTGTGTTGTCTATTTGTGTATTATTATTAACAAGTCATTTGAATTTGAAAAGTTTAAATAAATAAAGTTTAAAATTTTCTATACATTCAACATTTATTGATAGAGGATGGAAATAATCCAACACCACATTATCACATCTAAAAATGAATACCATTTCATAAAGCATATGTACATACTTATGCAAAAGAATTACATATACAAGTGAAAGAAAAATGAATATTATATCCTATAGTGAATTATGTAAAACTGTACTAATTCTTTCAGAAATTTCAGTTAAAATTAAATCTTTATCAACCATGTAAAGTTTTTTGTTTAGCAATCAAAATTAGTTGATATACAAGATCACATACTATTACTATTAAATCATGCAAAAATATTTGATAATGCTCATCATTGCTTTAATTTGGCATAAAGTTTTTGAAAGTAAGACAAGTTACTATTCATGTTTTTTTTTATTACCGTCTTTAAATGTCCCTGTAAACAACAGGGATTCATGGCATCATTTGAACATATTTTTTCACAAATAAGCACATTGATAGTTGATTGTGTTTTGATTATTATATATATAAAGATATTTTAAATATTCCACCATATATTGTTTGCATTTCTATACTAACTTTTGCAAGTTTGCCATTTTTCTGAAGAAAAAAAAAAAAGAGAAATAAATAGCAGTAAAATAAATGTATTATAGTTTATATTAAATCATTTAATTTTAAATATATGGAGAAAATTAAATTATGTTCTGATTTTAATGAGTGAACATTTACTGTGCAATTGCGGAAAGTTTAATTGCATTATCACAATGGAACAATGAGAAATTAATGATATATCTCAGCACACATTTTAAAATAATAAATATATAAATAAAATTATATTTTCTTATCTGAGATGAGATAAAATTAATTAAAACAAGACTTTATAATTTCTGACTAGTATGAATTTGGTCGTTTATGAAGACTTAACAACTCTTTCACAGAAATGGTAAGTTCACGTTATGCTTGCAATATTTCAATTGCACACATATGCATGCTATGTTCACATGCAAACAAAGTTGTCAAAAATTCACTATGATTTATTTACAGCAATATAATATAAAAATTAATCACAATCAGATATTTAAAATGCTGCCCTGTGTCCCATTACCTATAAATATCCTCTTGTCATCTTTTTGGAATCTAATACACCCTTAATTACCTTAAAAGGCTTCCAGATATTTTTTTCTTCAAAAATTGAAACTGGTAAAGACTTTGTAATGCTTGGTTAGTCAATTATTTTTCAAAACCCATCTCTATTCTAGAAAGGCTTTTTAAAATGTAACTTGCTCAAAGTAACTTAGATATACTTCTGTATTAATCAACATTGAGAAGGGTCTAAGACAGGGTGACTCCAAAACTTTTTACAGCAGTGCTGCAAGTATTTTGTGGATTAAATTGGAAGCTAAAGGAGCGAAAGTAAATGGAGATTATTTAAGTCATTTAGGTTTTGCAGATGATGGAGTTGTTTTTGCAAATAATGTTTTAGAACAGCAGGAAATGTTGCAGGAGTTATCAGATGAAAGTAGGACTAAAGATAAATGTTAAAAAGACTAAAGTATTGTTTAATGGATTTTCTCAAAATATGAAAATAAAAATTGATTATGATGAATTAGAAGAAGTTAACAGTTACAAATACCTTGGTCAGATTATTAATACAGATGGAAACATAATGGATAAAATTAATCATAGAATTAAACTTGAGTGCTTTTGGTAGAAATAACTTGATACTAAAAGGAAATATGCTTATGTGTTTGAACAGGAAAGTTTTTAATAAATGTGTTTTAGCAGTTCTTACCTATGGATCTGAGACTTGGATACTTAATAGAAAAGCAATACAGAGACTTCAGACTGCTCAAAGAAGTATGGAGAGATGCATGTTGGGAATAACAAGAAGAGATCGAAAATACAATATATGGGTTAGAGAACAAACAGGTGTTACTGACCTCATTGAAAAAATTACAAAACTGGAGTTGAGCTGGACATATTTCTAGAAGAGATAATAGATGAACAATCAAAATCTTAAATGGGATTCCAGAGATTTTAAAAGACCCAGAAAGAGACCACATGTGAGATGGATGAATAAAATAAGAAAATGTGCAAGGGTGATGTGCAGAAGAGAAGCTAAAGATTGGAGATGGATTGAACTTGGAGAGACCTTCATCCTGCAGTGGATTGATAATGGTTGATGTGATGATTGATCAGCACATGGATTGATAGCCATTTCTGATTATAAAATAAAAAAATGGGAAAAACCCCCAACTAAATATGCTAAATGAGCATAAATTTTTAAAAAAAATATGACTACAATATGGTTTAATATTTATAGAGGTTAAGGAAATGGGCACTTCACACTTACATAGGCACTGAGTCCAGAAATCCACTTTACTGCTTAGAATTGACATTGAAAAATTATTTCAGGAAAAAAGTTATTATTGGGATTATTTGATGTATATATATACTGTCATAAATATTTTTATGGGTAAAGATGTATATTTTTGTATTTTCTGACTAAAATTTTATACTGCTTTTCAGTAATGGTGGAGAGGTCATTCTATTGTTGACATTAGGCCCATGGTTTACTTTATCTTCAATATATACATTTTTGTTGTAGTGAGCATGTTATCATCATTAAAATGACATATATAAAAGAGTCTAAAATAAAAATTGTCGCAATTTATCTATTTTGTAAAACAGTGACAAACTGATAGACAAATTGCTGTTATCTTCTGCAATTCAATAAGCCCAATACTATTACTTTCCACTTTGTATTCATTTCAATAAAATAATTTATTTTCATTTTTCTTAAAAAAAAGAAGTATGAATCAATCATTCTGCATTGCAATAAAATGATTGTAAAGCAAATGGATTCTTATTTATGTAATTACATTTTTTCCCATATTATAAAGGTGGGTACAGAAATTCCAAATAGATGATGTACTTACTTAAATATTTCTTATGAACTTTATTGTTGTTGAATAAATAAATTGGGCAGTTATTTTATGAATATTTAGCTGCTTGTATTTGACTATATCTCTAAATAAATAGGATGTTATTAATTTCCATTTGTGATCACAGGGAATATGGATGGGCTTAAGTTTCTGATGAGACTTAAATATTATGTAAAAATATTAAAGTCAATTATTAGAAGGGATTTGAATTCAAACTTTTAAACTCTCTATGGCTATCCACTCCATCTTATACAACTGATACACATAGCCATATACATGTGAAAAAGATAAATGATCTCAAATATACATATTTTATGATGAGCCAGCTCTCATCAATTAGTTCAAATACTTTCTAATTATATTATACTTGTATTTAAGTATTAAAATAAATTATATTTAAAAATTGTTTGGCATATATAATAAATAATGCAAGCTAATTTATGAAATGAGTGGTGATGAAAAATTTCTTTTCCTCTGCTTTATCAGATGTGAAGCTAAATAAATACTACCTACATTCCAAAATAAGCATAAATCTAAGAAAGTATAAGTAGAAATCAAAATAATCTATATGTAGATCAGATCAAATCACAATATGAATGCAGTATATTAAGTTTATCATCAAATTATAAATAAAAAAAACCAGAGGCACATGAAAAAAAAATTGTATATTAAGATGACTCCATTTAAGATTAAAGAAGCTGTAAGTTACCAGCATTAGAAAGTATGTTCAAGTAACTTAATGTATTAAAAATTGCTTTCAAAGCCAAAAGTTGTGTATTCAATTCTTATAAGAGACTTGTAAAATTTTGTCAAAAGCGTTATGATGGAAATTATCATACTGATATGCCTACAATCTAGAATTTCAGGAAAAGCTGGGTAAATATTAGAATATTTCATTCAAATAGCAGGATTATGATTAGCCAAGTCACTATTCAGTCATTTGTCAGAAAATGGGTATCTAGACATTATTAGGCAGAAGGTAAGATTCACAGAATAATCAAGGTTGGTAATGGGGTTACTTCTATTAGAAGTTAATTTCCGTATCAGTACGAGTTAAGAAACACTTCAAGATGATGGAAAAAACTATTTTAGCTCACAAACATCACTTAGTATAGAAAATTTATACTAAACAACATGATTAGAGTTACCTAATAATAAATGCCAGTTTTACTGATCTAAACCACAGTCTTTTTTTATATGAGATTTTTATAAAACAGCATAGGAATTATATGATATTAAAAACATTCTGTTGAGCTCTCTAAAACCACCTTGTAGCTATACTAGCATCCAAGTTCATTTTATATTCATCAATCATCTAGCAGTAATAAATGCAACATTTATTTAAAACTGATGATAAATTTATCTTATGTTATTCTAGAATTTATAAATACTATAAAATCTATCTCCCAAAAATAAAACCAATAATCAAAATAAGGATTTCCAACTTCATAGAATAAAAACAGTTCATTTTGTATCATATCTTTGTGTGATAAGTTATTTTTATTTCTTTAGATCAAACCAGGACTTTTCTATTACTTTATGCTTTGTTGCATATTATCAAATACTTTCCAACTTTTTATTTTTCTAAAAAGATTGTGTTTGATCTTATTAAAACTAAAGAACTTAGATTAATAAGACAATAAAGCCAATTACTCAAGGCTTTAATATGTTTATAGATGTAGATGATAACAATCAAGCCTTAAACTATCAACAATCTCAACCTGTAATCAAGGTAACCTTCTTTAACAATAAAGGTGGTACCATGTGTAGATGATAACAATCAACCCTTAAGTTACAGATTGAGATTGTTGACAGCTTAAGGGTTGATTGTTATCATCTACATGTGGTACAACCTTTATTGTTAAAGGAGGTTGCCTTGACTACAGGTTGAGATTGCTGCTAGCTTAAGAGTTGATTGTTGTAATTTAGATTAATATTCTAATATATGATTTGCAAAAATAATTAACCTTGAAAATTTAGTAAGTCATACATCTTAACAAATTAATCAACATAATGAATAAGTTTACATCTCTCCTTGCTCTGTGTACATTTATATTACTATTCCAAAAATATATTAAAGCATATGAATGCAGGAAGTTTAATATTTAAAGCAAATTGCAGTAGTTTGATATTGAAAAATACTAAAAAATGAGGAAGATATATAAGAAATTATGATCTGGGTTAATTGATGAATACTGCTTTTACATAAAATGTGTTTTGAGGTCATTTATTTTTTTTCAAGTATTTTAATTCATGTTATAAGTATATTTAAATTGTAAGATTTGAAATATCAAGCATTCATAAACCTGGAGCTCAATTGTAAATATAGGGGATTTGAATATGGATTTTCAAGCCAGTTCAACCAACCATGCTATCTCATACTAATGATACACATGACCACACACATGCAGAAAAGATAAATAATCACCAATATACATATTTCGTGCTGAACCAGCACTCATCAGTTGGTCCAGATTATCATCTCCCATATTTATATACAATCAATGTGCAGTTTATATTAAAATAGAAAATCCTTATACTTCAGTGGACAAGCTTCAATTTACTCCAACTTCCAACTCTTCAGCCATCCATACCACCGAAAACTTGATGATAGAATTCCCCAAATCCCATGCTGATGCCAATATTGTTATCATGTCAGTGTTGACCTCAAGTCACTCTGACCCCTTATGTATAGGCACATATTCATTTAAATACATAGAAGAGGAATGCAGGCTTAATATGTAAAATTTGAAATACCAGACACTCTTATACCTGGAGTTCAATTGTAAATATATTTAAATTGTTTATTTCTGATACAGCCATCAAGACTGTATTGATATACTGCCAGTACGTATTTTTGCATATATAAGATATAGTCAAAGAACTTCCAGTCAACTTCTGTTAATAAATCATTTGTCCTGCATATCATACATAGTACATTGTAGAGATAAATTAAAGATGTTATATTTTAACATGTCTAAATTTTATGGTATCTTGCCTATAATATTTTAAAATATCCATTTGTCCAAAAATATTTGGAAATTTAGAAGCAGCTAGATGAATGCATTCAAAACAGATGATCTCTTTACAAAAATGTAAAAATAATGCTTGTAGAAATATGAAACTTTTATCACTAGTCAGAAGGCTATTTTGTTTTTACACTGAACTCAATGACACTCATTTACATATAAAGATTAAAAGATCTTGACCCTGCTAGCTAATAATTACTATATAGCCATTTACTGATAAATTGATAAAAAAAATAGCATCTAAATAAATTTGTTTGGATCTAAAAAATTTTAAAGTTTTACCAAGACTGGAATTCCCTACTGTGGGAATGTTAAGCAGAACGTATTAATGACTCCACTATAAGGCTCTCAAATATTTATTTTTTTAATGTTTTTTATAAAACATGTTTCATCATATTGTTATTAATTAATGTTTTTTTTTTTTTGTAATTGTTTAAAAAGGAAATAAAAATGTTATTTTAAAAAAAATCATATAAAAAGTTCCACCCACAAAAAATACATTCTCAAAAAAAAAAAAAAACATTAGTTATCAGAAAAATGTTTTGTTTATTTATCTTTTCATTTTCCAGAAAGTTAGATGAAATTTAGATAAATTAAAAACATTTTTTATTTGTTACGAATTTAATGTGTTTTTATAATTCATTTGTATGCCTCAAAAGTAAATATCAGAAAATAAATGTTAGCCAGATTTGTCACATCTGATAGCTGAGTAAAGTTTTCAACACATCATTAAATGAGTGATGTTATTATTTATGATCAGATAACAAATTTTAAAACAAATCATATGAAATATATAATTAAAAAAAAATCAATTATATAATAAGGTATTTCTTTATATATCATTATGTTAATAAATTGTAATAGTAAATTAAGAAAAACGTATTTGCTCATTTAATTTCATTACTCTTCCCCCATTTACTTTTTTATTAAAATATAATACTGTTCTTGATTTTATGTAAAGATAAAACAGGTTTAAATAAAATACAAACTACAGGACAAAAGTTTTTAACAATTACCTAAAAATAGAACAGAAATCCATTATTTAGTAAGTAAGATTTCCAACTGTTATCATGTTTCCTTGAAAATAAGACCAGATCATATATTAATTTTTGCTCCAAAAGACACCAAAGAGCTTATTTTCAGGAGATATTTTATTTTTTAATGTACAAAAATCTACATTTATTCATGTAAGTACTTCTCTTATAGAAAAGCTGTAAGATTCTAACTTGGGAACCTCCACAATTCAATTCTTTTACTCATTGGAATAGCATCTATATTTTTGCACTCATTTAGGGTTCAAAATATTATTATGTTTAAACTTATCACTAAATCAAGTGTGAATTGAAGACTTATGAGACAGGAGTGGTAAAAAAAGTGATTATAATTAAGAATGATTTGCCCACAAAAGCAACAACAACAACAAAAAAATGCAGGCACAAAAATTCAGGAAATGTTTCTGTATTTCACACATCTACATTAAGTACCTCTATTATAACACCAACATATTGAATTACAAAGATTCATATATAACACAATCACATTCATCTATTATCAAGTGCACACATCGTAAATACTTTCCAAATTATTCATAGTATTCTTTAGGAGAAAGATTGATGATTTAACTTAAGTTAAACTTTGATTATTAAAATCACTTCCATTATTTAAATTCTTTTAGAAGGAAAAAAAATGTTTAAGAAATCAAACTGATTTTTCTTTTATCTTGAATATTTAAAAGCTACCATGACAAAACTCAAACTAAATCAAGCATTCTAAATTTAAGTATCAAATATAAATAAAATAAGTGCCTAAAAATACATAAATGAAATTATAAATTGTTTGATATACTGGTTTGCAGCAGATAAAATTGTAAAAGTTTATTAAATCATTCATAAACAGGTAGAATTATGTTTATTGAAAATGGTTGATGAGAAAATACGTAAGTACCATATAACTTTCATTACCATTTTTTAAAGCATTACTGTCAATAATATTGTTTATTTATACATTCATTACTTTATATATATCTATCATGGGTCTCAACAGGCAAACAAAAGTCATCTATCTGGCTGACAATCTTAACTAGTGCTGGCATTTGAGGTAGGGCTTATATTATGAGCTTCCTGAAAAATTACGCTAGGGCTTATTTTTTTGGTTAGATCTTATTTTCAGGGAAACATAGTAGTTAAAGCAAGAATGAAAACTCCTAATGGTTTAATGTCTTAACATGATCTAAAGTTACAGAGTGCCATTTTCTTAGTTCATATTTCAGCTTTATATTTGGATCGATCTCATTTTCAACTATATCTGTTTCCTTTTGTATAAACAATCACTTTAGATTTTCTTTCTTTCTTATATAATATCATTGTATTAAAGTTTTTGTTTTATGGTGTGATTATTGTAAAGCAAATCAAGACAATATATATTGTCCCTTGAGTCTTAGGAGATCTTTTGTTTTATATATATTGAAAAAGTATTAAAAATATACAGTTCAACTACTAAACAGGTCCTTTTTGAAATTTTACATAGGGACTAAAAATTCTACATATACTACTTCTTCTAGCTGACATTGGGAATCAATAATTAAATTATTAACTATATTTGTTATAAACTACTTATTAAAAAAAACAATATTGTTTGTAATATGAATACATTTTCAAATACTACCTAATCAAATTCAAAACCCACTTACTTAGTAGTTGAATGCTCTGACACTTTTTATGGCCTGATTTTATATAGCTGGATGGTAATTATAGATTAAAACCATCTAACTTACCGAGATTTTTTTTATGATAAAAAATAATGAGACGATTTATTACTTGGAAGTTTATAAGAAGTCTGAATACTGGAAATATCAGAGCTAGGATCACGATCTATTTAAATTCCAGAGTTCACCTGTCTACTGCTGCTTAACAGTTTTATTTAATTGACCACGTAGTTTTATTTTATTACATATTCATTTGAAAATGAATCCAAGAACTTGAAATTAAAAAGTCTGTATCTCTATTATTATACAGACATCAATATTAATTATCATAGAGAATCGATAACAGTCGACTGTCAAATTTATAATTAGTATAGAAAAATTATTATACGTATCTCAAAATAAAATTAGTCCTATGTTCAGAATGAAATTATTTATACAATAAATTTTTTTAAAGGCGTTATTTGTTTTTAGGGATTAAATATTTTTACAATTGATGAGTTTTTCAATAAAGTAAAAACAAAATTCTCAAGGGGAAGCTATGGGTGAAATTAAGCCCTGAACTTTATTGAGCTCTTCATATCTATATTTATGTGTAAAATCAGAAATAGTACACACACCTGATACATGCATGACATCCATAATTCATAGATAAAACTTATAAGTGAGTAAGCAGTAATTATGTATTTATATAAAAATGCATCATAATTCTTCTAGATTATGTTTAAAATTTACATTGCCATATTTTACTTTTCCATCATTTAAAAGCATGCTGGAATTCCATAATATATAAATTTAGTACTCTTTATTGTAATACAAGCTTCAAAATCATTAAATTTTAGCTAACAAAAATTAATACCAGTACCTTTACACTAAATATGAATTTTAACTAAATATAATCTTTCAAGTTATATTAGACATTTTAATACTCATCAGATATGCTAGAATGAAAACAAGGGCTTTATATTTAAACATGTTATAGTCTTTGTTTAGTTTACAGTGTGCAGTTGTTAGCATGTAGTCACTTATATAAAGGTGAGGATACATTAAACCGACCACACAAAAATCACCACTCACACATAATCATAAAGACTAAATCTACCAACACAATTAAAAACATATTATTGATTATAAGTTAACATGTTTGTGTAAAATTGTCAGTTAAAATTATATTATTAACAATATTGATTTATATGTACACCAAACACTTAAATGCTAGCAAGTAAAAATTTCAAAAAACAAAAGAGAGAAATCATTAATATTAAATTGTTATTATTATAAATCCAGCATAAAATTATAAAAAGATCAAAGTGAAGTTAACAATGAAAGTAAATTGTGAACTTGAAACTCACGAACTAAAAATAAAACATTAGACAAGATAGAACATTTTCGTTCTTTAAGAAAAAAGGAAGGCAAATAAATTACATTGTCAAGAAAAGATACTTGATAAATTCTTAAAATCAATTTATGTCATATTAACTATCATTAATATTAAAGTTCATAAACCATTACTATTGCAATTTGAGAAAGTTGGTTAAAAGACCCACCTTAATTCTATAATGCTTATATTTTTAACCCCAGAAAAGAACAATCATGCATAGCAAGAAGTGATAAAATATCATGAGAATGGAGCTGCTTGTCATCTAACCAAGAGTTTCTGATATGATTATCATTTCAAATTAACATCATGACAAACATGATAGTAAAAGATCTACCACAAGCTACAATCAAGCAAAGAAATGATCTCAGCACAAGAAAGATAGTTTATAAAAGTCTGAGTTACCAAATGAATACCCAGATGACAATTGAAGATTATCCAAATGGGCTACCATTCAGTTCATGCAAAGAAACTTTCCTAATAGCAAGGATACTCGCACATTTCACAATGTGGATTACAAGATGTTGAACTATGGCTAGATTATGCTGGATTAACATCCCAAATTATATAATTTTTTATTCTTATTTTGCTTGTTAAATTGTTTTACTTCTTTTGAATAGAGAGTCAATCCATCCAACCTCCAATTTATTCTAAAGGGAGGGGAGCAATCAATTGTTTTTTTTTTAAATTTTCATTTAATAATAAAATTTAGTGGCAGACTCCTGACTTGCTTGCCAATTAGTATTAAGCATTTACAGTTTGACAGTTACAATATTTTTTATGTTTAATGTTTGTGTTTAATTAACTTAATTATGTTATTCAGAATGTATGACTAACCCTTGAATGACTGGTTGTCCTATTGTGATATACTAATTAAAACCTGACATGAGATACTACCCAGAACAATGGATACATCTGCTGATGAGGTATTCGGTAACGTATTCGTTGTCAAATAATTATTGCTTAGAACAAACAACAATAATAATCGTTGGAGTATTCGTTGTTGCTAACATACGTACGTGCTCGCATGATATATATTATAGGTATACGGAATTATTAACTTGAAAGCTTACGCAGGAACTATCTGCTAGTAGTATTAATTAATTGTGAAGTAGAGTGAACATTAATTAGTTCAGAGCCAGTTGGACGTTTTAAAGGTTGGCGATAAATACTGATTAACCTCAGCGGTTAAACAAATTAATTTGGCGCAGTCAAATACAGAACCTGTAAAAGAAACATTAAATGTAATCAGCAATGACCACCATGTTCCAAATGTCAATAAAATTTGATATCGAGAACCCTACCAACTAGTCACTATACGTTAAACACGTGGGAAAAATTTTCCTTGTTAACAATATCAAGGAAAACCACATAAAGTTGGCCATATTACTTGGATTTTCCGGAAAGAAAGTGCTCGAGATCGCAAACCATCTATGTGAACCGGAAGAGCCTGAAACTTTTCAATACGATGAAATTGTTCAAAAATTAACAGTAAACTTCTGCCCTCTCCCGTTGAAACACAACACGAGACTGCATTTTAGAAATTGACAGCAAATGAAAGCAGAAACTTTCAAAGAATTTGACCCAGCACTAAGGGAACTAGCAAAAAATTGTGTCTATGGACAATTTCTAGAAGAGCAGTTATTATGGGGCATATACGACACTAAATTCCGTGACCAACTACTAGCCAATTCAGAGTTAAATTACAAGGATGCCATTAAAAGAGGAATTGCACACGAGTTTGTGATGAACCAAGCTAAAGAATATCTGGATACCATGCCATTGGTAAATTTTACCAATCAATTAATAAAACCATTGAACAGGGAATTGAAATGTCAAAACAGCAAAGAGTAAATGATATAAAAACAAACTGTTACTGCTGTGGCAAATCGGGACATATCACTCAAAATTGTAAGAAAAATCGAGAGTATTGTACAAATTGTGGATTGAAAAGTCATCTAGCAAAAGTCTGTCGTAAACAAAAACCAGAAAATACAGACATTAAAAATTTAAAATGTAACGAAGCAGAATTCAAACTGCCAATATTCATCGAAGGGAAATACGTTAAAATGGAAATTGACAGCAGCTCCGGAGTTACAATAATGTCCCTTAGCAATTGGGAAGTTCTCACTGTGCAAAAAAACGTTACACGTAAAATGGAAAAAACCAATGTAAGCGCCAAAGACGTAAACGGCAATACGGTGGAAATAGTTGAAATGGTAAAAGTAAAAATTAAATTAGAACTCAAAATTAAGAAAATTACCTCTATACATAGTCTATAAACAAGTAAATCCATTAATAGGTCGGAATTGGTTTAGACCACTCGGGATTACCATAAACAAGATAAAAAAAGTCAATGTGGAAATCAACTATATAGTAAACTGGAATTCATCGATAAATAGGAAAAAGTAGCAGAGTGGACAGATAATGATCTAGGATATCAATTGCTTATAAAATGGATTAGTAAAGGTTGGCCCAACAAATGACCAAAGAACTTGCCACTGGCTTTCTGCAATGCTCGTTCAAGCTTATCAGTCTGCAAAATGTGCATACTAAATGGAGACAGAGTTATAATACCCTCGCAGGGCCAGAATCAGGTGCTCAAAATGCTACACAATGGACACCCAGGAGTTGTTCAGGCAAAAGCACTCGCCAGAAGCTATATTTGGTGGCCTAAGATAAATGGGACATTGAGTCCTTCACAAAAACATGCACAGCATGTCAATCAAATGCCCGATTAACAATAAAAAAATATAGTCCATGGCCACCAGCTAAAAATGCATGGGAATGTGTCCACATCGACCATGCAGGTCTGTTTATGGGAAAAAATATGTACATGTGGGCTGAAACAGAACATAAAACATTCATAGTGGGAGAAAAAGTATGGATCAGAGATAGTCTATACAAAACATGGATAAAGGGAGAAATTCTCAACTTAACATCCAAATTTATAGCAGCGGTGAGAACTGAGTATAATGTATACAAGTGACACATAAACCACATATGCCATCGCAGTTCTCCAAGCTGGGAGAACAATAAACCCAGTGGAAATAAAATCATCGAACTGGCAGAGACAAAATCAGAGATAAATAAACCACAAACTGGACTAGATACTCAGGAGGAACAAGGGGTAGATGATGACTATAGAGAAAAACAAAATGTATTCCATGTTTACTCATAGTTCTGTGTAGTGGGAGGAGAAGTGTGATATACTAATTAAAACCTGACGTGAGATACTACCCAGAACAATGGATACAGCTGCTGATGAGGTATTCGGTAACGTATTCGTTGTCAAATAATTATTACTTAGAACAAACAACAATAATAATAGTTGGAGTATTCATTGTTGCTAACATACGTACGTGCTCACGTGATATATATTATAGGTATACGGAATTATTAACTTGAAAGCTTACGCAGGAACTATCTTCTAGTAGTATTAATTAATTGTGAAGTAGAGTGAACATTAATTAGTTCAGAGCCAGTTGGACTTTTTAAAGGTTGGCGATAAATACTGATTAACCTCAGCGGTTAAGCAAACTACCTTTCATAGATCTATATAACATCAGAATAGGAGTAAATTACGATCTATAGGCAACTCTCAATAGATTCAAAATATAAACAGGCAGAGTAAAAATTAATGACCAAATGATTTCATGGAATTTTAGTCATCAAAGAGTTAATTGTTAAAATATAGTTGTAAAATTGTCTTCGATGTAAATTCCAGTTTGTTAAATTGGAATGGGAAATGACCATCCTTCATATGAAGGATTATGCCCCTACAATGAAGGATGGTTATGCTCCTACAATCATTAAACATATATACCACTTTGTTATAAATAATTATGAATAGAGATCATCATCAAAATCAATTTGTTAAATATTAAATCAAATTGTTAGTTGTTTGATTTTTCTATTTTCCAATTAATCACACTTATGTATATCCAATGTACATATCAGATACAGAATAATCATACGTTGAAATAGAGTACATGTACATTTCCCCTGAGTTTGAAAGCTGTGGCATAACGAGGATCAAGAGAGGTGAAGTAAGGGAAGTTGTGCAAATGTAAATCCCATCCCACTCAATCATTAATCATTATGGGATGACTTTCTAAAGCTTAGATGAATCATATCATGCACAACACCCTTCCATGAAGATCAAGTGGGTGACCATAGTTAAATGGTCATAATTTCAAAACCATAAGTCATTAGGCATAAACCATAAATATATATTTGCCATCCCATTATATCTGATGCAACCAATCATTAGGCTTGAAGCACATAAATAGTATGATGTGGGACTGTCCCATTATATTTGGCATCCAACATATTGGGCATGATCACATATACATCTCACAAGGAGAACATACCATCCATTATAATATATATTGTTTTAATAGTAATGTAATGTTAAACATAATCTGTGAACAGTAGACACATTTATAATTTCATTTGCAATATTACAAAAACTGTTAAGTTAAATATATAATGTTATATATTGATGTGATGCACTGTAACTTCTTATATGGAGTCGGGAATCTTTCAGCAAGTATGCCCAGAGAAACCTATTAGTCACTTTATCTTCCCTTTCCATCCCCCACCCTAAGTTTTTTCCATATCCTGCACCATTCCATTTCTACAGCATAATCTTTGTCAACTCCATGATCTTTATATCTAAATCCCCCTTATTTTTTCCAAACCAAGCATAAAAAACAATAACTCACTTTCTGTATAATCACTTTGTTTATATTTATTCTTCTACAACCTCGCTATTTGTACTCTTTCTGCTTTCAGGCAGATGCCTACTATTTTTTTATGCCTTCTTTACACAACTTACAGACTAAATCACCCACATTTTCTTACTTATGTGTATATTCCATTGTTTCTAAAGATCTCATTTGAGCCTTAAACTACTTTCCTTGCTATTATCATAATTTAACTTGTACCCAATATTCTGTTTACTTCTATATATATATATACTCTTTTTACTCTCCATACTAGTTCTCCATCTCACTATTCTTTATTTATGCATCTATTCTTCTATCCCATTTCTTACCTCTATAACACTCAACATTTTTCCTAATACAATCCACCTTTTGTATAAATATATTGACATAAATTCTTAATCCAAATCTTCTGCATACATTATCTTTCTCACCCATCTTACTACCTACCCTTTATTCATAACCCAATTAAATACTATTTTGGCTATTCTTTTATTATCCATAAACTGCAATCTACCAAACATTTTCCTTTTGTATCTCTCATATAAAAAAGTGACTCCCATTTTTCCTTGAATTGCCTCCTTTGCTGTCCACATATCTACATCTAATACATCTTCCTACTTTTTCTAAGTAATTTAATACCCCTTTATTAACACATAACACATCATTACCATAAGTTAACCCTGCTACTACCACTGCTTTCCATACAATTCTAGCTGCATCATATTTATTATATGAAAACACTGTTAATTTCTTTATCCTTTTTTCTTTGCTTCATTTATCAATTTTTTCTCCCATTCATCCAAGCAATTTTTTTGATTATTTAAGACAATTCCCAAATAGTTATACATATTCACCATACTTAACTTTATATCTTACAATAAAAATTCTTTGTCTTCTCTTTCCCCAGTATTAATCATCATTACTTTTGATTTTTTTCCACTAAATTTAATGCCCAGCTCCTTATCTGCCCTTAACATAACTTCTATATCTTTCCCTCCTTTCTGCACACAAAAAGACATCATTTGCAAACAAAAGACCTGACAATGTATATACTCCCTTGCCACCTATTAATAGTATCTCTACCCCTCTTCCTAGTCTTTCTATTGCTCTCTCTATTTCTCTCAAATACAACAAAAAAAAAATAGGTGACATAGGACATCCTTACCTTAGTCCCATCCCATTTTTAACTTTAACTGATTCTACATTCCCTAATTGATATATACAGTAATCATTTTCATATAATTTCTTAATAATATCCACTAAAGCTCTATCCATTCCCAAATTTACTAAACTTAAATAATCTATTTCTATTTACTCTATCATATCCATAACTTGTGCAACTACAAATGAACTATCTCATATATGCCTATCCAATCGAAAACCTCCTTGCATTTCTCCCACTATATTATTTTCTTCCATCCATTTTGTGACTCTTCCAGTCACCATATATGAGAAAACTTTATATAACACTGATGTTATCGCTATCCCTCTATAATTGTTTAACTTTCTAAGATCCTTATCCTTTCATTACTTTTGTATTACTCCAACTATCCAAAAAATCTCTCTTCTGCATCATCTTATTAAAGCATAATAGTTTTAATTTTGCTCTATGCCCTAAATTCATTACCATCTCTGCTGCCCATCCATCTAAATCTCTTGACTTTTCACTTTTTTCCCTTCCTCATTTAGTTCATTTTCTGTAAACCTAATACTCCCATTACTATATGCTTTCATGCTTGCTATCACTCTGTCTTTCACATCTTTTTTATATCCATTACATACTTACTTAAGATTATCTCTAATTCTCTAGAGCTATTCTATTCCCTCATCATCTAGTAATACTATTTCTCTCTCTCCTACATTCCATCTTTTAATGAATTTCCAAATTTTTTTACTCCCATCTCTTTCATTTTTATTAATATCCTCCAACAATTTGCTATTCAATTTCATTCTCTATATAATTATCTATCTTAGCCAACTTCTTTTTTCTAAGTACTTTTCCCATTTAACATTAACATCTTTTTCATTTTCTTTGTTCTTAATACCACACGTATATCCTCTGCATACTTTTATTCTCGCTATATATTAATATGTTGACTTTAGTGCCCTCTATTGTAAATATAAGGTTTGAAATTTGTATTGCAGTTAAATACATGAATAAAAAAAGAATATCATAACTTTAATTAATTTTATTAAAGATTGTTGCTGGTTTACATTGCTTGGTGCAGTGGTGAATGGCAGATTCTGAAGCCTAAGAACAGGAATCATAACTAATTACATCACTTGAACTTTTTATGAACAACTAAGCAATAAAGCCATTCAACTATTTTTATTTATATATATTGTAACCTAACAAACGATCAGTATCTTATGATCAATTGACAGCCAACATATTAGGTAAGCCAAAAACTGGCAATGTAATCCATTCAAAGCATTGATGTCTAGCTGAACAATCAAAGGTTATACGATCAGGCACCATATAACATGGATTTTTGAAACACCAAAGTATGAGTCCTCTTATAGTCAATAATATGTCTAAATATAATTATTAAAACACAAGGTTCTTTTATAATTTAAATTACCTTATCTTAGTTCTTAAAATATCTTTATTTCAAATATATTCTTTTTAATTTTGAATATCTTATGTCCTAAAAAATGTTCTTTTGCAAGTTTAAAATATCTTGATCTCAAATATAAGTTCTTTTACAAGTTTAAAATATCTTGATCTTAGGATTCAAATTCAGAATAAAATGCACTTGGAACAAAATGTTAATGGTAAAAAATCAAGTCAGAAGTCACGACTTAATTTAATAAAGCTTGTATTTACAAATTTTATATATTGCTATTAAGGCTTTGATGATTTTATATTGCTAAAGCCATTAATATATGGTGTATCTGAACTTAGTTCAGTCCCATATGGCTATTTGAGTTAGATAGCTGGATTGGAAGACATATGGATGTCTGACAATTTCAGATTTTCTATTCAATAGTTATACATTAGATAAAGTGCTGGGCTTGTCCTAGTATTTTTCATCTAATGTTTGAATATCCTGGCACCTCACTGATGATGCCAGAAGCAGAAACCAGTCTGGGATTGAGGATATTCTCAAAGCTTGTTAAGAGCTTATTTTGCAAGCTTTATATATAACAAGTGTTAATGGTAATACTTTAATTTCTTAAAAAAAAAGAAAGATGGTTATTATTTGAGTTAAACGTGGAATATTTGACATTTTGCTTAATTTATTTTGGAATCTTAATATTTTAAGAAAGTAGAAATGAAATTACACAATAACAGAATACTCAAATACTTAAATAATATATAATTGGTAACTTGAAAAAGTATTTCTAAATACTTTACAATTATTTAAATATAACTATTTCACTCTTACTGACTAAAATACAGAAATCTTATATTTTCTGAGGCAAATTTGAATAAGCATTAGGACATCTTTTATACTGCCAATCACATAACAAGTGCATTTGAAATGAAATAAATAATAAGTAAAATGAATGTATAAACACTAAGTGACCATTGAAATGTAATCTTAGAATAATCCTTAATGCAAATCTTATTAGATTTTCTGATAAATAGATCTGCTTATGCAATGATATTATAATGGCAGCAATGCCATTAATAGAAAGGAAATGTGTTATTCTATATCCAGGAAATGGATTTCTTGAACTTTGCATAGATTTGCATAACATTAGATAATCAGTTACTTCAAAAAGAGCTATGATTATGAGAGCTGTGACTCTCAAAAGTGCTCACCCTATAGTTTAATAAAATATTAAATATTAGCTTTGTGTTTATGCATTTATAGCACTAGTATTGAATTACAAAAATGTATTTAACAATAAAATATTTACAATAATTACTATTATTTCTTTTAACCTATTATCTATAATTATAAATATTAACAACTTTATACATTGATATATCTTTCTTAAAACCATTTTTACAATTTTATCATATAATTTATATCCACTACCCAATAGTTCTCTTATTCATCAAATACGGTCTTTATTTACAAATCAGTACTCATAAAGTAAAACAATATACCCCTATAACTTTGTCCAGGCTACTGGGAGATATTATACATTTTTCTTAATCAAAAACTGTATTAAAAATCAATGTGGGGATGCTTAATAAATATTAATATGATAGCAACAAACATTATGCAATACAAGACATTTATAATATTAACAATACCCATGTTGGGGTGAGGAAATAACTATGTTTGGCACTGATAATATACTTTGAATTTTAAAAAAATATAGTTGGTGTATGGATATACACCAAAATATACTCTAATGTTGAAATTTTAGGCTTAGTGGATAAGGAAAATATGAGCTAAAAATACAATTGAGCACCCAGTACTATGTGCAGATGATGTTGATGAATGAATGAGTTGCACTTTTTCATGGAGGAATAAGCACATATAAAAGTACTATAACATCCACTTAAAATTGCCTCAAAAATGATACTACTAATAATAGACATGAAGTTAATATTAATAAATGTATAAATAATTGTTCAACTCGCATGCACATACAAAAGGCACATAATTCATTCATTCGGTTTAAGCTTATATGTATACTGACAAAATTAGTATTACATAACAATGACAATGGTCTATTTATAAACTGTTTAAAATTGTCACACACACATATTTATAATACTTTCATTCATAAATATCCAAAAGGCTGTTATACTTCTGGCTACAAACAATCATTCAGAAAAACTCTGAAATAATAAAACCAACATATAAAATAAAGCCTTCTACTATATATCTTATCAATTCCATCTGTGGAACACCATTTGTACATTTATAATATAATAATTAATAATCATAATATAATATATAAGCGATGGCTATAATAACTTTAAATATATAAAAAAATATACATGATAACTATAATACCATTTTAAAAGATTAAAAGTTCATTTCCTTTTTCATAAGGAAAACTATCACTTTTCAGTCCTTTTGTTTTCTTCTTGAAATGATATATGAACACATACACAGTTCTTAATTAAAGTAGAGCAGATATGTATACATGCAGAAATATTTTGAGAAAAAGTTTGCAATAATTTCACAAATGTAAAAATAACAGGAACTGATGGCAAATAATTCTAATAGCAGTTCCTTTTAACACATTTTTAATGGTTATGAAAACCAGGAGCAATGAATAGAATGATAAT
The DNA here is from genome assembly GCA_028023455.1 of Epiperipatus broadwayi. Taxonomy (NCBI): domain Eukaryota; kingdom Metazoa; phylum Onychophora; class Udeonychophora; order Euonychophora; family Peripatidae; genus Epiperipatus; species Epiperipatus broadwayi. The sequence goes on from JAQFVV010006299.1 coordinate 1,118,406, forward strand.
TCTTTATTTAAAAGTGCCCTTTATGAAGTTTTATTGTAAGTTGACTACTGTAAACTTAAATATTTATTCCTTTTCTAAATATAATTACAATGTTTGAAGTAATCAGCAATTAAAAAAATATTCAAATAAATGAATAAACTTGAGATGAATAGCTATATTATTTGTTTTAATATAAAACAATCTAGATAGTCTTTTCATTACAATAAAAAAGTTGTTTTTCACAAATCTGTCTTTCATAATTTTATAAGATAATATTAAATAATTGTCACTGCTTCTTTTTTTATAGGCTTAATATTTTTATAGAAATTCATTATTCTATATTTGAGTTTGACATATGTAGATTGACTATTTTTAGCAGCAATAATTAGTAATAATAATTTAGTTAAAACATGATATAGTCTTACAGCAAAATTCAGAATTTAACTGATGTCATATAACAAGGAAATGACATACTTTTCCTTATGTGACTTCTCTTTTCCTTTGGCTTCTTTGAAAATTATTAGAATTTTCTTTAGTATATTTTAAAAAATTGTTTGATAAAGAAGTTGAACATATGCTTTCAGGAAAAATACTACATGGATAACTTGCTAGTTCATTAGTCTATCATGAAGATAATAAAAAATAAAACTTTAAGCTTTAACATTGACTTAAAAATAGTTAAATAAAAATCAAACAATTTACTTCATGACTAAAATGAAATTAAAATTTGAAGTGAAGATTTTAAATTGAGATAGTGTAGTTTTTAAATTTTAAGAATATCTATTTTTATACAAGTGTGTGTTGCTCTTTTCTCACACACATGCACTGAGATCCCTGCCACATTTCATTTTTATTAAATCAACCATTTACAGGTCTACATTATATGTAAATTAATAGCCATTGACTTTTTAATTGATCTGACATTGACCTCTGTATTTTAAATCCAGACATTTTATCACATGTCTAATAGACAATAAGTGAACTTGTTAATTAATGATTTTTATCAATTCTAAATAATTATCAAATCAATTATTTAACAAAATTATTAACTGATTTTCAAATTAAACATTCTTTTTATTAAATATACCATTCTCAATTTATTTAACTCTTTTTACTTTATCCTAACTAAAATCTTTTACCATTTTAATAGACATACCCAATTTTAAAATACTGTTATTACTTTTAACAAATCTTTTTAACTTTCAATATTTCACATGTATGCCCCAAACATTCACACATTAAATATAACCATTTTTAATGCAATCAAGACAAATTAGTTACTAATATTTAAAATCAATTAAAAATAAACATTAATTTTAGTCAATTTATTAGGTTTAATTCTAAATTTAAATACTCTGACAAATTGATATTTAATAAATCATAGCTACTACTCTAAAAATTATTTATTTTAAATCAACAATTGAAAATCCTTACAAAGTTAACCAACCATCTCAGATAGTATAGAACTTTATCTATTACAACTATTTAAAACATATTAAGCTTTTCATTTACTCTTCTTTAGTTTAAAAATATTAATTTTTTCTTTCAAATAAATATTAAACAACATAAAATAACCTTTTAAATAATTGCTAACTAACTAGGCTAACTGAATTACTTAAACTCATATTACTGAAACATGTAACTTACAATTTTTGTTATAATAGTACAGACACAGAAATTTACTTATTATAATCTTATGGAAACATTTTTTAATCCTTTAAAACATATATCTAACGCATAGGGTTAATTATATCATTAAAATATATAAAGATTTAACTTCTAATATTTTAAAATAACGTTATTTTAATATTATAAACAATAATATTATTGTCATTAGCAGCTACTTACAAATAAATATGGTCATTTTAATTCCAGAAAAAAAGATAAAAAAATTAAAGATAAATTTTATGAAGATTATACAAATCAATCTAAGATCAAGCCACTTCTGTATATATTATAAAATAACTCTTTGGTCTGTTTGATTAATATCCAGAAATATTGTTTTTTAATTTTTCCAAAAAGTTTTTTTTTCTTGCAAATGACTTTAACATTTTGTTAATAGGCATCCATTATCATGTCTTTAAAATGCCATTCAGATAATTGTGTAATATAAATGGTATATAACTTTTTAATGAAAGCCATGCTTAAATTTACCAAAAAAATATTTTTTTCAAAAATTCTATCATTATTTATTTATTTTAAATGTTCATTCCATCAAAAACATGCTTGCATAATAGAAATTACATCTAGCCAGAATGAAGAGCTCACTGAATGGTCTTTTGAAGTTGCCATAACATTAAAGCAGAATATTACAGAGAATCGTTAAATGAAATCTTTCAGTGCCTTTATATTATGGTGATAAGGCATTCATATCTCACTTCAATACAACCCATTTGGAAAAATAACAGCCTATATACAACTGAATTAATTGAAATACATATATTATTTATAAAATAATATTTTATCTTTTTCATGTAGCACATTGAATTTTGGATTGTTTCTCACTGCCCATGCTTAACCTCCTGTTTCCAAAAACAACAAAATGCTTAAATACATTCACATTCTGAAATTTATAACCACCCAAATTAAAAAGTTAAATTTATTTCTTCTCTGATGAAATATATAAATTCTCTCAAAACATTATAAATGTTATGTAAATCATCTTTTTTATTAACACCAAGAGCACAACCATTAGCATAAAACAAATACAGAAGCCAAAAAGATTATTTTTAATTTTAACCAATTTAAATTAAAAACTCCACTTTGTATACCATACCATGATAAATGCTTTATGAAGCCAACCATAAACTGAGTTAAAGATGACTATTATAAACGGAGGGGAATTAGATTGCTTAATGCTAGTTTTCATTTCAAGTGTAATACATTTTCTTCCATTATTACTACTATCATTTTCTTTCATTCTATCATGTAACAACTCTATTATATAAATAAATTTCAATGGACAATTAACTAACTTCAAACAATGTAATTCTTTTAGATTAACTTAATCATATTAGTAAAAAGCAATATATAAATCACACTTTTACTCCAGACAATTTACTTGTATTTGACTGGAAGCAAAACTCATATCTACAATGCTTCATGATTCTCTCGAATTACACTGCTTCTGATACTCATTCATCTATGATTAGAAACAACATACGAAATCCTTGAAAGTAGTTTTATTATAAGGAATATCAATATTCTATTATAGTTACAACAGATATTTATATACCTTGCATTTTTTATAAATTTCAATTATAGAACTATCAGTAAGATCAGATGACATAATTTCATGAATTTATATATTTATAAACAAAGCCAAACTCTCCATACAGTATTGCCACCCTGTGCCAACCAGAGTAATCAAAACAAATATGTGCTAGTATAAGAGATAGTGATCATGTGATGCTTAATGAATTTATATATTCTTAAAAAAAAATTATCAATAATCTGGAAATTAATATATTACCAATATATTACATAATCTTCTTCAGCACCCTATTAATGATTGTAACCTTTCCATTTTTAAATTTTAATAATTCAATAAAAAGGGATATATCATTAAAACCAACCATTTAATTTATTGTATTGTTATTCAAATACTCTCTCCATCCGGCAAAATATTTTCATATAAAATAGTTCCGATTTAATATAATTATATTATTTTTCAGGAGAATGTTACTTTCAATGCATGTAAAACATAAACAACACAAATCTAAAATGGTTGTATCTCCATTGGTGATTTAACGCATCAATTGTTTTTTTTAGTTGTTGAGTTTTTGTCTTTAAATTTAATTATTGTTTATGAAATCCTAATTTATCTATTACTCTACTACAGAGATATTATATTTTTCTTAAATCAGTTTAAAATATGAATTTTTCTACAGACTAGGCTTTTTCATACATGCAATTATATATGTAATGTATAGGGGTTTGAATTCAGACTTTCACACGATTCTCAACCATCCATGCTATCTCATACCGCTGATATACTTGATCACACACGTTGAAAAGATAAACAATCATCAATATACGTATTTCGGCTAGGCTTTTTCATACCTGCACTTATATATGTAATATATAGGGGGTTTGAAGTCAGACTTTCACACGACTCTCAAACATCCATTCTATCTCATACCACTGATATACTTGATCACACATATATCGAAAAGATAAACAATCACCAATATACGTATTTCATGGTAAAACAGCACTTGTCAGTTGGTCCAGATTATCATCACACATCTATATACAATCAAAGCTCAGCTTATATTAAGACAGCCAATCTTCATACTTTAATGGATAGGCTTCAAACCACTCCACCCCACAACTCTTCAGATATTGGTGATTGTTTAAATCAGGTTACTAAAAATATAAAGATAATCAGAAAAACCGTGAAGATTTTTTTTTTAAAAAGTAAACTCAGGAATTCGCTCTATATATTTATAATCTACTTATTAAGAGAATTTAATGGATCAGTAAAATAATATCACATTTAAAACATCATATGACGTTCATCAGTAAAATGATATATTTGAAAAATCAAATTTGGCAAGTTTAATGTTTCTACAGAATAAATATCACATTTTATTTAAATGTATTTACAATAGGATTTTTGTTTTTAATGCAATTATTATTTTCATTTTAAAATGTATAAAATTATGGTATTCTTTTACATTATGATTTTTAACTAACAATCCATCAGATGGAATTTCTACGAGGGTGGATGCATCCTTATTACAATAATTGTTTTGCTTAACCAACAACAAAACATCTTATGAAAAAAACAATAAATCATTAAAATTCACGAGCCAATATTTTTTTCAACAACTTGGGTTCACAGCTCATTCTTCTTTAACAGTGCACTAAAATCTCAAATTTAATTTTTATGCTCTTTTTTAATGCATTAGTAACATCATTCAATAAAGAAAATCTTTTCCTTTTTTGAATGTAATGTTGGAGCATAAATATTGATTAAGAACCAAGGCCATTGTACAAGTTTTTTTATATATATACATATCTTTAGCCTTTAAGTGACATTTTTTTGAATTTCAAAACTAAAAAATTGTAAGATAAACTTTACATTGAATTCAAACCATGAAATCATACTTTAATTCCCAAAAAACTTAAAACCATTTACCTGTTTGATTAAACATCTTTTCTTCTGAAGATGAGTTTCACTATGAGCAGCTGTAGAAACTTTAAGTCTTTAGCTACAAGTACACTTAGTAAAGTCAGTACTTCCTAAAATCCCACCATTTCTATTACTGATATTTCTAGCATTTAAATGAGAATTCTTCTAGACATGGTGACATAAGAGTTTGCACGACAGACCATTTTAGATCACTTTTGATTGTATTGTTTATAGAAATCACACTCAGTCCTAAATATATCATCAGTGCTGATGACTTTGCATCCTTACAATATATCCTTGCAGATTTGAATGCCAGAAAAAAAAAAGAGATCAGAGGTAAAACTGGTATGCAACATGGTTCCACAGATGCACAATCACAATGTCATAGAGAAATGATAAAGCATCAGGAAAAGCTCATGATTAACAAGTACTATACCAACCAAAATGACTGAATTCAGTAAAATAAAATACTAAACATCACATGATCACTATCTCATACTACTATATGGCACTACTATATGGAGAGTGTTGTTTTGTTTTGAATTGTAAAATAAAATACTTAGGAAAAATACCAGTCAGACTTGTGATAAGCCATTTTATCCTAAAAGACAGTAGGAAATACTCTTAGATGGGCTTCAATAAATTTACACTTAATTAATTAGTGTACCAGAAAATCATTCCATTATATTATTTGTAAATTCCAACAATAGTCTGTGTTCAACACCAAATTATTTTATTATACTATATACACATATATATTTATAAGGGACTTGAACTCAGACTTTCAAACTCCCCACAGCTATCCAATCCATCTTATACAACTGATACACATAACTACATACATGTGAAAAAGATAAATGATCTCCTATATAGTATTTCATGCTAAGCCAACACTCATCAGTTGGCCCAGATCACCATCTCCAACACACATATATAACCACTGCTCAGTTTATAAGTCCCTTATAATTATATTAAGTTTAGTATAGACAATACATATGTATTTAAATATTACATATACAGCCTGTATTCTACTCATCCCTGACTGTATAATTAAATGTACATATTGAGGTCCTATGTATGAGGGGTCAGATAGGACTTAAGGTTATCATGGATATAATATTGACATCATCAGTGGCTTAGAGCAGGGATGGGCAAATAGCGGCCCACCAAGACAATCAGAAAAATACGCCTTGAACTGAGATTTCCTTCCCGTGTGTGACCAAAGATTCGTCTCATATTTTCCACCAGGAAGGTCATGTCAATACACATGTGCAGTGTTTTTCCAGTTGATCTGGTTAATTTCAATTTTGTCTTTGCATTAGCAAATATATACATTTCCAACTTTAGTGAAACCATGAACCTTCTGAAAAAGTGTAAAATCGGTGATGAATGTCATGTGTTTAATGAAGAATGGACAAATATGTCTTTGGTAATACAGGGAATAAAGCAGTATGTTTATTGTATCATGAAAAAAAGGTGCGGCCCTCCACTAACCTTTACTTCCACAAAGTGGCCCTCCACCAATCTCTGCAGCCCCTGAGCCAAAACAATTGCCCACCTCTGGCTTAGAGCATTTCATCCTTAGATTTTCAATGATATGGATAGCTGAAGAGTGAAGATTGAACCTTGTCCATTAATGTTTGAAAATTTTCTATTTTAAGACAAACTGAGCAGTGATTATATATATATTGGAGATGGTGATCTGGGCCAACTGATGAGTGCTGGTTTAGAACAAAATACGTATATTGGAGACCATTTATCTTTTTCACATGTGATGTCTATCAGTTGTATAAGATGGACTGGATAGCTGTCGGGCATTTGAAAGTTTGAGTTCAAGTCCCTTATAATTACATTAAGTTTAGTATAGACAACATGCATGTATTTAAATATTATATATAAAAGAATTTTATTCTTTTAATATTTATTTGGATTATCTGTTTAACAATTTTTTAATGACTTGGTTTGACAGATTAATTTTTTTAAAATCAGGAATGTTAGCAGTTGCTATTTTATTTCACAAAATTAATCGTTGTTAGCTAGTACATCTAATAAACTTGTTTTTAGAGCACAAGTGAGTGGGAATAACAAGGGAATAAATAACTCTTCACACGTATAAACTATTTATCTAATTTTTCATATCACGTGGCAAGAAAAATTTTTTTTATATTAATTTCTTTAAATTCAGTAATTAAAATATTTTGCATTCATCTAAAAAGTTTTGTTTTATTTTAACACATTAAAAATTTATTAGATTTTTGAAATAATTGGTTTCATCATTATTTTAATATGCAATTGTTATATTAAGAGAATGGTAAGGAATTATTAATTTTTTAATAATGACAATCAAATATTTAGACAGATCTTGATTATAATATTGTTGAATACCTTAGGGCATGGGACTTGATTTTCTTTGTGTAGCCAAGTACAGAATATTATGATCAAGTAATAACATTTGGTCATGTGGGTGCAGTGCTCAGATTTTTGGCATATCCCTGATTATATATAAGATGACCTTTAGAAATGAAGGCCAATTGTGAATAAAAAATAAAGTGCCTGACCAAGATCTCCTGCTGCCTTGTAAGATTGGATGCTGATTCATCATAGATCAAATACTGTTTCTGATTCTATCTCCTTTTCTTTCTGCAGTCATTAAAATTATTGTAGGGCTGTCATCATGAACTTCTCATGCCATTGGACATCCTTATGCTATGACAATAATTGTTTGTGCAACACAATTCCAATCCTTTAATTACACTCACAATATTTCTGACTCAATTACTTTTTTTTAGCTCAAATCCTTGAGAATTAAGAAAGCAACAATAGGGACATGCTTAGTAGGCTGGCAATCCTTAATTGTGATTTTTGATTGAGATAGTATAATCACAAATAAGTTCATTTGGAGCTGCCAACAACTGTATGTTTAGACAGCCTATTTAGGGATTCATCTGCCTCCCATGGATGTGAAAAGGTATAGATGATGTCTAAAAATAGCCTGTCTCACATAGTCCGTCTAAATGGTCATGTCTGATGGATTTCTCATTTCAGCAATAGAAATAGTAAGAAAGGGCAATAACACTATTATTATTAGTGGTAAAGCAAGAAACTGTGGAAGTAGTAGAGGTAAATATAGTATGTGTGAACTTTACTTGCTATAAACTCAATAAGAGCAGGCAGAAGGACTGCAATGATGGCTAAAACTCATCTCCCCCCAAAAATAAGTTTATTGGAATGGATGGATGCAAGATTTTTTGGAAACACAGATCAGTCAATGAAAGGAGAATACATGGTGTTGGATTTGCTATAAACTTTAATATTTTCTATTGTTGGAATTCCTATTGTATCAATGAAAGGCTAATAATTAAAAGTTACTTTGAATAATGAGACTTGTGGTCATTTTATTAGTTCTTATGAAATGCTCCAATCTTAGATTTAAAGAAGGGGCAAGTTTTTATTCCTTATTGGATAGCACTATTACTAAAAGCCTAATTTTTTTTTTCTTGGAGGCTTTAATTCACATGTTGGTAGATAGTAGACTTTGGCCAAAAGTTATTGGAAATAATGGTGTTGATGCTATAATTTCAAATGATTTATTATTGAAATTTATACACAACACATGGGTTGACTATTACAAAGACTTTATCTAAACACAAAAATCATTATGAAGGAAAATGGATGCATTCACACTCAAAATAATGGGATTTAATAGATTACGTTAATAGTTAAGAGTTAAATACACGTGTTCATATTATATGAGCACAAATTGTTGAACAAATTATAGATTAATATATTTCAATAATAAAATAATTGCATTTAAAAATAAATGTTCAAATCATATTTACTAAAAAATTGATTTTTGTTCTTTAGAATCTATTATGTTATAAATTTCAACAGTTATTAAACACTAAACTTATTAATTGAAATAAAGTCCTTGTTTTTACTTCACCTTCGAGAAATGGTAAGTTTTAAATTGCGCTTTACTCAATTAATTTGGATCTTCAGGACTGTCATATTACTGAAGCATGAAATTTTCTTAAGGAAAATGTTATGGATGATTAAACTTTAAATTAAACATAGCTCAGTGTATATGTAAACCAAAGGGAGTAAATCATGTATATTTTAATCAAGGTGTTAAAAGTGAATTGATAAATTAATTTCACTCTGACAAAGATATGCTTATAACCATCAGAGCAGCTAAGAATAGGTGGAGCCATTCTTAATTCATTTGTTAAGCATTTAGAGTGCTTTTAAATCATAGCCTGGGTAAAAAAATGATTTATTCCTTTGGTTTATGGATAATTAAATATATTATTGGATTGAACAAAAATGATGATTGATTTTTTGACAATGATCTTATTATTAGTGATTTAATTAAAAGTACATGTAGATTTTCTGTTTGGCAAAATAATAGATTAAATGTAGAACTTCATAATAAATAGTAAAAATAATAACTTCATAATAAATATAAAGATCTGATAGCAGAAAGTTCAGTGACTGACAAAATGGCTTAAAACTGATTGAATTAAAACTGCAAAAAAAAAAAAAAAATACAAACGTTTGCAGATGACCATTTTTTGATGTGATGAAAACAACAAATGGATTTGAGTCATCATAATCCTATTAAATCTAGGAATGCCAGTCTTTTATATGATGACAATGATATTTTGAACAGGTGGAAGGAGTATTTTGATCATCATTTGAAAAATGATGTAAAAATTGATTTGATAATTTTTAACAATTTATTTGATCTAATTTAGATTTGGACAGAGATATCAGCTCTTTGTAATTTTAAAAATGGGAAGGCTGCATATCCTGAAATACCAGATGCTTTAAAATATGGTGATCATATGTTAGCTTCAAAAATCTCGGAATATTTTAGAATATGTAGATCATGACCCGATCTTAAAGATGCTTTTATTGTTCCAATTTTAAAAAAACAAGGGAAAGTCAACAATATTGCAGTAATTATTGTGGAATATCATCATCCATTAGAGCAAAGATACTTCAAGAATTTTGTTGAATAGGTTACTTTCAGTTATAGATAGATAATTATCAGATACTTTATGTGGTTTTAGAGAATCAAGAAGCATTATAGACATTTTTGTTGCCAGGCAAATGCTAGCAAAAAAAAAAAAAAAAAAATCAAAAACAAAGGAATGACTTATATATTGTTTTTATTGATTTGGGCAAGGCGTTTGATTCAGTTAATAGGATAGATCTATGGTATTGTTTGAAATTAGTTGCTTGTCCACCCAAAATTTATTCATATTATGCAGTTTGTACATGTTTAACAAGGATGTATACTTGCCTTAACATTATTTTTATGGCAGCAGTGTTTAAAATTGTTTATACATGGCTTAAACAAATAGGGATCACGATAAAATATAGATTTGATGGTGGAATTTTTAATTTGAATTGATTAAATATGAAAACAAGAACTTATTGGATTTTGCTGATGATTGTACTATTTTTACCATTTCAAAAAAGACAATTCGCAGAATGTTTTGAATGAAACAGACTTGGTTTATTAATTAATGTTAAAAAACAAACAAACGACTAATTCTTTATCAACCTGGAACTGAGGAAAAATCCTTATCAGCTTTTAGTTAGGATGGTTATCAACTTGAGATGATTGCAAACCAGTTTAAATACCTTGGTAGTTTTATAAGTAGAAAATTAGATGTTGAGATCCAACACAGATGATAATGTGCTGCTTTTAATAAGTTTAACATACCATCACAAAGAAATAACTACTGCAATTAACTTAGCTATATATATATATAGATAGTTATTTAATCTAATTTATCATATGGAAGTGAAACTTGGATCCCATATTGATGCAATCTAAAAGTTTCATTTAAGAATGCTCTTTAAAATTTTAAAAATACAACAGTAAGATCATAAAACCAATCAATATGTTTCTCAGTTTTCTGGATATATGATTGAATCCACTATTATAAAATCACACTTCTATTGGACATTAAAAATGAATAATAGACTTCCTAAAAGAGTGCATCATGCTTGAGTATGATTTTTATGGGAAATGTAGAACCCTCTATGATATGAGGATTATCTCAAAGATAATCTAAAAAAGTGCAATGTCATTTGTTTCTATTGGGAGCATAAGTTAAAGAAAAGAATACATTGAACAGCTACCATTAGACATGGTATTGAAGTATTTTTAAAAAAGTTTTCTGCTAAGAAATGAAAAGACAGCATCACAAAATATTATGGCAACTGAAAAATGGATCAGTTGTGTTTCATATGTAAATGTATTCGTGGTTCATATAGTCATCACAAAACTCATTTCTAGAATTGTTCTCCACCCCCCACTCCCTTTTGAGTTGAAATGACCAGTGACATTTGTTTACAAGTAGTAGTTTATTAATAAAACTTTATCATCATCCACAACAATTTGTCACTTTGGTTAATAAAATTTAGTCTAGTATCTCAGTTTAGAGCTAAAATATAAACTCTATTTTTAGAGTTTAACTTGTCTGAATGTAGTCTCTTTTTAGGTCAAGAAATTGTATATTTGTATGGTAAGTAGACATTTAAAATCTAAGTGGAAATACTTGTTCATCATCAATGATAATCTTTTAACACAATTTATTCTAGCTTCTCAATTTCCATCTCATTATAAACTCCAATGAACCACTATATCATTAGGCACTCGCTTCCTGAAATGGGAATACAATATACATCACGAGCAAAAAGCCATTTTTGACTAGTCAATTTTATGCATATGTCTACAGATAGATCTTTTTAATTCAAAAGAATAAATTAACATTACTACAACCCGAATGGTTTTGTAGATTTGCGCGCGGGGTGAAAATTTTTGTGCCCTCTTCCACCAAAAATTAAAAGAATCTGGAATATAATAATATACTGTATTATGAATTATTTTAAGGCACATTATGAGAAATGCATATTAAAATAAACTTAAAAAACCCCACAAATAATAAAAAAAACATTTTACACAGATGTTCATGTGACTTTGATTAAAAAAAAATCTTTTATCTAAATATTTCATTTTCTATAAATATGGATTTTTATTTTTCTTGCGCCATATTCGATAAAGATTTCTTTTTATTAGTATTGAAAAGGATTTTTTTTCGAAAGCAACTATTAATGGTATTGTTACAAAAATACATAAAACAATGACCAAATCCCAAAATAACGTTAACTTATTTTCAAATAAATATTGCAAAATATGCGCACAGTTGAGTGTATTATTTATGCCGTCCGGATTCATTGTACCCGCGGGTCTCACTAAATATAGAAAACAAACCCGAAAACTTTATGTGAATGAAACAAATTAAAGCAAACTATTTTTTTTTTTTTACAAATTCAATGTTTTCTGATTTTAAAAATAGCTTATTAAATATAATTTCTCATAATTAAAGATATTGGCAATTACACAACAACTTATATATTCGAGTTATTTGCTTATTCACCCTACCAAATGATTTTAATGTCTGCCAAGACTTTAAATTGTAATTTATATATTAAGTACATATCTAAACTGTCTGCGCGTGACTATGTATATACTTGAAATGTGTTTATTAAATTATTGTAATTAAGTACATATAGTATATGAATAAAATTTCCCCATTGTTATAATATTCTAAAAATTTAAATACGACACAGATTACCATTGAATCTGGATCGGACTAATATCCCCCCCCAATCTTATATGTATGTGGCAAATTTAATATCTAATCGTCGGCATAGTGTTGAAATGTATGTGTACAAGAAACTTTAGTTAAGGTAGACATATACACACGGATTATATCCGATCACTGTACGCAAACCGCAGATTATCTTGGACTTAATTCTTTTATGTTTACTTATATACGTTAATTTCGCATGTGAATAAACTTCATAGGTTAAGTTTGATTTGTGTTGAGTTTATTAAATAAAATTTATCGACGCATACTGCAAGAATAATCCCGGAATTCAGCATATGCTTGATTAATTAGTGATAAAATAAATCATTTTATTCAGTCGTTACAAAAACTAAATAAAGTTCTCTGAAATGTATTACGTTTACAAGCATTATTTCTAGACACATTTTGACAATGTGAGAAATGCAGGCAAAAAAAAAATCTTGCAATTAATTATTACTGGGTAGGTCTTGTGATGTTGAAGCCCTCTAGCGGCAATCTGAGTATTTAATATTTACACGCATAATTATTGTTTTTTTTTTTTCATTATTCAGCTAAGAATCAATCATTGAATTTTTACTTTGAAGTCTTCATTCTATCATTGCACATGGAGAGATTATTGACTAAAGTAGAGGCACTATAATACTTTAGTTCTCTATCAAGACACAGCGTTATCTCAAAAACAAAAAAAAATAAACATGCAAATTGCGTTGCTAGACAAATGTAGTCGTTTTAAAAAAAACTAATCAGATTCCTCTATATTTTGCTGTTAAAACAAAAATTTCAGACAGCTGAGTAGACAAAGATATACATAGATGAAAGAAAGGATTACAGTATTAACTGGTTTACTCCTTATGAAAGTCATTCAGTCTCCCCCCCCCCCCATATGACAATGACCTGTTTAAAATAAGATTTTCATTAACTATCGATCTATACATACATCTAAATATACTTGTCTTGATTTTTTCACTTAAAATAAAAAATAAATCAGATTAGTTTAAATGAAAGAATACACTTGTATAGAATTAACCATCTACATACTCATTTATTATATTTTTGCAGAAATAGTAGTCATAGAAGAGGGCATAAAAGTTGGCAGATTCTGTGTTGGATGGAAGTAAGAAAGCAGAAAAGGTCATATATGCAAGAAAGATCTATAAAATTATGACGAACAAAGTATGTATTCATAGAAGAATGGATACAAATGAAACTGGTGTATATGATATAAATTAAACACTTATGAGTAAAAATTTTTTCTTTATAATTATATATTATAGTATTAAAAATATATATTGTAACACTAACGGATTTATCCCTTTCATACATACATAAACCAGAATATATAAGGGTTTATATACTAGGATTAATGGGTGTTAGGAATTACTATATTGAGTATACTTGGATTAAATGTCTTAACTATGATGATCAGACTGGATATCCAGTCAAATTTCTTGATCAACATTATCATAATACATGTTTTTTATCATAATACATGTTCAGTTAAAGAGAGAGAGACTATATCTTGTCATTAAATGAATCTTTTGTTTATAATATATCTGCCAAATTGCAGATAAGGGTGTCACCACTATAACAAAGAAAATCTATAAGTCAGGTTCAAAACACTCCCTACTTTCTTGATGTCAAACCCCCCTGTTAATCCACAACTGGCTCAGGCGATCATGACAATACCTCCCAGGGTTTTCACTTCAGTTGATACAGCAAATATAAAGCATTGTTTATCTTTAATCAAAGTAATAATAATAAAAAAAATAACATTTCTTTATCACTTTTATATGGTTCGATGTGAAAACTTCGCGGACAAGGATATAATAAATTAACCACTGATATAAAAAAACAAAACAATAAGAATATTAATAAAAATAATGTAATACTTTAAAAATAAAAACAAAATATTAATTGATGTGCATTCGTGAAATATATTAATTAGAAAAATTACACTATCATTTTATTTTATTTTAGTGGATTCTAATATTCTATTTTAGGTATTTATTTTAGTTCTATTAATAAAAATTGAATAATAAAAACACATTTATTAATTATTTCGTGATCACATTTTATGTTTCAGATCCTTACTTTGGGAGCGGGCATGTGGTGACTTGATTTCATACAGATTTAACTTTAATGAGATCATTTATTTGGGCATTATCTTGGTTAACGTCAATTTACACACAGATATTGGGAAAAGTATAGTTATGACAGACTCTTGCGTTCAAATAGCTTTTACTACAATTATTTAACAATGTCGGCTCCTGGTCAACTTTCAGTTTATACATGTGGAATAATTCAATGGTTAAAGCTGGATTGATTTTTAAATACAATTTAAATATCAGCTGATTAGATCTGGTACTATTCTCATTTTACATATGTATATTTTTCATTTTATCTTAATAGATGAGCACAGCAAATGACTTTCAAACGTGATCGGTTTATTTTAACTCAGATTTAGAGCATTCTCTTTACTATTAATCACCACATTAGGGCAAGGTCAGAATCTATGCACACAGAGAAATTAACCTGCCATCACAGGATAGCTGCATAAGAGATCATACTTAACAACTTCACGGAATATTACTGTTCTTTGCTAGATAACATGTCAGCATTATATGTGTGTTTGTTCTTTTTAATTTACATGAGCATGCAGATTTAAATCCTGAATTAAAAATGCCAAAGACAAGCAATGCATCATCACAAAAAAAAAATTAAGACAAGACACAAAAGATTTTTAGCGCTTTTATATTTTTTCTCAACACTGACTTTTTGAAAGGTATTTTCTAACTAGACATTTATCTGGCATATATATTCTTGGTTATTTTTTTTTCTTATGTTATTTAAGTGGTTATTGTCTAAATTACATTGTTAATTACACTTTGATATTTATTAATACTAATATTTATAATTTGTATTTTATTAAATTCACACACTAAAATATTTATTCATTCATTAGGCTTATTATCACTAAATTCTTAAAACAATTTCTTTTATTAAATGATTATCAATAGAAATATATTTACACGTATGAGTAAAGAAATTAACTTAATATTCTTCTAATATTAATTCTTTATATGGACCATCTCATCAGTGTGAAATGTCTGCAAATATAGAAATAATTTAAATGAAAATAGTCGCTAGCTTAGTGATCACTGATGATTCTATTAATGCGTGAGATGAATTTCTCAAATAGACATATGCTTTTACTTTGATATATATATATACACACACACACAATGGATTTTGATTGTTTTCTATCATATTAAAGCATCACTCCTCCTTTTTTGCTATTTGCAATGTTCAAGTTATATGCAACTTCAGATTTCATAACCATGAGTATTTAGATCAAAAAGCTACTAAATACACAAAAAATATTTAAATTTCATTAAAAATCCAAAATGAATATTTATAAGACTTCTACAAATTTGGTTAATAAATGGTTGATTAAAAATGAATGGAAAATTATATTAATAGTTGTATAAAAAAAATGCATGTAATATTGTTTAACATAATGTTATGATATAATCATTTCTTTTGTAATTATTGAATTTATATATGAGGGTTTTGATTTGTTTTAATTATTTATGCTATTAGTGTTTGTTTTAATTCCATTATTGGACACTGGATGGTTTTATGTCAGGTGATTTGTTAACGTTAAATAGATTAGTCAAATTTGAAAAGGACACCAAAGCAGGTGCTGAAAAAAAGCTTTTTAATGTATAAAATTATTATTTGATTATATAGTTGTTATAAAGAATTATTATTATTTTTTGATTATTAAATACCTAAAATATTTTCTTTAAACATGGAACAAATTCCTTAATTGCAGTTCATTTTATACAATACATAAATTAATAATCTAAATAATAAAAAAATAAATAAATAAATTATGGGTTGTTTATGCCAGAGTGAATGGGGGGGGGGGGTAGTATAAATAAGGATATTATTTGACAACAAATTAGATATGAAACATGGAGTTAAAATACTTGCAAGGTAATGTGTAGGTAGTATGTAATTTTTTTTTTTTGTACTTAATATCTTTGATGATTTAAAAGTAGATAAAAAATCTCATGCATCAACAAATTTCTGACATGTGATCCCAGAATGTAAAACTTCTTTCTAATAAGGAAGACCTATTATAAAGAAAATGGTTCCGAATTGCACTCTAGTGTAGTAATAGTTGATTAAATGAAGTCAAAGACAACAATGACACAAAAATCAAATAAATAAACCTTTTTATTCCAAACATTTTAAAATTCATTTAAAAAACCAACAGAACAATAAAAGAATTTGCAAGACAATAAAAATAAAATTAGAATTTTCTATCATTGTGGAAAATGCACACTTTTATTATTATTATTTTTTGTATAACTTTTAACTACTATATTAAAAAAAATGGCACTATTAAAAAAATATCAGTATTTTATTAAACACCTTTTGTTCATTATTTAACAATGTAAGAAATATTATTTAAAATCTTTATTACAAATATATGAGGGAAACTCAGCAAACAAAAACGAATAAAACAGATTACTAGATTTTCTTTAAATATTAATAAATGAAAGTGCACTAATTTGGTTAAAATACTTTATTAGGGGAGGGGTTTACCAAAAATAAATATGCTATTGTATATTTTCTATAAGCAAAAAAAGAAAATCTGACAAATAGTATAATAAGAATTATTCCATGTTAATTATAAAAAATATTTAATGCATCAAGCTATTCATAACTGCATAAATGAATATAACAACAGAAAAAAGCCTCATATGTTGTTGTTTCTGAGGGAATATTAAAGAAATGAGACAGTTTACCAATGGCAGTGAAGCCACTGAAAAATAAACAATAGTTTATAACCAAATTATTTACTGATTATCCCTTGTATTTTTCACTTTTCAGTAGATGACAACTAAATTACTTAATTTCTTACCATAGTAATTTATTTTTAAAATCATAAAATTATTATCTATCAAAATATTTTGTAAAAAATTATAGTGTACGTAAAATGACATACATGAATTTGAACATTTTATTATCAATGTATAACAAAAACGATGGCGGAATAATAAAATGTACTTTTTCCTACATCACTGTAAAATATACTTTATAATGTTTTTAACATCATTTATTTATGCTAAGAACAATATATTTATGATATTATTGAATTGAATTTTCATATATTAATTACAGGCTATCTTGGAAGATGTTATTGTAGTCAATTTGTCAGTCTTCTAAACAAACAAAAAAAAAACCTCCTAAACTTGAAAAATAAATAAATAAATAATACTTCTGTATATAATATAAAAATAATATAAAATAACAATTCGTGTCAATTGTTAATACAGAGTTTAATATAAATAAATAAAAACAAATAATATTTCTAATAATAAACCATGGATGTCATTAGCTTTTATTCCCAATATTAATAAAAATATAATAAAAGTTTTAAGTCAAGATTTTCGATTAGCATGGAGAACTCCACCTAACCATAATAGGTTAATAAATAATTCTAAGGAAATAATAAATAAGGAGGATAAAAGCAGTGTTATATACTCTATTAGATGCCCACAAATAAATTGTAGTGCAATATATGTTGCAGAAACCAAAACAAATATTAAATATTGCCTTCAACAACATAAATATACTTATAATAGAGCAAGAGAAGATGATACAGTTTATTCAGCTTTTTATATCCACCAAAATAATACAGGCCATATATATAGTCCAAAGGATTTTACAATATTAATGAATGAAACAGATGATAAAAACGCAAGATTAAAGAATCATATATTATACAAAATTCATCTTGTGCTATGAATTAAAAATTAACCAGCTTTCAGATTAGTTGTTCCTGGCCAATACAATGAAATGTTAGATTCATCACCTAGGAGAAAATAGAATTGTTTACACTGCCTTGATAAGGACTCTTAAGAGTTGAAAGCGCTTGGAAATATTATTTGTTTATATTAAACTCTGTATTAACAATTGACACGAATTGTTATTTTATATTATTTTTAAACTTGAAAAAATATAATTGTCATTTAAAAAACCATGCTGACTTCATGTAAGGAGTTATAAATACTTAAAAACAAAAATTCTATATATTAATTTAGATCCATTTGTGTATCAATACATATGCATACATGATGACAAAAATAAGGTAGTCTTCAACATGGTTTTTAAAATCAATTTTTGAACATATCATATATTAAATATAGTATATTGATAAATCAGATACACAAAAAGATACGCACATGCACAAGTATATAACTTAAGCAATATATTGTTAAGAATAAAATTTTTGTTACTTTACTTCCAGCGGCATCTATTGTAAGTTTGAGTAATCAATTGATATCACTTGTCTGTGGGTATATCTTAAACCATCTACTAAAAAGCCAATTTTAAGATTAAAAAAATCTTTAAGAAAATAACATTATGATCAAATAATAATAAATAAAAACAATTATCCATATTTAATTATTCAGTAGTTATCTACTATTGTATTACCAACATCTTTTAACAAATAATATTTATTGCAAACATAATATTACAAACTAAAAAATGAAAATAAGTTAAGCGTGGGTGACCTAGTGGTTAGCATAGCTGCCTTCCAAGCAGCTGGTCCGGGTTCACTTCCCAGTCAACACATTTGACATATGAAAAAAAAAAAAATTAGCAAAAATAATAAAATATTATAAATGAAAAAATAAGCAGAAAAACTTTATCTTGAAATTGTTAACCAGAGTTCATTAAGTTATATTCAGAATTTCAAAGAAGAGAAAATATAAATATTTCACAATTAATGAAAACTAGAAGTCAAAGACTGCTATGAATGAAAAGTAATGATGAAAATAGGATTAAAAGTTAAAAATAGTTTAATAACAAGAGAACTGTTACGATTTATGTTTTCTCATCGTGAGCAGTTGTGCCAATTATCTACATTTTTTCCTCCCTATAAATTCTGAAAAATATTGAACAAAGACCCCTTACCCGTTATTATTCTTTATTGTGTTTTGGCTGATAAATATATGGCTGAAATTTATCCGATTTGATAGAACTGCTTCCTAAATTTTGCAGTTCGATGAACTGTGTAAAATGATACTTGTAATCATACTTACTTGATATTTCATAAAACTATCATTATAAGTTTGTTTATGCAATGATCTGAACTATTAAAACCATGTGCACAATTATTTTAGTGCTCAGATTCGTACAGCATGAATGGTAAACTAACTGTGCACATGCTCATGATAATTTGTGATCACCGTATGAATAAATTTTATATTCTTTTACAAAATACATTTTTATTTTTATGTATTCATTATTGTAGGAATAAATTCAAGTTTATCATCCATAAAATATGGCAAATTTACATTCTGATTATGCATTAATAGTAGGAGTTTTATGTATAAAAGTTCATATGAAAATGTCCATATGTCTTGTCAACAGCAGATATAAATATAATTTATTTACAATTTGACTAAGGCAATAATGCAAACACCAGCTGCCAGAAATAAATTGATTCTTATTCAGTTTGCTGCTTTACATGTGCATTGGGTCTCAAGTTTGCTAGAGACTTTATTCAGTAAGATTTGCATAAAAATTTAATCAAAAAAATAATGATTGTTTTCTAAGTTTTTGAAATTTATTATGGCACATTTTAATGGGAAATTTTACCAAGAAGGGTTAATTTCATTTTTTTTTGTATGCAGTCTTTATATAATAAAATAAAGTATTATTATTAATTTGCAATAATTCTTGAAATTAAAACAATGAAAAGGCAACATTACTTGTTAGATTTTTTTCCACCTAAAACACAAAATTGGAATCTGTTTCAGATGAAGCAAATTGATCAGAATCACAAACACTGCAACTTCAAGAAAGCAGAACATAACTAATTGAAACAAAAAATATCAGCTCTAGCTGAAAATAATCTTCCTGAATATTCGTCTAAGCAATGATATAAAAACTTTAAAAAAAAACAAAACACTTTTCTAACTGTTTTTACTGCATTTATAAATATTCAATTAGAAGATTATGTATATTGATTTAAAGAAATACAGACATTGAATTATAATATTATTACATATACATATAAGTAACCAAGTCAATACATTTGCATGTATGCTTAATAATAATAATGTCAAACAAATTTCATATTTTCAAATAATATAATAAACATAATCTATTTAATAAGATTTTCCGAGGTGAAAAATGTTTCTCTAAAGCTGTAGTCTAAGCATGTGCTAGATGCTTCATTGGCTTTTTTTTTTTAGAGATTAGCAATTATGAAATATCAAATGAATAATATATTACATACATGGAATAAAGATAAAAACAAAATAGGTCAATGTCGGCAAAATGATGTTGGTAATTAAAAATGGGAAGGAGTAAGGAAGGAAAAAGTAGATAGGTTTACAAAGATATATAAAAGAAAAATATTTTCAAGATGTCATGTAGAATTCAACTAAGTGTCCCTAAATATATGTTATACAAAGAAATTTCTGTATTCATCTAATGAAGACATTTTAATACACACACACACACAACGTAGTAACGAGAAATCTAATTATAAAGTTTAAATAAACCTTAGCTAAATGTCTAACTCCTCCAATCTGACACCTAGCTATATATAACAAACTTCACAGTTATTAAGAATCTTTAAAATTTAGTGCAGAAGGTAAAGATAGTTTAAAGTTTTACTACAAAACTCAAATGCTGTTTAGACAATATATTCCCATCAGATACTATTCAGATGAAAATTCAATGCAAAATTTCTATGAAAACTTCAAGCTGACAGACCTTTAAATAATGTTTATTTATAAAGCTTCATCAGTAAATATTAAATTGTTAAAATGAAATTCAAGTAATTTTATCAATTTTTATTTCTTATATTACTATTTTTATATATATATAAATTAGTATTCAATGTAATAATAAAAAATTGTTATAAATTTCGATACAACTGATATTTTATCAGAATTTAAACTCTATAGTTTTTGATATTAAGCCCAGTATCATCATAATCACAAATATTTATATTTATCTAAGATGACTATACTAGTCATAATTTTAAAATTGCAAACACTAAATTATTGAGGAAAACTTTAATATTTATTCGTTTATGATTATTTCAAAATAAATATTAATAATATATCATGTTTTCTACATAATATGCTTCTCATGTGCTCTAAAATATTTACTTATATACTGTATTACTTATGTGCATATAAGTGTATATAATTTTAAGTAAATATGTGTATATACAGACATACACATGCAAAATTCATATTATCATTTTTTAAACAGCCTTAAGGCAAACAAGTTAACAAAAACATGCCACACCCAAAGGTAGGTGTTTGATGTTTTCTAAACATACTCATGACACATAGCTTTAACATTTATTTTTGATTGCTGTTTTTGTAATATATACAGACGTGTTCTATAAATAAAATCTCTGAAATTATATTATTTACATATACACATAATAAATACCTGCATTATTTTTAAGTCATATGTTCATATATACAAATGAGTTTATAGGTAACTGTAACTATATTATTTCTTATATATATATATTCAGAGAAAAAGGCAAAATTTGAAGACAGATATGATTGGAACAAAACAAATAAAATATAACATTACATTAAAACAAACATTAAAAATTATAATTATATATAAAAAAAAACATATGACTACACAATATAAATACATACAGATATCTCTTTAGCAATAATTTTGATGATCCAGTAAAATTCTGACATTAATATCTTTTTTC
The DNA here is from genome assembly GCA_028023455.1 of Epiperipatus broadwayi. Classification (NCBI taxonomy): domain Eukaryota; kingdom Metazoa; phylum Onychophora; class Udeonychophora; order Euonychophora; family Peripatidae; genus Epiperipatus; species Epiperipatus broadwayi. The sequence goes on from JAQFVV010006299.1 coordinate 1,140,970, forward strand.
TTATAGAAAAAGTGGAAAACAGATCGAGAGAAGGGAAGGAGTCTTTATTGTCAATTATTTCAGGAGGATAGGGGTACATAATTGGTTTCAGAAAATAGTAATAAATTGCTATTATTTTACAATATTATTTTACTATTCATCTTTATTGAGTAGTAAACAATAGAAAACAAAGTAAAAATAACATCAGTTATAAGTTTCAATATACATAAAAGAATAAGGTTAATGACAGGAAAACTTCTTTCAACTGTCAATAGCAATAAAAAGAATATGAAGAGAATAAGATTCAATTATGAATGCAAAAATCAGAATATTCAAAACAAGGAAAGCATCTACATATTAAATTCCTCTTTGGATATGAGAATAAAAAAAATCTTTAGACTGACAAATTTTGTACAATTTTCAATCAACATTTTCCAAGAATATTAAAGTAAACCAAAAAGCCTTTATCAGAAATACATAATCAGCAAGCAAATAAAAAAAAAAAGAAAATTATTTTTAAATTTTACAATGTATATTTTAAGAATTTTCTAACAATTAGGATATACTGGATATGGCCACTTGATATAAATCAATGGAAATTTAAAAATTTTAAAGGCAATTAATTAAAAAAAACCCAACTGATCAGATTATTTTTTTCTTTACTTTTTTTCATGATTCAGCAATTTGGAGGGGGGGGGGAAGGCACTAATTATGGTGTTAATCGCTTAGGATCTCGAGGAAACATTGAGGTCTTTCTAATATTATCTAAGCCAAGATATAGCATCGTCACACGCTCCAAACCTGATAAAGAAAAAAAAAATTGCATATAAATTTAAGAAAAAACAAAACAAAAATATGACATTACAAACATCTGTAATATTATATTTTTAGAATAGCTAATTTTTAATTGATTTGTTTCAATAAATTGTACAAAATATGTTGGAACCATCTTATAACAAGCAATAAATAAATTCTAACTGCAGGCAAACACCAACAGCTCACTCAACAACAAAACATGTATTATTCGTATAAAAAAAATAAATAAATTATAAATAAATAAAAGAAAGTTTTTTGATAGAAATAACTATTATAATCTCTTAATTAAGTCATTAAATATATATAATACTAAAATGATTCTTCAGAGAGTTTCAACTAAAACTAAACTATGAGATTAACTGCCTTAAAGATTATAATATTTCCTTCATTAAGTGTAAAAAATCTTATTTTTACTGTTTTTATCTTATAATAAATACTTATCTGATCGATCTATTTTATTTTGGGATCTTTATTGTAAAAATAACTAGTTTTCATTGCAAACTAATGCACATAATTATATTTAAAAAATCCTCAACTTATTTTTGCTTTCTATTAAAAGTTTTAATTTATTATATAGATATTAATTTTAAATAGACTTTGAGAAACTCTGCTGAAGTTTCAATGAATGAGACTCCATTGAAATGTTGGTTGGTTATTACCATGAGATTTGCATATGGAAAAGAAATCCCTTTCATAAAGTTTTTACATGATGATTTTTAAAGTCTGAATTAATCACATATATAATAAATACAGCATTATTCTCAACATTATATGTAACCTCTGGTCTTGACCACTAAATCAAACGTTAACAATAAACATTTCAGCAACCCTACATTACTAGATTGTTCAACTAATGCAAAATTACCATTAGTATTAGTTGTCTGCAAGTATATAAGGATTACCAAATATAGCAACTTTTCAACAAGGATGGAACTATTACAACCCAGATAAAAACAGTCTCTATTTATATGTGCTTGATTCATATTTACATGGAGAGTCCATTACTTATTCATTTTAAACCCCATGTAATTCTTAATATGCAAGGACTTTAAAATGAGTAAGCACTGAACTCTTCCATGAAAGTTTGAATGGCTGTATATAAATGAGACTCTTACTAGATTTGCTAATCCTTATATACATCCAGGAAGCTAATACAAATGATCATTTTACATTGGCAATAAAATATAATAAAGTGGTGATGTTGAAAGATTTACCAACAGCGTTTGGTTCATTTGTCCAGACCAGAAGTCATATATATTTTTTTGCATGATTAACTATTATGATATTTTACAAATCATTTTTTTAAAAAAATAAAATACAATTAATATATATGCATATCCCATAACATTTAATCTCTTATTTAATTTTATATTTTATAATATATATATAAATTCATTTGTTAAAAAGACCAAAAAAAAGTTTCATATCTTCATACTAGATGATGTTTGTTGAAAAAAAAACTATCTATCCATAATAAACTGCAAATTTATGAGGAGTTTTGGATCTGGATCTAGTAAACCTGGATTTTTTTCAATCTATCTTCAGCATTAGATAGAAATTTAATAGCATTACCATACTATTGACTGCTTGAGATTGCAATAAATAGCAGAATTGGAATAGTAAGATTTACTGCTGAAAATCATTATGAAAGCAGGATTATATGATGTTTTGTTGGTTTTAGTACTCTGTACTATCTTTATGGGTTATAATTTGTTAGTAACACAATTTCTCATATACAAATATAATTACATTCTCTGGAAAACAAAGATTAACAAAACAAAGAATACATGATTTCACCCGTGTAATTTTATAAGTTACATAGTATTTCTGGTATTTTTTTGCATATCTAGAACTATAACATAATATAAACTGATTGCAGAATAAAGGTATCTTTCAGTTTAATCAAGTTTCTGTGATCCATAGCTTTCCTTTCTTCTATTACCCCAGAAAACTTTCTCATCTCATCCTTTCATCTCACATACGACTTATTTCTGGAAATTTACAATTTCTTCAGATCAAGTTTAAATTTTCAACTATCTAATACTATTTTTTCTAACTATGTATCCAGCCCAGCTCCATATCAACATCTTAATTTTCTCCATGAACAACTTTTTGTTCTCTACTCGCATATTTCATTTTAATCCATCACTACTTTCAAATTCTATGTTTTCATATTTCATTGTACGATTTAAAATCTCTCTATTCTTCTTCTGTTAAACCTTCAAGTCTTAAATCTAAATGTAAGAACTGATAAAACACATCAATTAAAAATTTTCCTTTTCAAATGCATACCAATATTTCCTTGTAATATAGAATTATTTCTATAAAAAACACTCTATCCAAATCAACTTTAAGGATAATTTTATCCACTATGTTTCTACTTTTATTAATAATCTGACCAAGGTATTTGTAATTGTTAATTTTTTCTAATTTACAATCGTCAATCATTATTTTCTTATTCTGAGAAAATTCGTTAAATATTACTTTAGATTTTTTAGCATTTATTTTTAATCTTGGTTTCTTGCTTTTTTCTGATAATTCTTGTAGTTTCTGAAGCTATTAAACATTATTTGCAAAAGCCATCTCATCAATTGTAAATCCTAAATAATTCTTCCTTTTTTGTATTCAGATTCCCATTTTAATTCACAAATAATGACTGTAAAAACATACGAGATGTGGAATCATCTGACATACATCTTATCAATGTTAATTTTTTTAGGGTTATCACGCAATCTAATTACTGCTGGTGCTTTCCGATAAATGTTTTTTGGACTTTGGCAATATACATGATCTATATCTTGATGGTCCATAATGGCAACTTACTTTTATTGGTCCTTACCAGAACTCTCTTAATACTTAGATGTCATCCACTATGCTAAATATTTTAAATCAAGCTAGCTATGAATGAATTGTAATTTTGGATACAATTGTTAATGACTGATAAGTTTATGATTTCTAATATGTTTTTATTATCTTTTTTAAATATCAATATCACTAGTGCATTGCATTCATCTGGTACAAATTTTTTGTTCATCTGCTTATTTTACGATAGCAATAATAATTCCATTATTTACTGGAATTTTTTGCTTTTTTATAGATTTATTGCATAGCTCATTTTTTTATTTAAAATGCTTGGCAATTCAAAAGATCCTAATACTGCAAGGGATACTTTGTTTTCTTGCTTTTTTATTACAATTCTTTGTACTCCTTGCACACATTTCACAATGTCTTATCTTCTTTTAGTAATAGTGTCATCTTTTTTGTTTTGTTTTACTTATTACTATAACAACTTTTCTTTCAATATCAAGATGTTTTTTTATTATTTCTGAGACTTTTATTCTCTTCTATAGCTTTCTTTATCAATTCAGTTATATTTTATTATATTATTAATTCTTTTTCATACCATTTTATAGTATTCTAGATACAATATGCAATTCTTAATAGATCAATTAAAAATATTTTTATATTTCTTTATTTTGCATAAATTATCTGCTCTCAATAAAATATTTATTGTTGAATTTCTTATTTTTAGTATCAACTACCTGTGTAGCAATTTTTAATAGGATACCAGTTATCTTCTCGTTGATTTCAATCAAGCTTGAAAAATCTTTCAAGACTATCACATTTTAAAACAATTTTCAAATTCTAATCAAAGTTCAATGGAGTTTTTCTGTAGATTAAAAATATCAAATGTTATCATTGTTTTTATTAATAGTTATTATTGTAGCTTTGCATTAGGACATAGCTTACAATCCACTAATTGATGATCACTTACTGTGTTAAGTCTATTAAGAACATTACAATCTTGAAATATATATTTTCTGTTAGTCAAAATCTAACCTAATTTTAGTATACCTTTGTTTGGATGCTGCTATATCCATTTCCTGGGTATAGTATGTTTATAAAAAAAAAATATCTTAATATGAAATTATTTTTTTTTCTGTAAATTTTCCAAGCCTTTGCTTTCTCCCATTTCTGTCCCTATAACCAAATTTACTTATATGCTATTTTCATTATGTAAATGTTATTTAAATCTAACATTAAAGTCTCCCATAACAATTTGAAAATTATGGTATGATCAAAAAATTTTTGAATATATAAAAATCCTCTACTTCTCAATGAGAATTTGTAAGGACACAAACCTGCATTTGGTATTTTCCTATAAGGTGAATATTTAATCTTACTATTCTGTCTAATATACCATTAATCTCCATAATAAACATCACATGATCACTATTTCTTATGCTAGCACATAACTGTTACTAAAACAGGCAAAACTCTCCATATAGTAGTACCACTCAGTGCCAACCAGAGTAATCAATGGATAATGAATGCCAGAATGCTAGTGTATGAGTAGGAGATTTTATGCACAAGCCTTCTGGCATCCATTGATTACTCTGGTTGGCACTGAATCTCTACAATGTTGTTCTTTCATTTTTTTATGTGACTCGAATATTTCTGTCTTTGTAATAAAGTACACATCCACTTTCAAATCATTTAATTCTTCACCTTTTCTTTTCATACGGTCTAACAATGGTTCATTTATGATTTGACAGCACTTCTTTGAATTCATGTAATCTTCCTTCTTTAAAAGTGATCTACAGTTAAATGAATAAATAAGAATGTAGCTAAATCTACATTTGTATGTTAAAGTCATCATCAAAAAACAGCCTGGGGTTGCAATTGAGAATTTCTTAGTCTTCACTTATCAACTACTGCTTATTTGCAGACTTTATTTGAAAACCATTTAAGATGAGCTAAAAACGTAGTCTCTTTTGAATTTTAATCTTTATGTTATTTACCAAGATTATTACGAGACTAAAGAAAATTATACCTTTAAAATCATTGTAAAGATTCTTTATAGATTAGGCAAAAAAAAAAAACAGCTAAAAAATCTGAGCTGAGAATTTTGTCTAAAAGTTTCAGATCTTCTTCTAACAATTATCTTTTAGATAAATGCTTTGCTTGAGTTGGTTTTTTAGATCTAATGTCCCAACTCCTCACTGAAGAGACCCATAGGTCGAAACCGGTCTGGGGATGGGGACAATCCAAGATAAAAATGATTTGAATGCCTTCTCTTGTAGTAGCATTTATCATAAATAAAAAAAAAAAAGCTTGTTTAGAGCTATTAGCACGCTCTTAATTTTACATATTTGTAAGTGCAAGCTATATATAAGTCATGTGACATCTGACTTGTTATTATTACTATTTTTAATACTGAAAGTAAAGTGCATGTTTGCAAATTAAACAGTTTGCTAATAAGCTAACTATTAATTTCAATTTAAATATGCAGATATCACGTTAATTAGTAATGTGCGTATGCAACTTGAAATACGTAAACAATTATTTCTCAAAATTAATAAATAAAGCATATTAACTTTTAGAGTGAATACGTAAAAGTATGTATTTATATATTACTCAAATGAAAATTATTTTTGCTCCTTTAATTACATTTAAATTTTTTAAAAACAAATCAGCAAAGCAAAATTCAATATGACTTATGTAAGTGTGCTTACAGATTTTTTAATATCAAATGTTTTATTATTCAAATTTTAAATAAAAGGTTCAGTTATAAAAAAATAGACTAAAAGTAAATCCCTTCAATCATTTTTCATTCTACATCTCAGATTTCATCTAAATTGAAACTAAATAAAATTTATCATGTAAAAATACACTATTCTAGTAATTTTGTGTGTGTTTTTTTCATTTGAAAAGAAAGGTGCAATCATTTATTTATTCACGTTTTTTTTACTTGTTGACAGCACTTTTTTTTGTTACTTTCTTAATCTCAAACTATCTTTTATATGACTGTTTACATTTTATTGTTACTATTCTATTTAAATTTATATTATAGTGTACTACTGATATATATTTTAAATAAATATTATTGTAATTTTTTGCTATTTAATTAAGAAGTTTAATGACATGTAAATAAATTGTATAATAAGATAACTTCATGTTAAGATTTAATAAACTTTTTTAAAAATTAGTTCCACTTAGAATCCTAATGTAATATTAATTCTGTGATTATATATTTGTTCTAATATAAAGTTGGTAAAATAATAATAAAAAGTTTTTAAAAATCAGATTTCTATAGAAGATTGTCAAAAGTTATAAATACACTAAGATGTTTCTACTATCTACTGGTGAGTTATTTAGAATTTCATTTCAGATTTAAAAACAAAGTGGCACAGTAATAATTTTACAAGATGAAATGGAATTACTAAGTTCAAGAGCCAAGTTTATTTAATAAATCAATATTTTTTTATAATTCATAAGATAAACAAATATATATACTAGAACAATGATAAAAGAATATAACAAAATAATCATATGGTCTGTTATTCAGAAAATCATGTGATAATCGAATAAGACAATATTTTATGAATTGAATTTATGTATTTGCAGTACTTTTATATGTTGAATAAGATTTTAATAAAATTTAATAATAAATTTAGTTTAAAAATAAATTTTTAACAATAAAATAATTATCTTTATTAATCAAAAATTTAAATAATAAACGACCAATCTTCAGCAAGATGAAGGTTTCTTCAAATTTACACTTCTCTGATCCATAGCTTCTCTTCTTTACATCATTCAAGCTAATTTCTTTATCTCATCTATCTATCTATCCAATTTAAGATTTCAACTATCCATCTATTATCATCTTTACTTGCAATATGTCCAGACTACAATCATTTCAATTTCTTAATGTCTTTAATAATTTATCTCTCATCCATATATTTCACTTCCAATCCTTCTTTGTTACTTCCAAAATATATTTTCCCATATTCTGTTGTTTGATCTGAAGTCTTTATATTTTTTTGTTAAGCATCTAAGTCTCATGTCCAAAAGTTCTTTTCAATACATTGGCATATTTGTTTTTAATATTAGTTATTTCTACAAAACCACTCTAAATTAATTAAGGTATTTATAGTTGTTAATGCCTTATAATTTTTTATAAACAATCTTCATTTTCTCTTTATGGGAAAGCCTTTACTCTTAGATTTTTTAGCATTTGTCTTTAGTCTTGCTTTCATCTGATAATTCTAGTAATATTTCCTGAAGTTCTGAAGTGCTATTTGTAAAAAAACAATTACATCAATTGGAAAATCTAGATGATATAAATAATCTTTACTTTATTCTTTTAGTTTTAAATTTTAAACCACAAAATATTTCCCATAAAATTCCTTCAAAATGTTTTGCAGACAAAGAATTATCTTGTAATTATCCATATCAGCAATAATCTTCTTAATGTCTCCATGTAATCTAATTACTGCTTCTGCATTTTGATATTTTTATAATTTAATAATATCTTAGGTCTATCTTGTAATGTTTCAAAGTTTTAAATACCATGGAAATGGCAATTAGCCAAATATCTTTTTTATAATCTACAAATCCAAAGCATAATGAAAAGTTGTATTCATTGGTTACATATGATCTACTAAAATCACTTTAAAATCAGTTTTCCCTTTTAAGTGGTTTGAGTCCAAAATTCTACGTAGATAATGTTACTAATGTTCTTGTGTAATATTGATAGAAGATAGATAAGTTTAGTATTTCTAATTATCTTCTTTTTCATCTTCATTAAATATCAATAAGCACTACTGAATTCTTACAACCATTTAGAAAACTTTTTCATTTAGATATTTGGTGCATAACTTTGTCAACAATTTATTTATTTCTTCATTTATTACTCTTAAGATAATAATAATTCCACCATTTACTGAATTACACTCTTCTTAATTTAAAATATTTGGCTTTTAGAAGGTGTTATAATTGAAGATCAATTTTTTTTTTTTCTTTATTATTACATAGTTATTTATAGAACTCTTCCATACATTTAATGATCTCATCTCTCAGTAATAACGCCATCTTTTCTTCTTTTCATTGAAACAACTTTCTTTTCAATCTTATGATCTTGTTTAAACTTTTGAAACTACAACCATCTCAGTGCAATAGACTGACAAATCTTGAGTTCAAATCACTCTAATTATATACAAACAAAAGTATGTAAAAAAAAAATCCAACATCACAAACCTATGCCTCCTCCTGCATGAGGTGGACATCCGTACTTGAAGGAATCGATGTATGCTTGAATTTTCTCTATAACTGATCAAAAAAGTTATTGTAAATATAGATTACAAAATAAATTTCTATATTTTGTTTTCATTTAAATAATTTAAAATCTACTAAAACATTAAAAAAAAAAATTAAAAGATTAATCAATACTATTTAAAATTACTGTACTTTAAACAGATTTATCTAAAATTAAACATATACATGCAAATTACAAAAAAAATATATATATATATTAAATGAAATGCAGATTCTGTTAAACTCAAATTAATTTTCATCACTTAAAAAAACTTCAACACTGAATGTAAAATATAAAAACTAACATTCAGGAAAGAATCAATTTCAAAAATTCTTAATAGAAAATTAAACTGAGAACAAGTAAAACAATCCTTGATATTCATGAATCCAACTATAATGTAAGTTTATAAATTATATCTAATTAAAATTATGCATGGACATGTCCTAACACAGTTTAATATAAATAATTAGCATATTATAATTTGACTAGTTTGATTCAAAGTCTTTTCTTTAATTTTGATAATAATTATTATACAAATAAACTGGTATATTTTCAAAGATACAGAATGATCAATTGTCAAAAATTGACAAAACAACAACAACAAAAAAGACAAGCAAACTTCTCTAGAGCAATTAAATAATATAATCATTAGTTGCTTAATCCAAGAATGGAACATCAATGTCAAGATTATTTTCAACTCTGTTTAAGCAATTAATTTTGTCAAGGTATAAAAATCCTCATTAAAAAAAAAGAGATAAAACTTTTCTTTACTTGAAATAAACAATATAAGACATTGGAGGGGACAAGATGAGAAATAAAACTGAATATTGCACAAAGTGCAATAAATGTTCTTCCAGAAGAAAGTTGATAGTTAAAACAAGAATATACTGGTGTGGTAACCGAAACATGATTTAAAATTAAATATGGATAATTCCAAAAATGCCCCCCCCCCCAAAAAAAAAAACAACAAAAAACAAAAACAAATAACATTTCTTATAATAATAAAATCACATATTTTCTTAACATATAAGAAAATATTTGAAAAAATCCAAGTCTAAGATATGCCTATATGTATGATTAATTGGGCTATATGATGCAGTGGATTATCATTTGTTAATGCTAAGGACTTTATTGATATTAAACCACTAAACATCACATGATCACCATTTCTTATGCTTACACAAGCTATTTATACACAGGGTAAACTCTCCATACAGTAGTGCCACCAGTGCAAGCCAAAGTAATCAATGGATGCGAGAAGGTTTGTGCATAAAATCTCTATCTAGTATCTACTCTTCCAATATCCCCACAATGCTTTGGCTTTCATCAGTGAGGACCCTTGGATCTGAGAGCACTGTACTTAGATCTTAGGATTTAATGCAACCCTCCAGCAATCACCTTTTACCTTATTAGCTAACTATAAAGCTTTGAGTCCAAAATGAAAACACAACAATGTTTTCAATTCAAGCTCATTAGCTTGTATAGTTGCATAGATCTGAACTGAGTTCAGCATTCGTAACTTTTTGCTGTCTTTGATACTTTAATAACAAGAATTACCATAATCCTATTGGGCAGAATTGGTTTTAAACCACTAAACATCACATGTTCACCATTTCTTATGCTTATACAAGCTATTTACACAGAGGCTAAACTCTTTGTACCTGATGAAAGCCATAAACTGGAAACTAGTCTGGGAATATTGGATAAGTAGGCAGTAGATAGGGATTTTATACACAAACCTTCTTGCATCCATTGATTACTCCGGCTTGCACTGGTGCCGCTACTGTATGGAGAGTTTAGCTTCTGTGTAAATAGCTTGTGTAAGCAAAAGAAATGGTGATCATGGTTTAAAACCAATCCTGCCCAATAGGATTATGGTGACTCTGGTTATTAAAGAACCAAAGACACCAAAAAGTATGGATGCTGAACTGAGTTCAAATCTATACAATTATCCAAGCTAATGTGCTTGAGTTGAAAATATTATTGTGTTTTCATTTTGGACTCAAAACTTTACAGTTAGGTAATAAGGCAAAAGGTGGCAGCTGGAGGGTTGTATTAGATTCAAAGATCTAGGTGCAGTGCACACAGATCCAAGGCTCCTCACGGATAAAAGCCACAAGCTGGAAACTAGTCTGGGGATATTGGATGAGTAGGCACTAGATAGGGATTTTATGCACAAACCTTTTTGCATGTATTGATTATTCTGACTTGCATTGGCAAAGCACTAGGTACTTTTAAATAAGTTTTTCTTTTTACTCTACTATGAAGTCATCCAAAATAATTTCTGGACTATGGCTTTTGTCAATGAAAAATTTAGATCCAATGGATTTAATTCATTTCTCATTTAGAAGACACTTTATTTTTTTTTTTTAATTTTATTAACAGCATAATCATATAGATTTGATAGGAAATCCATACATATTTTAGCATCCTCAGCTTTATAATTTCTGTAGGCAATTTTCACCTTTCTAGCTAAGCCCTAAGTTCAAAAACTAATCTGAAAAAACGAATGTAATTGCATCATCATCTAGTTCAGCATTTCCCAATCTTTTTTGGCTCGCATACCACTTGGTCATACATCATGCTAAATTGTACCACTTCAAAAAAATGATTGTATTTCGTGAAGTTTGTTATTGCAAGTGTGTTATTTTATTTGCATTATAAATATTATAGGATGACCATGTATTCACATCACATAATGAGACAAATTACATTGAAACATGCCTAAACGTCACGCCGGATTATAAACTCACTGTAACACACATATATATATATATATATGTATGTGTTGTTCAAAATTTCATATTTATCTACTATTTTGTCATATTTCGTTTACCAATAAAAACACATAATTATAAAAAACCAATTAATATATTTTCTTATCATAATCAAATATTTTTATAAAATAAATTTAATGAGATCCTTGTGCTTGTTTCGAAGAACATAATTTTTGAAATTTGGTTCAAAAGATGCGAGGTATATATACCCATAAGTCTTCAGCTGCATTTTTTCAATACTTATGTTTTAAAAAAATATATGAAGAAAAAGCTCTTTCTACTAATTCCGTACTAGTAAATGGTAATAATAATTTAAGAGCTTTCTCAGAAAGTTATTCATATTCTTTAATGTTTAACTAAAATTAATTAGATTGTGTCATTTGAATTCTACTTGTAAAGTTCTGTCACATGATAATTCCATCAAATTTTCTTTATCTTTTATTGATAATGACGTAGCTTTTTCTAAATTTTCTTCATAGAAGGGGTTTGAAATCCAATTATCATTTGGTTTTTGGAAAATATTTCATGAAAGACAATTTTAATCCTGTTAAATGTGCTATTATATTTTCTCGTATATCTTGAGACAGACTAACCTTATTTTAAACAAAAAAATATGTAGAGTTTCGAATACTTCTGGTTGATTGTTTTCGATACACTGTTTCCAAAAATCTAATTTCTTAATCATACTTTCAATTTTATCATTAACATTAAAGATCGTTATCGAGTTGTTCTGAAGTGTCAATTTTAAGTTATTTATTTGCAAAAAAATATCAGGTAAATATGCAAGCGCCTGAAGCCAATTAAAATCATACAATTTCGAAGAAAGAGCAAAAGGATCGTCTTCAAAAAAACCTGTGCTTCTTGTCTAAGTTCGAATAATCGGGTTATATGGGGATTAATGAATTTTAATAAACAAAGATGTTACAATCACAAACAATAACCTGTCACTTGTAAGTGAATGAGAGTGCAGCACCATCACAAATATTTTTACAAATGCCGTAATTTTTTAACCAACTACTTATTCACAACAATAACTTATGACTAAATACTTAAATGATTATGAATCACTTTTTATAAAATTAGAAGTTATTATATTCCTATTAACCATAGATATAGACTTTAAATTAAATAAAGATCAAATATATCTATAAAGATCAAATATATCAGCACCATTACAACAGTGGTGGCGACATATCAAGTTACTGATGGGTAACGGCTAAATTTAAAAGTGCATTCCAAAAAAACGATATTGATTGCTGGATTTTCGATCATCGACTATACATATTAACAACTTTACTGTATAATATTATTAATTAAAATAATTTTTATGAATTATAGGAAAAAACGTTTCTATGATTTAATTTTTTTTTATGTCTGCCATTATTGATTATTTTTCGTGTACCACCAACCAGCAACTCGCGTACCACCAGTGGTGGGAAACTCTGATCTAGTTCATTGATTAAACAGAAGATCAAAGAATATTAATCTTAAAAGCATTTGAAATATGTAAACATATAGCCATATGAAGTTGATAAAAAAAACAAAAAAAATGGTTATCTCTAATTAATAAAGGGTGTGAAAACTGCAGACCTACAGTGACGGATAGTTTTGATTCATCGCTAAATAACAGGCCAAAATGCCATTAATGATTGGATTTATAAATCTGATCATGAAGAATAAATAAAGCATGGCTAACAGATTTGATAATGCTATGGAATGAAGACAGATTTCTGGTATTTCCAGTTTTAGAATCTTCTCTCAAAATAAATAATACAATCTGATCAGTAAATTCTAATAATTGTTTTTTGATTTATAGATTTATCTATAAACATTTAGTACTCTTATTTTTCATATATAATCTAAGTACACCTGGGTCTCGTTTTATGCGGATTATTTTAATGCGATTTTGAAGTTATGTGATTCATGTTTCTTCTTAATATCTTTCATATTTCACTATATTTATTAGATATCAAGAAATTTAAATTATTAATAACTTATTTTCACTTGAAATACTTTTTTTTTTTTTTTCAAAAATATAACGTTATATTAGCAGCTAATGTGAATATGGCCTGAAGCTGTATTTAGAATTTTAGCTTCTATGTAAATAACCTATTTATACTAATGAGTAAATAATAATAATAGATTTATACTTATATATAAAATATCGCAATAAATATTCAAAAAAATTAAACTTTTAAAATGTATATTTTGTTATATATAACAGAAATAAATAATCTTTTAGATTTTTAAAATAAAAAACAGAGATTTTATAAACTGAAAATAATCTTTCTAATGATAATGTATAATCTTTTTGTTTTGATTTCGATCTCATTTTTTAAAATATAGAAACAGAAAACCATTAACACAGCATAAGACTGAAAGTGGTGCTAGTTGTACATCACATCATGAATAAAAATAAAATGGCTAACAGGTTTCTCTGGGCATAATTGCTGAGAGATTCTTGACTTCGTTTAAGGAAAAGCTACAATACATCTGATTTCTTTCCAGTTTACAAACGAACGCTAGCAGTAATGATTAAAATATGTATGAAAAATGTAAAATTAAATATTGTAGTTAATAAAAAAAGTTTGTCTTGTATTAATTTTTTTCAAATATTTGAAATTTTTTATTAGTCATACTTTATTTGCTTATTTTTTTAATGTGAATTTTAAAGTAATTTGTCTTTGTTGCTTTGCTTTTAAGCGAATTCTGAAAATTACAGACCCTACCCCCCATTTTTCAAGGTAAGTTAAGTCTGTTTTTGTGCGATTTTTTTTAATGCGGGTTTTCTGTGGAATCTATCTACCGCATAAAACGAGACCCAGGTGTACTACATAATTGTCATTCTTTAAAAACAAAAAAAATATTTAACATAACAGAAATAAAGAAAATAATTTCTGAGAATAACAGGAGACCAATAACTATTAAAAAGTAATAAATACTGGTTATTAGTTAGTTCTTCTAACAGAATGTATTATATACAAAAATTTAGACAAAATAATAATAATACCTGTGTAGAATCTGTCTGTATCAATAATTCTTGTTTTCCTATATGACATGGAATTATATAATTTGATAAGTTTAGAAAAATATAATACCATTTCTTTTAGAAAAAAATCTCATGATTCTAGTAGAAATAGATGAAAACTAATGTTATCCGATTAGTTAATAAAGAAAGGGTCATTGAGATTCAATAATATTTAAATTCTGACATTTGGTAAACCATATTCTAAAAACAACAATCAACTGAATTATTTGCCTTGGAAAATGACAGAATAATTAGGAATACATGTTTGTGCTAAAAGTTGAACCTGATTAACCCAAAATGTTCAAACAGTTTGCAGTTGTATTTCATTTGTACACATTAAGAGTTGAACCAATTGAATATTATGATACGGTTGCCAAATTGAGGCAGTCTATTATCATACTTTGCAGACACCCATGTAATTTGGTGTAGAGTTAGATGGATGGACTTGAAAGCTAAAGGTCTCTAAATGAAAGCTCAACTTATCTCTTCTTGTACTAAATATCATTATGAGGGCTTCTGAGTAACTAACTATTTGATTATTTGTTTCCGCAGGCAGGAGAAAGTAGTCTGGGTAATAGACTTTCTTTTGGCATTTAGAAAAACAAAACAAAAAAAAAAGAATTGGAAAGTGAGACCAATGATATATTCAACCATGATCCAGTCGAAACATTATGCTTCAAACATCACAATTTCTATATCATAGCTAAATAGCAGCTTGGCTATAAATATTTTGTAAATAAAGTTCATAATGGATTATTTCATAAGCACTTAAGTGCTCATTTGTATAGCAATGATTTGTCTGCTTTTTGCCAAAAAGTTCCTTCTCAGTAAGCGTTGCTTTCTGTCTCATTGATTTTGTTCACCTTTGTGAAATGTCCATCTCATAATATTAAATGGCAGTTTGGAAACAATACTGAAGCTAATTGAAAATCAACAACCTAACTACATTTAAATCAGATTGACCTGACATTTCTTCTCATATCCTTATAAAACTTCCTCTTCTTTAAGGCTGATTTGAGTGAAAAATATTAATAGAAATTTCTATTTCTAACTATATAATGTAAAAAATATAATTTTAATATCAGATTTTCTCAATTATTTCATCCATCATCAAACTTTGTGAATTATAACATTGACTAAGCGCCTTAAATTTTAAATATTTCAGATTAATAAAAATATAAAGCTTACGAGAACATATTGAACCGATTTCGAATATGTCCATTCGAAACACCGACCTCTTAGGCAGAGAAGAACATACTCGGAGAGTATGTATGCCCAAACGATAGCTATAAAGTATATAACTAGCGTTACATTTCCAGGACAGAGCTTCTTCTCGGCTGTTGAGTTCAACACCAAATCCAAAGCACTTTTTTGTTTGTGTATAAACACGGGCGCCAGCTGTTTATTCTAAAAGAATACTAAAAGAATAGACAACGCACTTTGAACAGTGGCCACTAACTCAACGCCTAAATCCACGACTAGCTCAGCTATTTGTAATCACTAATAGATTATACTTAATTAGTGATTAAAAGAATTGATAAAAGAATTTGTTAAAAAAAAAATTGACCGACAAATAAAGTTTAATTTTAAAGATAATTTATTAACTAACATTTATTTACTAAATTTAAACATTTTATACTTCTAATAAAACACACGCATATTTTAAATTAACATTCTAAATAGTTTAAATATTCTTGAATATTTTCATAACAGAACACTGGGAATTTATCTACTTTGACTAATAATATTGATATAAGATCACGCACATATTAACTCATGTACACACATAATAATAATAAAGGATTACATAGCATTTGAAATTTAATCACACATATCAATAGTTCATTTATGTATGATATAGAGTTCATATAATTAGACTCTTGAAAGATTCGTACGAATTAATGCAATGCAATGGCTATTACAGTATAAACGAAATAAGCAAATGTTTTTACCTAGGCTTTTGAATGTAGACGTAGAATTTTGTTCTCTTTGGTGGCTGCTTTCGGTGAGGATATTTCCATTATGAATGCTTACCAGCCGGCTGGGACGTTTCCTTGCTGAGTTTCCTGATTTTCACGATTATTACTATCGGAGACAATTAGATATTGACGGAGATTTTCTAAGTTGTTACGTTGACATTATTTCACGGGCAGATCTGCTGTTTTCTAGGACATCTGGGCTGGAGATAAACATGCATTCCTAAGATCTTCTCAACACTGCATTTTGTTTGTTAACTGCTCAATTAATTTCTGAACTGCACTACTCAATTACTTTGTGAACTGATTGTCTCAACTGATTGTCCGATAAAATATTCAGTATTTATACCAATGAAGTGTTTTCTTTTCAATATCCTCCGGCAAATATCTGTTGTTGAAATTCTTTATCAATTAATCCTTTGATAAACGTGTTTTGGAAGATTGCTTAATTAGTAATAGCCATGCAGAGATGTTGTTTTATATTTTAATTAATAACCATTGCCGTGTTTTTTAATAATAATCTTCTTTAACTTTCATTTATTTATAATAACATTTATTCTATTGTTGACAATCGCACATATATACGCACATATATTAGTTTTAACATTATTTTTTCTTTAATTAAACTTGAATGAAAAGAGATTTGTATGTTTTAACTTTTTAAATTATATTTTTACTAATACTAATAAAAACTATTTATTTCCTTTTGTAAACCTTTAGTTTCATTTTTCAAACCAAGACTCCCCCTCCCTCCTTTTGATTAATTAATTGTAGCTTTTTTTTTATTTCAAAAACTAACGCTAGAAAACTATTTAATTCTTATCTTTTTCGAAAACAAGCTGCAATAAACTCTTCAACATTTAATTTTATGTTTTTCTTTTATGAAAGATTACTTTAATAATAATTTTAGATAAAAATTATATATGCCTATATCAATATAGGTACAAATATATATATTTCTTACCAATATAATGATGTTTTGCTCTTTCAGTCAAAAGATTTGAATCATGAATTCGCTGAGCTCCAGATAGGATTTCTTCTCCTCGCATGAACATATCGTAAGAATTTGAATATTTCTAAATAAATGAAAATACAATTGTTAATACATACAGACACACACATAGTTATGCTAACATCAAAGTATTAGCTAGACCCCAGATAAGATTAAATAATACACATCATATCCATAATTTTTATACTATTTAAATATTATCTAAAATTAGAAGAGTGTGATTTATAAGCATTTGAAATTTTAAAAAGATCAAATAGATTAAATAAAAATGAAAGAACATAATGCATTTTTGTATTATGAAGACTCCTTATTTCAGTTATGACTACTAATTTTCCTAAATTAATTAATTAAAAAATAATTAAAGACAGTTTATAAGTTTATTTATTATTAATAAAAATTTAAATCCTTAAGTATGAAACTGAATGCTGCATAAATCTGACTAATAAAATCATTAAAGATCATTGGTCAGAATGACTACCAATAATATCTAAGTAACACTAGAGTGGTTTGATCAGCAGCAAACTATTACAATATATTTATATATTTAAAGATGCAATTAATTATTTTTATAAATATATTTCTAAAAGTAAAATTATACAATAAAATGATAGTGACTTATATTTAAAAACCTCGTTAAATGTTTTTTAACATTTATAATAATTTAGTTTTAAAATAGTTGAGTTACACCATATAAAATATTAATTATATCTTCACTTTTTATGAGAAATATATTCATAAAAATATTTCTACAGAAAATACTTATAATGTCTTATATATGTTTGAAAAGAACTGAAAGTTAAAGGGACAAAAATATTTAGTTTTAATTTTTATTTTAATATTAATACAATATGTTTATTAATATCCTTTCTAGTAAAAAATTAAATAATTGTTATATGGAAAAAATAAATAAATAGAATACTTACTGGATCATTTGGATCAGGCATTGTATAAAATGGTCGAACAGCAAGAGGATACTTATCCAAAATAAAAAAATCTGTATCGTACTGAAAAATAAATAAACAAAATCAGCACCCAAATGCATAAATATAAAATATATATATAGATGAGAATTCTAAAAAGATTAATATGATTAAGAGATTTTATGATCATAAAATAAATATTTTGCCTCAGTTGCATAAAAAGTGATTTATTTCAAACTACCAATATGATGAGCTAGATATATAAATGTATGTTTGGATATTTTCATAAACATATAATTATAGAAAGATTATTCTTCATAGATCATTCTGTTTGATTTATATACCTCCACATATATATGTCAAAATGAAAATTTTCACAGAATACACATATAAATGACATATTGTTTGGATTCATCTGGGTATAATTTATTATATTAAAAATATAAACCAACATTTAGGTGGATCATACCTTACCATCGGAGTAAGGAATATTACAAAAAATGATTGTAGAGGCACCAAATATTGACATACAACAAGACTGAAAGTCTACCAATAGAAACAGAAATAATAAAAATCTGATTATTTAGATTAATGGTTTTTAAAAGTATTATCCCAAATACAAGATATTTTACATATATCATCATATTTGTTGATACAATATAGCCTTTTAAGGATCTCAATAGCTTCTCTGATCTTATATTGTTAAGAGTATCACATCTGGATAGGATTCTGTTGTTAAAGAAATCAATACTGTTACCCATATCGCAAGAAGCGAGAGTGCTGCTTAACTGCATTAACATGTTTATTTCATCTAATACTGATATGACAATTGCTCATATCTATCTAAAAAGTTCTAGAGATATCACATGCCATAAATTCAGCTACAAAGAGATAAAGTATTTATGGCTTGGATAGAATGGTACTCATTTTTTGGTTAAATAGTATATGCTGTTTTTATATTACAACATTTTAGAATAAGTCCAATATTGTCCAGAGTTTTTTTTTATATAAGGAATACAAATTCTAATGTTTCTTCTTCTTGTTTCTTATTTTGATTATTTAGGGCTTGAATTAAGGCTTGGTGTATAGTTTTATTAATATAACCATTAGTTAAAATATTACTTACATGATTTACTTCTTCCAGAAATGATTTATCTGAAAAATTAATTGCTCTAGTGAAGAGTTTTGGCTACAGAAAAGATTTGAGCTGGATAATGTTAGGATGAAAATTATAGGTATGTCTCTAAGTGTAGTTTTTTTAAAATCAGGAAAAAAATTATTCCCTTTCTTGTTGTATGTCGGTGTTTACAGTATCTCTACAACTGTATTTATAATATTCATTACCCAGTTAATAGCTGATGTGATACAACTAAAACATCAGTATATATTTTTATTACAATAAATTATACATGGATGAACCTGCATAATAAATCACAAACACCACACATATAAATATACATAACAAGAAAGAGACTATAATTGAAATATGTTCTCAATTAATGTTTAATCCATCAAATAGTTCACATTAACCAAAGCATGTAGTGGTTAATCTTTATGGAGTCAAGATGGGAAACATTGGTATAAACTAATGCAAATGAAGGATAACCACAGGTGTCTAAATGATTCCTTGGTATTCTTACTTATGAAAATCCATCACGCTAGATGGCGTTGTTTCCATGCAAAAACATAGAAATATACCGTTTATGCGGCCGAACTTATGGCCTATAGAACAGTTGTGTTCATATTAACCGTAGCAGGCCTAGATTGCGTTGCACATAGCCTGCTAATGAGCTTCACAACACTATACAAATAGCATACACTTCACATATCGCTACCGTACGATGTGACGGTGTACAGAATTCAACTGGCCATAACTCTTAATGATCTTATACTCTACCTGACATACTATTACATAGCAATAATTGTAAGCCTGTCGCCACACTTCCCTACATATCTTTGAAGGTGAATTTAATTTCAAAAGGGTAGGTTCCAGCATCATTTCAGAGAATTCACAGGAAAAGTCACGTTTGCACGAGAACAGCTATGAGATTACTAAAATGACTGTGGTGGAGTGCTATGTGCTGAAAGGTATAATGTAATTTAAAAATGTAATTATTCCATTCTATTAAATAATGTTGTTTCATAAAGTACAGCTACGAGAAAAATCAAATGTCTGAGGTTGCACATCGTTTTAGAAATCCTAAGGTTGGTTTGATTAGAGTAGTTGATTTATTGGCCGACCCTTTGGATTGGCAAAAACAGTGGTTACTCCCCCTGCAACATTCCAGTACATGTGCTGAAATATATATAATTAAAAACTGTAATTTAGAAAATAATGTTTTTTTAAAAAAAGTAAATGTATTTTGAAAGAAATTCAATGTTTTATATCTAAAAAAATGTAAATCCCCAAAAAGGAAAGAAACCAGTGAAAGCTTTCTTTAAAAAAAAAATTAAAATGTAAATCAGCCCGGTAACGTTATATCTACTTATTTTTGACTAGTCATAAATATAAGTACCGATTCCTTAATTTGGTTATAAACTTTATACTCCAAATATTAATCCATGTATGTATGTTTATTAAATTTATTTAAATGTTAAAACAAGTTTCTTGCTTTATTTTTCTGTGGTTAAATTTTGCTAAATTATATCCTCACATACATATAATGATCATTATTAGCACGTATATCATATACTATACCCATTTTCATTAATAGGCATTTATTCATGTTAATGATATGAACTTGGTGATACAAACATTCCCTGAATCTGAGAATCATATATATATATCTCCCTAAGATGGAAACCTGGAATAACACGAGTAAACTATAATGTGTAGGTGAAAAGCTAAGAGTAGAATTAGCAGTTTAAATCTTTCTCTTTTCCCTTAGGTATGAAGTTATGATCAAAGTAAACAAAAAATATACACCCTTTTATGCATCAGAAGGGACCTACTCATCTTCGTGCATATCATGGTTAGACTGTCCCGTTATATTTGGCACCCTATGTGGAGCATGAATTACATATGTTCAAATTAGTTTTCAATTTATTTAGCACCTATGAATTTCATATGAGATTAATAATAATCAAGCTTGAAAATTGTATATCAGTATCACCCTCCATTATACATACAAAATATATTGATTGGTTAATATGTTGCCTATTAATACTCAATTTCACAGCTTAAACATAAACACAACTTAAATTCATTTGGATGTGATGAGTTGAATTTGAATATAGAAAGATACTAAGAATCTAAAATGCAAATAAAATAGATGATTGTCAACAAATAAACTTAAATAGAAATGGGGAGCTTATAAAAAAAATATAATTTTTTTTAGGACTACAATTAAGATCATAGCTTGACATGATAGTAGAACTAATGATGATGATTAATGCTTTCATGATTGAAACCATAATAAATAATTTTATATATTTTAAATATTAATATATATATTAAAATAAAGTGTTAACAAAATTCATGATTACAAGAAGTCAGGTTAAAATGCTTCAAGTTGAGACTATTTGTGATAAGGAAAATGCAAATGCTAGATAATACAGCTGATGAAGAAGATATAGGTATATCTGGGGGGACTTCAGTAGTAAAATATCCAAGCTTTAGAAAACAATAAAACTCCAGATGAGCCAACGGCAAAAAAAGGAATGATAATGATTCTTCACTAAATCAAATGATGATGTACAACAAATGTTAATTGATATGAATGCAGATATGTCCACAAAGATGGAAAATATAAAAAAAGACATGAAACCAAATATGCAAAGTATAAAAACAAATATGTCTACAATGATGGAAGATTTGAAAACAGATATGTCCACAATGATGGATAATCTATCTGAAAAGATAAATAATATGAAAATGGATATAACAGATGAACAAGCCAAAAAAATTGACAATGTAAAAATCGAATTGAAAGATCATATATCACAAATATGAAACAATAATAATAACAACATATGGAAAATGGAAGAAGCTTATAGAGAATATTGAAGATAAAGCTAATACTATAGTCATCAGAACTAAACAGATAGTCAATGATTCCAAACTTAAATAAAAAAAAAATCTGAAGTTAATCATGATTTTATTGATACACCCTCAAAATTTAAAATAACTCAAAATACTAAAAATATTAGAGAAGATTACATGATTAAAATACCAGTGATAAATAAAATGGATGATTATATGGAACTATTCAAGTTCAAAATGCTTATCAAAGATAATACTCCTAAACTAATTGACAATTATCAAGTTGAAAATTTTTCATATCATTTTATAAGGTAGTTGTTTTGTTGACATACACGCCACAGGATGTCGTCATTTTTTTTTGAAAAACAATAGATTATAAACATTCCCAGGCCTTTTTTTTTTCAATTTGAATTGCAGGTTTTTGAATTACTTGTTTTTGACTTTTTTTTTCAAAATAAATAAAAAATACAAATTTTATTACATTTTTTTGTAAACATTTATTTTTATTAACATAAACAAATAATAAATAAATATAAAATAAAATCAACATATTGTAAAAAGTAATTTCAACAAAATGATGAAGTTACAGTGTTTTATATACAATTAAAAAAATATAAACAAACGCAAAAGTTAATTGGCCTTTTTTTTTGTATTGCTGCTTTTTAAAAAAAATATTATCAATAAAATTATGAAGTAACACAGTTTGAAAGACACATAAATCAAACAAACAAAAAAACTCGAAACATCGTAGGTTTTTTTTTTGTTTAAAAAAAAAGTTAAACTTAATAGACTTTTTTTTTTAAAGTTAAAACAAACTTCAAAGTTATTAAGCTTTTTTTTTCTTTTGGGTTACACAAATAAATCAAAAAGTATGGGGAAGTATGGAGGTGTTTATTATATCTATAAAGATATTACATACGGGATAGAGAAAGGTACTTTTAACGATTCTAAATTTCATGGACATTCCACATTCGCATTTGAAAGTACATTTTTCCTTTGCAAAAAGATCACTGCATCACGTTCTGTTGTCGGTAAATTGCACAATCAAACCATGTCTGCATTCTCCCGTGCCATTACTATTATTTTCCCGTGGAGGTTCTCGAGTAAACACATTAACTACTTACGACTACGTTCAAACCTACCCTTGTACAATGTTTTGCATATTAAAATTTCACTATAGAAGTGTCTAAACAGTCCGTTAATTATCAAATACTTCAATCATGTGATTTAAAAAAATATAAAATAAAAATTATATTAAAAATAACATTTCATTACTTGAATTTAACACACCCTCACACTACACCCTAAAAAAGTTTGAAGTGTGCAATTCGGAATAAATAATTTACTGCGATGCGACCAAGCAGTCTATCATGTGTAGTACAGCAGAATTGTTGAATTACACGTAAACACGACTGCCAAATGTCGGTCGTGTAAACGGCATTATCATGTGTTTTAGCACATAAATCGTGCCATCCAACGACGTGTATGTTGACAAAACAACTACCCTTTATTCTCCCAGTAGCTTGGGGAATTTTAAATCAATCTATTATGCTTGATTACCTTAAATGTCAATTAAGATATTTGAAAACATTCCATAATAGAAAAAATTGTCCAAATCAAAACAGCAATAGATGGACAATATTCACAATTATTACAATGATGTATATAAAGAAACAAAAGGTCTATGTTCCATAAATTGTGTAATACCTATGAAGGCCCATTTACCTTCATTAAGTATGCAAATATCAATGCTTAATAAGTTTTTAATAAATTATGTAAATTGAAATAATTTAAAAAAAAAAAGACGAAATAAGACAAAAAATAATATTAAATCAAATCACCAATTAAAAATTGTACATCACACCATTTATTAAAACTTACACACGATAAATTTCTTAAAAGGATTCACATTACATAAACTCTGTAACATTTATAATGGTCTATTCATCTTCATCAAATATACCAATACAAAGGGTTAATAAGTTTATAATGAAGATGAAACCAAAGAAATTTACTACCCAAAAATATGGAAACCATATCATGGAGAAATAGAATGAAATTTTTATCTCTTAATCATTTCCTTTTTTTTTTTAAAAAAATGGATATATAAATATAGAAATAATTAAATCAATTAATATCAAATAAAATTTTCACATTATATGAATACAAATTCTTGTAATGGTTATTAGTATTACAATTAAATAGATCAAAGAATGAAAGTAAAGATGGAAAAAGCACAAATTAGAACTTGTCTAAAAATATTTTAAGAAATGAACTCTTATAAATAAATTATGATTCAAAAACCCAGAATGGATTATACCATTATCATGGAAATGGAGACTGATTGCTCATAGGTTGTCACCTGCATAGATGAATTGCAATTGATATGTTTAATGGATGCCAAAGAAAATCCAGTTAGTCTCAAGATTATAGAGCAGGATTGGCACCTTTAAATAGGTATATACATAAAGTATGCATAGATTAGCTAAAACAAAACTTAGCTGCAAATAACCAGATCTTCAACCATACAATCTCTTGGTATACCACTCTATAAATAATAACATGGCCTTAAGTAAAATTAGACCTGATAACATCCAATATATTAAGAAAGACACATCATGTGAAAAACACTTGTAAGAAAAGAGTAAAATGCAAGTAATTCCGATATTAATATTACATGATAAACTAATAAGTACGCAGTCAATTTTATCAATTGGAGTATAAACAAATCCACCAGATTTATATTGCTCAGATTACAACTGGAACAAAATACCCCAATTTTATTCCACATACCCATGTCTATGCTCACAGAATCACTCATTGATCTAAAAAAGGATTGAATGGAGGCATATAACAAAATGCTAACAATGAGCGAAAGACATAACAAATTCCAAAAAAAAAGTCAAGTACTTTAAAATAGGTGACAAAGTTTTCATTAAAATACCGCATGTAAGTAACCCTAAAGAATTTATCTTCCACAAATTTTGCAATCATATGAGAGTCCATTTACCATTATTAAATGTGCTGGCCCAAACACATACTGGATAGATAAAGGCAATGGTGTCAAAGAAATCTACAATGCTCGAAGTATGAAACCATATCATCGTGATAAATTAGACTTATTAATAATTTAAAACAAAATACAATATTATAGATTACAAACTCAAAAATCCAAATACTATCTAACAGTATAGATATTTGAGTCATATGAAATAATGGCATTGCATAAATCACTAGTGGAAAACAGGAATATTACCAAATATCGCAAATAATCTAAAAGTAAAAATCATGGACCTACCTTAACCTAAATAAAAAAAAAGTCAAAGAATTAAAGACAGAAGCCATCTTTAATATTTTTATCGGGGGAGGGGGGGTGATGGATGCCTACAACATCCCATCAATAACTAACACATACCATTAACACCCAATCCACATTCAAGCCCATGATATTAATGCTATTTAGTAAATGATAGAATCAAATAATGTTACAGCACATAAACTTGTATTAATTAATTATCACAACCTAATATTTCAAGCCAAACATAAATAAATGTTAAAGCAAAAGTTAATCCTAACCAATCAATGGGATATCATGATATACAATAGATCAGATATATAAACTTAATCAAAATAATAATAATAATTAATACTTCTTATAATTTTATTTTAACAAACTGCTTATGCTAATGCTTAACCAAAGATAACATCAACAATAAAATAAAATAAAAAATTAGCACAAACTTAGTGGGTAGATAGACAGGAAAAAAAAAACTTTTTTGTTAAAAGAGTAAAAAAGCCATTTACTTGAGTAAAAAAATTCACCAATCCCTGCATAAAGAACTTAAAAGAAAAAATTAAAGATTTATATCAACCGGTTCAAATTCATGGTACTGCTAAAGAAATCTTTTTTCTATGATTGAAAAAAGGAAATAGAAACATTTACTTCTAAAACAACTTAGCAAAGAATTCTTCAAGTGATAATCTACAAGAAAAATACACATTCGAATCTATAAAAAGGAAAAAGAAATAACCATTGATTCCTCGCTATAGATTTTGGAGGTTAAAAGTAAAACATACAATAGTAGAAGAAATATTAACATTGTTCCAATTAATTTCAACTAAAAAGATTTTATATATTATTGACAAAATCAATCATGCTTTGCTAATTGCAGAAGGAAACTGTCGCGGAAAAAAAGCCATCATCTACAGAGCTAGAAGTTGTTAAGGCCAACATAGAATTGTCTTATCTCCATACATCTGGATTGATAAACAATAGAATGATTGTAAAAACTTTTTTTTTTACCCACGCTTTAAAACTTCAGTTCGAAGGCTTCCATCAGATATTCGAATTCTAAGCTACCCATAATGGAATTCCCATGGATTATAAAGATAAGGCATTAGAACATTATCCACACTAATTGTGAAGTCTATCTACGAAGTTGATGTCAACAATAATTAATTATTTGTATGCTCAATGTAATAATTTATTTTCTTTATTTTAATATAGGACTGAACAATTTAAATTAAATTATGAAATTTATAATAAAGATAAGGTCAGTGCTATGAATGGATAAAGTTTATAAGACATAATCTTGAGTATAAAGTAATCTGATCATTGCAAATGAAAGATAAGGTAAGATGTTATCTAAGATATTTATCAACTATATATTTATATTGAAGCAGTCGGATCCGAGTTCGATCCTAGCTTCATGACATCTAGCCATAAGCCCACTTCAAACACATAATACTAACCTTAAATTTCCGATGCAATGGGGCTTTATACGTTCAATCCACGCTAATTTCCATAAAGGAAACTTATTTTATAAATGCATACTAAAATTAATTAGTTTCAGTTTAAAATTAATCAATGCTATTAATAAATTCATGATAGAATTATTCATGAATTTATATATTATAACTGCGTGGATTGTGCGTATATATTTGTAAATTTTAAATATATATAATTGTTCGAAAGTTTCATTGCGTCGGGAATATTTTTTTTACTTTTAAATAATTTGTTAAAGTTTTAATGATTAAAAGCTACATTCTTTCGATAAGCTTTCAGATTTTCCCTTTCCAAAAACAACAGTTAAAGTTTTATTAATTAGAAGAAAGATAAGGATTTCCTAATTAAAATCATTTTCTGATTTTAAGAATTCATTTTCTAATTAGAAAATGAATTCAAGTTAATGAGTTTGAAAGCCTTATCGAAGGAATGTATCTAAAAACAAACAGTAAATCTAAAAACATTGATAATGAAAGAAGCGCTAGCCTGAAGGCATCAGAGGACAGATATATAGCTCTGAAAAGTTTGGAGAAGAAAAAGAAGCCATCTTTGTTGCAGAAAAGTGCCAGTAAATTATGTGCTGTTCAAAATCATGAATTCAAATAGTGTTTCGATTATGGTGAAGGGCTAGAACATCAGGAATCTGGCTACGGTTCCTGAAGCCCTTTGAGAATCTTCAATGAAGCTGCTAAATTCTTTCCAGACAAATCATGCTGCCAAAATCAAATAAAATGCTGTTCAAGTAATCAATCAAATGGTGCCTACGTTTTTTTTTTACCAACTCGGGCATGTAACCTAAGGGAACCAGCCCCGGAAGAAATGAGTAATATATTTCCATAATGAACCCTAAACTGTCTGGCCAGTTTCCGAACTTTATTTTACACTCCCTTTAAGAGCTCTTTTCATTCTATAAATGTCGTAATCTCTGTGTAATAATCCCTGTGTAAACTTACTTTTATTTATGCTATTATATCATAATTCTCTCAACTTCTAGTCTTTAACTTTCTCTTTTCTTACTTGGCGGTTCATTTATTATATTATATATATATATATTTGTGTAATTTATTAATGTTGTTATTTTAATTATATGCCAATAATCTTTCGACTCGATGAGCTCCTTTGTTCTATTTGCCTCACGCAAATAATATAATATTAATTCTAATAGTAATTCTCGCCCATTAGAACTAAATTTATAAGTTCTATCAATCATCGAGTCGAAATAAATTATTACATGTTTACTATTTTTATAATTGGTTAATAATAAATTTTTTGCTCCGTTTCTAATCTATGCCCCAACTATTTTCTCGTATTCACCAACGTGTATATTTATTCATGTATAATCTTAAAATGTTTTTGCAAAAAGGCCGATAAAGGAATCAAATCAGTATATTCTAATTCATCTTTCACTGTCTATTAATATTCAGGAAGGGCACGATATTTGGGCATGATGAATATAATTTTATAATGCGTTAAAATAGTTTTAGTTAAAAGCTCGTTTGACTTTAATTAAATTGATCAAGTCATCACATAGAGCATTCTATAATTGGGTTTTATTTTTCAAACGGTGACTCTCAAGTCATCATCGTCGAACGTTGCTGACGTAGGGCAATCTTCCACTCCGTTAGGCTGGTCGGTGATAATTTCTATTATTTTAAATTATCGAGGAAGAAAGCACTTCCTCTCCTGTTCATATTAGTCAAAGGGCATAAGACTTGTCAGATCAAGCCACCTTAGGACTTCGATTATCGACTAGCCATCGTCTTTCAATTTCACTTTATAGCTCATAATTCGTCAGCACCGTTACCTCTCTGTTCCAGTAAAGCCCGCTCTGATGCTCGTAATTCGTGATGAAGTGATTTAAATTAAAGTCCAACAAATTCTCCATTATATCTCAAAATAAGTTTTCTAATAAAGATTAAAAGTTATGCCCTAAAATACGTATCTTGCTCTTCACGAATGGATTTGCGAATGTGAAATAAATATCACATTCTTTCGTATAAAATTAGAGTAATAAATTCCTTTACTAATGAATACCGTTATCTGCCTTTTATTTCTTGTTGGGGGCATAGACATAGATTTTCAAATATTGCGTAATATCCATTGGCATATAATAAGGACCGCCACTCTTATTATAATTCTAAACTATATTAAAGGCTAGAGTGAGTAATATGATCATTATCTTATTCAACCAAACAAATTATTATTATTAAATATTTTCTAAACACACTTGGTTTCTTAGTTCATAATTTTTTTATAATTATTTTAATGTTAATACTCGCTGTCTTTGTTGGCAACCCGAACATATACATATGATTCGATTTAAAATTATTTTAGTCAGTTTATTATCAGATATTAATGTCAGTTCAGGGGTCTCTAGTCCTCACCAACCGTTGAGCTAGTTTCTTGGCACATAACACTGTGCCGTCGATTTAGATTTCTACTAATCTGAGCTGTTGAGTTGGGTTTGAATTCAGTTTGGTTCAGCTGAGTTTGGATCCGACTTGCAGTTTAGATGGTGGACGAATTTCGACTGGTACAATATATGTACAACATACACACTTTCGTTGATTGTTTATTTCAAAATTCATCTTAATTATTATCTTTTTAAATATTTTTTTTAAATGTTAAACTTATAACTCTCTTTTGTCGCATACATGTCATATATAACAAGGGGGTCTATTAAACCACAACATAGATCATATTAACCAAGGCATGTAGTGGTTATTCTTCATGGTGTCAGGATGGGAAAAACTGATATAAACTAAATGTAAATGAAGGATAACCATAAGTGTCTAAATGAGATTCCTTGATTTAGTTGTGAACTTTATATTCCAAATATTAATCCATGTATATATATTTATTAGATTTATTTGAACATTAAAACACATTTCTTGGTTTATTTTTCTGTGGTTAAATTCTGTTAAGTTATATCTTTATACACATATAATGATCATTATTTGCATGTATATTATATACTGAAACAGTGAGATTCGTATTCGAATCTCAAGTTTCACCTTTTTCTGTCGTCTCTCACTGACCGGTCTATCCCACCCAAATTTAAACTTTTGGTATCGAGTTGTGTGTGTAACAATATTAAAAATGTATAAATATATGTAGAATTCAACATAAACACGCACACATTTCGATCTCAAATTAAAGGCAATAAATACGGATAAAGTAATATAATTTAGATTTCTTTAGCTAAATAAATCTTGTGTAATATTAATCATTTATTTTGAATTTATAAAGTTCGTATTTATTGCTTAGTTTAAATTTCGTTAAATAATAATTCTAACAAAATCTGATGCAATAATTAATTAAAGTTAAAATAATTTTATTCCCTTTTGTCTTTGAAAATTTAAAAGCATCGGTCAGTGATAGATAATAAATTAATTATAGGAAAATTCCAAAAAAATGTAATTAACGAATGTAAAAAAAAAACAACAAAACAAACAATAGCACAGCAGATTTCTTTCTAATTAAAACCAGCAAAAGCATTGATTATCCTGAGGGCAAGATAAAGAAAACCTAAAAATATCTCAACAGAAAAAATTAAAAGATCAAGATAAAAAAAAGGAGGCCATCTTGGACTTGCTGGAGACTTTCACTTGAATTTTAGCTTTGCTCTCGAGTGGAGAGTCTAAAATATCTTAAAATAAATTGATATTGCCAAGGTATGACCGAGTAAGCACCGAGATTATTCTCCATCGGGAGATGGCCCACCATATGCCGAACTTCACCTTGCCCATCGTAAAAACACCATAATGATCTGCTGCCTGAAATAAACAAGAAAGCCGCTGCTGTTAAAATCAATAAAAAAACCCAAAGACAAGAAAGAAAACTGCTAATCACGAACAATCTACTATTAAACAAATGGACGAAAACATCTTATAAAACAGGTACCTGTGTGTGTATTCCAAATTATAGAGTACTCTAGTAAAATAAGCTATAGCTCATCTCCTACTATTTGTCTAACTTCTAAATGTTAAAATTGTAATTTTGTGAAACTAAAATTTGAGAATTAATGTAATCTGTAAATTTCTCGCATAATCTAGCTTACCTCCCTCTATCCTTCTTAGGTGTGTATTTCTCAAATCTACACTTTATTTATAATTATCATTGAAATATTACCTTCTCATAATTGTCTTAGTTTTAAAGCTAAATCCATAATCGCTTGAACAGTGAATGCGTGTCGAATTGTCATTAATATTTGCTTTATAAATAACTTAAATTTCATATAAATCGACACGCATTCAAAGAATCAGTTATTGTAATGCAGGGTCTACTACTTCGTAACAGCTGGCATGCTCGCTGTAATAAGTCCCCTTTTTAGATATTTTTTATTATTAAATTTTAATGAATAATTACGGAAATTTCATTTCTTTGAGAGTCACCAATTTTCTTTCAGTCAACGTTGATAATGGGGGGCCGAGTTTGAAATCTAGTTAAATATTACCATAATCTTTTAGATCTTATACATGTGTTACGTTTTGAAGCCACGATGGCTCATTCCACGCCGTGAATACTCCGGATTCTATAGGGTTGAATTAACCCCAGTCGTCCTACACAAGTGGACATGATAATGTTCCCGTAGGGCTTGACGACCGTCACGCAGCCAGCTGGCAAATTGCGACACGGACCGCTTGTCCCTGGTTATGCTCATGTGACACCTTACCTCTTCGGGTCGAGGCAGAGACCAACCCGAAGCCCTTATAAACTTATTCACGGCATTGCAGTTTCAGTGCTGCCATTTTATATCGCCCTTCTAAAGCGTACCACGTGTTCCTTTATTTAGTTTATCATTCTCTATATCACTCCGCCTCGGCATTATCTTCGTCATCCACTCTCAAATAAATGTTCGCCCTTAGTCGTAAAATAAATATTTTTATTAAATAAATGTATGTCCGCCGCCACGGATGACTCTTGCAGTGCAAAGTATAAATCCCCTACAGTACGCATTAGAAATACTCACTCGGGAACCTTAGGTAGCTAGATTACGCCTTCATATAAATGAATGCTCTTTATAAATAAATGTATTTTTATATATAGTAAAATTGCCAATTAGCTATTGAAACTCTGAATATAAAATATGATTAATAACATTAATAATGTTTTTTTTATTAAATACGTAAATAAATAATTTTAACTGTACGTCTGTAGTTAAGTTTTCATTTATTCGATGCCCATTATATATATTTCCTCGATTATATATGTGAATTAATATTCGTTTGATTGTTGGCCAACTCGGAAACAATACCATGAATCTCGTGCATCTCCCTGACCACCGTGCCTAAAGAAGTGTTTACTTATGTCGCATCAGAGGCGTTGTTCCGTAGATTGTAGTGTGGAACCGATAAACTATGTTCGAACTCGGTACCATGGGTGGCTTCGCTACTCGATGGTGCTGCTGTTCTGTGTGGTGGTCGAATTCTGCACTATGTTAACGAGATACACGTGTTTTGACTGTTACATAGTTAAATTTTTTTTTAGCGTTTGGCGCCAATAACGTGAGGCTTCGAGTATAAAACCCATAGATACCCTGAGCAAAAATAATGCAGATAAATTCCTTTAGCGTTCGTTGCCGAGTTGGCTAATTGTTTTATATATATAAGAGTTTGTTTTGGATAAAAATAAAAATAATAAAAATAAATCGAGTGAAGTAATGTGGGTCGAGTGAGTGAAGGGACAGCAGGCGTAATAACAAATTTAGGGAAAGCAGGGATGTGTGTGTAATTTAAGAAGGAACGAAATACTCGGATCTAATGAAATATCTTTTATATAATAATAATAATAATCAGTAGCTAAATGAGACAGCAGAAGCTTATTATGTTTAACAATAAAATTTAGTTAAAGTAAAAATATATATATCATAGACAGCAGTGGCTTATACGCGTTACTAATAGTTCGTTATGATATATATGTTAAGTATATTAAAGGCAGCAATGTAGAGTAGGAGAGGGCAATGAAAGAGTATTATAGGGCCAAGATACCGGTGGGGAATAGTTAAATGCTACTAGTGTAAAATAAATAAATAAATAGTAAGAAAATGGATAAGAAAATGGAAACAGAAAATACTGATACAGAACAGCTAGATTTATCTGAGGCTTTGGAGTCGACACCCGAGCGAAGGGAAGCTCCGCAACAATGCAGAGCATCAATGGACTATAATTTCAGGTTCATGGAGGAGGTGCTCAGACGGAGTATGCAGGAGGTGAAGAAAATGTATGAGGAGGAAATGAGAAAAAGAAGCGATGAAGAATCAAAAAGGAGACAGGAAGAAGAAAAAAGAAGAGTCAGGGAATGTCAGGAATTTAAAGACACTATAGTGAGAGAGTTAGAAGTAATAAGGGAACAGTTGGGAATATCCAAAGTTAGTAAAAAGGTAGAAGAGGTTAAAGACAGGCAGAGTGAAATGAAGGTAGAGAGATCTGATGAACCTATGATAGAAGAGCAAACAGGTAGTGTCGTGAAGGTAAAAAAATATGATGAGCAGAGAGACCTCATTCCAACCGATGAAGGCCCACAAGAACCGGAAAAGGAAGTCAGCATTAAAGAAGAGGCGAAGATGGACGTTGGACACCAAAGCTATTTAGCCAAGATGATCCACATCAAGATCTTTAGAGGGGAGATCGGAGAAAACCCGCAAGCCCACTTAGAGAGCTTGCAAAAGTTTTTCCAATTTCATAAAACAGGGCCAGACGAGCAGATAGCGATAGCTAGCTACCATCTACAGGGATCTGCCAAGGACTGGTGGAATATGGTGAGATGGAAGCCTAAAACAATCGGAAATTACAAAGATGTGTTAATGAAGCGTTACTGGAGCAACGAGCGTCAAAGCGGTATCTACAATACGCTCTGCCAGGAAAAATATGGGACGATACCCCAAGAGACACACACGCAGTTTTTCCTCCGCCAAGCGAATCGGTTTAAATCCCTTACAACGTTCGCCTTTTCGGATTCACACGTCATAGGGACCATCCAGCGTGGCATGCCGCTGGCCATCCAACAGTTGATGGCAGGCAGTCGTATAAAGGACATAGAAGAAATGAGTGAATTTCTCACTACATTAGATTTTAGCCATTGGGCCAAAGAACCGCCGGATAGAAGACAAAAATTAGAAAACCCAAGGCCGCAGTCGTCAACGACGAGAGATATATATTATCCACCTGACCCGGGGTTATAACAATATTGGAGCATTTCGGACGGCCATTCCGTGTATAAAATTTAGTAAAACGAACTTGATAAATATTGGTTGAATGGAAATTATATTGGTCAAATAGGGCTTTATATAGAAATTTTGTTATGTATATTTAATTATTATTATTCTTTAAAATTTTTTTTATATATATTATGTTAATTAATATTAGTCTAAGAATTTTTTTTTATATATATAAAATCGGTTTAACTAATAGTATTATAATGATTGCTAACCAGACACGGCCAAATTAGGTCATTTTAAAATTAAAGTTTAAATTCTAGATCCGGGTATATAAATTGTTCGTTACTTCATGTAATCTCTGCTTTCTATATTTATATGTATCTGTAAAAAAAAAAAATAATAATAATAATAATTCTTTCGTATTTAAATTATGTAATGTAAATTTTTTTTCCCTTTCTTGCCTCCTTTGTTCTTCCTTAATTGTTCACGGGAAGTACGGGGAAATGAAACAGTGAGATTCGTATTCGAATCTCAAGTTTCACCTTTTTCTGTCGTCTCTCACTGACCGGTCTATCCCACCCAAATTTAAACTTTTGGTATCGAGTTGTGTGTGTAACAATATTAAAAATGTATAAATATATGTAGAATTCAACATAAACACGCACACATTTCGATCTCAAATTAAAGGCAATAAATACGGATAAAGTAATATAATTTAGATTTCTTTAGCTAAATAAATCTTGTGTAATATTAATCATTTATTTTGAATTTATAAAGTTCGTATTTATTGCTTAGTTTAAATTTCGTTAAATAATAATTCTAACAAAATCTGATGCAATAATTAATTAAAGTTAAAATAATTTTATTCCCTTTTGTCTTTGAAAATTTAAAAGCATCGGTCAGTGATAGATAATAAATTAATTATAGGAAAATTCCAAAAAAATGTAATTAACGAATGTAAAAAAAAAACAACAAAACAAACAATAGCACAGCAGATTTCTTTCTAATTAAAACCAGCAAAAGCATTGATTATCCTGAGGGCAAGATAAAGAAAACCTAAAAATATCTCAACAGAAAAAATTAAAAGATCAAGATAAAAAAAAGGAGGCCATCTTGGACTTGCTGGAGACTTTCACTTGAATTTTAGCTTTGCTCTCGAGTGGAGAGTCTAAAATATCTTAAAATAAATTGATATTGCCAAGGTATGACCGAGTAAGCACCGAGATTATTCTCCATCGGGAGATGGCCCACCATATGCCGAACTTCACCTTGCCCATCGTAAAAACACCATAATGATCTGCTGCCTGAAATAAACAAGAAAGCCGCTGCTGTTAAAATCAATAAAAAAACCCAAAGACAAGAAAGAAAACTGCTAATCACGAACAATCTACTATTAAACAAATGGACGAAAACATCTTATAAAACAGGTACCTGTGTGTGTATTCCAAATTATAGAGTACTCTAGTAAAATAAGCTATAGCTCATCTCCTACTATTTGTCTAACTTCTAAATGTTAAAATTGTAATTTTGTGAAACTAAAATTTGAGAATTAATGTAATCTGTAAATTTCTCGCATAATCTAGCTTACCTCCCTCTATCCTTCTTAGGTGTGTATTTCTCAAATCTACACTTTATTTATAATTATCATTGAAATATTACCTTCTCATAATTGTCTTAGTTTTAAAGCTAAATCCATAATCGCTTGAACATTGAATGCGTGTCGAATTGTCATTAATATTTGCTTTATAAATAACTTAAATTTCATATAAATCGACACGCATTCAAAGAATCAGTTATTGTAATGCAGGGTCTACTACTTCGTAACAGCTGGCATGCTCGCTGTAATAAGTCCCCTTTTTAGATATTTTTTTTATTATTAAATTTTAATGAATAATTACGGAAATTTCATTTCTTTGAGAGTCACCAATTTTCTTTCAGTCAACGTTGATAATGGGGGGCCGAGTTTGAAATCTAGTTAAATATTACCATAATCTTTTAGATCTTATACATGTGTTACGTTTTGAAGCCACGATGGCTCATTCCACGCCGTGAATACTCCGGATTCTATAGGGTTGAATTAACCCCAGTCGTCCTACACAAGTGGACATGATAATGTTCCCGTAGGGCTTGACGACCGTCACGCAGCCAGCTGGCAAATTGCGACACGGACCGCTTGTCCCTGGTTATGCTCATGTGACACCTTACCTCTTCGGGTCGAGGCAGAGACCAACCCGAAGCCCTTATAAACTTATTCACGGCATTGCAGTTTCAGTGCTGCCATTTTATATCGCCCTTCTAAAGCGTACCACGTGTTCCTTTATTTAGTTTATCATTCTCTATATCACTCCGCCTCGGCATTATCTTCGTCATCCACTCTCAAATAAATGTTCGCCCTTAGTCGTAAAATAAATATTTTTATTAAATAAATGTATGTCCGCCGCCACGGATGACTCTTGCAGTGCAAAGTATAAATCCCCTACAGTACGCATTAGAAATACTCACTCGGGAACCTTAGGTAGCTAGATTACGCCTTCATATAAATGAATGCTCTTTATAAATAAATGTATTTTTATATATAGTAAAATTGCCAATTAGCTATTGAAACTCTGAATATAAAATATGATTAATAACATTAATAATGTTTTTTTTATTAAATACGTAAATAAATAATTTTAACTGTACGTCTGTAGTTAAGTTTTCATTTATTCGATGCCCATTATATATATTTCCTCGATTATATATGTGAATTAATATTCGTTTGATTGTTGGCCAACTCGGAAACAATACCATGAATCTCGTGCATCTCCCTGACCACCGTGCCTAAAGAAGTGTTTACTTATGTCGCATCAGAGGCGTTGTTCCGTAGATTGTAGTGTGGAACCGATAAACTATGTTCGAACTCGGTACCATGGGTGGCTTCGCTACTCGATGGTGCTGCTGTTCTGTGTGGTGGTCGAATTCTGCACTATGTTAACGAGATACACGTGTTTTGACTGTTACAATATTATACCCATTTTCATTAATAGGCATTTATTCATGTTAAGAATATGATGAACTTGGTAATACAAATATTCCCTGAATCTGAGAATCACAAATATCTCCCCGAGTTCAAAATCCAGACTAGCGGTAGTAAACTACAATATGTAGGTGAAAAGCTAAGGGTAGAATTAGTAGTAGTTTAAATCTTTTCTCCCTTAGGTATGAAGTTCATGTAAGAAGTTAGGCATGAAGGTAAACAATAAATATATGTCCTTTTACACATCAGAAGGGACCCACCCATCTTCATGCATACCACGGCTAGACTGTCCCGTTAATATATATATAGGTCAATCTAAAGCATTTAGAAATGAAAGCATGAAGATCTTAATTACTACACAAACACCATTTATTAATATATAGTGATTCTATTTAGATAGTAATAAACTTTTCTCACTAGTGCCATACATAATATTACATCAACAATGTTAAGAGTGAGGATATATAATATATAGTGAATAGAATTAAAAATGATCGATTAAGATCTTCACGCTCTCATTTCTAAATGCTTTAGATTGGCTTATAGATAAAAATTTAGGTAAAAAATGAATGGATTCATTCTTATCTTTTCAAAGAATCTATCTTGTATTTAGAAAGTGAGAGTATTCCCTGGATTTATAAATTCATATTGCACGTGTTGGGATGATTCCCTGATGACTATGACAAATAAAACAGGGCATTAAATAAATTAAATAGTTAGTTATATATATTTAATATTACATCTTATTAGATGTACAGTAAATTGTGAAAATTTCATAAACATCATTTATTAATATATAGTGAATAAAATTAAAAGTGATTAAGAGCTACATGCTCTCATTTCTAAATGCTTTAGACTGGTCTATATATATATAAATTTTGGTAGAAAAGATAAAGTGAATTTATTCTTATATTTTCAAAGATTCTATTTTATGTTTAGAAAGTGAGAGTATTCCTCAATTTTATAAATTCATATAGCACATGTGTCGGGGTGATTCTCATGACTTTTACAAATAAAATATGGCATTATATCAATAAATAATTAGTTATATATATTTAACATTATATCTAATACTAACACACAGTAAATTGTAAAAATTCTGCAAATGTCACTTAATATGTAGTGAATGAAATTAATACATTTAGGTAAAAACGATAAGATGGATTCATTCTTATGTTTTCAAAAACTCTATCTTGTATTCAGAAAGTAAGAGTATTCCTCAGCGTTATAAATTTATACAGCGCATGTATCAGGATGATTTCCTTGTGACTATTAAAATAAAACACAGTGTTAGATAAATAAATAAATTAGTTATAAAAATAATTTATCTACTTATTAAGTTTGCATATTGCAAAATTTTTTCTAGCCAATTATGTTATTCTATCCACATAATCCAATAAATACTATTTTTAATTCAAAATTGTAAAGGACTCTCTTGTCAACACCTAACATTAATATAAGCATTAATTTAGAAAAAACAGATACTAGATGACAATGCTAAATAGATTCTATGATTAAGTACTAAACAATTGACTTCAACTAAGAATATGATTAATGGATCAAAAAAAAAATCTGATTCTAAACAAAATTTTGCAAATGTAGAACTCTACTATTTAAAATTGGCAACAATTATAAGAAAATGATGAAAGGAAAAGATATAGAAATGTCACATTCTAGATTAAAAAATAAATAAATTCAAATTTGTTAATATAGTTTCCTACTTTTACATAAAAAATGATAAACGACACGTGAATTAGTATTTATATTAAGATCAATATTTTGTACAACTGATATTGTTGTTATGGAAATGAATAACAATACTGATATTGCAATTTGAATTTATAAATTAATGATTAACAAACTT
Organism: Epiperipatus broadwayi; assembly: GCA_028023455.1. Lineage (NCBI taxonomy): Eukaryota > Metazoa > Onychophora > Udeonychophora > Euonychophora > Peripatidae > Epiperipatus > Epiperipatus broadwayi. The sequence goes on from JAQFVV010006299.1 coordinate 1,180,383, forward strand.
ATTCATTAATGTTTTGACAAAAGAATTTATATAAATGGGAGAAAACAAAATGGTGATGTGTTCTTATCACATGAAACACAAAAATATTAATATATACTAACAATCACTTGACTGAATGGTAATAAATGTATACAAGTAAATTAGATAAAAAGTATTGGATATTTTAGAATAATAATATATATATGTGAATATATATATAAAATGTCTTGGAAACATCACACATTAACATTCTTATTGATAAATATTTTCTATCAATATTTTATGAAATCAATGTTTTCTTTTTGAATGTGAATTTTATAAAGATTTGGAATAATAATTTATAGACATACCAGTATATTAAAAAAAAAACATTATTGAAAAAAAAAGTTAGTCTTAATAGAAAAAAATTATATATATATATAGGGTTTTGTATAAATATGTACATTGAAATTCAAGTATAAGTTTTGCACTCCTGAAAAAGTAAGGAAAATATATTAAAGAAATATATTTTAGATCACTAACTGATAACGGTTTAATTAATGATTAAATTTGTGTAGAATGTAACAATGGAAAATATTTACATATTGCGCTTGATAATTGCCAAGAAATATTTGCTAATTACAACTATTTCTTGATACAATAGAAATTGAAAATACTAATTAAAACCACCAATAAGAAATACAAGACTGATAAAATTCAAAAATGAATCCTGAATTGCCGGAGGCAAACCTATGTGTATAAATAATTTTGAGCAGCAAAGTGGTTCTCATTCCGTGAGTTTACTAAGTGGACAATAGCTGAAAGAAGCGTAAGTGATGGTGCAGCGCTCTCAAATGACGCCAATGTGATCGCAAGCAGCAGCTGACAAGAGCTTGGGAAATGAGGCTGGAGGAAACCATCTAGAAAGCAGACAATTGTTAAGTGCATCGTGGGAGGTGAACCTAAAGTGAACTGTATATACTGTGTTTTGTGTGTATCAATAACTTTTCGCTATTAATTACATTTCATCATTTATTGATTTTTTTGTTGTTATTATTTATTGTTTTATTTGTCGATATTCTGAGTACCTGCAATCGAATACACAATATATAAATTGATTATAAAAATATTTTATTTTTTGATGAGCTTCTTGAAAACAAAAAAAAAATTTTTTTTAATAATTCCTTTCAAAAAAACCTTTTGTAAAACAATATAAAATGTCTTAGAAAAACACTCATAATATAGTTGTAAAATATTATAACAAACATGGAACCAGAATCAACAATTATTAGATTCCTAAATTATTTAACAATTAATTTAATGAATTAAAGAATATCATTATACAAGAAGATAAAAAAAATCAAATTAAAAAGTGTATTAAAAAAAAAAAGAAAAGTAGTAATTTGAAATACATCAGAAATGTATAGTTATATAATTTGATGTAATCAATATTTTTATTATGTATAATTAATATATTATTGTAATATAATTGTTTTTTTTTTTTTTTTGTATTTTATTTAAAATCAAAGAAATTATGATTATTTAAATTGTTTAAGACAACTTACCTCAATAATTAAATATATTTTATTTGTATTAACAAATATTTGTATACAAATACATATCTTTAGAAATAAAGCTTGGTTAAAAATTATTTTTTAATAATCTATTATTACAATAGTAGAACCACTTTTGTTTTTTTAAATAAATTATTACCTTAGCTTTGACTAGTTTTCCTAAAAATTTTTCATTAGGTGTGCTAAGATCTTCTTCATCTCCCATTTCAATTCCATTTTCTCTCAGCATGGCAACAGCTTCTTTATATTCTAAACGAAGACTAATTAATAAAATAGATACAAGTCAAACAAAAAATATATTAAAAAAACAACAACTTCAAAATATAATATAAGTAATTGTGGACTTATCAGTGAAGTAGTTAATAGCACCACGCTCTCAAATCAAAATGCTTTAGATTTACCTATATATTTAGAAATTAGGTCAAAGATAAGAGTTGCCACTCTTGTCTTTTAAAGTCATTAATTTTGTGTTTAGATTTGTAGAGGTCCTTACTGTTGCATTTTAGGCGCATAGTCTTAAGGTTATAGCCTTAATATATATTACTTACGTAATGAGTATGTGCTTTACACATTAATTACAACTTTAAATTGTTTTAAAAGATTTCTAATTATAAGAACTTCTTACTGACTCGTAAATGGAAAGATTTCGCGTATGTTAGTTTGTATAGAAATTGTGGACTTAATCAATGAAGTAGTTAATTGCTTCACACTCTCAAATCAAAATCCTTTAGATTCACCTATATATTTAGAAATTAGATCGAAGATAAGAGTGGCCGCTCTTGTCTTTTAAAGTTGTTAATCTTCTGTATTTATAGAGGTCCCTACTGTCGCATTTTAGGTCATAGCCTTAATATATATTACTTACGTAATGAGTATGCGCTTTACAAATTATTAATCATAAATAATTTATTAATATATTTAAACTCCATCAGATTTTATTTATATGTATGTATATGCCTGTACATGTGATAATAACAGAAGTGTTATTTTATTCTAGGAGTATTGAATTTTAACTTGTAATATAAGTGACTAAATTTATATATCTCTAAATAGAATAATGCAATTGCAAAAAAACAAAAAAACAACGCCAATAGCAAATAAAAAATATGTTCATTATTATCAAATCATTCCTCACTAAATGTTATATCTTTAGCCAAATTTCATCAAACACCATCAAAGCTAATTCCATTAAAATAGAACATAAAAATTACTTCTATTTATTTCTAGACTGTTAAATAGATTATAAACTAGACAATGATAGTGGTCTGAATTTATAAATCAGCTGAGAAATTAATAACATTTCAAGTTAGGTGGTTTAAATTAATATTTATTCACTTTAATATCTTATAAATGCATTCCAGAATAGTATAATAAACCAAATGAGCTAATAGCTTAAATTGAATATTATGATTGTCAAGATTTGATTAAAGATCGAACATTGTTTGGTGAGGAGTTATTTGGTTTCTATAGCATGCAGTTTAGCTATTAGACATTTGGTTTATTATATATACAAGAACAAATTATTAATAAAAAACTTTTAAATTAAATATTTCATAATTTTCATTTTATTAATATTAATATTATTAATTAAATGATAGTGAATTAAAATCCAACTACAGAATGGTATTTTTTAACTTCTGAAATATAAATAACATTTGTTTAATGTTTTTCAATGATGACAATCCTAAATGTAGTTCGGTGAAATATATTGAAAGAAATTAGCAATTCTCAACCTTTTTCAAATATGATCTTAAATTAGCAATAATTCACAAGTCTATCATGGAAAAGATATTAAGTATTATTATTTATTACTAATTCTAATTCAATGGTTAGCAATGAGTGTTCTTATTATTTTAGATTTAAATAGGTTTGAATATCAATAACAATTGTAATTCTTAATAAATTTATATAATTTTTTTTAAAAATTATTATATTAATCATAAAATCTTGTGAATCTACTTAATTCTAATTCGGGTTGTGAATTATTATGACTAATTTAAACTATTGGACTATAGTATAATATTAGCCACAATAACTACCAACAAAAAACAAATATCATTTCATTTTTTTTAAAAAAAAAAATTTATGTTAAGACCTAAAGTGATATTTGATTAAGCCATTCATTACTGTATTTAATATAATTAATCCAGAAAATAAACTTATTAATATGAAGCTTTAATCAAAAGAGCTCATATAAACAAAAATTATGTTTAAGCCAAAAAACAAAAAAACAAAAACCAAATACATACTCCTTTTACAAATGGCTATGTCTATTAAAGGTACACAAAAATTAATATATATATATATTGAAGCGATATATATGCGATGCACATATTCATTAGGAATTTTAAACGAAAGTTATTGGGACATTTTTGTTTACTGGGAGGAATATATATGTAGGTATTTATGTGGATGAAAATGTATTAGGCCTCATTAGTTCTAAATTGATTTTAAGTAATTTAAAGAGTATATAAAATATTTTATTAATTATCAAGTGCAAAATTATTCTACATTTACATGTGTGGAAATGACATTATTTTGGTGATAATCAGATTGACTAATTAGGAGATTGATATCATATGTTGGTTAGCCAAAATATTATCTTTTATTTTAGTGCAGTTATGAGCCTCATAATGAAAAAAAACAAACAAACTGGAAATTAGTGGTCATGGAGACTATTACTCACAAACATAGAGCCAAACATAAATAATCTCATATCATCCCATCAGGTTCACCCATCTCACTGAAAAAAATATATACTTTGTAATTTAAAATAAAAGTTATAATTTCAATAAAACTACTTTAAATATCAAAATGTTTTATTTATATTTTATTATTTCACACCATTTATCATTCAAGACATCTAAGTTAATTTTGTAATTTTTATATTATGCAGATATATTATTTCACTTGGGGATTCATGGTCAGGTTTTGGCTATAAGATGGGATCCATGGGCATATTAAGTTTGGGAACTACTGGCCTAAATAATAAACAACAATTTCTATTTCAATTCTTGATTGAAATGAAATAAAAAAACCTATTTGAAATGGAATTATCTCCTAAGATATACCATCACAAAAATCCTAATGGACAAGACTCTGTGATTAACTATATAAAAACAGAGAAATTTAAAAAATCTAGTGTTACTAAAGCAAATTTATCAATGAATGGCCTAATAATAATGCACAATACTATAAAGAATTGACTACGTAGACTATCTTTAAAGATAATTTTAAAGTGATACAAAAAGCAAAAACTTTAGAAAGCATATTTGATAATAGTAAAAATCATCAGATAAACAGTTGAGCCCATATATTTTTAAAAATGTGTAAAATTAAATAATAAATGTGAAATATCAACTAAAAAAATAAAAAATAATTAAAAATGGTGATGGAAATATTTCAATAGTTTTAAAAATAAATGCCAATTAAAAGTTGAAAATAATAAAATAGATATAAAAGCAAAGATAAAAATAATATGATGATGTAAACAATTTTACATATAAATCAATAATAATATACATAAAGCAAATTTATTTATAAGAAGTATAATTCTAAATAGCTCTAAAACTAAGTATTATATTATATTACTGACAATATCAATAGTATTAAAAAATTTGTATTAAAAATTTGATTTATTTCACAAAGTTATTATAATTTATCTTCAAAATTTAATCATAATAAAAATTACTTAAAATAATTAACAAGATAAAATAAATTTAAAAACAAACAAACAAATAAAAAAAAAAATTACTTTAAACTTGTATAAAAAGAATATATTTTAATAAACAATGTAGGATTTTTTATAAAATGCACTGTTTATCTGATAACCAAATAAATTATTGTTTTCAAAAATATATGTTAGCATCAAATCAATAAATTTTTATAATATAAGCCACAAGTATAACAAGATGGAATAAAATATATTACCTTGGTTCGAGAAATTTAAATGGTTCCGCAGGATACTGTTTGTTCACAGTTTCAATCTCACTCTTATATCTTAAAGTATAAAAATAAGTAATTACAATTGTTTGAATGTTAAAAAATATATATGTGTGTGTTTACATATACATTAATATAATACAAAAAGCAAATAGTCTAAAAATTATTAGAAAATATAAACAAATAAAATATAAATATAAACAAATATTTATTTCATAGATATTAATATATTTGTCCCACCCAAATCTATTGTTTCAATTGTTTACATATACAGTTTTCAACCATTTCATCATTAATTGAAATAAATTTTGTAGAAAACATTTCATTGTGAATATATTTTCAGGAAATATTTTGGCCTGCAAAAATTGCACAACACATTGTTCTTCTCCAGGACATCCTTGAGGACAATTTCTATTTCAATTACTGAACAGTCACTTAGATTCTCAGAAGATTATTCTATTTTCATTTGTAACTTATTTACTGACTTCCCATTTTATATGTTTAATATGAATGTATATATTTATATATAATCATATGTATTAGCAACATTACAGTTATACCATTTAGCTATTACTACCATTCTCTTATTAGTATAAATGATCCCAAGTATACTTTTGGATGATGTATTTTATACTTTAACATTTTGAAATACTATTATTAAAAAATAAGTGCTGCATATTATTGATGCCTAAAAATAGCTATCGCCATCTTTAAAAATCTTCAGTAGCAAAAATTTTATTTCCAATCTAAAAAAATATTCAATAAAGTAAAAAATTCTTGTATATACTGTAAAGAGTAGCTTACAATGCACATATTCATAAAAAGATCAAACCTATTTATTGAACACAATCCATTTGGAATTTATATTAATAATGGGAAGATTATTTGTTTCGCATTATTACATATATACATGTACAACACACACATATATATATTTATTTGGAATGGAATGAATTAGGGAATACACAATAAATTATTTTATAATAATTTTAATACAGCCAGTGTTTTAGAAAGTAATATTGTGTATATATATAAACTATTTGAGTAATAAACTGTTATGTATGTATTTTTTTTATAATTAAAATTGAATATTAATTTATAGTTAAATGATTTAGGGATGGCCTGAAGTTAAGTTAGGTGGTGGTATGTGAAAATAAAACTGATTTTATTATTTTTTTTTATTTGTAATAAATGAAATGTATTTAAACAATAGGCATTTAAAATCTAAATGTATTTAAACAATAGGCAGTTTAAAATCTCAGCGTTTCACGGGATTTACGCGGCGTTTTATATAAAAATAGTAACTTTTTAAAAAATCCTTCTTGAAAATAGTAAAGCAGCTACAACAATAGACAGCAGAAAACTAAAATTTAGAACGCTAAAATGGAGTTTTGTTTTTCTTTTATTTAAATCAAAAACATTTTTAAAAGTTAAATGCTGTAACTAAAAGTTTACCAAATTCAGAGGAAAGAAAGTGAAATAAGAAGTAATAATAACTAATAAATTTTGTAATAATTAAAGCATGTTTTAAAAGTTGTTGGAGTAATTTTAAATCTTATTTCAAAAAGAATAACGAAAATTAATCTGCTGAAAATTGGAAAAGAAAGAAAAATGAAATAATTTTCTTAATATATATATACATAAAGTGCTTCTATATTATCCAATAAAAATTTATGATTACAAATAATTATTAAATTGTACTTTAATATGAATATGGACTAGAGCAAAACATGCTATTTGTGTATCATGGTATTTCCTACCAGCTGCATTAAACCTCTATATATATATATTTCTACGTTATTGTAAACACACAAGAAGATGCCTGCAATCCAAAGTAGACAAGTATTGGAATACTTAATGGTGAATCAAATGAGGATCAAGCTGTATACCATTAAACACAACTACAGGAGACACCATTGTTCCTATCTATCCTGGCTAAGGAAAATGATTTACTAAGTGAAACTGCTTTGAAAAACAACTTGCCTAACTATCAACTACTACTTCTATTAGGATGATTTTTATGAACTTTGTTCCAATTACAATTTTTAATCAAAGAATCAATATTGTAAATTTTTGTTTATTTATTTTTTATTATTCATGTTATTTATTGTATTTTCACCCTCTGATGCTGAAGCCTCATTTTTTTTTTAGAATTAGCAAAGAAAGGGAGGATTATTCACTTTGATATTTTTCTATTTTCATTATAAATAAAATTCAGGTTAACCCACCTGCTTCACATCAGGTTATCCTTATCAATATTAAGGTAAGATTCTCTACATTTATTTTCATAGATTAAACTGCAACATTTATACAGAATATATATTATATGTTTTATTTTGTGATTAACCTTGTGTATATATTTTCCTGTATGATTGACTAATCAACTAGTATCTCTCTATCATATATATAAATTGGGGGAACTTGTTAAATAGGTTGTTAACATCTGCAAATATATAATTAGCTAGCCAGCATCTCAATTATGTTAATTAACTAAAGTTTATTTTTCTATATAATTATGATTTGTAAAGAATGAGTGACATAGGTGGATTTCTACCATGGCTATAATGGTTGGATTATAAGAATAATTAATTAGTAAAATGGTAGAGGTTCACATGTGACACATGTACATATGATGATTATTTTTATTATTATTATTTTTTTTATTATCATTACTATTGTTGTTATACTTTATGATATTTATTATTGTTAATAAAAGTTTAAGAGTTTGTATTATTCTGGTCTCTGGTTTATTGAGTTGTCCTGACATTCCATAGTTTATAAACAGTGATGCATGTACACACATCTATTTTTCTTATCATATAAAAGCTTGAAAATAAAACAAATATAATAAATGCTAGTTATAATCTATATGTAGGTGCAGAAGTTTCTGTGTGTATCTGTTCATACCTGTTAAAGAAGTCAAAAGCAATATTCTCTCTGGGTTTGAATATTAGGGCATAACGGAATTTAAAAAGGGGGAAAGTGGATGAACTAACCTAAATTGCATTTAATATTATTAAATAGGGATAGTCAATTAAAGGGTATGCAATCATCGGTTAAGCATTTCATCGGGTTCTCATTAGCATTCTATCAGATGACCCACAGTCTGAACATAGTTGGAAGAAAATTTTTTCCCTTCTAAGCCTAGTAGGTCTCTGCAGATTGTTTCATTAGGGGCAATAAATTAGGGCATATTAACTTATCCCACACCAGATTGCTACATCTGCATAGTATTACAGTCTGCAAGTTAGTTGACCATCCGTTACATCTGGCACACCATTGTTGGGTTTGGTTAGCATATGATTGTTGATGAAGAGTTCCATCCATTATATCTGGCGCCATCAACTTTGGGGCCAGTGGTAATCATTCCGTCCATTATAATACATTTCAATAACAAAAAAAAAACATTGCTAACTTTATCATAAACTTTGATCAACAAATATTTACTTTGCATGTATGAAATTTTCTTTCGGTGTTTTGTAATCACAATATTTTAAAATACACATATATATTTAAAAAAACAAACAAAGGCGTTTTGACAGTTTGTTAGCATTTGGATGAAAATTTACATCTCATTTATCATCTGCACTAAAAAAGATCCAGATTATTCTGTATGTATGAAACCTTTTAGTATAATTCTGAATGCATTCTCTTAAATTTGACTTAATGCCACAGAATTATGAGACATACACCTAATGACCAGGCACTATACGATGCAATGTCTGCTTGCAGTGCATATCTGGTAGTTGTAAAAAATATTGATAGCTTTAATATATTTCCATTCCTTTCATGGTTCATTTCATTAACATTATAATTTTTGTGTTGAGTAACTTGTTTCATATCTACCATATTAATTCTATTATGGAAATTAAATTCAGAATGTGGTGATATCTTTTACAATTTCTAGATAAATTCCTATGATAGATACTGATGCTATAATTACATTGAACCTGTTATGATTAGACCAAGATTTTACTAAATACTAATAAAGTAATAATTCACAGTAAGACATATTTTTCAATGATTATATTCCAATTTGCTCAAATATTTTTGTCATAAGTTGACTGTTCTAAAGAATTCTTATTCCTCATCAATGAAAGAATTTGTAAAGTATTGAGAAATTAACATCTCAAAAAACAGTGAATTCGTTTGATTTAAATGATATGATTTTTTTGATAGTAAACAGGGAAATACAATTTTTTTTCTTTCCGAATTTTAATTTGATGATTAAATTTGTTAGGTTATCTTCATACTTCTGTTTTAAACTCCTTAATCAAATTTTTATCTATTTGCTTGATGATACTCAGAATCACAAATTATCACAGCTTAGGGTTTGACATATATGCCCAAACTGATCAGATTTTTCCCAACAAACATTTAAAATAAATCAAGTTTATCTAGGGTTAAGGTAGTAGTTGGGACATTATTTATACAAAAATTTTGGATAATTTATTCTGAATACTGACAAGTGCTGAAGAATAAGTGCAGATAATTTTCATAGATTATTGGTTGTTTTCTTTTTTTGTTCAATAATTTCATTTTCTATTTAACTTTTTTATACCCTCTTCTAAACATAAAGATTTCAATTTTATTGTTTTTATTAATTTGATCTTATCTGCAATCTTGAAAGCGGAGAATAAAAATTGACATTTATGGTCATGTTTGTTCACCTAAAATTTCTTTTTTTACATTATCATGGTATACTGTTTGATTATCCCTCCAGTTAAATATTTATGATGCATATAAATAATGAGAATGTTAGAAGGATATATTAGTTTCCACTATACTAGATCAAAGTTACTTCATGAATTATTGCACTTAGTAGCTTTAGGTGTAACTTTTTTTTAATTTTGATAAACTCTTTACCTCGATCAAAATATAATTTCTCTTTGATTCAATTTTTTTTTTTTTTTTTTAAAAAATATGCAATTAAGTTACTTGACACTAGGACTACATTGATCTACCATTTAACAGTTTGAAGTGTTCCAAATAAATTTTGAAATTGCCAATTCTATTCATTATAATTATTTGTTCCTATTACTCTATATTGATTCATCAGATATACTAATTTAAAAATAATCAATTATATCCATTTTTTAAAAAAATGATCTTTACAGAGACTAAACTACTACATTCAGCTGACTTTTTTTAAAAAAACCATATGATTAGTTAGATTTTCCTCATTTCTTCAATTTTTTCATTTTAAAAATATGCAATTATATTACTATATACTCTCACTACATTGATCTACCATTTAATACTTTGTTGTGCTCCAAATATATTTTAGAATAGGCAATCCTATTCATTATTATTATTTTTTGGTCCTATTACTGTGTACTGATTTATCAGATGTACGAATTAAAAAAGAATCAATCATATTCATTATTTCTTTTAATAGCCTTTATAGAGACTAAATTACATTCAAAAAAGATGTGTAGTTAGTCAGATTTTCCTTTTTCTCAAATTAATAATTATAAACTAGATCAAAGTTAATTTTTATTTGAAAACTAAAATTAATTTAGTTATCAGATGTTAGATAAATATATATATATGTATTAATAATTAATTGACTACAGTGCTTAAATATCTGTATCCAATCAAATCTTCTAGTATTGCCATCACTCCTCTAAAACTCAGGCTTTATAACAAGACAAATTTGGAAAATTTGATAGATTACAAATGCAATAATTAAATAAATTGTTGCATTTCAAACTTTTTCCCAATCATATATTTAAAACTTAATAATGTATAAGATATATATATAAAATACACAATTAAATATTTACCTATCTCGCAATCCTTTAAAGATCTCTACAAACATTTGACCAATTACATCTATCACTTCATGATAGTGATAGTAAAACGCCATTTCAAGATCAAGTCCAACAAATTCACATAAATGACGATGTGTATTTGAATCCTCTGCCCTAAAAACTTAAAAAAATAGTTAGCATAATAAAAGCATAAAAATTATTAAAGTTTATTTTGACTGGATAAATAAAAATTAAATGGTGTGCCATTTGAAATTTCAGTCAAATGATGTATGAACACTGAGAGTGATAGATTAAATATTGATCCATGAATTTTTTCATTCTTGAGTCAATTCCTCTATCACTGTACTATACAGAATAAATTAAATGGGTCTAATAGTACAAATATAAAATTTAAATATTAAAGTGTGTAGAGAAATTTCATAAATAATTGTGCTTCTAAGGACAATTATTTGATGCCTATAAATCTATACAATAGTATCTAATTTTTTTTTAAATACATTTCTTTATATATGCATTCTACAGTTAAAAATAATTATTATATTGTTAAAAGATAAAACAAAAATGAAAAAAAAACAAAACAAATAAATTATTAATCAATAAGACATACGAAATAAATTTTACAAATATACAATAAGTAGTGATAACTATGAAATATTTTCATAAATATAAGCTATTATAATTAAAATATATAAATAATAAAAAATCAATATAGTTATAAATGTATAGAAATGTTCATATAGGTTAAGATCAAAACAATTAACCATTTTTAAATATTATTAAGCAAACCAAATTTCCACTAATTAGCAAGTTTTTAATACTGTACAATCTATATATATTTATATATTAATTTTGTTCATTGCCTATATATATATATATATTATCATATACTTTTATACACAATGATTTCTTGTTATTCATATATTTAACAAATTGCAATTTTAATTTACATTAACGCTACATATATTAACAGATAGTAATTTTTATTTACAACAATGCTACATAGAGATCACTACTTATAATTATTATTGGTATAATTGCTGAGAGATTCTTGATTTCGTTTAAGAAGCTACAGTACATCACATCACATCATTATTGAAGTAAAGAAAAGAAATTAAGTGTTTTCATATAATAAATATGATGTAGCTAGAATTGTATTGAAGGGAGTTGCAGTAGCAGAGTTAACATATGGTAATGATGCATTACGTATTAGTAAAGGGGTATTAGATTATTTAGAAAAAGTACAAAGAGAAGTAGGAAGACATGCATTGGATGCAGATGTGTGGACAAGGGAGGCAATTCAAGGAGAAATTGGATAGTCAAGTTTTTATATGAGAAATGCAAAAAGTAAAATGAAAATGTTTGGTAGGTTGCAGTTTATGGATAATAAAAGAATAACTAAAATAATATTGAATTGGGTTACGAGTAAAGAGGGCAACAAGATGGGTGAGAAAGGTAATGCAGTATGCAAAAGATTTGGATAAAGAATTTATATCAGTAAACTTGCACAAAAGGTGGGATGATTGTGTTAGGAGGATTGTTGAGTGTTGTAGTGGTAAGGAATGGGATAAAAGAATAGATGCATTAATAAAGAATAGGAAGTTGGAGAGATGGAGAACTAGTATGGGGAGTAAAAATAATTTAAATACATAGAAGTAAACGGAACATTGGGTATAAGTTAATTTATGATAATAGCAAGAAAAGTAGTTTATTGTTTAAGGCTCAAACGGGATCTTTAGCAACAAGAGAATATACATGTAAATGGAAAAATATGGGTGATTTAAGCTGCAAATTGTGTAAGGAAGGTATAGAAAATATTAGGCATTTGTTAATTGAATGTAAATGCTTGAAAGCAAAAAGGGTACAAATAATGAAGTTATGGAAGAATAAATATGAACAAAGTGATTATACAGAAAGTGGGTTATTGGTTTTTATGCTGGGTTTGGGAAAAGATAAGGGGGATTTAGATATAAAGGCCAAAGATTATGTTGTGGAAATGGGATGGAACAGATTATGGAAAAACTTAGGGTGGGGAATGAAAAGGGAGTAGAGTGGCTAATAGGTTTCTCTGAGTATAGTTGTTGAGAGATTCCTAATTCCGTTTAAGAAGAAGTCACAGTGTATCACATCACATTAGATGAATACAAAGAATAGATTACCTAATTTGAGTAAGATTAAAGGAAGAGTAGGAATAGTTGAATTATTACCAAGATTTGACAATAGGTACATGTTGGATAGGGCATGTTCTATACACGAGAGATTAAAAAAATTGTGCGAGAGAAATGATGTTGTTTGTGGATGTATGGATTTTTTTTTATTAGTAAGAGGGAGTTATGCAGTAGAGACGGATTGCACTTAGAAAAACAAGGAAGTGAAGTTTTAGAGAGTTTGATTTATAAAGAATATAGTTCAGGAAACTTATTAATGGGGATAGGGTTTTCAGTGGCAGTATTATCAGAAAAAAAAAAAAAAACGAGATGTAAGAAATAAAGAAAGGATAGTTGGTTTAGATATAAATGTAGGTGTGGAGAGGGAATGGGTCTGTAAAATTAATGGTTAGCAAGTTTTTTATAAATGTAGTGGAAAAGAAAAAGTCAAAAGAATTTATAAAAGACTAGTCAGGAAAGAAGAAATTGTTAAAATTGGATATTTGAATATGCAAGGTGGTAGGAAACCAAAAAAGTGGCTGGAATCAAACAAAGCAGTTAAAAATGAAGAGCTTGAGATACTAGCAGTAGTGGAAATACATCTAAAAGAAAGAACCTATATTGAAAGACTTGGTATGGCAGGGTATAAATAGAAAAGAAAAAAGGGGTGGTAGTATAGAAATTATGCCAAAAAAATATTTAAATATTGTTAAATGTGAAGAACATTTGTGGTTTGAGATAAGGTTAGGAAGAGAGGAGTGGATCGTGGCTGTAGGGTTATATAGCCACTAGAGATAGTCAAACTATAATGGAGTAGAACATTATTATATATGAATGCCTAGTTATGGATATATAGAGTTTTAAAGAAAAGGGGAAGAGAATAATGGTTATAGAAAATATGAATGGGCAAATTGAAGAAATTGATGATGTATATAACAAGAATGGACAGCTTTTGAAGAATTTGTGTCAGAGAGTAAATTTGAGAATTGGAAATTTGTCAAATATTTATGAGGGACAATACACATGGTCTAGAAATAATATATTTCATACAATAAACTATTTATTAGTAGAGAAAAAAAGAATGAATAAAGTACGAAAAATTAAAGTGTTTGATAATGAAAAAAGAGTATGTAATAGTGATCATAATTTCTTTTATAATAGAAATGGTTAGTAATATGATGGAAAGTAGAAAGGATTGTGAAAGATGTGGATGAAGACTAATATAAAATAAAAGTTGAAGAAACCATGAAAGAATTGGTTGGGAGTGAATATAGGGATTGGTGTGGTGAAGTAGAAAAAGTGACAAATAGGGTTTAGGTGAGAATATTCAGAATAATAAAAGTAATAGGAAAGTGAGAGTTAGTAAAAGTGTAAAAGAAAGGAAAAAAGCATGCAGAGAATATAAGTGTGCTTTTAAGAACAAAGAAAATGAAAAAGATGTTAATGTTAAATGGGTAAAGTATTTTAAAAAAAAGAAGTTGGCTAAAATAGATAATTATAGAGAGAAAATGAAATTGAATAATAAATTGTTGGAGGATATTAATAAAAGTGGAAGAAATGGGAGTAAAAATTTTTGAAAATACATTAAAAGAAGGAATTTAGGGGAGAGAAATAGTATTACTAGATGATGAGAGAATAGAGCGTAGCTCTAGAGAAGAGTTAGAGACAATCTTAAATAAGTATGTAATGAATATAGAAAAGATGTTAGATGTGAAGGACAGAGTGATAACAAACCATGAAAGCATATAATAATGGCAATATTAGGTTTACAAAAAAATGAACTGAATGAGGCAGGGAAGAAAGTGAAAATTGGAAAGGCAATAGGTTTGGATGAATGAGTAGCAGAGATGGTAATAAATTTAGGAAACAGGGCAAAATTAAATCTATTATCATGTTTTAATAAGATGGCACAGAAGAGAGATTTTCTGGGTTGTTGGACAAATACAAAAGTAAGGGTACTATTTAAAGGAAAGGGTAAGGATCATAGAAAGTTAAACAATTATAGACCGATAGCCATAATGTCAGTGTCATATATAGTTTCGGATATATGGTGGCTGGAAGTGTTGCACAATGGATGGAAGAAAATAATATAATGGGAAAAATGCAGGGAGGTTTTTGATTGGATAGGCATATAGAAGATAGTTTATTTATAGTTATACAGCTTATAGATATGAGTAGAAATGCAGGTAGATAGTTATATATGGTTTTTATAGATATAGAGAAGGCATATGATAGAATAAATAGACATAGATTAGGGGTAACTTTAATAAATTTGGGAATGAATGGAGCTTTAGTGGACCTTATTAAGAGACTGTATAAAAATAATTACTATACATATCAATTAGGGAATATAGAATCAGTTAAAGTTTATATCCTATGTCACCTATTTTGTTTTTGTTGTATTTGAGAGAAATCGAGAAAGCAATAGAAAGATTAGGAAGAGGGATAGAGATACCATTAATAGGTGGCAAGGAAATATATACATTATCAGGTTTTTTATTTGCAGATGATGTCTTCTTGCGCACAGAAAAAAGAGAAGATATGAAAGTTATGCTGAGGACATATGCAAGGATCGGTAAAGAGATGGGAATTAAATTTAGTGAAGAAAAATCAAAAGTAACGAGGAGGGAAAAGAGAAGACAAAGAATTTGTATTGGGGGAGATAAAGTTAAGTGTGGTGAATAGGTATAACTATCTGAGAATTGTCTTACGTAATCAGAGAAATTGTTTGGATGAATGGGAGAAAAAATTGATAATTGAAGCAAAGAAAAGGAAGGGATTGATAAAGAAATTAACAGTGTTTTCATATAATAAGTATGATGTAGCTAGAAGTGTATGGACGGGAATGACACAACAATGCATTATGTGTTAGTAAAGGGGTATTAGATAACTTAAAAAAATACAAAGAGAAATAAGAAGACAAGCATTAGACGCAGATGTGTGGACGGCAAAGGAGGCAATTCAAGAAAAAATGGGATGATCAAGTTTTTATATGAGAGATGCAAAAACAAAATACAAATGCTCGGTAGATTGCAGTTTATGGATAATAAGAGAATAGCCAAAATAGTACTTAATTGGGTTATGAGTAAAGGGCAAACAACAGGATGGGTGAGAAAGGTAGTATGGTATGCAGAAGAGTTGGATAAAGAATTTATGTCAGTATACTTATACAAAAGGTAGGATGATTGTGTTAGGAGAATTGTTAGTGTTATAGTGGTATGCTTTAATAAAGAATAGGGAGTTGGAGAATTAGTATGGAGAGTAAAAAGAGTTTAAATATATATATCGAAGTAAACGAAATATTCAGTGCGAGTTAATTTATGATAATAGCAAGGAAAGTACTTTACTGTTTAAGATTTGAACAGGATCTTTTGCAACAAAGGAATATACACATAAATAGAAAAATGTAGGTGATTTAGCCTGCAAGTTGTATAAGGAAGGCATAGAAAATATTAGGCATTTGTTAATTGAATGTAAATGCCTGAAAGCAAAAAGGGTACAGATAATGAAGTTATGGAAGAATAAATATAAATAAAGTGATTATACAGAAAGTGGGTTATTGGTTTTTATGCTGCGCTTGGAAAAAGATAAGAGGATTTAGATATAAAGGCTATGGATTTGACAAAGATTATATTGTGGAAATGGGATGGAGCAAAATAGAGAAGAATATGTCAAGACTTAGGGCGGGAAATGGAAAGTAAATTGGCTAACAGGCTTCTCTGGGCATAGTGGCCGAGAGATTTCTGACTCCGTATAAGAAGTCACAGTGCAGCACATCACATCACATTAGAGCATGATACTTCTAAGATATGATTTATTCCTTTACTATTTTATTATCAATTTCTAAAAAGATACATATTTATTAATGAAAGCACAAAGCTTTTTAAAATTTAATAAAAATTCACTTCTCTGGTGTCTATATCCAAAATAATTTATTTCTTCATATTTGAACATAAGTACAAATATACATATAATTTTTATAAAACCCATTCATTAATTTGAAATAAACATAGTATTACAAAAAAAAAAAAAATTTAAACAAAACCATGAAATTTATTTTTGTTTGATCAAAGTTTAATTAGGATTTTCATTTATTATAACATATTGCTATATTTTAGTATTCAATTTTAGATTCCCCTTTATTTGCTGTTCGTATACCTTTAATGACTTATTTCATTTTGTGAGATGAAAGTTTGTTTTATCACTAATATATAATCTTACAATCAACTGTAATACAAGCACAATTTTAGATATACAAGATTTCAGTTTTTCTTAATCTGATATATTTATATAAAGTAAACATGAAAAAATCAATTTCATAAATACTTTTATTAGTTTCCAGCAACACCATTATATAAGCTAATATTTAATTTATTGGCTGAAGATAATTACAGTTATAATCTTTGTTATTGCAACTAATGAACTGAAAAGCTTGCATTCAGTTTCTGTAGTGGGATAACAAGGCATATATATCCATGTTTATAAAGTTTTCCAAATATCAAACCAACGTTTCTTATTTCTTATTGTCTCAGGTTTTACAGTCCTTATTCCCAAATAGTGATTCCAAATTAAAGATAGATATCATTTTCTTTATTCATTTTTGTGTTATCAGAAAGAATTATTCATTGCCCTTGCCGCAAATAATGTTTTTTTTAGTTACTAAATATAAGCTGCCCTATATTTATTCAAATGATTTTAACAAATTAAAGAATAGTTTAAGTGAGCAATACATGTATTTAGGGCCTTATATAGTGACTCCATTTCTCTAAAACCCTTTACAGCAGTTTTGTAAGAAATATTTTATGGGTTAAAATGGGAATCTAAGAGAGTAAAAATAAACGAAGATTATTTAAATCATCTAGCTTTTGCAGACAGAGCTTCAGAATATTGCAAGAATTATCAACTGAAAATAAAAAGGTAGAATTAAAAGTAAATGTTAAAAAGGCTAAAGTAATGTTCAATGGATTTTCTGAAAATAAAATAAAGATTGATAATGATGAGTTAGAAGTTAATAACAACAAGTATCTTAGTCAGATTATTATTACAGATGGAAACATAATGGATGAAATTAAACATAGAATTAAACTTGGTTGAAGTGCTTTTGATAGAAATAACTTAATATTAAAAAAAAAAAAGCCTATATGTTAGAAAAAGAAGATTTTTAATAAATGTGTTTCATCAGTTCCTACTTGTGGATCGGAGACTTGGACACTTAACAGAAGAGCAATATAGAAATATCAGACCACTCAATAAAATATGCTGAGATATATATTAGGAGTAACAAGAAGAGATCAAAAACAAAATACATGGGTAAGAGAATAATCAGGGGTTGCTGACATCATTGAAAAAATTAAGAGACTGAAGTGGAGATGGGCTGGATATATTGCTAGATGAGATGATAATAGATTAGATGACTGAAATCTTAAACTGGATTCCAGAAGATTGTAAAAAAGCTAGAAAGAGATCACATGTGAGATGAATAGATGAAATAAGAAAGTGTGTTAGAGTGATATGGAGAAGAGAGACTAGAGATAGGAGAAATTGAACTTGGAGAGACCTTCATCCTGCAATGGATCAACAATGGCTGAAAATGATGATGTAGCAATAGTGCTCCCGCTTCCCATATTTATAATCTGGATTCAAATCTGTGCTAATTTTAACTTGAAATTTTTTTTGTACTCAATAGGTTTAGAATTTTTTTTAAGGTAGTTGGCACTTAGCATTTTCACCTTGAGGATAGTAAAAAAAAAAAAAAGCTATTGGCTCACTTCAAAATGTCATCTAACGATAAACCCAAGCATTTTCAAAATAAAAATTGTGATGAAGATATATATACACCTTGCAATGCATAGATGTACATAATTTTTAAAAGTTGGAATGAATTGGCTTATCATGAGTAGCAGCAACTTCAAATGGTTAAAAATAATTAACTTCCATTAATGCAGAGCCAATTTCATACTTAATCAACTTAAAAAAATCGGTTGTTTTCTCATCCTTGGTGTTCGCCTCAAAATGTCGCTATTTCTAGGTAAATTCCTAGAAATATACCGTTTCACCGGCCTTCACCCAACAAAAGAGGAAATTTTCTACATTATAAACGCAGAAAAGACCTCATGTTATGTTGGACGGAGGCGGTGTCGGCGACAGAAGCCAACACAAATGAGACTTCTTTCTATGATAAAACACAGAAAGAGTTCCCGACGGCTGCCGGTTATGGCTTTTTTTTTCTATGCTAAAAGCAAAGAGAAAGAAATGCCCTGATCGGCTGCTGTAGTAGTCGATTTTGTTCATCATTTTCTCGTAATAGTAGAATATCTATTTTCTCTGTAGTTTCGTGTGAGAGTGTGTGTATTTGAAGCAGTCGTAGTTTTTTAAAATTTGATAAGACGTCTATTTTTTTTAATGTGTTGTAACTTACTTTACTGTTGTAAGTTTAGTAATAATGTCCTGAAGATTTCATTACGAATGGGTAACCCTCAAAAATTGCTTTTAAGGGTGCGAAACGGGAAAAAAAATTAAGGATCCCGCGAAAAGTACTTTCGCGAGAATTTGTCTGTGACCAGTTACTTTTGCTATACTGTATATATATATATACGCACAAACAAAAACAACCCAGTGTCTAATTATTAGGAATTACTTGTCCAAAAAAAAAATTAGTCGGATATTATTATTATTTTTTTTTTTGTTACATTTATTATTTCAAAATAAGATTAGTTTTTATATCTACACACTAACAAAAACAACCCACTTCCTGATTAATTACTGTCTTAAAAAAAAAAAAAAAAAAGAAAGCAAATTCAACAGGGTTTGGTTTTTTTCAATGGAGTATTTGAATTACGGTATTTTTTTTTTATATATATACACAAGATTTACCAAAAAAGAAACCCACTTTCTGATTAATTACTGTCAAAAGAAACACAAATTAGTCGGCTATCATTTTTAAATTTAGTATTTCAATAACAGTACCCTTTTTATATAGACAGAGTTAACAAAAACAACCCACTTTCTGATTCATTACTGTCCCCCCCCCCAAAAAAAAAAGAAAACGGAAATTAGTCGGGTATCATTTTTCAATTGAATCTTTCAATGACGGTCCTTACTAATAGTAGTCGGGTATCAATTCTAAATTGTAGTATATAAATGACATTACTTTTGATAGATTTAGAATTACGTATTGCTTTTTTAATAAAAATAATTGATTTTTACTCTTAACCAAAAATACCGTAACTTTAAAAAAAGACA
Source organism: Epiperipatus broadwayi (assembly GCA_028023455.1). Classification (NCBI taxonomy): domain Eukaryota; kingdom Metazoa; phylum Onychophora; class Udeonychophora; order Euonychophora; family Peripatidae; genus Epiperipatus; species Epiperipatus broadwayi. The sequence continues at coordinate 1,201,017 of JAQFVV010006299.1, forward strand.
CACATAAAGTCCAAAAAAAAAATGAAAAAAAGCCCCGTAACTTTAAAGACACACACACAAACTCAAAAACAATCTAAGATTAATAAACATTGACTTATTACGTCTTGCTTTTGAATCAAATGATTGATTTACTCTTGCAAAAAAAAGGTACCGTAACTTTAAAAAGACACACATAAAGTCCCCAAAAAAAATATTAGAAAAAGCCCCGTAACTTTAAAGACACACACACAAATTCAAAAACAAGATAAGATTAATAAACATTTACTTATTACGTCTTGCTTTTGAATAAAAGTATTGATTTACTCTTGCAAAAAAAAAAAAAAAAACCGTAACTTTAAAAAGACACACATAAAGTCCAAAAAAAAAAAAAGTTAGAAAAACACCGTAACTTTAAAAAGACACACAAACTCAAAAACAAGATAAGATTAATAAACATTTACAAAAATGAAAAAACTAACATCATATAATAGTATTAGTTAGTAGAATATTTTATTATAAATCTAAGAAATCAGATCTTTTTAGATCAAATCGATCATTTAGGTCGGGCCCCGGAATCGTTATATGTATATGTTTTTGATTAGCATCAACCCATCTCTAGGCGAACACCAAGGATGAGAATACAACCAAAAAATCATCTCAAAAATGACATATCACAATTCATTTAAGACAAGTTTTAGCAATAATTTTATTAAATATTCATTATTAAAAAGTAATAAAATAAAATAAAATCAATCAATCATTAATTCATTTGAAAAAATCATCTAGCCATAGAAAGCTACAATAAGAACTTACCTTTCAATAAAAATTATTTGCAGCTCAATAATACCATGAATGTGTGTGTATGTATGTCAATGTATAGACACATACAAGCAAGCAGATAATATTATAACTATAAAATATATATATAACTTACCAGCACCAACAGTGAAGACTTTTTCAAAATCAGCAGATATTGCCATTTGTTTATATAGCTGAGGAGATTGGGCTAAATAGGCACTTCCTTTAAAATAACTGACTTCAAATACATTAGCTCCTCCTTCACTGGCAGCTTTTAGACCATTTCAGCAAGAAATAAACATTTTAAAATTACTGTTATTTTTAAAATATAGTACAGATTATTTATTATACTTAAAAAAAAAAATTATTGTAAAAAAAAAAAAAGTGAGAACAGGTTAATATCTACACGCACATGCATGCACACACACATGAGATGATTTAAAATTCAACTTTCAGAATATGAAAATATTAAACTGATTTAATGTAGATAAATGCAAAAGTGTATGTCAATTATCTATTGAACAATCTTGGGGGGGGGGGGATATATATACAGTCCACACAATAAATTTTAACTTTTTATTTTTAAAAATCATTTATAAAGATAGCATTATTTTTTTGTTTTTTAAATTTATAACAATAATAGAATTCTATTGTGAATTACAAGTTTAAATAAATACATAAATTCATTTCAATATTATCATTACATAATGTACCACAGCTGCCAAATAGTTGCAATATATGAAATCAGGCTAAATTCTCCAAGTATTTCAATCATATATTCTTCTCCTCAAATCAATACAGCTATCGACTATCATAAGATCATTATTCAAATTCTTTCTTTTCCTATGTCACTTTTTTTTACTCTCTATAAGTTCTTAATATATCATTCATAATACTTTTGCCTCAAAATATATCCCAACCAATTTCACAATCCCCCCTCCCCCACTATTATATTGTTAATCTTAACATTCCAACTTTCTTTTTTCTATTCTTCTACATTAAAACCATCAATCTTTTCTCCATTCATTCCTAATTATCCATTTCTCTGCTCCATATAAAGCTATATTTTAAATTAAACAATTAATTTTAATAGAGCACACAAAAGAACTTTCTACTCTTATTAAAAGTATCTAAGTATACATAAAAAAACAAAACAAAAGGAATATAGATGACGTTGCCTTACATTCCTTACTATTTAAGATTGAAGAAGATCCTTTTAATTTTAAAGATGTTTTAATATTTCTTAACTTATCTTTCTTTTTCAAAATATCCAGTAAAGTAATCTAATTAAATACCTTTTCAAGATTGATGAACAACCATTAATCAATCTCTCTTCATCCATCTACTTATCTCTCAAATAATAGCACTCATCATTCCAAATGCATCTCTCTGAACAAACATCTTTATTCAATTAAAAATATATTTCTTCAAGACTCTTATCAATGTACTAGCAATATATAAGATTGCATCTCATGTTAGATTTTTTCTTTCTGGAATCATAATTGATAGAAGAAACCCCAGTATTCTCTCTCCAAATCATACAGTATATTTATAAATAGATATTCAACTTGTTAATTAGAGAGACCATGTTATTTCAAACAACAAAATAATATGTTGAACAACAACAGTTCCCATTCCAATGACCATACAAGTTGGCACTGATCTAGGAATTCTTGCTCAGGGCATCACAAAAATTAATTAATTCTCTCAGTCTTTAATAATTCTCTTGGAGTTCCATCAATTCCTGTGTTTTGCCATTTTAATCTCAGTTAAAGCTTTTTACAACTTCTCCCTTATTTACTTGTTTGGTTTAGATTTTAAAAATTACTTTGGAAAAGTTTTTCTAATTCATTTTAAAATAAATATATAATTCTTTTTGGAAACAAAATATGCAAGTTTTTTTTTTTTTTTAAAAAAAATATAAACAGTTTTAAAAAATTATATATTAAAAAATTTATTATAAAACCAATACATTAAGAAAAAAAGAAAATCATCTAAAATAGTTAAAAATTGCTATCTGAGATTAGTATTTTAAACCTAAATCTTAATCATATCAACAAAAATTTGAAAACTCATTCATGATATTCTGATTTTTTTCACACACACACATTGAGTTATTCATATTTCTTTTTCCACATGTAATATCTTTATAAATATATTAAATAACCTCAATACTACCTCATATTCTTATAATAAGAAATAGCTACATAATCATAGTTAATGTCTGGTCATCTAAAATAAACTTTGATCTGATGTGATGTATTGTGGCTTCTCCTTAAACGAAGTCAAGAATATCTCAGCAATTATACCCAGATAAACCTGTTAGCCACTTTATTTTCCATTCCCCACTCTAAATTTTCCCATAATCTGCTCTATCCCATTTCCACAACATAATCTTTGTCAACTCTATAACTTTTATATCTAAATCCCCCCTTATCTTTTCCCAAACCCAGCATAAAAACCAATAATTCACTTTCTGTATAATCACTTTGTTCATATTTATTTTTCCATAAATTCATTATATGTACCCTTTCTGTTTTCAAGCATTTACTTTCAATTAACAAATGCCATCTTGTGACAGATATTCGTAATTGGCTGTCTAGTATACTATTTAATACATGCATTAATTCAAAGACGATACTGCAGGCAGTTTAGAGAAATAACCAGTCAATAGTCAACTTTCCACTGTGATACACGGTGTACTGTTCTTTTCATTTATAATTTTTCCATGTAAGAAGCAGTAATATGCTTGTAAAGAAGAATGCAACTATATTTCAACTGCTGAAGCTAAATATTGCTTTAATAAACCTCAAAACAGTGAATTTTTCACAATTCTTTTCATTCAATCATCTGACAGTTTTGAATATTTAGCAATTTTTTTTCAAAGCTATTGATGACTACCATTCTTATAAAAAAAGAAGAGAACAACAAGTCTGAAGATTGGAAAAATATAAAAAAAAGCAACAAATTTTTAGATATTTACTTTAATATAAGTATTGAACATCTAGGAAATAAACTGTATTTCTATATAATAATAATAATAATAATAAAAACTTTCTTAAAATATATATAAAAAAAACTTCAATATTTACAATTGTATCAATGTAATGGTAACCACCCTATTAATGATTGGTAATCATAAAATTAACAATAAAATGACAAAACACAACATTTGGAAATTAATTTTAGTCTAGGGGAATTTAAAGATAACTAACAGGTGACTATGCATTTTAATTTATATAGTTACAAATAACAATCAGGTTAACAAACATAAAAACAAGTCTTTATACAAATTCAATCATATTTCATGATCATTACCACACTCCCCCAATTTAATAGTATTATTAAATGACAATAAATAATCAACTTCGACTTTCGATGAGAAATAAACAAGCAACAAAATTATTAACAATAAAAATAACTTTAATTAACAAATAGAATGATAATAATAATAAAAAAATGTATTTACATTTAAGATTATAAGAAGAGTGCGCGTGAGAGGAAAAATCTTTGTGGATTTATAATACATCGAGAAAAAGCTTATAAGTTCAGTTAATTACCTTGATATCTTTGTGAGCTCACATATATTTCTGTCTCCTTGAATGTAGATATATGGCCATTAAAATCATTAATTTTAAACATTTTCTAGTAATATTAATATTTAAACTCCTCGTAGTTCTTTCAATAGTAAATTAATCTCATGTAACTTTTCCTAGTATTGATTTTTCACAGATATTTAGAACACCAAAATTAAATAGATTTACAAACTAATGTACAAGAATATTTCTATGTTAATCAATTTAGAAGGCAAATTTTCTTCTTTTAGCAAGTATGTGTCACATATTTTAGCTTCAACTTTAGATAGTGATTAACAGACTGACTGCAGAATTACAGTTAATTTTAAGGTAGTCCTTTGTTTAGAGCTCCATATTCAGCTCCATCATTAGAAAAGTCAGTGAATGCATTATGTGCATAATATTTCCTTAAATTTATCATTACAATTTTTATGAACTTCTCTCACGTAAATGGCACGATGAAGAAATAATAATAATTCCCATCTTTTATATAAAGCCGATGATTGAAAAACTTCAGCTGGTTTCCATAGCAACATTCTTTATTTTAAAATAAAGAATTATTTTTTAAAATAAAATTATAATACATTTTACTTTTTACAATTATTATTATCATTTTCACAACACTATAATTTATTTACACCCATGACTTTTAATATATTTTAGAGTACACAATAAAGAAAAAAAACAAATGTATATAAAAGCCATGCCTGTAAACTCAGCCGTGAGGGTTACATTATCAGTAATTACTTAATTAATCATTTATTAATAAAGTTGTAAATTATATTATAAAATTCATCCATAAAATATTTATAACAAATATTTTAGCATGATGATTTTAAACAATCTGTTAAAGCTGTTTGCACTTAATAGAAATATTAAATTACTTTAGAAATAATCACTGCTTGCATGCAGAATATATCAAACTCTTATAAAAGTTTTATCAAAATTTCCTATCTCTATCTCTTATCTTGGATCGTGAGAATGTGATTTTGGAATTATCAGATTATTTCATTTTTTGATTTTTTTTGCTTTACTTCTTTCATAATAATGATAGTAAAACCTAAAAATTATAAATTCTCTATGCATCAGCTCAATCAGAATGTTTAAAAACTTCTGCAATTTGAAAAAATATTTTATGAATAACATGATTTAAATCAATTGTAAGTATTGCCATCTACTATTGACTTTAATATTATTTACAAAACACTTGAAAACAACAAAATATTGTGTAATGTATGGGTATGATTCATTTTGAAAATGCTTACAGCAATGCAAGCTCATATTTGATTATTTAAACATAGTGATATTGTAGCCCTCTATTAACAGCAATATAATAGTTTAATTCATTAATATATAGTTTATATATATATATAAACATGATGGCGTTAAAACATATAAAGCAATAAAAAACATCAGTTATTAGTGATTTTATAAATGAGTGTTTTAAAAAAATATATAAATTAAAAAAAAAAAAAATCCAATCCATATCATTTTTTTACCTTTTAATTTATAGATTTGGTATAATAAATCAATTTTTATGCATAAACAAGTTTTTATTGAAGAAATAAATTAAACTTTACAACTCAGTCATAAGACTCACACTTTTAGAACACTCGGATTTTAAAACTGACTGGTCACAAAAATTCTCTACTTCTAAAAGAATCTTATTAGATGAAATAATAAACTAAATATATGTCAGTGTACTTCTACAGTTTTTAGGTTATATACATTTCACACACATATAACATACATTTTTTTACCTGAGATAATTTTTGGAGTGTGTATTTCAACAAAACCCTTATTGGAAAGTGCTTCACGAAATAAATGGCAAACTCCAGCCTCCAACCGATAAATTGCTTGATTAGTTGGAGTTCTCAGATCAAGAACACGGTTGTCAAGACGTGTATCTTGATTGACTTTAATTTGAAGACCATCCTAAGACACAATGAAAAAATTAAATAAATAAAATTGAATGTTTAAGATTATATAGGTTTTAAAAGAATGCACCCTCACTACATTTAAAATATTTACAATATCAGATTTACTACAATCAATTAATGAAAAAAACAACACATATTTTATTAAAATTAAAAATAGTTTAAATAAAATGCAAATTATGAAACAAACAATACAATTACCAAAAAAAAAAAAAGATTTAAGACTTGGAGTGTAATAAATCAGTAATTGATTGGTACATATATTTTTAATGATAGTAAAAAAAAAAAAAGCAATAAATTAAAATAATGATGTATAAGTTTTGTTTTAAAGATAGTAAAACGGCAATAAATAATATTTTTAATAGTATGACTGACTTCTGAAGGCAAAAATTTAATAAAACCTCTTTTTTTTTTAATAAAATAAAAAAACAAGATATCACTTTTTATCTATAAGTGATATTGATTTATTTTTTAAATTTTCTTCCCATTTTGAAATCCATTAATTCCTCTATATTAGAGTTGTACATTGCGAATATTCTTCAAACTGAATTTTATTTTATATATTAAAAGATATAATTATAAATTTATTAAACGCACATTGATTAAACACCTGTAGAGGTCCCTACTATCGCTATTTATACGCATATTATCGAGGTTATAGCCTCAGTAAATATTACATACTAAAAGATATATGATTATAAAATATTTTGGTAGTTTTTTTTGTTTATTCATCATTTTACTATAGCAGTAACTTACCTCAACTGAATCTGGCCTGGCAGCATCTTCTATTTGAAGAGGAAGCCTTGGTAAACTTGCACTGACAACAAACAACTATTTAAATAAGAGAAATTATAAAAAATTTAAAATAAAAAGTAATAATTTTCCAATTATAAATGACTCATTACAAAATAAAGCAGATCCATATGTGTAAATATTAAAAGAATCAATTTATTATTTATTTGTTTAGCTTATGGATTTTATTTTTTAGATAGCATTAATCATTAACAAAATATTATAAAAGAATTTGTGGGGACTCCAACTAGGAGATAGATCCACTGATGGTTTTTATTAAGACTTCAGTTCTGTCACTGCAGCCATAGATTTAAAGTTATTAATTATATACTTCATAATTAGTATTTCTCCATATCTACAAAAATCATGGCTACTAAATTTCATTTATGAAGCAGATGAATGCAATGATTAAGAGTTAGCCTGAATCAACTGAGGACTTTATTGTTGAATCTGGAATAATTTGAGACCTCATAAGAAATCCATTTTTACAGCATAGTTCAATTGTAAATTCTTGGTTGAATATCCAAAAAAGAGAGCTTGATTCGAGACAAGTCTTATGTAATGAAAATACATCTTGCGATATTGACAAGTAATTTTCTTAACACTTTCTTATATATTTTCTGTGAGATAATTTCTCTTCTGATATCTTATTCCAAATTTAAAGAAGACTGCATGCTCAATTTTTCATTTGAATAAAAGGGAAACATCTCATAATACAAACAAAATCTTTTGCAATAATAGACTACAATACAATTTTATTTTTCTCATTTATTTACAATCAGACGAAAATTAATTTCTAATAAATGACCACTTTGGAAAGCTAGCTGATATTATTTGGAGATTTGGCACAAATATTTTAGGACAACTTCATCAGCACCTAATATATATATATATTCACTTGATAAATACTGTATTACTTTTTTGAAAAAAAAAAATTCTCACATTAAACTTCTGAATATTTAATTAAATATCACAATAAAAATCTGACATACTCAAGACTATTCCTTTGCAATGGTTTCACATATTCTTCTACCAGATATCAGAAAAGAGTCAATAAGTACAGTTTTCCAAAACTAGAGTATTAAATAATATGTCTCAAAAGCATTTTTGTATGAAGCTAATATTTATTAAACTGCAAGTGTCAAAAGTATTACTTAAATATTAAAAATTTATTAAGATTTAAACTAATAAACCAAATTAAATTTTGCTATTAAATCATAATACCATTTTTCTTGCTTTTTTTTATTTGCAAAAAAAATATTGTTAAATTCACAAAGACAATTTAAAAATTCCAAATATTTTTGAATGAGAATTAAATAATTTTATTTCATTTATTATTAAAAATAACCAGAACATAGTTCAGTTCTCAGTATTTATAAAGACTGGATAAAAAAAATAATTATATGATATAGTAGTCTAACTATTTGTAAATCATTGGCTAATTTGCTTAATATTTTATGAGAAGAAATGAATCAAGTTAATCAGCAAATAGATAAAATGAGATCTGTAGTTTTTATAAAATAAAAAAACTACATTCAAGCAAATATATAAGATTATCATGCAGAGAAAATACTTCATTGTGCACAACATTTGATGACTGCAGAATTCCAATGTTGTAAGGAAGATGATTTCAAGTCAGATACTTCTACAGAAAGCATGTTAAAAATAGTGACAAAATCCAAGAGATAATAATAGCGGATAAATAAATATTTGACGGATATTCTGAAACACATACTTACAACAATATTGCTAATTTATATATACACACACAAATATGTATTCAATATATAATATATATGCTAGAATGAATATTTCAGAGACATCAGATATACAATTAACATTAATATTGTACATGATAACAGGTGCAAACCAGCCAAAACATTAGAATAATAATAATTAATTACATTCTGATGAATCCAAGTAACATATATATTGTACCGGTAATAATGTTCTTGATTATTTTAGTAGTAAATATATCAGTAGTTCGAGTTTGAACTCAAAATTATGATATATAACAATATATATAAGATATTCCACATTTAATAAGCATAAATATATAACTATAAATGTAATAATATCCCCTATATGTATCTATGAATCTTATAAATCATGACTTAAATCTATATCATTAAATTCCACTACAAAGATGATGATGGTTTTATGATCACAATCATTCTTTGTTTTCGGTTTCTAGTGGAAGAAACTCCTGGTGCCAAACCTCCTCAAAATAGAATATTTACTTAAATTATGTAAGATAAGAATTATCATCATTTACAAATTCTTGCCGTAACATCCCAGCACATCTCTCAGTGGTTCACATGTTCTCAAGAGCTGTGGATATTTTTTATGAAAAAGCATATGTGGATGTGTTGAAGTTATATTTAAATTTATGAAAAACAAACGAACTGGATTAATAAAACAATATAATCACTTATTAATAAAACAAAATGTATGTAGTTTGGTTATAACTTTATAATAATAATTCCAAATGTAGATCTCAAATTGTGCTCATAATAATTAATATAATCTTAACTTATAGTTCTATTTCATTTGCTTCTCATTTAGTACTTTCACATATAGATATAAAGTCAATCTCACATTACTTAATCTATTTTCAATAAACCATTCATATATTTAGTTTCTTCCCATTTAGGTTCCCCATATAAAGGTAAAATCAATCACTTAATACTTAATATCTTTTTAACAAACAGTTCATATATTTTAGTTTCTTCTAGTGATTCCACATACGTATATATATCAGTGAAACACAATGTCAGATTTAATATATTTTCAGTTTGAGTCTATACTCAATAAATATCTATATCTTACCAGCAAAAACAAATATTTAACATCATACATCCTAGGTTTCAAATGTCAATTTTTTCTTTATCATTATAGTTACATAAATTTTCTTAAAGCACATATTTCTTCTTTTCACACATTGGATACATAAATTAGAGTTATAGTAGTCTAGTGCATGTAAAATACATAAGTCTTCAGAAATTTGGCTGCATAATTCAGTTCTTTCCTTTACTGGCCGATTATAAGAAGTAGAGATATAACTTCATACACTGCATTGCTATTTATTGGATTAGCTGTACATTCAGGGTCTTCTAACTGATGGGCTACTTGTTATTGCTGAGCCTACCATGTCAAAAGATTTACCATTATAATAAAACATTCTTATAGCTTATATGATACATGTCACAATTTTAATTATCAGTAAGGCAAAACTCATCTCTTTACGGCTCACTTCTACACTGTTTCTACATATAGCTTGCAGTTTAGATTTCATCAATCAACACTGTAATGAAGTTGACCTTGTAATGAAAAACTGTTTATTGTCTGCATCATTAACTATCATCCATATCTTAATGTAGAATATTCTACCATCTTGGACCCTAGAGAAAATAATTCCATTGTATTCTTCTGTTTGCTTTTTTTCCTTTATCTAATACACATTACAAGAGATACATTCTTTGCTAGTTTTCATTATTTTATTTATAATTAATAAAATATTGTTAATTCATAATTATTTTTCCTGGATTTAAACAAACCCTTCTATTTTATTTATAACATGATTCAAAATAGTTAAGACTAAAAAGATCTCAAAAATGGCGTTTAATTTATGAACTGCATATTTGGTGCACACACGTTATTCTTCAAATCTGATTATGTAGAGGTTACACTCCTGCTACTAGGGTTATAATATATATTAAATACTTATATTCTTAAACATTATATATTTCATCAGAAATAAAAATCATTTATGTGCAATTAAAATTATTAGTATCAAGTATCTAATATAGATATTATATTTTATGTACAATGTTCAACACCTGTTAAAACAAACTTTTTAAAACTCACATTCATAAAGAAAAAAAAGTTAATTTTTTAAAAGGAAATCAGAATATATTTTTTCTTATTATAAACCCAAACAAAAAAAATAAAAAAATCAAATTTTTATTATTGAAAAACCATCTTTCATAAAATGCAACTGGGAATAATAAAATAAAAACACGTATGCTCAGTATACAGACATGAAAATATAAAAGTGTAATACCAAGTGAAGATATCTGAAAAATGCATATATAGTGAGAGTGAATAGTTAAATTTTTGCATTGGTGGATAATTGTGATATAACAGAGTTTGAGACAAAAGATATAGTAATAAAAAAATTTGAAAATATATCCGCACATGACAATTTGATATTGTTTTATTGTATGCATTGTTCATTAGATGGAGAATATATAGTAAATACCAATAAATTGATAATGTGGATAACAAGAATGGACAGCTTCTGAAAATTTTTTGTCAGAGTAAATTTGAGCATTGGAAATTTATCAAATATTTATAAGGGGGCAATACACATGGTCTCTAGAAATAATATATTTCACACAATAGATTATATATTAGTAGAGAAAAAGGGAATGAATAAAATACAGAAAATTAAAGCATTTGATAATGAAGAGAAAGTATGTAATAGTGATCATAATTTCTTTACAATAGAAATGGTTAGTAATATGATGGAAAGTAGAAAGATAGTGAAAGATGTGGTTAGAGAATGAATGATAAGAATAAGTTAGAAGAATATAAAATAAAAGTAGAAGAAATCATGGAAGAGTTTGTTGGGGATGAATATAAAAAACTGGTGTGATGAAGAAGAAAAAGTGGCTAATAGGGTTTTATATGAGAATATTCAGAAAAATAAAAGTAATAGAAAAGTGAAAAATAGTAAGTGTAAAAGAGAGAAAAAAAGTATGCAGAGAATATAAATGTGGCTAGTAAAAACAAAAAAAGTGAAAAGGTTGTTAATGTTAAATAGGAAAACTATTTTAAAAAAGGAAATTGGCTAAAATAGATAATTATAGAGAGAATGAAATTAAATAGTAAACTATTAGAGGATATTAATAAAAGTGGAAGGGAAGGGAGCAAAAAATTTTGGAAATATATTAAAAGAAGGAATGAAGAGGAGAGAGAAATAGTATTACTAAATAATGTGAAAAAAGAGTGTAACTCTGGAGAAGAACTAGAGACAATCTTAAATAAGTTATATAATGGATATAGAAAAATGTTAGATGTGAAGGACAGAATAATAACAAACATAAAAGCACATAGTAATGGAAATATTAGTTTTGCAGAAAATGAATTGAATGAGGCAGGGAAAAAGTTGAAAAGTGGAAAACAAAAAGTTTAGATGAATGAGCAGCAGAGATGGTGATGAATTTGGGAAATAGGGCAAAATTAAATCTATTATCATGTTTTAATAAAATGGCACAGAAGACAGAATTTCCAGATAGCTGTAATAATACAAGAGTAGGGCTATTATTTAATGGAAAGGGTAAGGATCATAGAAAATTAAGCAATTATAGACAGATAGCTGTAATGTCAATGTTATATAAAGTTTTCAGATATATGGTGGCTGGAAGAGTGTCTAAATGGATAGAATAAAATAATATAGTGGGAGAAATACAAAGAGATTTTAGAACAAATTGGCATATAGGAGATAGTTTATTTGTAATCACATAACTTATAGATATGTGTAGGAATATGAATAGACATCACATGATCACCATTTCTTATGCTTGCAATACATATAGAGATTTTTGCCTGTTTTAATACGAATAGACAGTTACATATGGTCTTTATAGATATAGAAAAAGCATATGATAGAGTAAATAGAAATAGATTATGGACAAGTTTAGTAAATTTGGGAATGAATGGAATTTTAGTGGATCTTATTATACTATACATATCAATTAGGAAATATAGAATCAGAGTTAAAAAAGGGTTGGGACTAAGGCAACGATGCCTTATGGCACCTATTTTGTTTTTGTTATATTTGAGAGAGCAATAGAAAGACTAGGAAGAAGGATAGAGAGACCATTAATAGATGACAAGGAAGTGTATACATTATCAGATATTTTAATTGCTGGTGATATCTTCTTGTGCACAGAAAGTTCGGAAGATATGGAAGTTATGCTGAAGATGTGCGCAAGGGTAGGTAAAGAGATGAAGACTAAATTTAGTGAAGAAAAATCAAAAGAAATGATAATAAATTTTGGGGAAAAGAGAAGAAAAAGAATTTTTATTGGGAAATATAAAGTTAAATGTGGTGAATAGTTATAACTATTTGGCAATCATCTTAAGTAATCAGAGAAATTGCTTGAATAAATGGAAGAAAAAATTGATAAATGAAACAAAGAAAAGATAGGAACTGATAAAGAAATTAAGTATTTTCATATAATAAATATGCTGAAGCAAGAATTATATGGAAGGGAATGGCAGTAACAGGATTAACTTATTGTAATGATGTGTTAATAAAGGGGTGTTAGATTGCTTAGAAAAAGTACAAAGATAAGTAGAGACAATTCAAGGAGAAATGGAATGATCAAGTTTTTATATGAAGAATGCAAAAAAAAACAAAATGAAAATGTTCAGTAGATTGCAATTTATGAATAGTAAGAGAATAGCCAAAATAGTATTTAACTGGGTTATGATTAAAGCAACAAAATAGATGAGAAAGATAGTCCGGTATGAAGAAGATTTGAATAAAGACTTTATATCAATAAATTTGTACAAAAGGTGGGATGATTGTGTTAGAAGGATTGTTGAGTATTATAGTGGCAAAAAATGAGAGAGAGGAATAGATGCGTTAATAAGAAATAGGGAGTTAGAGAGATTAAGAAATAGCATGGAGAGTAAAAAAGAGTTTAAATATATACAGAAGTAAAAAGAATATTGGGTGTGAGTTAATTTATAATAATAGCAAGGAAAGTAGTTTACTGTTTAAGGCTCAAACAGGATCATTAGCAACAAGAAAATATACACACAAATGGAGAAATGTGGATGATTTAGTCTGCAAGTTATGTAAGGAAAGCATGGAAAATATTAGGCACCTGCTAACTGAATGTAAATGCTTACAAGCAGAAAGGGTACAAATAATGAAGTTGTGAGAGAATAAATATAAGCAAAGTGATCATATATAAAGTGAGGTCTTATGCTGGGTTTGGAAAAAGATAAGGGGAATTTACATATAAAGGCCATAGAGTGGACAAAGATGATGTAGAAATGGGAGAGAACAGGATAGAGAAGAATATAAGGACAACTTAAGGTGAAGAATGAAAGGGGAAGGAAAGATGGCTAACAGGTTTCTCTGGATATAGTGGTTGAGAGATTCTGACTTCGATAAAAAAGAAGGCATAGTGCATCTCATTATCAAAAAAAAAAAAAAATAGCAATTAATTGATAAGAAATCAAATGTATAGATTTTGAAAATAATTTATTTACTCAAAAAATACAGTTCTACAGACAATTTTTAAATTAATATATTTATTACATAGTTTGTCATTGTTATATTAACAAAAGAATGTAAATAATATACGTTTATATTTTTATTAATGTTTATAAAATGCCAAAAGCATTGTATTAAACAAAAGCAATAAAATGATTTAAATTTTATCAAGTAAACACTAATCCAAGATAAAATTTACATGATTTAAAATGTTTACTTTTATTAACATAACAATAATAAATTATATATTTTTTACTAAATATAAAATATTTTCAAAATCTATAGTTGATTTTTATAATTTCATGAGTATATATATAAAATTATATTACTTAAATATTTAGATTTATTAATGTAACATTGATAAACTGTATAGTAAATATATTAAATCAAAAAACTGTATATATAAAAGTTTGTACTTTTTTGTTAAATGAAATATAGTAATTGCACTTAGAAATTTTGAGAATGCATAAAAATATAAATTTGTATTATGTAAAATGTTTACTTAGCAAATATATTAATTAAATTTTTTTTCATGAGATTTTGTGTTTTTTGGCTAAGTAAATGGATTTCAAAGTTTTTCATTTTATTTATTGATTAGTTTGTTAAAATAGTACTAACAATTTTTTATTATTATTCAAGAAATTAAAGAGAGGTATTGTTTATGTGAATAATGGGAAAAGGAAGAAAAAATATTGTCAAAATAAAAATTAAACCCTATAAGAATAATAACAATGAAGTTAATATAATCTCAAGGCAATAAAACAAAGAAAGCTATTTTTATATGTAAGCTTATATTTATGATAATAAATTTCAGTTCTTTTCATAAATTTGCTATTCACATTTAACAAAATATTGCTTAAAAAGATTCAAAACTATACAATAAACGTTAAAATTGATTATGTTTAAAAGATGTTATAAAACCCCTAGGGGTGTGTGTTTTTATTTCAATTTTTGTGACACATTAAAGCATAATTATTTTTTTATATGTATAATAAGAAAGAACATTATTTTAAGGATAAATATAATAAAGATCATTTGAAAAAAAAATTACTTTTTAGTTAACTTTAATTATTATTTTTTTAAAATATATAATCAGATATTATTTGTGTACTGACTAACCCAACATCTTTTCTCTTTCTACCTTTAATGTTTTTTTTTAAAAAACTATAACTATAATTTACCTGTTCAACATGAATTTCTACATCTTGCTGTGTACAGCTTTCAATCTTCTGATCTACCTTGCGAATATAACCTTGAACATCCAAGATGGATTCTTTGGTAAGACTAATATATATATATAATAATTAATAAACAAGAAACAAATTGTGTAACTTGCTTTTAAGCTTGTGTTAACGTGTTTATTAGAGGGAGCTTACCAATAGTTCCAATCAAGTTTTAATTTATAAGTGCCGAAAAAGAAAGAATTCAAAATCTCTATCGTAAAGTCCTCATCCCCAGACAAATTGGTTTCGAGTTTATGGCTTACCTCAGTGAGGAGTTATCAATAGCTCCAATCAAGCTTTAATTTATAAGTGCCAAAGAGAAAGAATTCAAAATCTCACAGTCCCCTTCACTGAGGTGAGCCATAAGCTCAAAACTAATTGGTCTGGGGATGAGGACTTTCTGATAGAGATTTTGAATTCTTTCTCTTTTGGCACTTATAAATTAAAGCTTGATTGGAGCTATTGGTAAGCTCCCTCTAGTGAACATATATAATATATAATAGTACATGAAGATATAAATATATAATAAATACATAATTAATAATAAAAAAATTTGCACCATCACAATTATTAAAAACTTATCAAATAGTAGTATCTTAGTATCTAGTGGATTGCATTCTAAATAAATAGTTTCCCATTTACAATATTTTAATCAACGCTATCTATCAAACTTAAAGTCCCACTATTATTTATGGTTTAATAAAAAGTTAATAAATAGCCAAATGATATTAAATTAGCTCTTAAAATTATAATTTATAACAAATTCTATAATTTATATATATAATTCCAGTACAAACAATAAGAATTATTCAATTAATTAAATATTTGATGATGACATATATTTTGAAATTAAACTTTATATAAATGTTATTATAAAATAATGAGTAGTAATATTATCTCATGATTTAAAATTATAGCAACAAAAATATTTATAAATTAAAAAAAGTTTCATTATAATTCTCCAAGAATATTTTCCTAAATATTATTTATTTAAAGAATATTTTTAAAAGATGGTGCTTTTTTTTAATTGACTGCAGTGAGAACAGTTTTAAAGCAAAGTAGAAAAAATAACCATTATATAAACATTTTACACATCAATACAGTACACATTAATTCTAAAATATGAAGAAAGTAGCCAATACAGCTTTTTAAAATTATCTATTTAAATACCAAAACAAACTCATTAATTGAATACATAATAGAATGCTTTTGGTAAATAGTCATACATGGTAAAGTTAAATTCATTCTCTCTCTCTCTCTCTCTCTTTTTTGAAAATATTACATGCAAATATTTTATCAAAATTTTTGCCTTAAAGAAATCCATTATTTTATAATGCAGATCTAAAGTTTATGATAATTCTAATATTAATAAATAAATCCCTTGTTTGTGGCAATTGATTGCATAACCATCTCAATCTGCCTTTATGCAGAAAACTTAGTTAATATTGAGATCGTATGAGTCTACTTCAAATCTAGCTAAAAAGAAGGCATCTTCTACATAAACATTAGTTATCTACTTAAATGAGCCTTCAAAAATACCTCAACCTCTATTATCAGAAAAATTCATCATATACCAACAGTTCTAATTTATAATATTCTATTTTTCCCCCCCCTGTAATTTCATCTGCATCATATAATTTTTCATCTTTCCTCACACTTTCTATGCTGCAACAACTTTTGACCACAATTTTTTAAAAGAGCAGGCACACCCCTCCTTCTCTATGTAAGTCCATTCAGAATACATGCTAATAAAGTTGACATTGTGCCTTTTATCAATAAAATAGATGGAGAATGGTTCTTGATAATAAATGATTTGAGAATTTTGATTTATCACATCTGGAATATCATATAAAATTTCAAGCAGAATGGTTAAGTTTACCATTAGAAAGCATTTTTTTAAATCCATGTATATCAGTCCAATCAGAATGATTATTGAAAAAATTGAACACTGTGCAGTATGAAATGCTACTGAAATAAATCTTATAGATTTCTCTACTAAATCATTCACGACTAGCAGATGTATAATACAATTTACTTTGCTTAATTAAAACAATAGTTACAAAAAAAAAAAATGGAAATAATGATGATAAATAATATAACTGAATAATGAATAAATTTCAAAATATAAACATTATTATTGTTAACTTTCAAAATGATTTAAATGTTTATTTTACATTGACAAAAAAATACATATCACAATATTTCATAAACGTAAAAAATTCCAAGTTATTTATCTTTACACAAATATATATATTAACAAAATTAAGTGTGTAAACAATATTCTTTTATATATAAAATAAAGAACAAATAATAGTAATATTTATTAAACATATAAATTATAATTAATATGTATATATTTACCTATAAACCATTATGCAAATATCAAAGCTAGAATAAAAATATTCTATTAATGTCAGTATAAAAGCAGCTCTTATCAGTTTAATGGGGCCCAAATATCTTACATTATAAAATTAATTTGAGTGACATTATAGTGATTAATTAAAATTTAATTGCAAAAACACATAAATAATCAAATCATTTGTTGGTCAGGAATTCATGTGAAAATTCACATGAAGTTCGAGTAATGAAAATGACTGAATTAAGTTTCAATCCATGAAGATTATCTTGTAGAGTCTGCCATTCTACTACCACTTTAAATTACGCAGATTTTTGCAATTATTTTTATTAATGACATAACCTGTAATGGCTACAATCTACTATATAACATAAATGTTATAACTGGTATCTGATACCATTTCTAAAAAAAGTTATCTTAAGATAGAATTGTGAATCTAAATTTGTCTTTTTTTTATATTAAGCATGATTTACAATAGCTATTATAATAGTTATATATATAAATAAACAACTATAATATCATAAAAAATGAAGAAATAAAACTACTTTTGTTTAGTATAATTTTTATTTGGAATACGTTGATTGCTGTTTTACAATTAATTATTATAATGAAATAAATTTGATTATTTATTATAAGCATTAATTTGACAAAATATTACAATAGTCATATAAAAAAGTAAAAAATATATATATATAATCATTGATTCAATAAATGGAATTTTTATCTAGAATTAGTTGATTGCTTTCTTTTAAAAAAAGAACAATCTACTTTTACAATAAATATTATAAGCTTAATGGCTGATTATTACTGTTTACAATTTAAAAACATCGCGCTATGTAAAATAAATGCTTATTTACATATGTTCAATTTCAACTAAGAATGACAAATTGTAAATTCTAGTAAATTTCGCAAGCATCATTCATTCAGGCATAGTAAAGGTAATTTAAAGTGATTTTTTAATATCTTCACGCTCTCATTTCCAAATACTTAAGATTTGCCCATACTTAAACATTTGGGTTGAAAGGATAGATGGATTTATTCTATCTTTTCATAAAGACCTTATCTTGTGTTTGGAAAGTGAGAGCATTCATTTATAGTTAAAATCCACAAAGCGCATGTGCATTAGCTTAATGGCTGATTATTATTGTTTACAATAAATATTATAATATTTGCATTAAAAAAATGTAATCATAGAATGCAAAAAATGAAAAAATAAAATTATTTACATTTAGATTACAAACAGTATGAGATATTGCTAAACCCCCAAAAGTGCCACAAAACTTATACTATATGAGCAAAATTCAAACTAATTTGATTTTTACACAATATAGACATGTCTGGGAAGTTAATAAGATGGATACTTGTTCAATTAAAAAAATTCTATGAAATTAAGACATTTGACAATTTTTTTGTGGTATCACATACTTGTATTAGTTATTAAGAATTAATTATTTAAATTATAGGTAAAAAAATTTTTTTCTAAATTCTAATTTACATATATGATAAAAATTATTAATAATCATTTGCTCTTTCATTTTATATGCAAAAATTATACAATATATTATTAGAATAATTAAATTGGTTAATATATATTCACGTGAAGATAGATAATTTGAATTTTTAAATTTTTGGTATTAAATGTATATAAATTTTTTATTGATTATTGCCTTTGACAGAAGCCTACTTGATTAGACTGGCCTTTTAAATTTAATATTCATGAATCTAAGTCATCTCTTCAATTCCTGTTGTGTTCTATAGTAACTGTGAGTTATTAGTAATAATTAAATATATTTTAAAAGTATAAAAAAAGTTAGAATTTTTCTAAAATATTTAATAATTTAACTAAACTGAAGGCCATCAAAGTATCACCAGACGTCAAAATATAATAACAATAAAGTTTTCTAATTAAAAAAAAAAGATGTTTTCATTTTTACAATTTATATATATACATTCATGCAAGAAATAAATGAATTTAAGATGAAAACAAATTATCTCATTTGTTTAATGTTAATGGATAATAATTAAGTTGTAAATATGTAATTCTCTCCTTTAAAATAGTAAAAATATGCAAATTGCAATAATTATTCACATTTGACTATATAAACAGAATAAGTTAGATAACAAGTAATAGTCAATGTAAAGTTCTCAAGACATTCAATATCTCTTCTTGCATTGTTTACTGTAAATCTTTATCAAAATCACACTTCTCCTGATGCACATTTCATAATGCTTTATTTAAAAGAATTTAGACTATAGAATATACTATGCAATATATTTATTGTTTGTTACTTGCTCTTTCAATGGGAAAATGGTCTTACATTTACATGGTATTTCGTAGGTGCAATTTTTTTTATTTTCAGCATTTCAAGTTTATGTTTTGTAAATGTTAGAATTCCTCATAGTGTGATGTTATTTTGATTACGAACTTTCTTTAGTTTGTCTGCTATTCTTAGTATGTACTAATAGTTGTTTTTTTTTTTCTTTTGATGTGTTTTTTGATAATGTCTATTTAAGGTTTTCTTAATGTCAGTTGATGAGTAACATTCTTCATGAGAGTATTGTTTATGTAGATTTTTTCACAAACTATTGGTTTTTGAACAAAATTCTTTTACTCTATTCCATAGCTATAATATAAGTGCGTGTTTGTGTTTCAGGTGCGATTGGATGTATGTGTGTGGGTTTTTTCACCACTAACACTCCTCATTAACAATCTTTATGAGGAAGAACTTGAAACCATCACCTATCTGCCTAAAGTTCGATTATGTTGATGATATATTTGTTGTAACCACATGGTGATATCTCCTTCAATTACATTCACAAAAAAATCAGAACAAGAAAAAAAAATTGGCATTCTTAGATTTTGTTTGAAAAAATTTCTTCATGGCAAAATCAAACTAGTTTGCAGAAAGCAGTCCAACATATAATACTATACAATAACTTTATATATCTACATATACACATAAATATGTATTTATTATTATCATTAGAAACAATCAACACTTAGACAATCTCAATAACAATCAACAATCTCAAACTCTTGTCAAGGCAATCTCTTTTTAACAATAAAAGTGGAATTCCACCTTTATTTATGGTCCAATATAATTATATAGACACTAAAGATTGCAACTTGACATTAAAATTATTGATAAAATATTTTAAAATCATCTCTTGAACATGAACATACTAATTTCTATCAGTCTTCCATCTATTCTATGCAAAATCTTTATCGAGATAATTACTCATCTGCAATAAACTTTGGACTTTAACTAAGCAAAAAAAAAAAAAAGCTGGATTTATAAAAAAATTTATCACAGTAAATCACATCCAAGTATTGAGAGAAATTATAAGATTATCAATATTAGTTCTCATTATGTTTTGGATTTATAATTATGAAAGGAAATTTGATTCTAATAAGCATAGTTTAAGAATATTATCGTGTTTTGAAAATTATTTATCATAACCCTAAAAAAAGATTAACACTGAAAAGGGAGATTCCACATCTTTTTTACAGTATCTTTACAAGTATTTTGTGAATTAAAATGGGAAGCTAAGAGAATAAAAAATAAATGGAGATTATATAAGTTGTTACATTTTGATTTATAAGTGTCAGATTCACTCCTCCCACAACTGTGACATTATCAACTTCAGATAAATACAGTAATGATTATCATTAATTATTCTATAAACTAGAGATTATCTGTAGCACAAATATAAAGTTTAAACCTCAGTTAAAGATTGCTATATCTGATTTTTAAAAAAAAATTAAACACACACACATGGAGTTATTCACATTTCTCTTTCCCGTGTAATATCTTTATAAATATGTTAAATAACCTCCACACTTCCACATATTCTTTAAAATCATATTAATAGAGATACTATAAAAGACAAATGATCCCCCAAGATGCATTTCAAGCTGTTGGCCCAGTTCACCACTTCTCATAAATATCTTTATTATATAAAGGGTATTTATCAATAGTAAATTGTTACATTTTAATTTATAAATGTCAAACTCACTCCATATTTTCTACCATCCACTTCAGATAAATACGTAATGATTATCACTAACCACTTACTACTAAACTAGAGATTGTCTCTAGCACAGATATAAACATTAAAACTCAGTTAAAGATTAATATACTTAATATTTTTTATATTTATCTGAAGAGGATGGTGTCAAAATTGTGGGAGGAATGAGTTTGACACTTGTAAATCAAAATGTAACAATTTACTATTGATAAATACACTTCATACAATAGAGATATATATGAAAGATAGTGACCTGGGTCAACTGATGAATGCTGGTTCGGCATGAAATGCATCTTGGAGATCATTTGTCTTTTATTGTATCTTTATTAATATGATTTTAAAAAATATATGGAAGTGTGGAGGTTATTTAATATATTTATTAAGATTATATAAGTTATCTAGATTTTGCAGATTTTATCATTTTGCAAAAGTTACCAAATGAAAGTAAGAAATTAGAATTAAAGATAAATGCTAAAAAAAACTTAAGTAATGTTCAATGCATTTCCTCAAAAAAAAAAAAAAAAAAAATACAAAAAATTGATAATCATGAATTAGAAGTTAGCAATTAAATGTCATGGTCAGATGAAATTAATCAGAGAATTAAATTTGGATGGAATGCTTTTGGTAGAAATAACTTAATATTAAAAGAAAATATGCCTATGCGTTTAAAAAGAAAGATTTTTAATGTATGTGTCTTATCAATTTTTATTTATGGATGTGAGACTTGAATACTCGGACTTTAGACATTAGTAAAGTATGGAGATATATGCTATAAGTAACAAGAACTGAAAGAATTAAGAGTGAAATAAATCTGGCTGATCACATTGCTAGAATGGATGGACAGTTGAAGTTTTAAATTACATTTCAAGAGATTGCTAAAGATTTAAAAAAAGATTACACATGAAATGAATGATGAAATAAAGAAGTTTTCTAGTGTGCTGTAGAGAAGAAAGGTTAGAGAATGGAGAAACTGGATTAAACTTGAAAAGACCTTGTCCTTCAATAATGATTGAAAACGAGGATGATCAATTGTCATAAATTAAAAACCTAAAAATATTTAATATGTATGTTCAAGTATATAAATGTGTATATATATCTACATATATTATAATTTCGGCTGCAGAAAGGAGATTGCTATTAACTGAAAGGAGACCCTTTGATTCTTCTTAGAAGCCTTAAAGGAACCGAGCAGGGCAAATTCTTAATGTCCACTCCATACTTTCTTGTCATTGCAGCTGTTATTACTACGTGATTAATCATACAGTATACAAACATGGATGGGCTGCTCACCAACACGCATTAGCCAGCATGGTGCGTTTATTGGCTTTTTACCTGAGTTTAAGATCAAGAAACACCATGGTCTTTCTTCTCAGTTACCTGCAAGGCAGAATGAATGTTTGTGTAAATGATGAATATTTTCCAATAGATATATACAATTATGACAGGCAAAAATAAATCACGGCCTTTACTCCCAGGAGGCTGTAAAGTCACCAACCAAGGCAGTGGTTGGTGGTCGAAGGTGGAGGGTGCTAAGAATCCCCTGATTGCAGACCCAGGTTGTCATTTGATGATGACTTTTTATTTAGATACTTATAACTGCAGATCACTTTCAAGTGAGGAAAGATTGCAAGAATTAGAAAAAGAACTGTCTTATATTAAATGGGACATTATTGGATTTTATGAAGTTAGAAGAAAAGGTGAAGAGATAATTAATTAAGAAGTGGACATGTACTCTACTATAAAGATACAAATATTGGAAATACTAGTGGAATAGGATTCATTATAAATAAAAAGTCGAAGCACAATATTGTGGAGATCAATGGTATATCAGACAGAGTGGCAAGACTAGTTATACAACTTAATAGCAGATACCAAATACAGATAATTCAGGTTTATGCCCCAACAAGTTCTCATAGTGATGAAGTAGAAGATTTTTATATGGATGTACAAAAGGCTTTTGATCAGAATAAAAAACATTTTAAAATTGTTATGGGAGACTTTAATGCTAGAATTGGTAAACAAATGAAAGATGAAAATGCTGTAGGTAATTTTGGTTATGGTAATAGAAAGGAGAGAGGACATAGACTTGTAGAGTTTGCAGAAAAATAAAAACTTTATATTATGAATTCTTTTTTTGAGAAAAATGTTAAAATGAAGTGGACATGGAAGCATCCAAATGAAGGTACAGAACTGAATTATATTTTGATTAACAGAAAATACATATTTCAAGATTGTAATGTTCTTAATAAATTTAACACAGGAAGTGATCATCGATTAGTAAGATGTAAGATACGTGTTAATGCAAAATTAGAGAGACAAGAATTATTAAGAAAAACAATATTTACAGTTGATATTCGTAATTTTCAGAAACATTCTAATGAATTTAAATTAGAACTTACAAATCGGTTTTGAGTATTAGTATTTGAACATGATTCAGATTTGATGAAATTAATATGAAAATAACTGATACACTTATAAAAAAAAACTGGTAGAAAAAAGCAGCAATTGACCAATAAAATTTCTATTGAGACTAGAGAATTTATGAAGAAAAGAAGGAATATAAAGATATACAAAAATGATGCATTAAAAAGGATTGAATATTTCGAATTTTGTAAAATAGTGCAGAAATGAGTTGAAAATGATATAAGAAAGTATAACTGTGAACTAAGAAGGAAAGCTGTAAAAGAAAATAAAAGTCTCAAGAATGTAAAACATTTTGGTATTGGAAGGAAATTTATATCTGCAATAAAAAAAAAAGATGGAATTATTACTAAAAAGAGAGATGACATCATGAAATGCGTAGAAGACTTCTATCAAGAATTATATAGTAATAAAGAACAAGTACCTCCTATATCTATTACATCTTCCGAATTGCCCAGAATTTTAAATGAAGAAGTGAGACATGCAATTAAATGTATGAAGAAAGGAAAGGCTCCTGGTAATGATTGAATTACAATAGATATATTAAAAGAAGCAGGTGAAGAAATAGAAATTTTTTTATCAAAGTTATATACCAAATATATAAATGATAAAAATGTCCCAGATGATTGGAAGAATGCAGTATTAATATTAATATTTAAAAAAGGTGATAAAAAAGATATTAAAAATTACAGACCTATCAGCCTTTTATCAGTGTTATACAAAATTTTTACCAAGATAATTACAACTCATCTACAGAGAACATTGGATTTCCACCAACCAAGAGAACAAACTGGATTTAAAAGTGGTTTTAGTACAGTCGATCATATCTAGGTATTGAGAGAAGTTATAGAAAGGACAAATGAATATGAGTTGCCATTATGTTTTGGATTTGTAGATTATGAAAAGACATTTGATTCTATAAACATTTCTTCAGTGATTAAAGCATGGAGACATCAAGGTATAGCTCCAGGATATTGTCATATTTTAAAGAATATTTGTAAAAATGCAACAGCAACAATTAGATTACATAATGATACTGGAAAGTCAACATTGAGAAGGGTGTAAGACAGGGTGACTTCATATCTCCAAAACATTTTACAGCAGTGCTGCAAGAAGTATTTTGGGGATTAAAATGGGAAGCTAAAGAAATGAAAGAAAATGGAAATTATTTAAATCATTTAGATTTTGCAGATGATGTAGTTGTTTTTGCAAATAATACTTTAGAGCTGCAGGAAATGTTGCAGGAGTTATTGAATGAAAGTAGGAAAATAGGACTAAAGATAAATGTTAAAAAGACTAAAGTAATGTTTAATCGATTTTCTCAAAATATGAAAATAAAGATTGATTATGAGGAGTTAGAAAAAGTTAATAGCTACAAATACCTTGGTGAGATTATTAATACAGATGGAAACATAATGGATAAAATTAATCATAAAATTAAACTTGGTTGGAGTGCTTTTGGTAGAAATAACTTGATACTAAAAGGAAATGTGCCTATGTGTTTGAAAAGGAAGGTGTTTTACCAGTTCTTACTTATGGATCTGAGACTTGGATACTTAATAAAAAAACAATACAGAGACTTCAGACCACTCAAAGAAGTATGGAGAGATGCATGTTGGGAGTAACAAGAAGAGATCGAAAATCAATATATGGGTAAGAGAACAAACAGGTGTTACTGACCTCATTGAAAAAATTAAAAGATTGAAGTTGAGTTGGGCTGGACATATTGCTAGAAGAGATGATAATAGATGGACAATTGAAATCTTGAACTGAATTCCAAGAGATTGTAAAAAACCCAGAAAGAGACCACGTTAGATGGATGGATGAAATAAGAAAGTGTGCAGGAGTGATGTGGAGAAGAGAAGCTAAAGATCAGAGAAGATGGATTGAACTTGGAGACCCCTTCATCCTGCAGTGGATTAATAATAGTTGATGATGATATTATAATTTCTTATATTATTATTTTTAAATCTTTACTTTAATATATGTTATTTCTATTGAGAATGTTTTTTTTCTCTATAATATCATTTTAAATTTAAAACAATTATAAAAAATACCCTCTTAAAAATTTTTTTTTGTTAATCTTCCTCTATACCTCTTCTTTTCAGGATGTTTTTAAAAATTTATTTTATAAATATAAATTTAACATAGATCTTTATACATATTACCAATATTTAGATAGTTTTTAAAAGAAATATCGGCTAGTAAATGTAATTTATGAGGAAATAAAAAAATATTTAAAATTAATTACAAAAACAATACACACAAGCATAAACAAGTGACTTATTAATGCTAAATTAATTAATGATTATCTAGTCAAATAAACATTTTATTGCAATTTTAAATATTTTATCTGATTAACCACAATTTTGAGTTTATGTTTTATGCAATCAAGATAGTGTGAATATACTAAGCTTTAAATAGTCCTAATATTTTACAAAGACTATTGTAACATATTACTTTTAGAGCTTATAAAATCTTGTCCACAGATATGTTATAGTTTCATTACAAATGGTAATGTTGCTTCATTTTTATCTTTGTGGTTAATGCAAAAACATCAATTTGACAGATCATAACTATCTTGGGATTAATGGATAGTTGGACAGTTAGTTAAATTAATTGTAAGTTGAAAAAAATATGAGCTAGCTTGTGAATTCTTCAGCACTTAGAAAAAAAAACTCATGTCATTATAAGATTTAAATTACAAATCAAGACCAAAGCAAGTGAAAAACTAACATGTGGTTTTTTTTTCAAAATTTCTTTTTTATCAACAAAATAAAATTACGGTATTTTAGATGTAGTTATTGATTTATTTACTGTCAAAGAATAATAATATAAAACTATTCAAAATAAAAATAAATCAGGATAAATTTATGTTAAAAATTTCAAAATATATAAAAATCTAATTAAAGCTACACATTTTCATTAATATATGTATAAACAAAATAACTTTGTATCCACTTCACTATACTAATTTGCTACACTGTCAGCTATTTTTGGATAATAAGCACAAACTAAAATATAGAATATAAACAAAGTCACGATATACACATTTATTCGTCTTTGAGAAGAGGAAAAATGATAATTCACAATCTACTTGTAATTTTAAGTTGTGATTTCATATAAATAATATGTTGCAAGGCAGGGGCAATAAGTTGACCCATTTTTATTGGCCTTACACTTAAAATATTTATTATAAATTGATAAAAATAAAATTGATTTTTCCTGTGTATAAATTATGTATGAATAAGAGACTGAAAATTAGCCATACATATCATCATCAACCATTATCAATCCACAGCAAAATGAAGGTCTTTCCAAGCTTAATCTATCTTCTCCGATCTTTAGCTTCTCCACATCACCCCTGCACACTTTCTTATTTCATCCATCCATTTCACATATGGTATCTTTCTGGGTCTTTTACAATCTCTTGGAATCCAGTTTAAAATTTCAATTATCCATCTATTATCATCTCTTCTAGTAATATGTCCAGCCCAACTCCACTTCAATCTTTTAATTTTTTCAATGAGGTCAGTAACACCTGTTTGTTATCTTACCCATACATTGCATTTTCGATCTCTTTTTGTTACTCCCAACAAACATCTCTCCATACTTCTCTGAGTGGTCTGAAGTCTCTGTATTGCTCTTCTATTAAGTGTCCAAGTCTCAGATTCATAAGTAAGAACTGGTAAAACACATTTGTTAAAAACCTTCCTTTTCAAACACATAGGCATATTTCCTTTTACTATCAAGTTATTTCTACCAAAGGCACTCCAACCAAGTTTAATTCTATGATTAATTTCCTCCATTATGTTTCCATCTGTATTAATAATCTGACCAAGGTATTTGTAACTGTTAACTTATTCTAATTCATCATAATCAATCTTTATTCTCATATTTTGAGCAAATCGATTAACCATTACTTTAGTCTTTTTAACATTTATCTTTAGTCCTACTTTCATCTGATAACTCCTGCAACATTTTCTGCAGCTCTGAAGCATTATTGCAAAAACAACTACATCATCTGCGAAATCTAAATGACTTAAATAATCTCCATTTACCACTCCTTTAGTTTCACATTTTAGTCCACAAAATACTTTTTGCAGCACTGCTGTAAAAAGTTTTGGAGATATGGAGTCACCTTGTCTTACACCTTTCTTAATGTTGACTTTCCCATATTCTTTAAAATATGACAATATCCTGGATCTATACCTTGATGATCCAATGCTTTAATCACTGAAGAAATGTTTATAGAATCAAATGCCTTTTCATAATCTACAAATCCAAAACATAATGACAACTCATATTCATTTGTTCTATAACTTCTCTCAATACCTGGATATGATCTACTGTACTAAAACCACTTTTAAATCCAACTTATTCTCTTGGTTGGTGGAAATCAGATGTTCTCTGTAGATGAGTTGTAATTATCTTGGTAAATTTTTTTATATAAAACTGATAAAAGGCTGATACATATACACAAATATAAAGTACTCTATAACTTTGGATAATATTTATTAAGAAAGTTTGTGGACTTACAAAAAACTGAAGTTATTCACTTACTTGGCAGCAAACTTGACCATTCCTTTACTAACAGAGGAGCTAACAGCAGTAAGAAGTTGAACATTGTAATGTTGTTGCCTCAAGACGATAAAACACTGTTTACCTATAGGGAAATTAAAAAATATATATATAATTTTAGTTACAATTCTATAATAACAGATGTTAATTCTATTTCTATTTTTTACCAAAACTTTTTGTTATAAACTTATTGTAGAACCTTTCATGAAGTCTCTCATTCAGGAATCAATTCACAAATTTAATATGAAAATCATCTTAAGTTTGTCTATATATTAAATTATATCAGACTGAAATGTTTATCCAAATCAATTTTATTTTCAATTTTTACTTTTCTATAATCACTTCAATTCCAAAACCTTAAAATTTTAATTATTGTATATTCTTTTTTTTTTTATTATACTTGTAATATTTCAACCAACAACCTAAAACTAAAATTCAATTAATTATTTACTATGAGTTTTTAATGAAGATGATTGGCTAGAATAATAAAACGTTTCAAGTATAATAATAATAAAAATCTATAACAATTGAAGTATCTCAAATGTTATAATAAAACAAAATGCATGCAATTGAAAGCTTGTTAGTATTGAAACAATGAAGGTGATACTTAAGTAAGTATGCTACAGAAAAAATTAAAAAGATACCAGTGCAAAATATTAAATAAACAGACTAAACAGTCAGCATGTGAGTTATATTAACAAATTTGTGTTTTATAGATTGGTTTGTATAGTTCATTGCAAAACTTATCTTTTACTTTTTTTACTTTTCAACCTTCTATTTTTATTTTTTACTTCTGAAGTGCCAATGGTCACTCATTTATGAACAGCTACTAATGATGGTGATGATTTTTTGTAATGTCCAGCCAAACAGAAATAATTTTTGAAATGGATAGATTTGTGCCTCTTTTATCAATTACAAAAAAAAAAAATTGTCAGTGAAAATGCATTTTATATAATTGACTTTTATAAAATTTGATGACTGAAACAGGATTTCATTTGATATGAAAAAAAAAGTTAATGAGAAATAATAACTTTTAAAAAATAATTTCCATTAAATTTTTAAAAAAAAAATTTCAAATTAAAGTATTTTAAAAATCTAAAACAATTGTCTTGTGTACATTATAATTAATGGTTGCTTATAAAAAAAACTGAAATTTTATAATTAGTTATAAAAAGTATTTACCAGATAAAGACTTATATATATAAATAATTTCATTAGATTTAAAAAAAAGAAGATTACATTAATATCTATTATTTAAGAATGAGAAAATATTATTTAAAATACACTTTACAATAATTCATGTAAGTCAAGCAAATAACGTTATGACTTATAGAATCAAAATCTGTAAGATTCAGAACATATGTGAATCAAATATGAAAAATATTTCCTATTTAAACATGATCAGAGATGTTCTCACAATTTTATTAAATTTTTTGTACGAAAACAATAACACTAGGAAATAAAAAAAGAGGAAGACAAAGTAAGTCATCATAATAAAAAATAAAATTAAATATTATTAATATTAAAATTTATAATAAAATTAGATTAGATTCTTACATTAAATCTAGATTGGGGGGAGGGTCAATTTAGTATAATATACACTCATGTAATATAAGTTATTTTGTATGACCAAATCATATTATATAAAAATGAAGCAATATGTAAAACTAATGTTCACTCTACAAAAACAGAAATTTTTTACAAAAATAACCAATTCAGATATGTTATGAAAAATAATTTATTAAAAAGAAATCTAATTAGTTGATCAAAAACTTACTTAAAAATAATATTTATATTATAGTAGATATATATTTCTTCTTTCTTTTTTTAAAAAAGTATGATCTTAATTATTTTATCTAAAACAGCTTAATGGTATAATTTCATATTTGGGATTGTGCTAGTAAAATTCATCGATTATTACAGATTATCATAATAGTAAATCTTTTTACCAAAATCCTAGCATGTATTTTAATATTCAAAATATTAAATGAAAATGATTTTTTTTTAAAAAAACAAAAAAAATAGATTGAATACACTAAACAAATCACATAAATCTCTCTCATACAACTTTTTATGTATTATATAAGAATGTCTATCTTTATATTGATATATGTAAACCAGAAATTAATCCCAGGAAGCTTTTCAATTACTAACTACTTTTCTATCTAGTGATCATTTAGTAATCACTGCTTACATAATGCTGTTAAGTGAAGAGATACTAGTTTATAGCTTAAAAAAAAAAAGATCATATAATTATTTTGCTATATTCAATCATTTATTAAAAAATAAACCATGTTATTTAAAGAAATTATATAATATCTTGTTCACATTTATGTACACAAGCATAAAATTAATGTACATATCAAATCACAGAAAAAAATTTGCATAAACTAAACAATACATATACAATATATATATATATATTTAACTTGTATAATATAATATATAACTTGTTTATATACAAAAGTCCTAATTCCATTTTTTTTTTTTGTACATAACCTCTGAAAACATAAAGAAAAAAGAATTTACAATTATAATTTGGTATACAATCATTTATAAGTGAATAACTTCAATTTTGCTTATTAAAACAAAAAAATAATAATTATGAAATAAATGCAAACTAGCTGTATACTCTTAATAATAAATTAGAGTAATATCAATAACAAAAAAAAATCTATGATAATACTACTTCATTTTTTTAAAAACACACTGTTATCTTTTCATCCACTCAAAATCTTTGATAAGAATAACTTTTATGTTTATATATTTAATCTAATAACTATAAATGAAATCTCTTATAAGTTCATTACCATCTTTTGCAAGATTAAACTACAGACTTTTTAACAACTGAAATCAATTATCTATTTAATATTCATATTTATTAACAACAATTTTGCTAATCAATATATATTAAGTTAATGATTTTTGACTTCTGTAATCATTAAATGATTTATTTATAATCTATTTCATGCAGCAAAACATTTAACTTAATTAAATTACAATAGTTTTTCTCAATAATTTTGCAGGCATTTTAATTAATGAACCTCTTCACATTTTATTTCTTTTATATTTCAATATAATCCGTACACTACTAGTTTTGGATGCATGTCTTAAAACAAAACACAAATTTATTTGTTCCAATAGAGTTGCTTTTTTCTATCTAGTTTCAATATCTGCATGAAGTATCATTGTCCAGAAATTGATATTATTCACCAACATAAAATATACATAGCTTATTTGCATTAATATTTTCTGTTGTTTCTGCAGATATTGCTGGAGAATAAGATAAGAATTAAAAACTAGTCAAACCTTCATCACCCAGCAATTGAAAAACCTGGAATAGTGTTTTGTCTTTCACTATTCCTATTTATTATTTAGCTTATGGATTTTTTTTTGACAGCTAAACTATTAACAAATATTGTAAAGCAAAAACCAAGACATAGATTCATCAGTTTATTAAATCCTTCAATTCTCCCACTATAACCATAGATTCAGCAATCATTAACTGTATGATTCACAGTACATAATACCTCTATTTACATGAATCAGTGGCTAATAAATTCTAATTATGAAGCAGAAGAGTACAAGCATGGGTTATTCTGAATCTGTTAATGAGACTCCAGTTGAGTTTAGAAATATTTAAATCCAGTTGGTTTTATTGCTGAATCTGAATGGATTAAACAGGCTTCTCATGGCCTATTCTGCAGGTAGAATGCATTAGTATTCAAAACTGCTATTAACCACGATCAAACACAACAAATTATAAAATTCACTGTTCTTTTAAAAGACAATATTGAAGACATTTCTATCCTATAATAAGCTATTTAAAGATTGCTTATCTTCATACATATATATAAATAATATATTTTAAGGTTTAATTCTTGTACGATAATGAATATACTGACATTTTAGCTTGATCATACAAGCCTTCAACTGGATAATTAATAGAATATTATAAAGATATTTATAAAGGCACCATAAACACTGGTTTATAACAATGTTAAAGATTCACAAATAAAAAAACACAGATATATAAAATTGAAAAAATTCTTCCAAAAAGAAAAAGTTCGCACGTATCATCACGTTTATTGATACAATTTGGTCTCTTCAGTATCTCAATGGCTTCTCTGATCTTATATATATTTAATTATATATAATTATATCTGTAACCTGTGAAAATCTTTGTGTCACTATATATATATTGTAACATTTTTTCCCGTTTTGATAGATTCTGGTAGGCCTTTTTTTTTACACACTATGAAGTGAAAGTTAATCAAGCTATGGAGAAAGAAATATCTTGTTCCTATTTCCAAAAACATAGCTATATTTCCTGATTAACTGGCCTACTAATTATTATGACAGAAATTGCCGACGAAGTTAATTTTAATTTATAAGAGGAAGCCATAGTCAATAGACTTGCAGACAACAAGATGGGTGAGAAAGATAATGCAGTATGCAAAGGATTTGGATAAAGAATTTATATCAATATACTTTTATAAAAGGTGAGATGATTGTGTTAGGAGGATTGTTGAGTGTTATATTTGTAAGGAATGGGATAAAAGAATAGATGCATTTATAAAGAATAGGGAGTTGGAGAACTAGTATGGAGAGTAAATGTTTAAATATATATAGAAGTAAACGGAACATTGGGTGCGAGTTAATTTATGATAATAGTAAGGAAAGTAGCTTATTGTTTAAGGCTCGAACGGGATCTTTAGCAACAAGAGAATATACATGTAAATGGAAAAATATGGGTGATTTAGTTTGCAAATTGTGTAAGGAAGATATAGAAAATATTAGGCATCTGTTGATTGAATGTAAATGCTTGAAAGCAGAAAGGGTACATATAAAGGAGTTATGGGAGAATAAATACAAACAAAGTGATTATACAGAAAGTGGGTTATTGGTTTTTATGCTGGGTTTGGGAAAAGATAAGGGGGATTTAGATATAAAGGCCATAGAATTGATAAAGATTATGTTGTGTAAATGGGATGGAGCAGATTATGGGAAAGCTTAGGGTGGGGAATGAAAGGGGAAGGTAAAGTGGCTAATAGGTTTCTTTGGGCATAGTTGCTGAGAGATTCCTGACTCTGTTTAAGGAGAAGTCACGGTACATCACATCACATCTTCATATCCCATAATTTTGATGCAAGTAACTAAAATATCGGGGGTTTGATTTACCGTAACTTAGTTATTTTTCAAAGGATATTACACCCAGAGCTTAGTTAATAAATATTGGCAAAGGTAAATTATACACTCAAATCCTAATAAACTAACCTTAATAAATTTAATAACTCTCATTAATAATGTACAATGAATAGTTGATATTAGAAATAAATATTTCATTCTAACAAATTAAAATATTAAAAACACAAATGACTAATAAATTGAAAAGAATACACGTATGCTAATCCAGATATGAATCAATTAATTAAAACAGTTCATATTACACTTAGATTTCTAAGGTAAACAAAAGTCTCTTGAATAAGCTAATCCAGATATGAATCAATTAATTAAAACAGTTCATATTACACTTAGATTTCTTAGGTAAACAAAAGTCTCTTGAATAATAAAATTTAATATCTCTATCAGGATTATATTATAAGCTTATAGGAGAATGGTTTGCAAACGCTTAATTTAGTCATAATCGGTAATAATTAATAATAGCTTACCAATAAGTTTAGCAAGTTTACGAAGATTGTTGATTACCATGCACAATTTTTTATGAGGTAGAATGAGCTTGTAGCCATTGGTTTTAAGTTGTTCTCAGTCAGTCCTAAAGGCTAGGGCCCAAAAGCTTTTCTGGGGGCAACATCTTCATGATGAACGATGTCAAAAGCTTCAGTCCACTCCAGCATGATGAATTATTTCAGCGTAGAGTGGTCCTGGATCTCATGATCCAGGACCAGCCAAAAGAAAAAACAGACAAGACCCTGATCACACTGGTATTCTTACTTTTATACTAGAGGTCCGGTTTTCAGACTTCTGCGCATATTTTCTTTTGTCCTTTTATCAACATACAAGATAATAATCTTGTACATTCTTTCTTAAATTTAAGTTACAAATTCTTTTTTTTAAAACATAATTCTGCCATCTTTAGTTAGCTTCCAAAAAGGTTTTACTGATTGTAATCTGAGTGTGGAATTCTCTTTCCTTTAGTTTATCTTGATTAGTAATCTGCGTGTCTTTTATTTTTTCCAATTTTAACTTTTATTTTTAACTACATAAAAAAAATATGAATGAAAAATGTAACTTTCATTGTACATTTTAAAAAAAAATTACACAAACTAAAAAAAAAAAATTTAATTGCGTCTTTTAATAAGATTGCTAAATTTACTTTTTCTTTTAGCTTTTACCAAATGTCAATATATTTGTACCATATATAAATAAACGGTAGAATATATACTATCATACCTACACCACAGCCTGTTAGAAAGACTTATATATTCAATTCTTTTAAAATGATCATTGAATGAGCATTTAAGAAGAAAAGTCAGACCGCTGATAAATAAGAAAGTTTCTAACAATGCTAATCATTAAAAACAAGCTGATCAGGAAAAGAATATTCTCTTTTAAATGACTAGTTCAAATCTTTAATTTCATATAAATAAAATTATCATGAATCTGATAAGATCCTATATAGAATATATAGTAATAATATAAATCATAATTGGTTTGAAAAAAAAAAAAAAAACTATGTCAAAAAAAAAAACATTAAAAATTATTTTTAAAAAAAATTTCTTCACTGAAATGAAGAAAATACTGAAAACATTAAATCTAACTAATAATGTAATTTCAGTATTGAATATCTTTATCAAAGGCAGCTGTTAATTCAAAATAAAATTGAAAATACTAAATTCAATATTTAAATACACATGTTCCAAAATGTACTCAAACAAGTCTGCATTATTAATAAATATATTTCTTTAATTTTATATTTTCTGTTATTATGTTCAATGAAAATTTTCTATACTTCTTTTTTAAAAAATGTAATCTTAAATGCGAGAATATATTAATTAAGGCACTGAGTTTTGTATGGCAAAAAGGTTCCAATGTTTTACAAATCTTCTTGAAATCATATTATTGATATTTTAATATAATTGAGTGGCTGATATGTTGATTAAGCTATCAGTAAACACTGATGGAAATCATATCAATGCCGGAAAAGAACATGTTGAATGATATCACAATAGTAGAAATAGCACACTTAATGATACCTTTCACAATAAGGCAATTAATAAACTTTTTATAGATGATATAATTTATTTATGAAAGTTACCAAGGTTTTTATTAAGATGCAAAAGGTTATGCACATTGTAAATAACTTTTTAATAAGAAAACTAAAATAAAAAAGGTAAATCCACATCAAATTCCCATGGTCATTACAAATGGCTATTGAGATAAGTATAAATAGCTTCACAGATGCCAAGATAGTAAAATGACTTCGCAGCATATTTAGTTGTTTCATAGCAAATTGTAAAATTAGCAAAGAGAGGCTAATTTTGTTTACATTAGTTCAGCAATTTTGAAAATTTGTTCAATAGATATATTTTCCAATGAATGCAAGAAAGAATATGTTAGCTCTTCCATCTATCATCTAGCACATAACTTCAAATTTTCTCATCAAAAAAAAAAAAAAATCGAATATGGAGCCTGAAAATGAATAAAAATAAGCATGAGTTATTAATTAAATGGAGCTTATAAAATAAGATACTAAGACACATCAAGTTCTCTATGCAAATTAAGGTTGAATAATTAGCAGTAGAATACTATAATACATGAGCTTGATCATCATCATTTGTTATCAGCTTAACATAATTTATTCTAGCATTTCAATTTTAAGAAAAATTAATACAGAAAAAAATTTGGGAGAAAAATGTTTATAGACAGCATAAATAAAATGTTATACAAAAGCAATTTGAATAAAAAAAAAAAATTAAATGCAGGCATTAAAATTACCTTTACTTCTACTTGTATGGAGGCGTCCTCGAAGCCAAACTAACTGATCTTGTAAGTCAAGTGATAATGATTTTATCAAAGTTATTACTCGGTCAGGTTTATCTCTGGATTGTATTAAAGGAAGATAACCATAATGATCTTTGGAATAATCTTCTATTTCTTCTGCATCTCCTGAATTCTAGTTAAAAAAAGAACTTAGACATACTTAATATGTAATGGTAAAAGTATATACCTATTATTCAACAATCAAGAAATGAATCCACATACTACTATAATATAATTTCAAATTAATAATACAGCTTATTCCATTAAGGAGACAAAAAATTTACAGAGGTTTAACAAAACAAAAGCATAAAATTGCATGACTCTAGGGTCACCATTTTTATTCTAACTGAAACATAATTTTAAATATAAAAGAATTTTAATACTTTTTTTAAGAAAACAAATTCAATTACTGCTTTTTTTTAATGGAGTATTATAAATCAAACCAGTTTAGTCTTTCTAAATCCATGAGCCAAATCAACTATTCATCATAGTATCACATAGACAGTTATGCCTACTTCTGTGATGACTATTTTATCGCTATAAATGAATATTCAAATAAAGAAGCCTAATTCATTCCTAATTTAAGAGATCTTAAAACATAAATTATTCCTAAAATTAGAGCTTGTTGACAAAAATAAAAAGATTATTCAGAGTGAAATATTTACTACATGGTAAACTTATAAACTAACATTTCTGATGTTTACATATATTTCTACGAGATAACCTTATATCATCTAAAACAAGTCTGCAGCTTGAAAAAAAAAAAAGGCTCATCTAGTATGTATTAAACTAAACAAAAAATAAAATAGAAATTAAAGAACGAAAAGTGCAACTAAAAAAAAAAATGTTTTTAATAAAGTAGTTGTAGTCAAAAATAAGTTAAATAGCTATAATATGTACATATAATTTTATAGTACTTTTTAGGAAAAAAAAAAATTCAGGTAATTTACATTTCAACCTTTCTTTAAAGATCAATCCCTTAAAAAAGAAAAACTTTACCTTAAGAATAATTATTAATTAGCTATGGACTTGGATAAATCCCCATGAAGTGATGGTTTTATAAAATAGTTCCTGTTTTGGTTTATATGGTGAAAGACACAAAATATGCGATTCTAATTGTTTCTAAATCTTTTTATCAGTGATTGGTGGGGAAAAAAACTGCAATGAAATCACTAAAAATCTACCAATCAAGTCTACATGTTAAAAAAATTCCACTCCCACCTTTATGATAATACTATAAATCATAGAATCACTAAGAAATATATTTCTTAAAATGTTAATATTAATATCATCCTTGGCAGATATTCATATTTATTAAAATATAGTAAGAGAAAAAATTATTCATTGTGATAAACTGTTCAAATTAAAATTAAAAAACCAAATCTTAAAATGTTTTCTAGGACCAGAAATTATGACTATAAAAATAAGAGAATAAAGTGATTGACAGCATTTCAGGTATGAATATAGAAAAAAAAAAATTAAAAACAAAAAATAAAGGGACTAGATTGGATAAATTTTTTGAAAAAGAGATATAAGAAGATATATTTAGATGAAAGTCTAAAAAAAACAAAAATAAATAAATAATGATTTAAAAAAAAAAAAAAAAAATTAAGAACATTTGAATAGTAAAACTAGAGAAATTAGATTTACAGATATTATATAATCTTTTCCAAATAAATAAATATATACATAGGCTTAAATGTAAGATGAGTGATATAATTAAATAAAAGCTAAAAACCTTTTTTTTTTTAAAAAAAAGGATAAAATAAAAATTATGTTTATATGATTAAAATACAATGGTTAATACAGTTTATAAATTTGCGTAGAAATAAATATTAAATTCAATTTATTAAGTAATACTTTATCTTTTATTTTATATATTTTTCTTTTTTTTTTAAAAAAAGAGATCAACTCCGAATTATCACAGCATTTCAAGAATATGCGCATACATAATCAACTGATTATTGCTACACTAAGAATTTTTAGATTTGTATATGTAATTTCCAAACAAGAGAAGATACTTGACACTTTGAGATAAAAAGTATTCAAGATAGTTTCTGTATGATAATTCTTTTTGTTCTAACAATAAAAGATTTGAAAAATTTTCATGTACTTGTAAAAAAAAAAAAAAAAACGGAATTAATTCATAAAAGATTTTTTTTGTTGATCTGATTTAAATAAATTAAAACTTCAATTTTTAAAAATCTAGATTGTGCAAATTACATAATGAAGTCTTAAAATATTTATTTATTTAAAATAAACCAATATAAAAATCTATATCACAATGTATAATGTGTAATTACATATGTCCTCTTCCTGAAGACATATAGAACAGCTAGGCAGGAGACTATTACAACCCTGCTAGAGCATTTGATCATCATTGTATTTTTTTATTAAAAAAAATCTTAATGTTAGGCTTAAAAACAAAAACAAAACATACTTCTTGTAAAACTTTCTTTTCAGCTTTCTTGGCTGCTTTTTCTGCATCTTTTTGTTGCTTTTTCAGTGCTTTTTTGGACAGTGGCTGGCCATCTGGACTATATAAAAGATAATTAACAACACTAGAATTAATAATTAATAATCAAAATATAGTTAATGCTATTTAAAAAATCAAAAATTAAAAAAAAATACATTTAGTTATAATTGCAACAAGAATCATCAGCATCTGTCAACAGAAACATCAATGGCATAGCAAATCATATATCTATTTTATAACATTAATAGATATAAACAGAGCATGTGATCATGTGATGATTAATAGATATACCTAACATTTATTAGTAACTAACTCTCCAACAATAATGGAGTCTGATAAAAGTAGAAACAGTCATCAAAAATGTATCTCATAACCTCATATTATATCTAAAAAGTAATATCTGTGATTATTTCCAAAATTGAAATCAAAAATTTGGATACATATAGTACTTTAATCCCTATTTTTTCAAGCAAAGTTTATCCTTAAAAATTATTGATGTCACATGTCATCTACTGGTTATCTGATATGCAACATTTTTTCATATTTCAGTTATAAATTCATGACATTTTCTCAATTTTTGTATCTTTTGGGCACAACCCAATCAATAGTGATTGATTTCCAGGTATAAACATTTCATAATTCACTACACAAAATTACAATCTAATTATACAAAATTAAACATGGGTTGAACCTATTAAAACCTAGTTTATTGTGAATCAATTACATCTACATAATATACAATGATCATCATTTCTTATGCTTGCTCTTATCTGTTATTAAAACAGGCAAAACTTTGTATATGTATTGCCATTCAGTGCAAGCCAAAGCAATCAATGGATGCCAGAAGGCTTGTGCATAAAATCCCCATCTAGTGCCTAC
The DNA here is from genome assembly GCA_028023455.1 of Epiperipatus broadwayi. Classification (NCBI taxonomy): domain Eukaryota; kingdom Metazoa; phylum Onychophora; class Udeonychophora; order Euonychophora; family Peripatidae; genus Epiperipatus; species Epiperipatus broadwayi. The sequence goes on from JAQFVV010006299.1 coordinate 1,241,361, forward strand.
TCATCCAATATCCCCAGACTAGTTTCTGGCTTGGGACCTCCGTCAGTGAGGAGCTTTTGATCTGAGAGCAATACACCTAGATCTGGATAGTGGTGGCTATGGTAATTAAAGAACCAAAGACACCAAAATGTATAGATACTGAACTGAGTTAGACCTATATGGCTATATAAGCTGATGAACTTGGATTGAAAATATTATGGTGCTTTTCAATTTGTCTCAAAAAGTGGCTGCTGGAGGGTTGCATTAGATCCTAAGATCTAGGTGCAGTGCTCTCAGATCCAAGGCTCCTCACTGATGAAGGCCACAATCCAGCTAGTCTAAGGATATTGGATGAGTAGGCACTAGATGGGGATTCTATGCACAAGCCTTCTGGCATCCATTGTTTACTCTGGCTTGCAATGAGTGGCAATACGTATAGAGAGTTTTACCTGTTTTAATACAATGGAATAATTACTCCACGTTGTTTCACTATATTGTTCTTTCATTTGTATTAATCAACAATCATAATTATGAATATTTATTCTTATATGCAAATTATACATTCAAACAATGATGACTAGAGCTAAATCTTATTCAATGTCAACCAGTTTGTAACTGAATGTTCAATTAACCCAGAAGTTTCCAAAAAGACCAGCAAATATTGGTAATATATACAGATTACACAGCTGACTTATTTTAAATCTTATTACTATAATTAACTAAAGAATATTAACACTATTTCCTCTACAAACATAATACAAGATGTGATAATTTGCTAGTCATTATCAAAGTATTCTTTTTTTTTTAAGTGTCATAGCATCGGCCAGGACGCGAACCTGCAACCCGGGCAACTGCCTGCAAGTGCAAGGCAGTCGCGCTGACCTCTCGACCACCAATGCAAGACATCAAAGTATTCTTGTTGTGCAGCTACAGGCTGATTTAGATGCTGTTCCTATACCTGAAAGCAAGGCTGAAAAATACTGTTGACCAACTGTCTCATATTTTGTTTCTATTAGATCTCGTTTCTTTAGAACAGCTTTTCATTTTGAAAATCATCAAAAGTCACAGAGAACTAAACCAGATGATGCTTTTTTATGGCCAGAAAAACTCTCATGATACATTATTATAATAAATAATCCACTTAATAGGCCACAATTCAGATTTTTTTCTTTGAACAGAATCTCAGTCTATTCATTACTTTTAAATAGCATTGTTGATCAACTGTTTGCCTCAGTTTAATTAATGTTTAGTAATCTATTTCTTCTTATGATCTATAAATATACCAGCATAATCTTAAATTGTAAACATGATCATGCTTTTTTTTAACAGACACAATGAAAATGATGGTGTATTTCTGGGTCCTATTAGAAGTATAAAGTTTCATCTCCCATAATTATTCTCAGAAATAGGTTTTGTATTTGAAGATTTAAGACCCAAACTTTGCAGAAATTTTTCTCATGCCCAATTTTTGTTAAAATTAGCATAATCATTTTTCAATTATTATACCATTTTTCAGTTATTAATTAATCATCTATCAGATTTAATCAAATCTCACATGTCAATATTAGTATCAATTATTATTTTTGACTGTCTGCTTTTGAGGTCATCCATTACATCTTCTTATCCATCAGGCCAACAAACTCATAAATTTTTTAAACATTATTTATTCCAAATTTCTGTATTAGAAATTTCTCTGCATCATAAGATAATTGGAAAATAATTATAGATTACTATTTATAATTAGCATTCCACTTAGCTTTTGAGCTATAACCTTCATTCATGTCATAGATGTATGGAAATGCTGGTAAATATTAAATATTAGCATATCAGAATTTAACTTGATAAAAAATAATATACAAAATGAGATTTCATAATGAGTAAAGTTATTGTTATAGTTTGTTCACTAATCAAAAAGATGATAAAAACAATAATTTATAAATTAATGAAAATATATTGAAGCAGTCAATGTCTAATCACTTCAAGCTTCATGGTTAACCATCCATGATAACCACCTACGGGATTCAAAATGCAGCATTCGTTGTATGTATATGCTGAAACACACACACACACTTTAATTATAATAAAGAATTATTTTGATGCATATTGTAAAAGCTAACAGTCATGTGTAAAACATTTATATATGTGTACAAATCAATAAACTTATTAAGATTTTTGATGAAAATTATATTTATTTTTATATATACAATTAATCCTATTTATTATGTAATGGTCTTAGAAGGTTTGAGATACTCTAAGGAGGTTGTTACCAAGCGGTAGTAATCCATTATCTAATTTCAAATTACTTTTGCTAATTTAAAAATAGAAAAAATAAGATTTTAATTAAACCGCTAATGAATTTCTTTATTTCTATCTGCAAATCTATTTAACCATCTAAAATATATTAAAAAAAACAAAAAACAAATCTCAGGTCTTATCAGCATTAAACAAAAATTAATGTATAGTTAAATAATATCACCAGGATGGCCATGGGAAAATAAAGAGAATACATTCCTAAAAGGATTAAGGAAAGACATAAAAAGAGGATAAAGACAAAATAACGTTAGTTAGTAAAAAAAATCAGGAGAGAATTAAATATAAGCCACATCAAGTAGATCCTGAACATGTACAGCAAGTAGAGAGAAGCTAAGCACCTTTCCCGGACCTCTCAGAGGCCATTTGCTGCCGTAATGCTCTTTCAATCTGACTGGTCGCACAAGATGACCATCTGAATGCCGACTTCAACTGCTCAATATTGCTCCCTGCCTATAACATGAGGAAGCGCTGGAAAGATTTGTCCGTGAATGCCATCCACAAAATCCAGAGGTAATCTACAACTGCATAGAGCTGTCTTAATGTGTAAATCCCCCCTATAATTTTAAATAATGCTAGCAAAGCTTTTATATTTTAATTTTCCGACTGCGTCAATCTACCATTTTCTTTTAAGTATGTTTTCTAATTCTTTATAACTCAATATTATCTTAATGTATTTTCCAACATCTATTTCATGCGAGAATCTAGGTATATATATCTCTGTGCAGCTTTATTCAGTATTTGTTATTTCGTTCCATATATATATGCATTTTATTTATTTGATGTGCCAATATAACTGACTGCGCAAGTTTGAAAGGGGGCTTTGATTAAAAATTATCATTAAAGCTATTATTTATCTTGAGGGTAATCACTCTCCAGGTTCAGTTGTATATATATATTTTAAATCTTTTATTTATGGACGTTCTCCATCGATATTTATAATTAAAAGATCATAAAATTTCTAATTGTGATCGTCATCACCTACCATTGTTTGGAAAGGAGGGGGGAACTATACATGTATTATGTTAAAATGTATATGTCCTACCTAACTTAAGTTATTTAGTATCAGAAATATATAAATATTTATTAACCCTAATATCTATCGATAATAATTAGTTCTAATTTCGTCGATGATTTATTATTCTGACAGATCATGGTGCTGGGGTTAAACACAATAGGCTATAATTTATCCTGGTTTGTGTTAAGGGCATATTGTAATTGTTTCATTCTGACATTTATATTTTACTACTGCTTTATCATTTGGGAACTTCGGAAACCTACTGTTCTTAATTGTTCGTAATCAGAGGTAAAAGCTATTCTCTGTGGAATGTGGGGTTTGTGGATTGATAACTCTGCAGGAGATCATATGCCAGCACTGAATCTTGAAACCCAACCTCTCCATTTGGTATCGTTCCACTAAAATATGCAGACATATGAAAATTTTATCCATGTGAAATGCCAAGTGATGGAGTAACTAAATGATCAAATGAGGAATGTGCCTTCTTCCATTATGCCAGTGCCAGTATTATTATTATCAATCTCATACATCATCTACTTGACCTAAATAAGCCACAATGAGGTTTAGAATAGCAAATCATTACATAAATAATCAGTCAATAAAATATGAAAATGGAAGTTTTATTTGTGCTGTTCTCCCTTTTTTTAAAAATAATAAATGAATCCCATATACACCTGGGTCTCGTTTTATGCGGTAGATAGATGCCACAGAAAACCTGCATTAAAAAAAATCGCACAAAAAGACTTAATTTACCTTGAAAAATGGGGGATAGGGGTTGTAATTTTCAGAATTCGCATAAAAGCAAAGCAACAAAGAAAAATTACTTTAAAATTCACATTAAAAAAATAAGCAAATAAAGTATGACTAATAAAAAAATTCAAATATTTGAAAAAAATTAATACAATATAAACTTTTTTTTATTACTAGTATTTAATTTTACATTTTTCATACATATTTTAATCATTACCGCTAGCGTTGTTTGCAAATTGGTAAGAAATCAGATTCAATGTGATGTGATGTATTGTGGCTTCTCCTTAAACGAAGTCAAGAATCTCTCAGCAATTATGCCCAGAGAAACCTGTTAGCCACTTTATTTTTATCCGTGATGTGATGTACAACTAGTGCCATTTTCAGCCTTGTGCTGTGTTAATGGTTTTCTGTTTCTATATTTAAAAATGGGATTGTATACATTATCATTAGAAATATTTTCAATTCATAAAATCTTCGTTTTTTATTTTAAAAATCTAAAAGATTATTTATTTCTGTTATATATAACAAAATTAGTTTTAAAAGTTTAAATTTTTTGAATATTTATTGCGATATTTTTATATGTAAGTATAAATCTATTATCATTATTTACTCATAAGTATAAATAGGTTATTTACATAGAAGCTAAGTTCTAAATATAGCTTTAGGCCATATTCATGTTAGCTGTTAACGTTATATTTTTGAAAAAAAAAAAAAGTATTTCAAGTCAAAATAAGTTATTAATAATTTAAATTTCTTGATATTTAATAAATATAGTGAAATATGAAAGATATTACCAAGAAATATGAATCGCATAACTTCAAAATCACATTAAAATAATCCACATAAAACAAGACCCAGGTGTACATGTTATTTCTGTAACATCAAATGAATGCAAATATTATTTCTGTAATGAATAATAATGCGTTAACTCAGCTCACATTGTTACTCACCTCATGTAAATAATCTAGAGATTTCTTTCCAATGCCACCACTGAAGATATATTAACTTCTTTTATTGTAAATAACTGATATAATATAAAATCTATTAATGCGCCAATCACTCCTTGGCAAAAGGTAGAATATATATTTATTGTAATGCATTATTCAACTCTATCATGATTATTTTAACCATCCACATTGTTATTATAAAATATGTATCTATTTGAAAATTGACATGTTAAGCCGCATGAGCAATAATCTCCTACTGTAACCTATCTATAATGATGTAATTTGTTTAACGGGATAGGATCGTAACAAAATCCCCACTCTATAATCAATACTGTAATTAACAAGTGTGAAATAATTGTGTAATATATTGTGACAGTCAGTCTTAAATGACTGCCACAAAGATTGCTGCAAGCATAGTTGCAGCCTGAATAAATATATATATATAAATAAATAATAAAAGGTTGGTCTGTGTGAATATATTTTCACTTCGTTTGTGCACGAAATATATTTTAAATTAAAAAAGCTAAAGGGTGACGATACATTTTAAATGTACAATCATATACATTTTAAGTGAAATGCATTTTTTTTTTCAGTTTTAATAAATGTTGTTATTTTTGATATGGAGAAAGGGATATAAAATTATACTGGGAAATTTAAATGTAAATAACCCAGTAACTAAGTATGTTGTATTTTCAAATTATCAAATTTCGATGTAAATTTTTATTTTTGGATTACGTGTTGAAACTAAATTTATGTACAAAATTTTTAAAATAATGTTAACCTTGTTACAACACGTAATCTGTATAATTTTGTTGTTTTCTTTGTTAATTATGGTTTTAATGACCGCAGGCAAGTCAGTGACTTTTCTCTTTTATTATAATATTTTTAGAGAAAATTGTAAAAGCATATGAATAGTCAGTCATTTGGCTTGACACCTGCAGATTAAAAATTAATTAAAACATGGGATAGGAATGTAAATTGCTAATGGTCTAAAAGAAAATTCCTAAACAGATTTAAAAAGATAAAAAGAGTTTTAATTAAACTAATTAAAAAAATCGAAACAGCAATAGTTTGTAGAGAGGACCCTGTAATGAGGAGGATTTATGTGCATGCTGATCAGGTGATATGGGGGATTATTAATTGATTCATTCAGTCAGTTGGAGGTATTGAATTGAGTTGAGTTGAAGGACAGTGAGTTCAATGCGTGCAGTAAAAAAAAAAAAAACTGATTGACTTATTTTCGCTGATGATCGGTTAACGAAAAAATATATATTTGACAGTAAAAATTCAAAGTCAGTGCAAGCTGTAAGTATGCTTAATCCGAAGAAATAAAAAAAAAAGAAAACCTGCAAATAGAAATCTATAAAGGAATCAGGAAAGTGACCAGAAAAGTCTGCTGAAAGAAATAGATTTGATGGAAAAGTATTATTAAAAATATCGCAAGTTATCTAAAGAATAAATATAATAATTTCAATGGGAAATCATCTTAACATGGATCCATTTGATAATAGGAAAACAAGACTGAATAGTATTGTTTCAGTGAACATGGAGTAGAGAACCCGCTTCGGTCCATTCGCACTGCTCAAGACCTATGTAGCCACCAAGTTATGTGACTCTCTGTCCATTTGAAAATGTAGCTGCCTATGAACTATTCTGCCTGCCATCCATAGAAGAGACCCCTTCATTTGTCTGCTCAAGATGTATATATCTCCTTCAGAAGCCCTCAGCCCAGAAGAAAACAAAATCTACGGGAAGTAAAACCCTTTATAATTCTAAATATAATTATTTTTTTCGTGTGTGATTTAAATATTTTTACGAATGATTTGTTTTCATTTTTATTATTATAGATATAATCAGATATTGAAAATTTACGTAATATTTTATATGTATTTGATCAATGATTTTTCTTCTTTTATTATTAATTCTATGAGTGATTCAATAGATTTTATTACCAAAATAAATTGTAGTATATTATGAATGTTTTAAAATAATGATTTAAGGAAGGTAGATTTCTCGTAAAGTTAGATATAAGTAAGAGGCTCAAACGGACTGGTACAGGAAAATTGTGACCAACATGTTTTGGGCACGATATGTTAAGTATGCACAAAAGCTAATAGAGGGGGACACAGCCACGTAATGCAATTAAATAAAAAAAAAACTTTTTGAAGTGTAGGCAGGTAGAGAGCTATAAATGGAGCAAAAAGAGAGATATACATGTACTAGATATATAGGTGGTAGACGGATTAGAATTGAGTTATGTGCGAATGTACCGAGATTTAAAAATAAATAAATAAATAAATAGAATATTTTACTAGCGTTGTGATTTAATAACAAAGAAATAAACAGAATACTTTGTTAGAAATAAGTAGAAAACTTTGTAAGAAATAAATAGAATACTTTGTGATCGTTGAGAGTTAATAAAAAAGAAATAAATAAATATAATACTTTGTTAGCATAGAGATATAGTGATAGTGAACTATAAAAGTGTGGATAATTAAATTTTTATGGTCAAGATAAAATAGAACCTGAAATGGAGGAAAAAAACTTAATGAATATAATGTTGGACTTTATGAAAGAAATGAGAGAAGAAATAGCTAAAGTACCAAGGCAAATAGAAGAGCTCAACAGAGAAATAGATAAAAGGATAGAGGATATGTCCCAAAGAATAGACAATGTTAAAGATGAAACATTACAGAAATTAAAAATAAAAAATCCTAATGTAGAAATAAAATATGATAATCTTGAGCTAGATAATAGTAAACATACAGAAGCTATAGAAAATAAACAACACGCAACAGGACTAGAGGTTGATGGCACAACAGGACTAGAGTTTGAGTGTGTGTGTGTGAAAGAACTGATGAAAAAAAGAAACGAGATAGAAAATAGCTGCAATAGCAAAATGTATGAAATAGAGAAGCTAGTAGAAAATGATACTAAAGTAGCAACAATAGAAAACACGGTCCAGCAGATAGAACAGCAGGTTATAATGCCAAATGTTAGCAGCAGCAACAAACCCTGAACAGGAAGCTATAAAGGAAAAACGACAGACAGTGATAAAAATATGTGAGATAGAGAGCGAAGGAAACAGTTTTGACATAAATAGAGTGAAAAGAGACAAAATGGATAAAAACAATATAGATAGTAAAGGAGGAAATGATAAGTTGAATATGGTAGTGAGGAAGAACGAACAGAAAGTAAGAGAGGGTGAAAATAGTCGGCAGCAAGGTAGAGATAAAATAGAAAAAAATAATGCAGATATAGTAGTAGGAAAGTCAGTAGAGAGAGAATATCTTACCAGTTTAGAAAAGTACTTTAAAATAAATTTGATAGAACAAGTAACAGTGATAATAAACGCAGCCAATACGAGGCAACAAAATAAACCAGCGGACAAGACTCGAGAAAACATCAGTTTAAACTCCATAAACTGGAATGGTAGTGGTCAAAGACAAACACAATGGCATAGGAAGGCTAGGCATAGGATTCGAAGTCCTGAAACATATGTGAAGTATACCGAAAGCAACGATGATGATAATGGACATAAATACGGACATGGGAAGGGATTCAGACCTTCAACACCTAAATCAGGGTCAAGCAAAACTTAAGATATTGAGGTGACGGTTGTGGCCATGGGTATGATTGATGTCATTTTAGTTAGTTAACTTTGGAAGTTCTGTTTTTGGTCTTCTCTTCAGGGTTGTGAATGTAGGGAAAAGGATTGAAAGTTTGCTGACAGTATTTACGTTGAATGGGTTAAAATGTACCATTTAATTCCACTAAAAATTACATGCAGAAACACCCAGACTGATTTAAAACATAGCAGAGGAACAATGAACTCTGGGACATTCAATTCAGTGTGCACAAAGTCCTAATAAGTCTAAGTATAAAAAATAGCAAGGATGCAGTTACTGAAATTTTCCATGAACAAGTTGTGTTGGCTTATATGTAAATGCCTGTAAGTCTCGTTAAAAGACACGAGCGGGGACATATATAGCGAACATAGATAAATAACAGTATTATTATTATTATGTGGGCATATATACTGTGTGTTTGTGGGTTAGATACTTACTGTTGGGCAAATAAATGGTGTTCTGCTCATGCTTGAATCGGAACTCGGAGGGGGTTTGAAATAGGACTTCTCTTTGTTGGACTGATAGAGGGGTTTTTTTTTTTTGACTAGCACAGGTGGCCGTTAACCGTTACAGTCAATAAATTTTTTTTTTAGTATTATTGTATATAGCTAAATATAACTTAGTATAGTCCTTATGATTTTTATTTTCACTATTTATGACACAACTGTATATATATAGTTAAGTATAAACTAATATTTTTTTTTTCATATATAATAAACTAGTATATTCATTAGTGTATTCCTTAAGATTTTTATTTTCATTATTAATAACACTCGTATATAGTCAAATATAAACTAATATTTCGTTTTAAATTTGTAATGAACTAGTATATTCATCAATAATATTATATAGAGGTAAAAGTAATTTAATATAGACTTTAAATGGTTAACCCATTTAGAAGTCTCATTAAGGGAGGGGGGTATTGTGACAGTCAGTCTTAAATGACTGCTGCAAGCATAGTTGCAGCCTGAATAAACATATATATATATATAAATAAATAATAAAAGGTTGGTCTGTGCGAATATATTTTCACTTTGTTTGCGCACGAAATATATTTTAAATTAAAAAAGCTAAAGGTGACGATACATTTTAAATGTACAATCATATACATTTAAAGTGAAATGCATTTTTTTTTTCAGTTTTAATAAATGTGTTATTTTTGATATGGAGAAAGGGATATAAAATTATACTGGGAAATTTAAATGTAAATAACCCAGCAACTAAGTATGTTGTATTTTCAAATTATCAAATTTCGATGTAAATTTTTATTTTTGGATTACGTGTTGAAACTAAATTTATGTACAAAATTTTTAAAATAATGTTAACCTTGTTACAACACGTAATCTTTATAATTTTGTTGTTTTCTTTGTTAATTATGGTTTTAATGACCGCAGGCAAGTCAGTGACTTTTCTCTTTTATTATAATATTTTTAGAGAAAATTGTAAAAGCATATGAATAGTCAGTCATTTGGCTTGACACCTGCAGATTAAAAATTAATTAAAACATGGGATAGGAATGTAAATTGCTAATGGTCTAAAAGAAAATTCCTAAACAGATTTAAAAAGATAAAAAGAGTTTTAATTAAACTAATTAAAAAAATCGAAAACAGCAATAGTTTGTAGAGGGGACCCTGTAATGAGGAGGATTTATGTGCGTGCTGATCAGGTGATATGGGGGATTATTAATTGATTCAAACAGTCAGTTGGAGGTATTGAATTGAGTTGAAGGACAGTGAGTTCAACGCGTGCAGTAAAAAAAAAACAAACTGATTGACTTATTTTCGCCGATGATCGGTTAACGAAAAAATATATATTTGACAGTAAAAATTCAAAGTCAGTGCAAGCTGTAAGTATGCTTAATCCGAAGAAATAAAAAAAAAAAACCCTGCAAATAGAAATCTATAAAGGAATCAGGAAAGTGACCAGAAAAGTCTGCTGAAAGAAATAGATTTGATGGAAAAGTATTATTAAAAATATCGTAAGTTATCTAAAGAATAAATATAATAATTTCAACGGGAAATCATCTTAACATGGATCCATTTGATAATAGGAAAACAAGACTGAATAGTATTGTTTCAGTGAACATGGAGTAGAGAACCCGCTTCGGTCCATTCGCACTGCTCAAGACCTATGTAGCCACCAAGTTATGTGACTCTCTGTCCATTTGAAAATGTAGCTGCCTATGAACTATTCTGCCTGCCATCCATAGAAGAGACCCCTTCATTTGTCTGCTCAAGATGTATACATCTCCTTCAGAAGCCCTCAGCCCAGAAGAAAACGAAATCTACGGGAAGTAAAACCCTTTATAATTCTAAATATAATTATTTTTTTTCGTGTGTGATTTAAATATTTTTACGAATGATTTGTTTTCATTTTTATTATTATAGATATAATCAGATATTGAAAATTTACGTAATATTTTATATGTATTTGATCAATGATTTTTCTTCTTTTATTATTAATTCTATGCGTGATTCAATAGATTTTATTACCAAAATAAATTGTAGTATATTATGAATGTTTTAAAATAATGATTTAAGGAAGTTAGATTTCTCGTAAAGTTAGATACAAGTGGGAGGCATTAGCCTGTTTGCCCATTTTAGTTTTATTTTATTACATAAATATCCGCTACGTGCAGGATAAATGTACAGTCAATAACTGTTCTTTCTTTAAGATATATATCGTATAAAGAAACGGGCCATTAAATCTACCTTTCCAGATATTTGAAAGGCTATGGAGTGAGTGCGTTCAATTATAAATAACTCTATCTTTTTAATCCGCCACATGCAGGATTCAATACGTTATAATCTACCGCAAATTCATTTTGATTAGTATAAATTTATTCCATCCGCTACGTGCAGGATAATAGTGATAGTAATAGTAAAAAAATAAAGGAATAAATAAGTCTATTAGTTCCCTGTTTGGATGATCCGCTACGGGCAGGATCAATTGAGGAACTCTCTTATTCAAATATAGATTGCGGTTGAATAATAACACCAAATAATAAATCTTTATTAGATTAAGAAAAAGACAGAGAGTTGAAATCACGTATAGAATATATCCTATCAAATGCTGTAGAGTGTGCAAACGAAGATGAAACTTAGACCATCCTATCCCATGGGGTAAATATTTAATGATTTTAACTTGGGTTTTTTGATTAAAATTTCATAGTGTTTTGTATTGATATATTTTTGTTATTTATTTGTAATATTGTAAAATTAAGGGCTAATTAAATGCGGAGACAAAATATTAAAATTTCAATGTTGTGCTGTGTAATTAGTTAAGATTTTATCATTTATCCTCCTTTGTTAGCTAAGCAACAAACCAATTTCCTGAGATAAAGAGTAGATGAGCTAGCCTGGGATTAATCTCTATCGGGACATAGAGTAATTCATTAGAATATCCATCTCTCTAGTGATGTATTAAGTAAAGCATCTATATTAGTGATTTTATTAAGTCAAAAAAAAAGGACTAACCCTTATCTAAGTTATGCAGTCATATCCCTCTGGGGAGGGAGCAATCTTTTCTCAGAGGTGGCGCGTAAAGGTTTTGGTAAACCAGATCTTTCAAAGGTATGAGTGTAGTAATTTACTTTTATGATGCAATTCTAAGAAGTAGTAAATGATGTCTAACTGAATACCTACAATCGTTGCTCTGTTACATAACACGCATTCCATGCTCAATGTGTGTGTCTATACGTACAGGAGAAAACGGACCGGTATAATATATATATGAATTTCTCATTTGGTTATATTAAATTACTATATTTAAAATATTTCCTGAATTCAAATATTTCATTATTAAGCAAATATTTATGACAAAGAATTTGAGTAATAAATGTTGGGTTATTTTTAGTTGTCAGTATCATCGTTATTTATGGTTTCATGTTTCTCTCTGTACTACCGGGCCAGGATTTAAGATAATCATGCTGTATCACTAGGACTGTTGTTCATAGTGTCATAGACTCAAAGAATAGGCAATAGGTTAGAATCCATGACTGCTCCTGACCCATGTTGCTTGGACTTTTGATCTTGTTGTATGAGCATGCAATTTCAACTGGTACAGGGTTTTTTTCTCTCTCCTGGGTTTGGCACCCAATGTGGAGCACCAATTATAATGGTCAGGGAAATGGACTTTCTCTATTATCTTCAAAATCTAGATGATTTAAATAATTTCAACACAATTTTTTTAGAACTATGTAATTACTCTAACATTTATCTTTATCAATGTCAATATTCATCCTGAACCTATATCTTGAGTAGAACACTTTAATCTTAAAGTCAAATGCCTTTTCATAATCTACAAATTCAAAGTATAGTGGCAATTCATACTCAATAGTTCTTTCTACAATTTCTTTTAAATTTAGCTCGCTATTTTGACTAGTTTGAGCTTAAAGTTCATTGAAAACAAGTGAAATTATCTTGGTTTCATAGAACTGGTAAAAGATTTCTAGCTCTAATTTCTAATCCCTTTTCACTTTTCAATTACTGGATTTTTCCAATCATTTGACATTATCATGTAGACTTTTTGTATATTGTTTTGCCAATAATTTCTCTATTTCTTCATATGGTTCTTTTAAGATATCAATAATAATTCTATCATTTCCTGGGCTTTTCACTTTTTCAAATATTTAATTGCACATCTCACTTCTTTATTTAAAACATTTAGAAGATGTAATAATTGTAATGGTTATTTTCTTTTCTTAATCTTTATTATTATATAGTTCTTAGTAGATCGCTACCATACAATATCATTTCACTTTTTAATAATAGTGTCATAATTTACATATATATCATAAATTCATTGCTACAACTATTTTATGATTATTGTCAAAATTATTTTCATTTATTATTTAATTTATAAATTATATATAAATGCATAACATTATATCATTTCAATATATAACAATTTCCTGTAATTTACAAGTAATACTTTGTGTGCAATTTAAAAATTATTATTACAATTTGTAATGTTATAATTGATTATTTATTAGTCTGCATTCAGAACAGGTTATATTGATCTGTTTAAGAAAGCTTATTTAAACTTCTCTGTATCAATAATTTCAATGCGTGGTCAAGTTGCAATTTTTAATCTATATAAATATATGGGATCATAAATATAGTTAGGGTTCCACCTTTATTGTTAAAAGAAGGTTGCCTTGGAAACAGTTTGAGATTATTGATTGTTATTTACATTGGGATTGTCTAAGTGTTGACTGCTTTCTTATGGTTACTTATAAACCCATTTAGCCTTGAGCATTATTACACTTATTCACAGTCTCACCTATTGAACCAACTCTATCCAGCAATATTTATAATTCATATTTACAAAAATTAAATTCACAATTAATAAAATAAAAAGTAAATAAATTCAATTTTATTAAGCATATAATAACAGACTAGTAACAATCCAATTATAATATAGTTTTTATAAACAAAGTATTACTTTATACTGACTTAAAAAATCAAGAAAATTTAAATGAACATACCATCAAAAATATCTTATTATATGACATGGGTATCATGACAGAATTTTTATAACAATTATGATCATATTTTTTAATATAAAATAAGATATTATTTCTCATATTAGAAATTCTATAATTTATATTATGAATAAATTTTGATATATCAAATTTATATATGCAATTTTTCTTAGAAACACTACATCATTCAACATTCTTTTCTTTTCATAAGATATGTTTCATTAACTACAGGTAATTATAAATCTACATACTTAAAATACCTCTACATTATATTCTATAATCTATTCTCATAACATTTTATATTAGATCTATTCCAAACAGCCGAACAACAAGTATCACATAAAATAAGTAATGCACGATTGCTTATATAAAATCTTTTTTGATCTCAGTAATTCTATTGCATTTAAGAAAAATTTCATTAATACAGATTTTAAAAAAGACCATTATTATTAAACCAGATGCTAAATCCTTTATCCTATCTTTTTTAGGAATAACAATATAATCTTATAAATTTATATTATTAAAATCAAATTTTTTTTCCACTGAATTTTAACTTTTCTTCAGTTAATTTCACTTTATTAAATGCTTTTATATTAACTTGCCATGCCTGTATTTCTGTCAGAATGTCCACATTTTTGACCTGAAGATCTGTGATGATGGTATATTAGATGTGATATGTTGGACTATTTCCATCATCTATCAGTAAATGTTTAGTGTATAGAAAATTTTAAACTTTATTTAAACTTTTCAAATACAAACAAGTTATGTTGTCTATCTATGTGTTATTAATAACAGATTGTTTGTATTTGAGAAGTTTAAATAAAGTTTAAAATTTTCTATACATTCAACATTTACTGATAGATAATTGGAAATAGTCCAACATATTATCACATCCACATTTTAAAATTTTTAACAATGAAAAAAATGTTCCCCCTTAGAATTCGAAGCCATATACTTTCTTTTCATAGAAAAAAATTCTTAGCATCTGGGCCAATGGAAATATAACGCTTATATTGTAAAATTTTGTCAATATTTTTATTTAACTCATAATTAATACAAAGTAAATATTTTCTATTAAAATCTGAATTATTTGTCTGAAATAATTAATATTTCATAAATATTTTATGAAAAAATGTATAAAAAAAGGCTAGAGAGTTAATTAAAAAGGCAATACATAAATATTTTTATATAGTAGATGATCACATAATATTTAAATTTAGAATTTGTTTATTAGAGGATATATTTTTTATTTTCACATCTTATTATTAAATTATAATTTCTGTCAGATTTTTTTGTAGTTTTAACCGTTTTTTAAAATAATATTTAAGTTGCTAAATCTGTACATATATTTTAATAAAGAATAAATAAATGTGTACAAACTTAAAATATTGATAGAGAGTTAATTAAAAAGGCAATACATAAATATTTTTATATAGTAGATGATCACATAATATTTAAATTTAGAATTTGTTTATTAGAGGATATATTTTTTATTTTCACATCTTATTATTAAATTATAATTTCTGTCAGATTTTTTTGTAGTTTTAACCGTTTTTTAAAATAATATTTAAGTTGCTAAATCTGTACATATATTTTAATAAAGAATAAATAAATGTGTACAAACTTAAAATATTGATATTGCTAGAATACTCTAGAAAATAAATAATTGATATGCAGAAAATAAATCAGTAATTGCAAGAAGCATCAGGCAAATTTGTATATTAATAAAAGTTTTAGTGTATGCAAATTAGCAAAGCTGATAAAAAAAGTCTGTAGAAAAAGAAAGGAAACAAACATCGGGAAATGATGTACTAAATTTGTTTTATTCTGGAGTCCGTTCTGATGTTCTGAAAGTTAATAAAGTAGAAAAATCAAGAATTTAATTTTATTATCTCGGTATAATGTAAGTGGATAATAATATGCTTACAAAGTTGCAGAGATTTCTACATATTAAATCTCTATAGTGATATCTAAGAGATTCTGTTCTCAAACAGCAAGTTGAATTACTAATTTTTTTTACTAAGAGTATATCCATAATGGTATTCACAGTAAAATAAACTAAATTTCTTATAAAACTTTGTTGGTGTTTCCTTTAATTAACAATAAAAATTACCCAACTGCCAATTGACTGAGTGATCTTGGATATATTACAAGTATAATTAGAAATTTGAACCCAGACTTTCAAGCTCCTTTCAATCACCCCATTCCATCTATACAACAGATGCACCTGACTAAAGGAGCTTGAAAGTCTGGGTTCAAATCCTCTCTGAATTATATCTAGCTTAAGTATATATACTATATTTGCATTTAAATAATTAAAAGTACAATAGAATCAACAAAGTAATCCACCTCTAGGTTAATTTGCCATTCTTGGAAAATATCAGAATCTTAAAAATCTAGACTTGTTATAAAACTATTGGAAATTGCAGGAATATTGTCATTTCATAAAAGCATTTGAGGCTCAAATAAATTATAAAAATCTCAAATGCTTTTATGAAATAAAAATATTCATGCAATTTCTAATTGTTTTATAACAAGTCTAGATTCTTAAGATCTGATATTTTCCAAGAATGACAAATTAATCAAGAGGTGAATTACTTTGTTGAATACTTTGTTGTTTTGTACTTTTTAGTGTACCATTACAAATTAACACTCTATCCACAATTTTTCTAAAATTACCAAAATTATGATGACAAGTATGAGGGCGCCACTAAGTATATGAAAAAAGTGATTATACAGAAAGTGAATTATTGGTTTTTATGCCGGGTTTAGGAAAAGATAAGAGGGAATTAGATATTAAGGCTATAGAGTTGATAAAGATTATGTTGTGGAAATGGAATGGAGCAGAATATGGGAGAACTTAGAGTGGGGAATGGAAAAATAAGTGGCTAACAGGTTTATCTGGGCATAATTGCTTAGATATTCTTGACTTCATTTAAGGAGAAGCCACAATACATCACATCACAAGATCAAGAAGAATCTTCAACGATCATAGTGATAATTTATTTATGTATTGTGGTCACATAAGATTTTAAGACGTAATCTTACCCGACTTGACTTATTATACTTTAACAGGCAAAACTATCTTTACTTTATTTAAACCAAATGGACACTTAATTATTAACATTATAAGAGAAATAAAAAAAAAAACACAGAAGCACTTAACTAAGGTTTAATTATTTATATTCTTTTTTATTCTAATTGCTTTCCTACTTCCTTTTTTCGAGCACTCCAACTAACTCGATCTGAGTTTAAGAAGAAAGACAAACGAAAATCTTATTTCCATTCCTTTTTCATTTTTAATAAATATGATTCCTTATTAACTGTTTAATATTTTTTCCCAAGGGAACATGCGCCGCACAAGACCTACGAATAATAGCAATCCAGGTTTATTCTGGAGGCCTGTCCAAATAGGTATGACTGAAGGTCAACTTACTAATAAGAATGGGCAGTATCTTGCACCATTCAAACCTCTGCATTTTATTATTAATAATTATATTCAAACCCTTAAGGAATGGAGCAAGTGTCCATTGTTTGTATGCAGCCATCAAACATCCCTTTTTACAAAAACCAGGTTCCGATATAAGGTTCCTATCTTTTCTTATTGTCGGAACACTTAACTGATCTTTTACCCTCCCTCCCCCTGTTTGACTTTCTAGATTGAATAGTTAACATTATTTTTAGAACTTAAAACTACACATACTTTGAACATAATAAATGAATTAAATTATACAAAAATTTTAATTAATGAAAAATTTGTAAAATAAAACCATATCCCCCTTTTCTATTCATCCAAAATAACATAAAAATAATAATCACTTTTAAAAACCTCACACTCTACTATTGAAACTTTTTATACAACTAAGTTAATGGAGTTTAGAATTCTATTATGCCAATCAGAATAAAAGTTCTTTAAGAAAAGTTCATAGTTATCCTGATCAATCGGATTAGTGGTTGCACTTTCTTCATGTGGGTAATCCTCTCATATAATTTTTCTTGAAACTGCTGGTGTGAATCCTGTTTTGTCCATTGGCTTTTTTGATATCCTTGGCTAGCTTGTTAAACCCATTTTCCCATAGTTGATTATCGCTTGGGTGGCACCAGGTGTGGCTGTGAGACATATTTCCCTGAGGGGAAAATTTTTGATGTTCACTAGTCAGAGAACATTTTTTTGGCACTGGTTAACATTATATATATTTTTCAATCTACTTCCAAATTTTTTCCAATCTATTTACATGCTTTTTCCAATCTACTTTCAAGCTTTTTCCAATCTACTTCTAAGTTTTTTCCAATCTAATTCCAATCTACTACCAAGCTTTCTCCGATCTACTCTAACAAAAGCAAACTCCATAATTTACGTTTTTTTCATGAACAAGATAAACACCTAGTGATTTATTTTTAGATGCATTTTTACATGTCTAATTTCTGACCTTTTATTGTCATTGCCTTTTTAATTAATGGAAAAGTTCTGGTTCAATTAGTGCAATAGATCGACCCAAGTAATGTATTTAATTACAAATACTTTTAGTATCATGAGTTTCAACAATAGAGTTAATTGCAAAAATCTATAATTTTTTCCTTCCCCCAATCTACATCTTTCCAAGAATTAAAATTAAAAAAAAAACTTTTAATGAAAACAAATCTTAAGATTTAATTTTATCTTGAATAATAATGGATTTAAACAAATAAATAAAACGAAGAAATCCAGATTTTTTCGAGATAAATTAAAAAAACTATTTTAAAAAAAATTTCAAATTTTTTATTTTAAAATATTTATTAAAAATATAATATATGTACATATAGATATATATGAGATGGCAGAAAATACCATCTCATTAGTCAACTATTTGCATAAAAGCATTATTTAAAATAAGTTTTTTATATATATTATTTTTTTATTTTAACTAAAAATTTTTTTATTTCAGTTATTCCTTGAATACTTATTGTAATCTTATTAATTATCACCTAAATTCTTTTCCTTTTAAAATTTTCATTTTATCTTTTATTTACTATTTAAAAACATTTAATTATATTCACATACATCATTACCATTTCTTTTATTTAAAATTATTATTTTTCTTTAGATATACCATATAGAAATACTTCAATCATTTTTTCTTTATATTCTTTCATATTTTCTATTATTTTTATTTCAAAATTTATTCTTGTGTATACAATTATATACACATTAAAATTTCTATTTTTCAAATGTTACAACTAACTTGATTTTATTTTTTGTCATGCCTATATAAGAAAAATTTATATTTTATTTTTAGTCTAAACAATTTATTATATAAATTCCATTCATATTTTTATACTTATCTATACTATTACCATTTAATAAATAAATTTAAAAAATGAAATTGTTTTTATTTTTAATTAATTATTCATTTCATACTTGTAAGCATGAATTATGAATATAAATAGTAATTATTTTCCATATGTACTTTGTACATGCATTTCATTTACTGTTTCCAAATCTAAACTAAAAAATGAGTGGATTTGTAAATGTATAGAGAATTGTGATTATTATATATTGAAATTATATGTTTTAAATATATACACACATAAGCAATTTATAAAAACAAATATAAGAAAATAATCTCAATAATGATCATAAAAATATTACACTTGTCTAAATTATAATTATCCAGATTGGATTCAGTATATAGTATAGGTGACCAATAGTAAAATAATGTAAACAAGTCAATGGCAAAAGCAGCCCAATTACATAACTAGATCAGCGAATCCAATTGCTTACAATGAGATGAAGAAATAGACTATAAGCTGAAGATTCATTTAATACAGGATCAAATAACAAGAGATTACCGAGTCACATTTCAGCAGTAACTCATAACTTGGAATTACAGCAAAGCACACCGTTCTTTTGTTAAAATAGTAATGAGGCATGCTCAAGACCAAAGCAGAAAGCTGTTAGTGGACAAATATTACTGCAATTTCATGAGGCAAGTTAGAGGTGTTACATTTTTATACAGCCTCAGTTAATATCTCCAGCTAGCAACTATCTATTTGGAAATCCACTTTCTGTAATATTGCAAATGAACTATTAATGTAAATAGATGCAATAAATATTTAAGATTACTTTTTATTTGTATCTCATTATTTACCAGACAGAAACATTTTCTAGCAGCAGCATATACATAAACACATTAGAGCTGGCACAATATAACAAGATTTGTCTTCTACACGTGTTGGCTGATTAGATTTTCATCATCATTATTAAAAGCTGTCAATAGTTAATATTATTAACTCAAATCAATTGAAAAAGAAATTCAATGGCCTAATATCCAGATTTCTTTTATTAAGTTAAAAAGTTTTTGCCCACATTGAAAAAAAAAAGAATCAAAATAGCAAAAATTAGTTACCTGAAATAATTAAACTGAGCAATCCATCAAGTTCACTTCTTTTTTAAAAGATAGATCAGTCAAAAACTCTGAATGAAGATTAGCAAGTTTATAAGTGTGTGTGGATTTCAAATTTGAGATTTTATGCTTATAAGCAGCTCTATATTTTTAATCTAAATTAGATTCACAAAGCAATCTCTTTTTGCTTGCTTCTTTCCTAAATTCCTAACTATATCTCAAGTTTGCAATTTTAACCATGTTCATAGAGAAGGGGAAAAGGCTAGAGATTTTTTTCTACAGACTCAAGAAGTTAGCACTGAACTGTGATTTTAAAGGTTTCCTATACTCTGAACTGACTTTTTTTACTATAGAATAAGGGATTATGGTCTTAACGTCAATCTACTAATGAACCAAAGCACCATCTTCAATTGTGTGATTTTTTCCAAGACTCTATTGGTCACAGTATTAGTTATCAATCAGAAATCTGAATCAGATACCAGCTGATCAAAACAGAAATACACAATCTCCAGCTAAAAATACTATCAAAAATTATCAAAAATACAGGTTTGGCAAATACCATCAGAAAAGTTAATTATAGAACAAGTCAGTAACATGCATACACCGAATGTCCATATAGATATATTTTATGAAAGCTATTGAAGCTGCTTATGGCCAGAAAAAAATGGAAGACTATTCTAAAAAACCCAAAGGATAAAACAAAATCTTATAAAATCAATAGAAAGAATGTAAAAGGCATTAGGAGTATTGATTAAGCCCTTAAAGTCTGAATTACTATTAATGGCATGTCAATATTAATAGAGCTGGATAGCAGATTTGCAGTGTCCATTGTGTCAAGAAATACTTGATTGTCATTGACAAAAAAAAAAAAACATTTATCAACTGCAACCTAACAGTAAAATGATTATAGATGACTAAGTCAAAGAATAAGTTTCAAAGACAAAGACAAATAAACAATATATTTGCCTCTTGTTATGCCTACATGTGAACAGAGCAATTTATTACAATGTGATGATTCAATACTTAGGCTACACATAACATAGTTAATTATAAACCGGGTCTGTGTCTACGATAGCGGGTCCAATAGAATTAAATAAAATATAAACCAATAAGCAGCCATTGAGAGATTTGTCTTGAGGATTAATATGGCAATTGAGCTGGTCTGTGAATAGCCATAGCTGGTCCAATAGAATTAAATAAAATATAAACCAATAAGCAGCCATTGAAAGATTTGTCTTGAGGATTAATATGGCAATTGAGCTGGTCTGTGAATAGCCAAAGAACTCATTGAGCCAAATAGAATAAAGAATCTACAAGATCTGATGATGAGACAAGCAGAATACTAACTGAAAAAGACTGCAGAAACCATATCAGAAGATGAAACAATATAAATATCCACAGCTTATTTCAAGGATTATATACCCCAAAGCTAATTTTATTAGGGAAAGGGAATATTGTTGATTCATCTTCAGCCTATTCTCAATAATGAATTTGTCCAAACGATAGTTATATAGATTGGATTCTGAGAAGAATACAACTGACCAATGAACCAATAATAATGTAATAAATAGCCAATGGGAGAACAAATCATATACCTAGATCAGTGAATCTGATTATTAGCACAATAAGATAGGCTGGCTATAATATGGAAGTACATCCAAGAAAAGATCAGACAAAATAGTTGCTGAATTATGTTCTAATTCATTATCTGAAATTCTAACAGTACTGCACATTTTTCATTATTTACTAGAACACAGTGAGGCAAGCTCAAGCTCTAAAAGGAATCCATTAGCAGCAACAGCAAATACTATTATATTTTTCATAAAGTGAACCAATACAGCTTTTTTAAGAAGACAAATGGAGTCAAATTGGTCGTTGTTAATGCTAACAATTACATATTTGTAATTACAAACCAAAAATGATACATAACAGTGATAAATTTTTTAATTAAATGTAAATATATAGTATTATTAATATAAATAGATGTAATAAATGTTTTACAATTGCTTTTATGTGTACCTCATTTATTTACCAATTAAGAACATTTTCCAACATCAAATAAACATATACAAACACAAAAGAATGTGAATGAAATATTTGTGGATTTAAATAATGATACATACAGATTATGGGTGTTTACATAGATTGGTTCACAAAATAAAATTTATAATGATTATACAAATGAGTATATTGAATGGCAGCATTTATACATATCAAAATTAAAGGCCAAAATTATACACAAATACATAAAAAAAGTGTTAATTAATTATTTAAATTACGTACACACATCAGTGGAGAATCTTGAAATAAAATGCAACTAATTAAAAACAGAAATAAAAGCACAACTGCTTTCGGTGCATATCTAACAATTATAAGAGAGATGCAACAAAAACTCAATTATACGCAAAAGAAAATAAAATCAAAAGTGAGAGATAAATACAAAAGATGATACACTATAATTAAAACAAAAATATAATATCAATAATTATACGCTTATAACACTGTACTGGACACTCCACACCTCTTATCATTGAGGGCGCCAATAATTTTATAAACAATTGTTAGTAATAATTAGAATTTGAAAAGTTTAAAAAAAGTTAAAGAAAATAACAATAGAGGGAGGGTTAAACAAATACAAATTTTGAATTTTTTTGTCAGTTGGGTTTTGGTAATAGAATCAACAAGAAGTAAGTAATTTTTTGCAATAAAAAAATAATAATTTGTAATGTGGGTAAAGTTAATTGATAGAAATATTTAATAAAAATAAGACAAGATTAGAAGTTGATTTTATAATATAAGAAAAATGATAATAATATGCATTAAATAGTAAAATAATATTTAAAAAATAAAATAAAGTGATATAAAATAAATTAATATAAAATATTGATAAAATTATTTATAAGATAAGGTAATAAAATGGGAAATGATTATTTATAAAGATCATATTAAAATGTATAATTACTTTTGTTTATATTGTGTATTAATTATGTATATATATATATGGATAAGTGTAATAATTATATAATTATATATTTGAATATTGTAGCTCTGATAATGACTGCAGGACAGTCGAAACTGTTAGTGTAATACAAATAATACAAATAAAAGTATTGATAAAGTGTCTAAGAAGGTGTAAATGGTATGATATGTTATAATAGAAATCAATACATAGGAAAAGAAGAAGTAGAAAATTATATTACTGTTTTCTGCCAAAGACGTTAGCAACAAATAATAATAATAATAATAAAGAATACAAGATATCAACTTTCAAAACACTCTCTGACAAACCGACAGAAACAAAATCTTGAATTAATTATTTACAATTCATAGGTTACAATAGTAAATGCATGTAATAAAAAAAAAAATTTATAAATCAACTAAAATAACTAAACTTATACAAGTAAGCCTATCATATGTTCATCTTTCTTTTTCTTTAAATGAGCATAAAAAAAAAAGGCTAATTTTCTAAACTGTTTTGAAACAAAAAAAAAATTCAATAATCAATAATATAGTAATCAATAAGTAAAATAAAAATGATGAACTTTATATCTTTTATTAAATTTATGATAGTATGAGAGCATTAGAAGAAATTGGAATGAAAATTTAAATACATTTCCATTATAATAAAAATTTTATTTAGTTTCAAAAAATTATTTTGATAAAAATTTCAAATATTTTTGAAAAATTTAAATAATTTCTCCTCAGGGATGATAAAGTTACATTAATCTTTAAAACTATATATATAAATTTTTAAACTATAAGTAAAAATTATTTAAATTAAAAGTTAATAAAAATTCTAGAGCTAAATCCTTTAAAAGTTGAATGCTAAAAATTAGTACTATTCCTTTTTTTTTTTTTACAAATTATTATTAGTTAGCAAAAATTTAGACAAATTCAATCTTTTATGAAAATGACATATAATCCTCTCCCCTGCTCTCTCTTTACATAATATGACATATTCTTAAAGAGTCTATGGTGGATGGATATGATTAAGTTAGATTCTTTGAAAATGATTGTATTACTGGTGATTTCTATATTTGTTCCTTATCAGAGTAAAATGAATGTGAAGCTTCATTAAAAAAAACTCACCGACAAGAAGACATAATAATTCTTAGATTATAAGTAAAAAGTAATACAATCATTTGCTAATCGGTCACTTTGAGCCTTTTCTGTAGTAAAGAATAATATAAAAACCTGAAAAATCATTCTCATTTATACAATAATGGTATTATTGTAATAACATGGAAGGAATATCTTGATCATATTGTGAGTAATGGAAGAATTTTGATCATCTCATGAATAATGAAATAAAACTTAATGACTGCTTTTAATGATATATGCATCCCACCAATTCAAATTCACATGGAACTACCATGATGAAGTTAAAATAACTAATTCTTGTAATCCTAAAAACAAAAAAGCTGCAGATCTGGAGTTTTATGGTAATCTTAAACCTATTAATAGTTCTTTTTAAGGAATATACAGAATCCTTAAGATATAGCCCCTAATCTTAAGAATGATTTTAATTGATTAAAAAAAAAGTAATAACTGTCATAGAATAACATTACAATTTATTACAGCTAAAAATAAAAAATAATAATTAAAAAACACTAGATAATTTATGTTGCCAGGCCAAAAGTATGAAAAGAGTCACATCACAAGTAAAGATATAATTTACAAATTGCTTTTATCAATTTGATCAAATCATTTGATTTAACTTAGGTTTCTAACAATATTATAAATTAGCCATTTGTTCACTTAAATTCATTCATATTACATAACTTCTACATAATGACATGAGATGGAGCATTATTACTAATAAAAAGCCCAAGGCATTTGCAATTAAAACTGATAGTAATGGCAGTAACAATAACAATGTAGTTGAATGACCTATTGCTCAGGAATTTACAAGAAGTTTGAGAACCAAAACTGATCAAGTTGAAGCTACAATCCAAGAACCTTGAATTCCAGAATCTGTATTTTTGCCACCGCACTAAATCATACAGGAGTTGAATTTTGTTTTCCATTTTATGACAGAGATTTTTGCAAACATCTTATATGCAACTTCATAAGCCTCAAGATGTAATATAGATTTGGATGTGTTTTTAATTTGAAATGAATAAAAGCAAAAACAAGAACTACACCTTTTGGCTTTCAAATTTAAGTCAAGATTGTGCTATTCTTACAAATTCACAAGAAAATTTACAATGTTCTTAATGTTTTGAATGCAACCTATAAAAACTTTTATTTAATACTTATTGTTAAAACAAAACAAACTCAGATGCTTTATCAGCCAATAACAGAAGAATCTTTAACTTTAAGCTTGGATAGTTATCATCTTAAGAATATGAATCAAATATCTTGGCAGCTTTTTAGCTATTAAGACAGACTTGGATGCTAAAATGAAGCTATTGCATTTAATGCAATAAAAGATAAGTAATCATGATAGTGGTACAACTATCTTAATTAAATTAGTTGTATACAGGATATATTCTGCTAAATTTATTATATTAATTCAAAATATGAATTACCTATAATTTAGCATAAAGGCACTGGAAATTTTTTAAATCTAAGAATGTTCTATAATATTCTGAAAATGATGTTATAAAATAATAGTTATTCTCTTAAATTTTCTGGATGCAATGATACTGAATTTAGTTTATTATAAAGATTCATCTTCATTAGATTGGGTATGGAAAATACATAATGAGTAACAGATTTTCTTAACATATATATATTATAATAGTGAAGTATGTATTAGACCTACTGGACCTATTAGCATTCATATCAATCCACTGATGACTTTGTGGTGTCACTAAAATGATGTGCGACACTTTCTCGAAAAACAAGTGTAATATAAATTAGTCAAGCGTTGGTGACCTAGCGGTTAACATAGCTGCCTTCCAAGCAGTTGGACCAGGGTTTGCTTCCCAGTCAACGCTTTAACATATATATATAAAGTGTAATATAAATTGCTTTCATGAAGAGAATATAGCTATAAATAGAATACAATGGAGAAATACAATTAGGCAAATCATTAAAATCATTCAAAAAGATGTGTGATAATAGATGTAAAAATATCTATTATTCACAATAGGACTCATAGTCCATTAAAAATCACACACACACAAAACTATAACAAGTAGAATAAAAAAAAGTATTTTTAGATAAATAGAAAAACATATCTACTATAAACTTAAACATTTTCATTTTTTTATTCAAATAAAGAAGCTATTTATAAATTTTTTATTTGTGGGGGAGAAATATTGATAACAATTAATTTTACAAAAAAAATTTGCTCTACACATTTTTTTTTTTTTTTGAAAATATATCTGGAAAAAAAAAAAGTAATTTATCCAGTAAATCATAATTTTTAAGATTAATTATAAAATAGGACAGAAAAATGAATTTTAAAATAATTAATTACTAAATAATATTTTTTTTTTTTGTTAACAAAAAAATATTAAAAATAAACAATTAAAAAGCATTCCATGAAAATATAGTTGAATAAGCAAACTGCTTTATATTACTAATAAAGCAATTATTGTAATGACTTATGAAATAAATATCAAATGGTTAATAACTCAGATGGTGAACTAACATTAAAGCATGGAAAATGACAATTAAAGCTCCATGCATGTATTTTTAGTTCATTACTTTACTGTATATATTAAAAAAAAAAATATTTATTTTTAACCTTAGTTTAATATACTGTATATGATATTTGGCTTAATATTGTATTTTCGTCTTTTCAATACTTGAATAAAAACGAAACAATTGTTTGTTTTAATTAAAACAATATTTATTTTTAATTTTTTTTTTAAACTTTTAAAATTGTTTTATATATATGATAATAATAATAATCTCTTTGGCATAAAGTACTATATATATATTGTACCAGTCAGAATTGTATGTTAATTTAACAAGGTTTAGAATCTAAGCAAAAGTACCCTAAATCCACTCATGCCCGAGATACACAGGTCAGGAGCAATCATGAATTCTGCCCAATTTGCTCTTCTCTAAAACTATAACTTTATAAACAACACTTCTGATGATAACCTGAAATTTCATTCATTCTGGTCCCAGAGACACAGCAGAGAAACACGAGATCTATAGGGTAATTAATGTAATAAATAATATCAAATCTTGGCTCAATCAAATATCTTATATAAAGGAAAATCTATAAGACTAAATAAATTGCACACAGCTAGCATTGCAAAAGAAACATGAATTATAAAATTAGTATCCATCCAGAATGAGCAAAGACAGAATAACTCAGAGATAAATGTTTATTTAAGATAATGTTATAACTTCTAAATAAGATTAATATTATTTATAAATATTAAATGGAATTCAATGAATGAGATTCAGTAAGACACAAACGAATGAGTAATTATTAAAACATAATAATTTAATAAATATAAACAATTTAATTTACATTAGAAAAACATAGCACAGATTTAATGCGGTTTACTTTGCATATAAGCAACTGATTTAGTATGCTAATAAGTTATAGATAATAATAAATCAATGTTATCAATGCTGTAACCATTACTTTAAAGTAATGATAAGGGTGTTTACAAATTCATCTCTAAAGAGAGTTTTACTCTTGATATGATACTTAACAATTTATTGTTTATGAGCATATTTGGACCTGTACAAATGAGGAATGGGTTAGCCTAAATTAACTTTACTATGACAATCCTAAAATATTCGACTAATTATAAAATGAGTGGTTTACAAACATCACTGCGCTACGTCTTATAGTTAATATGAGAACTATACATAAACGAACTCGCAGTGCTGACTTATAATAATAGCGTAAAATGGAGAAGATGTCCGTCTTTAGACTGGAAGACTTTATCACATATATGATTCCGCTTGTATTTATCACAAGGCTATATTCGAAAATATGAGTGGTAAGGATTCCATGGCACGCCCTCCAACGTGTCACATGCAGAGCCTTAATACTCTAATGCTTATCTTGAGATCGGTTATATCAAACTTCATTCCTATACGAGTTACGTGAAGAAAATCCGGATTTCGGATGAGTAAATATGATAAAGCAAAATATAATTCTTTAAATGCTATCATAAGTAAGCAACGCGAATATGGCTTAAGTCTTCAATGACTAATGAAATAATTTAAGCTTATATAAAGCAATAATAGCATGCGTAACGCCATGATAAAATAATAACCCACTCAGCATCGTACGTATAACTTTAATAAATTTAGGATGTCGAATATAGAAGAGGGAAAAATATTATTTTCCTATTTAACAAGTCCAAGTATTTTAAACGACAATACATTATAAGCAATTTAACTCTTAATGGCATATAAATAATAAATAGTTATTAAGTATATTAATAATCAAGTTTATTAAAAGAACATAAATTGCATTTAAATATCGATAGTGATATGATTTTTAAACAATCCGCCATTAACCATAATTTCAAAATATTTAACCGAGCGAACAGCGTTCAATAAGAAATTTTACGTTTAAACTAATTAAACATTCCAAAATATTGGAATGATGATTGAAATAATATAAGTTCGCTAGATTAAAACATTAGCATACTAAAACTAATTTAATAAGAGATATATTTAAAATAAGTTTTGCCGCATGAAATAAAATAATTAGAGTGTGAAACTTTAAAAACTAATGATAGGTTTAAAGTACATAATTCTGTGCTTAGCGTTTCAAAGAACGAGTTGAAAACTTAAGAGAAAATCATAAATTTAATGATAATTAGTTTACAGTCATTTACCAAATAAATAAAAGTTACATTCTGATTACAATTAAGATTTAGGACAGAAATGAAGTGAGGAAAATTAAGAGTTTATTCTTCGGCAAAACGGATTACCTTTATTATTTATGGGGGCCATTTAAGATAACTACATGAAGTTTGGACACGAAGGCACAATATTAATAAAATAATGGTAGGCATCTTCCAATATTCTTTTATAATTAAGCACAACAGTTTTCAAGCAGCGATGGCATAGCAGGGAGGCAGGACAGAGGCGATTTAAGATCAGGGAGGCAAATTCCTTTTACTCACAGTCCATTTTATTACCACTCTCTACACAAATACCAGAGAGAAGAGTCATTTGAACTCCTTTTGCGCGTTCCTAGAACTTCTGCTCCTCCTATACTTGAAATTTAGCAATATTGGAAGATGTAAACAATACGTTCCAGAAAGCAGATTATTTAAACGTATTTTTGACATTTTAAAATTGTAATAATATTTTTTTAGAATTTCTGGCATTGCTTTAGCTCTACATTAATTGTATTTATTTTTATATCTGTAATACATATACGCACATACACAATTATTTAAATGAAGGGAATTTACAAGCTTGAAAATAAAATATACTTAAGCTAAAATAATAATTTAACTGGTTACACATAACCTTTTCTTAAATAAACAAGGTGGAAGTGATATGTGTATATGTGCGTGCTTAACATTCCTGGATGACCAAATAAACACATAAACAGGTTCAAACCCTACTTTAAAGGTATGTAATGTTATCAGGCAGTGAAGTTAAATATGTACCACAGATTTACCACTTCAATATTATAGTTAAAAATAATAATACCAAAAGTTTATAATGCAAGAAAAATATAGACGAGGGTAAGAAAGTAAATGGAACACTCCTTTGGTGACGTGTTTTCAAGATTAAATATATCAATCCAGTTATAATAAACTACTTGAAGTAGAATTAGAAGGACATTAACAAGATATAGAAGATGAAAAATTTATTGTTATCTTTTTTTTTTTTTAAATTTATTGTTTGAGATAAAAAGTGGGATATCTGTGAGACATAGATGTAGAGAGAGAAAAAAAGAAAATTAACAAGTTTGCATTTTAAAAATAAAAATAAATATATGTTGTTTTAGATTCTAGAACAAATTCTAATTTTCATTTAAATTATTTTAACATTTACACTACTATTATTTACATTACCCAACAATTCTGAAATTTTTTTCTTCAACACTCCTTTGAATTTTACCACCTAAAAAACTGCGATTGATTTTATAGCAAGTTTAGGATAAGCATATTTTTAATACTATTTCTAAACTTATTTTGAATCAAAATGTAATCTAATTAAAATCAGTTCTTATCATCTGGAACTTTGATCCAATCAACAAACAGAACATCTTTAATTTTTTTTCAAATATAGCTCATTAAATGTATCACTAAAAATAATAAAAAATTCCAAATCCAAAAATTTTATTTGACTTATACAGCCATTTGAAATCTCCAGAAAATTGCAATTTTGCACTTTTATAAAATACCCCTCAAAAACATATATATTGGTACCATTTGTGAAAAGTTTCATTATGGGATATTTTTTATTTTAAAAAATATTATATATATAAAAAAAAAATCAAACATTAATAATAAAATAAAATATTAATTCAAATTTTGAATTGTACAGGAAAGAACATTTCTCTTTTCAAACAAAAAAGAGTGTTTCTATACTACCATTGCAAAATAAGTTAAATGGGGATGCTGGATAAAAATCCTTAAAATATAGCACCCATATAATTTTCATTTTTTTTCTACACAGCATTTGCTTAAAATATTTTTAACACAGAAAAATCTTAAATAATTGCCAATCTTGATATTTATTAGCATTGTAATAAACCATTGTATGTGAATAATTTCACCTGTTTTTTGAAAGATAATTCTGAAAAACTGTAATTACTGCATCTATTTTTTTTCCAGAGATAATAAATGTGACCAATAGGGAACTTGGAATTCACCAAGATAAAAATTTAGGACACAGGCATTTCAAGTTCGTCATTAAAACCTCTTCAGTATGTAAAGGAAGGAACAAGACTTTTAGAGGAAACGATTCCTCAATCATTGAAAATAAATGTCAGTAATAAGTTATTTGACTAGAGATAAAAAAAACACAATGGAATATCTAGGTGATAGACCTTGGATTTGCATCTAAATAACATGTTTTAAGTAATTTTTCTTCTTCTCATGTGTTGTTTTTATTGAAGAAAAAAAATTCCACAGAATGAACACAAGCATTCTCCATATAAACATCCCAAAAGATTTAACCATTTATTCTTCATAGTCTTTATAGGGCGATTGGGGTATACCTTTGCTGTAAATCTTTTTATGCCCCCCAACTAAACATCACATACTTCTTGACAATGAGCTGTTGCATAGAAATGTCACTCAGCCTTGATTCCAAAATCACTTTCATGGTAGCAAATAAGTGAACATTTCTTTTCTGTCTTTAAATTGTTCAACATATCTCAAAAATAATATATTTTTTCAATTCTGATATCAGTTCTGATCTTAGGGGTAAGGAGGTAAGTTTATTTAAAATAAATAAACAGTTTTGTGTTATATTCAGAGATGCAAACAGGACTTTAAAATTTTACATTATGAGAATCTTTGTAATTAGTTGCTTTAAATGTTTCTAAAGCTGGCTAAGGAAGAGATTTATTTTGTATCTTTATTTTACTAACAGCAGCTGAGCACGCTTTCAGCCAGAACTATTAGAAAAATTGTTACTTTGAATAATGACCAAGACTGGGCCTTATTTTATAAAACAAAAGTATAATAGTCTGCAAAATCAAAAAATATTACTGCAGCACTTTTTTGAAGGTTTTTCTTCAAAGAATTATAATATCTGACAGTTTTTCCACAAATGTAAGGATTCCACAAATTCTTTTATGGTGTTTCAAATGTCTATCATTTTTTCTTTGAGCACCATATTTAATTCTTGTTTAAAATATTCTGTAGTAAGGCAAGAAGCACATTCATTGAAATGGTATTTTGTATCTGTCTTATCACACATTATTTTTACTGAATAACATTTGTAATCAGCCGTAGCCATACCATCATCTTGTATTACAAGTTTTACATTTTATGTGTTGTGCAAAGGACAGACTGAATAAATGCCACTTCCTTTAATTAAGATAATGTTTGGCTCATAGTTAGCAAATTTAAATATCATATCTTTCCAGCATATGACTTAACAATTCTTTTAAATTTCCCAATATCAGTCTTTGATGCATATGTATTTTAATCTTATCATTTATTTTCACTGAAACCAAATCCTTTTTCCCAGGCAAAAGATGATTTAAACGATCACTATAAGTCTTTGCAATTGCAGATACTTTTTTAAACACTTTCAATGCTTGGGACTATTTTCATCACCCGTCATGAAATGTTGAGTGTCTATATAGTTTTAAACTATTCAAACTTCTCAAATATAAACAACTGTTAGTAATAACACACAAATAAACAACAGCAATTAGCAGATATATAACACTTGAAGAAGAGTGGAGAATAATATCACTCGAAATGTCATGTAATTTACTAACCTGTGTTGTGTTAACTAACAATTGTTAGTATTGAAAAATTTAAATAAAAGTTTAACCAATTCTCTAGACATTTAACGACAGATGATGGAAATAGTCCAGCATATAATCATATTTTCAAGCTTTGGATGTGGAGCTATACGTATACTCGTTTTTCCTAAAGCTGTTACTTTTTTTATGTCATTCTTTTGCTAACTCCAAATTCCTCTTCTATTTTTTTGCATGTTCAGCTTTTTGATAATTAAAATTTGCATTTTTTCACTCAGATTTAATTTCTTTTTTGAAACTTATCTTTCAATTGACTTAGCATTTCACCATCAGAATTATTCGCCATTACAATTTCATGTGCATCTTCACTTGCTCCAGTCAGTATTTTCTTATTATTACAGTACAATGATGCATATAATCTTTTCATAACTATAAGTGACTCATCAAGATTGCTGAGAGATTTACTGAAATACTCCAAGCTCTTATCTAAGTCTATAAATTCTACAACTTAATGACTACGTAAAATACAAGTGTTTGCAACGAGTCATGAGCTGTCTTCTGTTTTTATATACTTCTAGCTTCATTTATTTCTTATAGCTATTACAAATTGTCATACCCTTTCAATGTTTGATTCATCACACATTAATTCTGTCACAGATTAATTTATTTACATTTTCAGCCATATTTCAAATAAATATGCTCATTCACCATTTAAAATAATGGGGGGAAAAAAACTAATACAGTATGTATGGTGCACATTCACTTGTCAAAGAGCAAAATCAAACCAGAATGATTGTTAATTTCAACACTAAGATAAATATGTAAAATTACTTTGCAACATGGTATTGATTCAGTGTCAAAACTTTAGAAACCTAATGAACTTTGCCATCATGCATCAATGCTAATGTTTACTTTGTGAAATTTTATTTTCCAAAACTACCTTATCTGATCTCCCATTTTAAGATTCCACTTTTGAATTATACTTTCACAATTATTTTTTTACTTATTTAAAAAAAAATCCCTTTGTAATCCTGTAATAAAACTTTCCACAAATGATGCTTAATTTCAATTTTTAAAATTTAAGTTTATGAGAAATTCAATGTCAAAAATTTTCAGCAAATGACCTCAAAATTAAAAACTGGAAAAAAAAAAAAAACCAAAACAACAAACTACTAATGATTTTATATATTATGCAAAAGGTGATAAAAAAAAAAGGAAAAAGCTATAGTTTGTCCTTTCTGTAATCTTCTTAAGCATCCACAACCTTCCTCATTCAAATGTATACAAGCTCAAAATTGTGACTTTCAGGAAATTTTTTATTATGCTCTGGTAAATCATTTGATGGGCCACATTAAAAAAAAACAACTGACATTAGTGACTTTTAAACTATGTGTTTATTACTATTATATATTAGTTTTTCCTATAAAAGCTTGTCACTTTGACATCTCTGTTATATATTACCCCCAATTCAAAATCTCTAATAATTTTTAGCACCACTTTGCTGTCCTATGACATATTTTAATTTACCCATTATACATGTTTCATATTTTATCATCATACAATTATTGATTAGAAGGTATGCATAAATAGCAACCATATTTCTTGAAAATACATTTAGTTTTACCACTGCCAATCTGTCATTTAGTGGGAAACTATTTATAATCATTTACTGATATAGATTTTAAATTAAAAATAAAGCACATGATAACAGTAGCAAACTCTCAATACAGTAGTGCTACCAAGTGCAAGCCTTCCAAGTCAATGGATGCAGGAAGATTCCTGTGGCTTTCATCAGTGAGGAGCCATAGATTTGAGGGCACTGCAGCTAAATCTTAGAATCTAATGCAACCCTCCAGCAGCTATCTTTTACCCATTTGGTTAACTATAAAGCTAGGAACCCAATATGAAAACACAATTATGTTTTCTATCCAAGCTCCTTTGCTTGTATAGTCATATAGATTGGAACTCAGTTCAGCATCTATACACTTTGCTGTCTTTGGTTTTTCAAATTCTATAGGAAGGATAGATATAAAACCATCAAAACATCACATGATCATCATTTCATCTGCTTACACAGGCTGTTAATAACAACAGTAGTAAAGTCTCTATACTCTAATGCTACCAAGTGCAAGCCTTCAAAATCAATTCATGCAGGAAGGTTTGTGCATAAAATCCCTATCTAGTGCTTACTCATCTGATATCCCCAGACTAATTTCTAGCTTGTGGCTTACATCAGTGAAGAGTCTTGTATTTAACAGCAACTGCATCTAGACCTTAGAATCTAATGCAATTCTCCAGCAGTCACCTTTTACCTACTTGGTTAACTATAAAACTAGGAACCCAATATGAAAATAAATAAAAGATAGCTGCTGGAAGATTGCATTAGATTCTAAGATCATGGAGTCCAACACTCCTCACTGATGAAAGCCACAAGCTAGAGACTAGTTTGGAGGTATCGGATGAGTAGGCACTATATAGAGATTTTATGCACAAACCTTCCTGCATCCATTGATTTCGAAAGTTTGCATTTGGTATCATTACTGTATGGAAATTTTGCTACTATTATTAACAGCTTGTGTAAGCATATAAAACGGTGATCATGTAATGATATTTATACCTATCCTGCCTATAGAATAATGGTGACAGTGGTTTTTGAATAACTAAAGACACCAAAATGTATAGATGCTGAACCGAGTTCAGATCTGTATGAGTATACAAACAAACGAGCTTGGATTGAAACATTATTGTGTTTTCATATTGCACTCCTAGCTTTATAGTTAACCAAATAGGTAAAAGGTGGATGCTGGAGGCTTGCATTAGATCCTCAGATCTACGTGCAGTGCTCTCAAATCCAAGGCACCTCGCTGATAAAAGCCATAAACTATTAACTAGTTTGGGGATATTGGATGAGTAGGCAGTAGATAGGGATTTTATGCACACTTTCCTGCATTCCCTGAATTTGAAGACTTGCGCTTGATAGCACTAAAGGAGAGCTTGCTACTGTAAGCATATGAAATGATGATCACATGATGTTTTGATGGTTTTAAAGCATAGTGATGCAACTTGGCATCATAAATTACAATTTTCAAAAAACTTAAATCTTTATAATACATTTAATTAAAATCTACAAATACAGTACTGAAGAAATATTATTTATCAATTTCAGACAAGCTACAAATCGGATGATTCAGAATAATTTTTCATATTTTTCAATAAAATTTTTTTATACCAAAAAAAAAAAAAAAGAAAGAAAAAAGTTGAATATAGATTCTTCAAAAGTAAATGATTGCATAACTGATATAAAGCTATTTATTTGAAGTTTATAAAAAAATCAAGTTATGTATCAGCATATACATTTTTTATTTGCCCATTCTTATACATTTATATCTATATTCAAGTTTTGAGTCAAAATGTTATTTTTTTTATTTATTAATGTCAATGTTTTTAATTGTTAATATATATTTATTTAATAAGCCATGGTTGATAAGGTATTAAATAATATATTTAATTATTGAATGTTAAGTAATAATTAATTTATTTTCATGGAATTAAATGTTTGTTGAAAGTATATAAAATATATTAATAAATATTAACTTTTTTGAATATTTTATATTCATTCTAAGTTTGTAAACAAAAAAAAATAATGCATTACATATTGAAAAAAGGAAAATAAATTGGAAACAAAAGTCATCCATTTCATATTGAGCCGGATTGATTTCTGATTCAATGGTTTTATTGCTAAAATTAAAAAGGGAAAACAACTTCATTTTCATTAAATGTCTAATGCTAAAATTTTTATTATTATTTAAAACACATACACATTTATATTTAAAGTAGATCATTTAATGTTTATAAAATTGATTGTAAAATAGTTTACTTTCACAGCCTGTTTTAATCAATTTGATTGAAAACAGACAAGCTTGCTAATTATATATTCCTGTTGCTTTTATTGTAATTATTTTTAAAGTTAATTCTAAAAAAAGCGGAGATTTAGTTTTGTATTTATCGTTTGCGGAGATTTAGTTTTGTATTTATCGTTTTTGTTTCAATTATCCCTGGTTGGAAGTCTTAAATTAGATTGAGCGGGAAATTAATATTTGCTCTGCCTGGAATATAGAATGGACACTAATGAAAGTTTTGCACGGGAAATGTAGCAAGGCAAGGATAGCCCGCCAATTTTTGGAGAGAGAAGAGATTCATTATTAGATACACACTTGGATTATAGCCTGCAAAGAGATACCATTGTGAGTAGCTGTTCGGACGTTTAATTCCTACTAAAAACTAACAAACTTCGTTGGTGTGCAAGTAGTCAAAATCCACTGCTGTGAGTTTTGCCATCATTAGAATGTCTTGCTAATTTAAACAGAGACCCATGCCTACCAGCTCTTCTTCAGTCATGCCATGAACCTCAAGTAAACACTGCCTCTACCTTGCCGCTGTCAAAGGACCTGACAGATGAACTATTGTCAAAAGTGCGCACTCGTCAGTAAATCACTAGAACTCTGCCTTACCATAAGCTAAACTTTTTCCTATTCTAGCCAGGGTAAATAAATTGCGTTTAATTAAATCTCCGCTCAATCTAATGATAAATATGTTTTAAAATGGTATTAATTGTTTTTTTTTTAATTATTTATTATCTGTATGTACTCTTTTCTAGTATTTAAAGTGTGTCTTGGAATCTTAGTTTTAAGATTCCAAGTTTGTTTGCAATTTTCATTTATCAGAGGGTGCATTAGGAGATTGTATTATGTTTAATATATACCTGATTATTTCGTTAACTATTACAAAACGCAGTTTTCGTAGTCTTTATTTATTCACCTGCCCTTAGTTGTAAAATAAGGAATCTTTAGGCATGTTTTGTTTGCGCTTTTTGTGCAAACAACAAAATCTTTTTGCTGGCTATTTGTTAAGTTATTTCTTCGGGTTGTCTGAAAGTAGTCATTTCTTTCTGAATTACGTAAGATCGTAATCAAATATCATTTACTGTCTTGTAAGTGAGATCAACCACGTTTACTTTGAATGTAGTATTACGCGCAGCAGTCCTGCGGCATTTTAACGACAGTAATTAGAATATTACTGCTCGGATGTTCGCACTGGTTACGTCGATTTCCGGCAGGACAGCAACTGTTTTATTTTCCCTGATTCAGGAAGCTAGGGTTGTTGTTTGTTTTTGTAATTTTACAACTGGCCAGCAAGAAGATATTATCCTAACCATTTCTTATATTTTGAGTGAGAGAATTTTATTGCCAAAATGTTTAATGCCTTCATGTTTGTCGTACTCTTGTGCACTCTCTGGTAAATATACAAAGGTTAACATAAGTCACTTTTATATTTGTGGTTAGATGTCTTTACTATATTGTCTAACTTCTAAAATTAATAAATTGTTTAAATTTATTTGGCTGACGTTTGTCTTTGTGCTTTGATTTCTCAACTGTCTAAATAATATTTAAGATATCGTCCCTCCCTGAGTGTAGTTCAGTGCCCTTC
Source organism: Epiperipatus broadwayi (assembly GCA_028023455.1). Lineage (NCBI taxonomy): Eukaryota > Metazoa > Onychophora > Udeonychophora > Euonychophora > Peripatidae > Epiperipatus > Epiperipatus broadwayi. Next base: position 1,279,686 of record JAQFVV010006299.1, read on the forward strand.
TGATTCGCATATCCTGTCCACCCTAAAATAAATGTCTAGTTCCTTTTTTTGGACTGGTGGCACCCCTGGGGTCAGTATATGCGAATCTCAAAGATCTTTCTCCCGTTACATATATAGTAATTTTTGGCACCCAACATGGGGCCTCCGAGTTTTCAAACCCATGTGAGATTTTGTTTAGACGGTTGAGAAAGATTTCAGGTGTAAGTGGCAAGATCTAGTCAGTAGAGGTTCGATTTTTGTTAATTATTGCATGTATTGCTGGAGCAGTTTGGTAGAACGGGGTTTCGTCTTTTTCATATGACATAAATAAATAAACAATAAATAGCGTATTTTCTAAAAAAGTCTGTCGGAGTTAATTTTTTTTGAAGAGTTAAATATATATAGTTCGTCTTTTTCATATGACAAATAATTAATAAATAGAAAGTAGCATCGTAATTGTTTTTAGATTAATTAAAAAAAAAAAGATAAAAATAGTTCGTTCATCTTTTCATATGAAATAATTAATAAACAGTAAACAGCGTTTGCTTTCGTAGCTAAATTTTTATTTTAAAATAGCAAAATAAATATTGGGAAATAAAAATAGTTCATTCTGTCTTTTCATATGAAATAATTAATAAACAGTAAACAGCGTTTGCTTTCATAGCTAAAGTTTTATTTTAAAAAAGCAAAATGAATATTGGGAAGTCTCATTCTTGTGACAAATAGTTAAATAGCATTTTTCTTTTAGATTGCTTGGCAAACTTAATGTTAAATAAATAGTAAGAGGCATTGTTTTCTAAGACTGACAATAAAAGCAAAAATATATATAAATGAGTTGTTAAAGAGTGCTGAGATGGGAGGGCAAATTTATAAGGAAGTTGAAAATAGGCAAAGTAAACTTAAAGGTACAAGATTGATCCAGATAAAAGTTTTCAGGGCAGATAATTGGGAAAGTCCAGCTGCGCATCTTGAAAGCCTTCAACAAGTGTTTCAGTTTCACGAATGGAATGAACAAGAAAAGATTGCAGTGGCTTATAATCATTTGAAGGGTGTGGCCGTAGATTGGTGGCATACTTTTAAGTGTAAAGCCACAGACATTTGGGGAGTATGCACAGTTTTTGGAGTGAAGAGAAACAATATTGCATCTTTGGAAGAGTTTTGCAGCAAGCATATTCCAAAGGGGATGGAGGAACTTATATGCAGTTTTTCTGTAGTCAAGCCACCATACTGAAGTCGTTGACGGCATTGTCTTTACCAGAAAGCCAGATAATCTCAATAATAAGAAACAATATGCCAGTGGCGATACAACAATCCATGTTGATTAATTATAAAATGTGTATAGAAGAAATAACATTATTGACAGATTGATTATAGTAGAGATAGAATAGAGATGGAAAACATACTCGACGGAGATGGGGGAACAGTATCCAATGTGGTGGTGGATAAAGATAAACCGACATTAGTTGGAGCCAACCAGACTTGTCCCATCATAACTATAAAAATTGGATCCGTCACAGCACAGGCTTTAATTGATTCAGGGAGTGAGATGTCCCTGATTTCCAGTCACTTTTATTCACAGTTAAAACAACAAACTCACCTGTATACATTGCCTCTAAAGAGACTGCAAGTTACATTGGCTAATGGTAAAAAGGCAAATGTATAGACAAAGCAGGTTTGGATCCAGCTTCATCTGGGAAACATGGAAGTGGATCAAGTCTTTTTGATAATGCCTGGGTTGATACAGGATATCATAGTGGGAACAGATTTTCTTCATCAGCATAAATGTGTGCTTGATTATGGTCAATGCATATTTCAGTGTAGAGAAAGCATAATGTCCCTGGAGGGATTAAAAAAGTATCAGTCCTTACAAATACACTGTATGCAGTCTTAGACACCACTGAAGTAAAGAATAAGGTAGAACAGTCCATACTAAAGGGCACAGAGCAACATCTTTTAACACAGGTGTTGATGCAGTACATGGTTTTTTCTGATAGACCTCGGGCTATTGAAGAGTATGTTTATCAGATCAAAGTAAAGGAGGAAAACCATTTTCAAAGTCGATCTTACCTCATTCCATTTCAATATAAAGCCGAGGTGGATAGTCAGATACAACAGATGATCGAATGGGGTGTTATTGGTAAACAAGCATCATCTTATATTAACCCTTTGGTGGTAGTAAAGAAGAAAGATGGGGCGGCTAGAATATGTTTGGATGCTCGCCGTTTAAATGCTATCACTATTCCTGAAAGAGACATTCCTCCTACAATAACTGAAATTCTGGCTAGATTTCAAGGGAAAACTGTCTTTAGTACGTTTGACTTGACTTAAGAGTTATTGGCAGATACCTCTTCATCCCTCCGATCGCCAATATACGGGGTTTCGGTATGAAGGATATACGTATGTTTTTAAACGGATGCCGTTCGGGTTATCAACAGTGGATCCAGGCTGTTAAAGTGTTTGGATCAGATACTGTCAGAGAAGGTTAAAAATATTATAGTAATGTACATGGATGATGTGGTTATTGCATACAGAAATATTGAAGAGCACTTGGAACATGTGGAGATATTTTTGACCGAGTGCAGTCGAAACAGTATCATGATCAACTTGCAGAAAAGCTACTTAGCCATAGATGAAGTGGCATTTTTGGGCTTTGTAATTGGAAAGGATGGTATTAAACCCCATCCGGATAAATTAGCTGCAATTGAGCATTTCCCTACACCTGCTAACAGACGCCAGGTGAGATCATTTTTAGGTCTCTGCAACTTTTACCACCGGTTTTATGAAAATTTTGCTGTAGAATCATCATCCTTAGTCCAGTTATTAAGAAAGGACCAGAAGTGGTTTTGGGGTTCACAACAGGAGGTTTCGGCTCATCAAAAAGAATTTTCTGAAACAAGTAGTTCTGGATTACCCTGATTTTTCCCAAACATTTTATATTCACACTGATAGTAGCCGACATGAATTGGGAGTAGTATTATTCCAAATTGATGAGCAGAAATGTCACAAGGTATATTTTTGTAGCCGTACCCTAAAAGGAGCTGAAAATAATTATACGACTACTGAAAAGGAGGCTCTGGCCATTGTATGGGCCTTCGGAAAGTTCAAACAATTCTTAATGGGCTCAAATATCGTTGTTATTACTGACCATAAATGTTTGGAATTTCTGAATAATAGTTACCTGACAAATGATCGGCTCATTCAGTGGAGCTTGATCTTGCAGAAATTTCAATATAGAGTGGTCTATTGCCCTGGAAAGGATAACATTGTGGCAGATGTCTTAAGTCGGCACCCCGTAGATCTTTCACTGCATCACTTAAACTCGGATAACTTAAGTATCGCTGCTATTACATCGGTTATCGATGATTCGGTGGAACAGGATTTACGGAAACTACCAGAAATACAGGCAAGCAATCTGGATTATGCTCCAATGGTAGCCTACAAGAAAAGAGCCATGAATCCCTCACTAATGGACCTATCCAAGTTAGAACAACAAGAAGGAGCTTATCGTATTGAGGATGGTGTCCTTCAAAAAGAAGGTTCCTGGAGAACCTTTATACCTAAAAAGATTAGGAATCGTTTAATTGAATAAGTACATTGTCTGTATGGACATTTTGGACCGCATAAGGTTGAGTATGTGCTCCGAGAATTATTTTATTGGCCAGGGATGTACTCAAATATTTTATTGGTTCTCAGAAGTTGCCACACATGTTCATGAATGAAACCCGTAAATAAAAATTTTACGGGAGTCATGCAACCCATTCTAGCTCAGAATCCTAATGAGTTACTAGCTAATGACTTTTATGGTCCATTACCAGCGAATCGGCGATACTGGTTCTTAGTTGTCATGTATGATGTCTTTTCAAAATATGTGACACCTTATCCATTAAGAAAGGCTGATGCTTTAAGCACTATCAAAGTATTACAAGAGCAGCAAATTCCTAGAATCGGCAAGCCTCAATGTATACTCTGGGATCATGGAACACCCTTTAAACCACGCCAGTGGAAGCGTTGGCTCCAGCAACAGGATATAAAACATTTATTAACATCCATATGCAACCCTCAATCTAATCCCTGTGAGCGGGTTATGAGGGAGCTTAACCGGTTATTCCAGTTGTATGTCAACCAGAACCACAGAGAATGGGTGAAACAGACTGAGAATGTTGTTAATTATATTAATTGGACGTTAAACGAGTCCACAGGGTTTACTCCCATTAGGCTGCATTTCAGAAAAAATTATTCTATACTTATCAAAGCTCCATTACCCATTGATCGTGATAACCCTAGTGGAGAGAGGGACAGAGAAAAGACTAGGATAAAATTAAAGCACATGGCTGAATTGCGCATAAGGCGTGCAAACCGGAATCCTTGCCAATTCAATACTGGTGATAGGGTTTTTGTCAGAAAACCTCATGTGAGCAATCCAACAAGGCATCAATACAAAAATTTTTTTGTGATATATGATGGACCTTTTACTATAAAAAAAAAAATATGGTCAGAATGCCTTTCTTCTGGAAGACGAGTCTGGAATTCAGGGGTCCTATAATGCCCGTAGTCTTAGACCTGCTGAACAAAGGATCAATAATGATAAGTAAGTAGCAAAAATTATCATAGATGTAATGAAACGATTGATTGCAGTTGACACATATAACAAATGTCCAGCTGGGATTTTGCAAAGGGGGGAGGGTTAACACGTTTAAAAAAAGAAAAAAAAAGGGAAGTTACAGGAAGTTTTTTTTGATCAGGTATTGAGGCAGTTGAGCCGGATTGATTTCCGATTCAATGGTTTTATTGCTAAAATTAAAAAGGGAAAACAACTTCATTTTCATTAAATGTCTAATGCTAAAATTTTTATTATTATTTAAAACACATACACATTTATATTTAAAGTAGATCATTTAATGTTTATAAAATTGATTTTAAAATAGTTTACTTTCACCGCCTGTTTTAACCAATTTGATTAAAAACAGACAAGCTTGCTAATTATATATTCCTGTTGCTTTTATTGTAATTATTTTTAAAGTTAATTCTAAAAAAAGCAGAGATTTAGTTTTGTATTTGTCGTTTTTGTTTCAATTATCCCTGGTTGGAAGTCTTAAATTAGATTGAGCGGGAAATTAATACTTGCCCTGCCTGGAATATAGAATGGACACTAATGAAAGTTTTGCACGGGAAATGTAGCAAGGCAAGGATAGCCCGCCAATTTTTGGAGAGAGAAGAGATTCATTATTAGATACACACTTGGATTATAGCCTACAAAGAGATACCATTGTGAATAGCTGTTCGGACGTTTAATTCCTACTAAAGACTTAAATAATTATTGACAAACTTCGTTGGTGTGCAAGATGTCAAAATCCACCGCTGTGAGTTTTGCCATCATTAGAATGTCTTGCTAATTTAAACAAAGGACGGACCCATGCCTACCAGCTCTTCTTCAGTCATGCCATGAACCTCTAAAATAAACTGCCTCTACCTTGCTGCTGTCAAAGGACCTGACAGATGAACTATTGTCAAAAGTGCGCACTCGTCACTAAATCACTAGAACTCTGCCTTACCGTAAGCTAAACTTTTTCCTATTCTAGCCAGGGTAAATAAATTGCGTTTAATTAAATCTCTGCTCAATCTAATGATAAATATTTTTAAATGGTATTAATTGTTTTTTTTTTTAATTATTTATTATCTGTATGTACTTTTTTCTAGTATTTAAAGTGTGTCTTGGAATCTTAGTTTTAAGATTCCAAGTTTGTTTGCAATTTTCGTTTATCAGAGGGTGCATTAGGAGATTGTAAATACATGTTTAATATATACCTGATTATTTCGTTAGCTATTACAAAACGCATTGGCAGTTTTCGTAGTCTTTATTTATTCACCTGCCCTTAGTTGTAAAATAAGAAATCTTTAAGCATGTTTCGTTTGCGCTTTTTGTGCAAACAACAAAATCTTTTTGCTGGCTATTTGTTAAGTTATTTCTTTGGGTTGTCTGAAAGTAGTCATTTCTTTCTGGATTACGTAAGATCGTAATCAAATGTCTTTTGCTGTCTTGTAAGTGAGATCAACCACGTTTGTTTTGCAATTTTACAACTGGTCAGCAAGAAGATATTATCCTAACCATTTCTTATATTTTAAGTGAGAGAATTTTATTGCCAAAATGTTTAATGCCTTCATGTTTGTCGTACTCTTGTGCACTCTCTGGTAAATATAAATATGTTAACATAAGTCACTTTCATATTCGTGGCTAGATGTCTTTACTATATTGTCTAACTTCTAAAATTAATAAATTGTTTAAATTTATTTGGCTGACATTTGTTTTTGTGCTTTGATTTCTCAACTGTCTAAATAATATTTAAGATATCTTGTCCCTCCCTGAGTGTAGTTAGGTGCCCTTTTGATTCGCATATCCTGTCCACCCTAAAATAAATCTCTAGTTCCTTTTTTTTGGACTAGTGGCGTCTCCGGGGTCAGTATATGCGAATCTCAAAGATCTTTCTCCCGTTACAATATAGATCCAATATAAATAAGATATAAAAAATTATATTTTCAGCTTATGCTCAAATTGAAATTCGATGAATAAATATATAGCAATATTTCAGAAATTGCTTTAATAAAATTGTATTAGCATTTTTGCATTGTATAAATGTGATTTAATAATTAAAAGAAGCAACTTAGAAAAGTTATAATTCACCCTATCCAAAACAGTTACTAAATATGCATAAATAGTTTACGGGAGACAAAAAAGAAACGGTAGTAAGTTTACTGGAGATTACACAATATTACTGATAAAAAAGGATCACTGAATAAACACACACCGAATAAAGCTGACAAATATCTGAAATATGTTGGTTATTGGACGCAAGAGTGGGATTAGAAAAAAAAACCCGTGAAAGATAATGATATTTAAATCACAAAAATTATTAATGATTATAATACATATGTATATGTAACTAAAAGTATAATATATAAATTTTTCCTCTGCTACAAAATTAGTAATTAGGATATTTATAGCACACAACTTAAGAGCCACAATAGTGATTTTAAATAGACAAAGTAATAAATTATTAAAAATGTACAATTTAATCAATTATTACTAAAATTTATAGTGTAAAGTTTAACATGATAAAAATATATAAAATTATGTTATTTAATATTATGAGAACTTTTTATTTTCTTTCAATACATTTACATATCAATAAATGAAACAAGTGTTACAATAGTAATCACAATTGCTTATATACATCATCACTGTTTGAATATCATATAAAATACAATTTTTTTTTTGACATGATGTAAAAATTATTATAATTAAGTATTAGAATAAAAGAAGATAGTAGAGATGTTATTATAACAGGACATGATTAATGAAATGTAATGTGATTTAGAAAGAATTGACATAGAGTAATTTCCAATGAATGATTTTAAAGTAAAATATAGATTGATAAAAAAAAAGAGATTATAAGCAATATTTGCAAACAGAATTGTAATTGGTGGGAAATAATGGGAAATGTTTCCAAGTGATGGCTTTAAAGCAATATGATTTGGCATAAAAAAAAAAGGAATGACTGTATATTCATATGATTTACAAAGAATATGCATTTTCTGTCAAAGGATAAATTCTTTCAATGGATAAATTGGAAATAATATATCCTGCTGAGTGAGGAGCAACATAATTTGGATATATAATCAAAGATAGAAAGAAGTATAATGATAGAAATATTTACCATATTTTGTACGATATTAAATCAGCTGAAATGTATAGAGATACAATCCTATCTGCATAAATTATTGTGGATATTGTTTAAGGTAAAAATAATGATGCTCATGTTGATCATAGGCAACATGTGGCTGAATGAGTTGATTATTTAGCTTCCAATTTAAAAAATGATTGACTGATCACTGCTGAGCTGGTTTAAAGATGTGCTTCTAGAATCGGAGATATACTTGTCAATGTAATAAAAGGATATGACAGATTTATTAGAAATTTATGAATTCATGTGATTTGTATATATTTAACAGACTTGCAATGAAGTCCAAATGAAATCCCTCATTTTCTATTTTGTAGTCAATATAATTGCATTTAATCATAAACACATACAATGAAATATTGATCAATTTATTAATTTATCAATAATTTTATATAAATAAATAATACAATTTAATTGTAATCTCATGACTATTGTTTTTAGTTTGCTTAAAGTATAAAAGTAATGGTGTCAATTTTATAAAATCATGTAGAATAACAAATAACTAAAATTAAGAGTCAGCTAAATTTTATTTTTAAGTATCCAAATACTGGTTCTTGCTGTATATGCCCATTTAATTTAATTTTAATAGTAAATAGTGATATACATTATTAGTCCATACTTGTATTATTTATTCTATCTGGAGTATGTCACTAAACATTATCATATAGTGATTTTCTTAAGGCACTCCAAAATTTGATAATAGACATAGTAAAGATTTTCAAACATGAACATTAGTCGAAACAGAAAAAAAAAATTCAAAATTCAATTTTATGATCATATATAAAATAATATATAGAAATAAACTGTAAGTAAATACTACATTAGAGTGACAATGGAATAAAATATATCTCAAAAGTTTTTTTTATTGACCATTAGTTTAGCAGAAAATGGCTTTATAACTGCAATGACAAAATTCTTTATTAGCTTCTTAATTAACAAGTTACATTTTTCCTGATTCAACTGATTATGATTTTTAGAATTGAAATGAGTAATAAACATCCTAAGTCCAGTGACAAAAAAAAAAAAAAACAATTAAAGAGCAGTTTTGTAATTCACATATCAAATTCTCCCTTAAATTACCTTTCTTGACATTTTGTGATAATGACTTCTGACTTTAACTTTTTTATCCTGAAAAAGTTGCACTCTCCACTGTATTCTATTCTCAGTTAAATATTCTTAATGAAAGCATTATAATGAACATGAGGTCTGCCTTTAGAAAGTATGCTTTTAAGTTTACCATTAAACATTTTTCATACCTAATCCAAAAAAGATATGCTTTTATGATTGTTGAATCGATATCACATTTAGAAAACTGAACACCCTTAAGGCATCTCATGATCGCCATTTCTTAACCTTACCCAAGATGTTAAAACTAGAACACTCTCCATACACCAATCTCACCCAGTGTAAGCCATAGTAATCAATGGATGCTAGGTTTGTGCATCAAAATCTCTATTTAGTGCCTGCTAATCCAATATCCCCAGATTAGTTCTAATGATAGTAACTATGGTTATTAAAAAAACCAAAGACACCAAAATGTAGAAACTGAACTGGGTTCAGATCTATATGATTACTAGTTATGAGCTTAGATTGAAAATATAGTTGTGTTTTCATTTTGGACTAATGGCTTTATAGTTAACTAAAAAGGTAAAAGGTGAATGCTAAAGGGATACATTAGAAAATCTTAGATCCAAAGTTTCGTATTAATGAAGACCATAAGCTAGAAACTAGTTTGGGGCTATTGGATGAGTAGGCATAAATAGGAATTTTGATGCACAAACCTCAGCATCCACTGATTGCTATGGCTTGCACTGAGTGGCACTACTATATGGAGTTGCTACTGTTTTAACATCCTCTCAAAATTTTTCTACTGCCTTTATGCTATGTCATTTCTGTTCAATAAGTTTGATAAAATATGAACTTTATATAGTTAAAATTTGGTTAAGGTAAGTTACACCATTGTGATAAAATACTTTTAATTTGTCAGAAGAGCTTGTGCTGTATCTCAAAATGTTAAGCCCATCATTCTACTTAAGATGCATAGAGAAACTACAATTATTTGCTAGTCATTTAAACATTCATAAGTGAGCACAGCAATTATAAGTTTAAGGAGGGTTGGGGGAAAGGCGACAAAATAAATTTAAAATCCAAAGATAAAAAAGGAAACGTTTGAGTTAAAATTGTTGCACTTGTAATTAAAAGATGGATATGTGATTCCACAAACACAGTTAGAAGCTCACGATAACGACCGAGCTCTGTACTAACTAAGTATCGCATGACATAAAATAAAATACTGCTTTTTAAATACATCGAAATCATTTATAAAATATTAATGAAAATTTATTGGAAATAAAACTGACTTATAGCGGTCTCGACACTTTGCCCTCTATTTTTAAAAAAGTTAACTACATTTTTTCCCCTACTAACTGTATCCAACTTTAATCAGTGTATCTAATTCTAAATAAACTATATCTAAGTATAAATGCTAATAAAAAAAACTTAAAAAAAACTTACATTTTGATGCGTAGTTTTCATTTGTAATGTATATCTAGCGGTCTGGACTGTATATATAACTATAAATAAATAAACTATATTAACTATAAATGTTTTTATATAAAAATGAATAAATAAATAAAAAAAAAAGAACTTAAATTTCCTGCAGGCAGAATCTGTGTTTTGAACTATGTTATTCTCACTATGTAATTGCACAGTATATCTAACTATAAATGTATTTTTTACATGAAGATTAATAAATAAAATGTAATAAAACTTACATTTTTATGCTCTATGTAGAGATATGTTTGTTGCCTGGCAAAAGTGCGACCAAAAAAGTCCCTACTGTCAAAATTATGAACTACTTTTGTCACGTGTAATTCCCCTTCCTCCCCTCTGTCCATTTACTTTTTGCCGAAAAAAGATTCAAATCAATGTTAAAACAGTTGTTAACAATTTGACATACTTGGTTTTAACATTGATTTGAATCTTTTTTCAGCAAAAAGTAAATGGACGGGGGGGGGGGGGAATTACACGCGGCAAAAATTACATGTGACAAAAGTAGTTCATAATTTTGACAGTAGGGACTTTTTTGGTCGCACTTTTGCCAGGCAACAAACATATCTCTACATGGAGCATACAAATGTAAGTTTTATTATATTTCATTTATTAATCTTCATGTAAAAAATACATTTATAATTAGATATACTTTGCAATTACATAGTGAGAATAACGTAGTTCGAAACACGGATTCTGCCTGCAGGAAATGTAAGTTCTTTTTTTTTTTATTATTTATTCATCTTTATATAAAAACATTTATAGTTAATATAGTTTATTTAGTTATATATACAGTAAAGACCGCTACATATACAAGTGAAAACTATGCAAGTCAGTTTTACCAAAATGATAATATTTACTGTTACATACAGATTAAAATAAATTAGAGAGTAAAAATAATCCTATAGTTAAACAGATATGAAAATAATCTTAACTACACAACAGCAAAAAAATCGTATAGAAAAATGAATTTCAAAAAGATCATGAGGATTTACAAGATGACATAAAGCAAATAAAAGATATTGACAAGATAAGAATGAAATTTCACTATAAATATTATAATTTTGCTATTTATACATATAACCATATTGGTAGGATTTTAAATAGGTAATATAACAACACGTGAGCGCAGTTCATAAAATTACAGTAAACTTTAAATGCTCTTCTATCAAACGTTATTCCTTTAAAAGTTAAAAAATGTAAAGTTAAGGATAATGAGAATTGCACAAATGCAACATACCCTAATGGTGGCTGAATGTCTTCATTTTCTTTAACCATGTTTGCTCACTTTTCGTTACAGAAACAAATTGATACAGAATTTTAAATAGCTCGGCCGCGCGCACTGACCAAAAACTGTCTAAGAAAGAACTGCGCAAGCCCACACGCTACCAGCATTCAACTTTCTAAGATGGCGCCTGAACTTGAGTAGTACATTGGAAGTCTCGTGTTTTCAATGTTTACATGGTATACTAACATAGTTTTTGTGGCTCACGTGGCGTAAACAGACTTGGTTAGGAGCAAAGATGTCGAGGAGAAAACAGTTCAAGCCCATGCATATTTTAAGTAAGTAATTATTTTTTTATAAAAAAAAATCCGTGAGAAAGTCGAGTTGGCAGTGGGGCGTGAACATTTTTGCTCGTTTGCCATGAGTGTTGCGCGTGCGCGCGTGACGTTTATAATGCGCGTGACAAGAATTCAATCACGATCTGAGAGCTATGCAATGTTATGCAAGTTATAAAATTATTGCAGGTGTTAGGGAATTCAATACAACTTTACCTTATTTTTAAAGTTGAACGTGCAAGCCGGTTGCCGTTTGGGGTAGGATGCTTTAACCTGCCGCGCTGCATTAATTCGGCGATACCATATATGGCTGTTGTATTAGGTTTTCGTTAACGCTAATCGAAAGAACTGCGTGCTTATAGCACAGCTGACCCAATTTTTTTTTTACTTCACGCCATATAAATTTACCCTCCCCCTATTCTTTTCGTTCAACTTTTTCTAGACCACTGAATTTATATTCTTAGAGATCGTAACACGCGACTAATGATTGAATTTATGTGATTTTGTTTCTCTTCAGTTATGTTTTAATTAATAAGTTTTAATGAAATAAATCTTAACGACATTTAACTATGGAAATTATCTGAAGTTAATATACCTTGAGCTTAAATAATAATAATAGTCGTTAAAGATTTTTTTTGCTTCCCATTTAGGTTTTTTTTAATATACATATGTTTTTTGTGTTTTTTTTTTTTTTTAAAAAAAAAAGAAAAACAAAACTGGTATTTTATCTTCTACAAAATTATTTTCAAACTTAGTTCAATTACTAATTTTTTTTTAACAATTTTTAAAAATGATTTATTTTCATATTTGGATTTTGTGTATTTTTAATTTAAAATTATATATTTACTGAAAATTCTATCGTTACATTTAGATAGCGATTATATTTATATGAAATAAACATTAACTTTCATTATGTTTAATAATATTTAAAAACGGTTTTTGAAAATATATATATTCACGTATAGCTTTTTTGTATTTTGTGACTCTAGTAGTTTTTAATTGAGGAAATTAACGTAGAGACTTATATAAAAAGTATAATATATACACGTACATGTAGATAAGTTAACTTTTACGTTTACGTGTAGAAAACTTGCTAGAAAAAATAAACTGGATTGTTAATTTTTTTAAGGCATGTACTTTAAAATATACTTAAAATCGCCACGCCACACATTCTTGCAAGATCTGGACCAACCGATGCTTGCTGATTTAGCACAAAAGATGCATTTTAGAGATTGTTTTTTCAGATTGCTTCATATATTTCAAGAATGAAAGGTGGAATGGAAGTTTGAAATATATCTTGAAATTAATGTCGATGCATAACATCTTTTTAAGGGCTAAAATTATATCTAGGCTAGAGATAATCTCTAAAATATTAGTAATAATCATTACTATTGATGTTAAAATTATGAGTGCAGAAAATGCCACTTTTAAATCAAATTGTAATGATTAGGGTATGATATTATGTATATTTCCAACTGCCAAGAAAAATTCCTTTTAATATGTTATGACAACTAAACCAGTAAAAAAAAAAATGTTTTTTTTTTAAAAAAAAATTCTAACTGCAATATTTCAAAGTTTGGTTTCCTAAGATATGAATGACCTGGACCTCTGAACAGCTAGAACTGGATCTTTGGAATCATTTGGCTTTTTTTTTAAAAACATTTTTGTTCATTTGTTTGAAGTGTATAAAGTAAATTAAAGTATATTCAAAAAAATTTATACTTTGTTTTAATAAATTTTTACTTTTTACAATATTATATATCCAATCAATATGTTTTATCTTTCATGAAAATAAATATAAATAAAAACAATGATATTGGAGGAGATAAATGTTTTAAGTACATTATTTAAAGATTGGTTAAGGCAATGCTTTCCTACTTATGTTCTATGGTACTTTATCAGATGGTCTGCTCTATTAATTTGTACAAGCACTTTGATTTTGTTTTGATATGCTCTATATTTTATTTTTAGCATTCATATATTATACATGAATTTTGTAATTGTTTATTCCTCCCCTCTCTCTATTACATTGCACATGAAAAATGTAACTTCATTGTTTGAAAACTACTACCAGATTATAGATTACCATTAAATTATATGTATAATTTATTTCTTATTACAGTTTCTTGTCATCTGCCCATTAGTTAATAATTTGTATTATCAAATGCAAGTCTTTTCATTTAATGAATAAGAATTAGATATTTATAATATTGCTACATCTTTAAGTGTGTCATTAGTAGCTATGCACATAATGGAAAACATTTTTTACAGATGTTAGGCTATCAGATAAAATTATATAATTTTAAATATATAAATAAGATTTATTATAGAGTTCATATTTATATGGCAGAATAAAAATAATATAAGCTTAAAAAAGTGCATGAGTGTTAATGGACCAAATTAAGCACATTTTAATATAAGACTAATAATAAGTAAATAAATAAGATGTGTAGATTTTCTTTTGATAGTTAATAGTTAAAAAATCACATTTTAGTGATTGTGAAGTGATTTATTAAAAATATTAAATTTTTGTAAATATAAAGCATTGTTGGGAACAAACTTTTTTTAATTTCTAAAAAACATTTAGCATTAATAAATTATTAAAAATTAATATTATTTTTTATTATTATGAAAATGTTTCATTTTGCTTTTTTCTCTGCAAAATGTTTTAGAATTTTGCTAAATTTAAAGACCTAAGTTCAGATTCTGTAGCTATAATTGACAAACTATGCAAAGATTCTTGCTGAATTAAGTTTTGATCAGTTTGACAAACTAATTCTTTTCATGAACAAGAAAATTCTAATTGCACGAAATAAATTTGGAAATGGAATGATCATGTTATTGCAAATAAGGAATTTCAGCATTTTCTTAGGGTTTGGAATCTAATGGTAGATTTAGCTTAAATGCCTCTTTAAAAAACCTTTAGTCATGTATGTTAGCTTAACATTAGACTATACCACTTTCAAATCTGTTGCTGCACATTTTTTAATGGTATCCTTGGGCAATCTTGAAAATTGTACAAAAATCCAAATAAATTTTGATGTTTTTCTGTTGTTCAAATATGACTCATATTTAGAGTAGTTTTTATCTTTTTTTTTCTTTCCCTTTTTTTTTTAGAGTTGGAATGATCATACTCATTTTTGAGTAGTTGTTTATTATTATTAATGGATAATCACTCAAATTAGATTTCAGTTTTTACAT
Organism: Epiperipatus broadwayi; assembly: GCA_028023455.1. NCBI lineage: Eukaryota > Metazoa > Onychophora > Udeonychophora > Euonychophora > Peripatidae > Epiperipatus > Epiperipatus broadwayi. The sequence continues at coordinate 1,294,712 of JAQFVV010006299.1, forward strand.
GAAGCATTAATAATCAGATTGGAATTATTTTCTTTTGATCATATTACAGATGATCTGATTCATTAGAAAAAGTGTAATGGTGATCCTCTACTTATGTAAATGAACATTTCAAGATTCCTTTCTTAAGTCGCATTATTTATGTATATTCAATTTCTTTTCAAATGTATGTTAACCTTTAAACATGAAAATGCATTTTTTAAAAATATAAATAAACCATTAAATCTGAACAATAACAAGTTTGATGGCTTAAAGTGCATGCATTAGTCCAGATGGAAATATGTGATACTTGGAAAGATTGCAGCGGACTCTTATCATTACAATTATTAATACCTTGAAGAATCTCAAAAAATAAAGATTTAAATCTTTCAGAAAAAATGATCTTTGTATGATCTTTAAGATTGAATATTGATAGCATAGATTTACATTAATTGTAGCCTAGATACTTGATTAGAGATTGAAAACATATTTGATTATTTGCAATGATAGTTTAAATTTTTTTTAATGTAAATTGTTGCTGCTTCTTATATTTTGGATTTATGATAAAATAACAGATGTCACCAAATTATATATATATGTTGTGTGTAGATATATGCGAATTGCTCCTTAACCAAAGTTTAAATGACACTAATTAATTCATATGTAACTAACTTACTTATCAGTGCACTAAAAATAATCACTTAATCAGCTCCTCCAGTATGATTATTTCATGGTATATACATTCATCAACTGGATGCAGAGGCATCTGGTAGCATCTTAATGTACAAAGTTCTGTATTTGTATATCTCAGACTACCAATTAGATATTACATTGTGAAATAATTATGACATGGCTTCTTAAATATAAAGCATTTAAATATTGTTAACAAATTAGCCCAAGACAAAGATAAAAATGGCAAATTATTGCCATAAACATTTAATTTATTATATAGGTATAGATTAATTAATATTGCTTATTATTTAAAGTAATAATTTGTAGGTATTTTATTTCTGCCCCGTCTTACTATAAGAATTAAAGATTTAATATTTAAGATTACATTGTAATTATTTTATGTTACAAAATCTGATTGTCTTAAGTTTGGTATTTTTAATTTAGGATTTTGTGTATTACATTGAGGTGCTGCCATGCAGAGCTATAGTCAGTTGATGAATGATATTGTAAATCATGAAATTACCATTTTTAAAGAGCTGGTTGGTTAGTTACTTTAATGTGTTGTCTAAGTTGGGAATAGTTAGTATATGTGAATTTATTTAATGATGTGGTTTACGCTTTGATTAATGAATAATTTGTTTATAAGAAATAGACTCATATATCACATGACCCCCTTTCTTTTTTAAGCTTGTAAAATATAAACAAAGAGCTTTGCTAGTTGCTCATCAAGCTTTGTGATAAATACTTAGCAAGAGAAAGTATTTAAAATATCTTTATTAGAAAGAAACTACACCCAAACTCCAGACCAATGGTTTCGTGCTTTGCATTAGGGTAGTTTCAGACACTTGATCTAAAAATACCAACTCAAAGACAGCATGTATCTAAGAGTTTAACCATTGAGTAGAAAATCTGAAATTTTCAGACAAAGGTTTTCATACCCAGCTATCTAACTCAAATAACTATATGGGGCTGAGAGATCTTCAGGCAAACCATATGTTTGTAGTCTTAGCAATATAACATTACGTAAGAGTTAAAGCAAAGACTATAAATAGTCAAAAAATAAGAAATAGAATCATATATCACATGACTCCATTTCTTTTTTAAGCTTGTAAAATAGAAACAAAGAGCTTTGCTAATTGCTCAACAAACTTTATGATAAATGCTTAGCAAGAGAAAGCATTTATAGAAACCACACCCAAACCCCAGACCAATAGTTTCATGCTTTGGCACTTCTCAATGAGGCATTAGGATAGTTTCAGACACTAGATCTAAAAATACCAACCCAAAGTCATCATGTATCTAAGAGTTAACCATTGAGTAGAAAATCTGAAATTTTCAGACCTTAAATGTTTTCAAACTGAGCTTTCTAACTCAAATGGCTATATGGGCGAGTGATCTTCAGCCAATAACATCACTTAAGACTTAAAGCAAAGACTAAATAGTCAATAAAAAATAAGTCATATATCACACAACCCCCCCTTTAAGCTTTTAAAATATAAACCAAGAGCTTTGCTAGTTGCTCAACAAGCTTTGTGATAAATGCTTAGCAAGAGAAAGCATTTAAAATATCTCTACCAGAAACCACACCCAAACCCCATATAGCTCTCAGCCTCATATAGCTATTTGACTCTATTTCTTATTTTTTATTGACTATTTATAGTCTTTGCTTTAAGTCTTAAGTGATCCTTATATTGCTAAGACTACTAATGTATAGTTTGGTGAAGATCTCTCAGCCCCATATAGCTATTTGACTTAGTCAGCTGGGTCTGAAGACATTTAAGTGTCTGAAAATTTCAGATTTGATGCTGGCTTTGGGTTGGTATTTTTAGATTTAGTGTCTGAAACTCCCTAGCACCTCAATGTGGAATGCCAAAGCTGAAAAACATTGGTCTGGGATTTGGGTGTGGTTTCTGATAGAGATATTTTAAATTCTTTTTCTTGTTTAAGCATTTATCACAAAGCTTGTTGAACAACTAGCAAAGCTCTTTGTTTATATTTTAGAAGCTTAAAAAATGGGATCATGGGGAATATAACTCTATTTCTTATTTTTTATTGACTATTTATAGTCTTTGTTTAAAGTCTTAAGTGATCCTTATATTGCTAAGACTACTAATGTATGGTTTGGCTGAAGATCTCTCAGCCCCATATAGCTATTTGACTTAGTCAGCTGGGTTGAAGACATTTAAGTGTCTGAAATTTCAGATTTTATGCTGGCTTTGGGTTGGTATATGTCTGAAAATTTCAGATTTTCTAAATGGTTAACTTTTAGATACATGCTGGCTGTGGATTAGTATTTTTAGATCAAATGTCTGAAACTACGCTAGTGCCTCACTGAGGAGTGTTAAAGCACAAAACCATTGGTCTGGGGTTTGGATGTGGTTTCTGATAGATATTTTAAATGCATTTATCACAAATCTTGTTGAGCAACTAGCAAAGCTCGTTGTTTAATAATTTGTTTATGTTTAGCTTATATACTTTTTTTTTTTACAAATATATGCATCCATGTAAGCACTTTATTCAATAAATGACTTGTTTGTCATGTATCTTTTCAGAATTTCTATAACCATAATTTTATTCATTTTTCCAACATGCTATATATGTACATCACAGAAGTAATGTCTTTTTTTTTTAATTATCCATATTTTAAAAACAACAAGTGTTTACTGGCCGACAATATATATGTTGTTAAAATTTATTGGTATCTCAACACTAATTTTATTGGCGACAATATATATATTGTTAAAATTTATTGATATCTTAACACTAATTTTTTCAATATCTTTTTTTTTCTTATTTATGTTGCTACCTAAATATTTAAATGCATTATATTTCTTCATATTTCATTTCCAATCATTATATTTGCTTTTTTATCTTAATGTACATTATATAAATATTAATATATCTAAGAGCTCAGTTTTGTTAAATCAGATCATCATCATCAGTAGTATTCTATCCAGGAGACAGGTCCAGAGAATAGTCACATCACCAATTCATCCATTTCTCCACTTCATTGCCCAGCTCTTTAATCCCAAGTAACTTCCCATCTTTTATATCGTCTAGCAATCTGTTCTTTCTTCTTGTTTTCACTCACTATTCACTCCAAAACATGTCATTAAACTATACTTTACTCTTAATATGTGTCCAATCCAGTTTCTCTTTCTATTTCTAATTTTCCTCAATCAATCTTCTTTTTTTATTTACTTATTTAAAAACTTCATTTGTTATTTTATTCATTCAATTGATTTTTTTTCCATTCTTCTTCATGACCCCATCTTAAAAGCTTCCAATCTGTTCCTAATTTTATTATTCATTGTTAAGTCAGATATAATGATTTTTTTTTCATATATAAGCTTCTTTATTTTATAATCATCAAATACTTTTTCTCTCTATATAACATCTTAATAAATATGCTCATTTGTTTCCATTGGAAATCATGAATTCAGCATCCATAATTGTCTTATGCTTTTTTTTACTTCTCCAGATATGACCAAGCAATTATAACTTTTATTCAGTGATTTTTGTCAATACTTTTTTTTTGATTCACTTTTTGTAGAGTTATTCAGTGGAAGCTTTTAGCTTGTAGTCCCATTCCCACTAATTTTAATATTCTTCTAAATGTCAAACACTTCCCAGTAGATTTTTTTCAACTTGATTGATTTTCATATAACTTACTAATAAATATTCATTAGATAAGAATATTTAATTAGTTTGTAACATGATTTCTTTGCTCCTCTCACTCCTACCTCTGTCTGCTGCTTTCACTCTGGCTATTCTTGATTTAAATTATTACTAGTGATTTTACTTCAAAAATGAATAAAATGTTCAGCAATGTCTTATTAAGTTCTGATTTTTTCTTTGTTTTGATTGTGCTTATACTTAATTATTTTTTCAATTTCTCATTAAGCATGTCATATGTTTATTTCTTCTTTTATTCTTCAATAATGTCTAATTATATGAATTTTCTAAGTTATTGATTTTCATTCCATAAAATTATGCCTTTTGTATTTTTGTTTTATTTATTGCTTTTTTCCATATGTATGCTGAACATGCTTGGTGAAATCTTATAAAATAATTTTTATCAAGATTTGAAACTTAACACTTGACATAACTCTAAAATTACTATTATTATTGAGAAAGTTGAAATGTTATAATTGGAAGTGACAGTGGATGATGGAAATGCATTATAAAAAAGTCAAAATGAAGTAACATTTTTGAATCTTTTAAAATACATAATGATTTAAGATACAATTATAACAAAAAGGCCGCAGAAAATAAATTAGATCTAAGGATAAAAAAATAAAGAAATACTAAGAAAAAGAAAATGGTATATATCAATACAATAGTACCAAATTTTACAGAAAACAAACAGAGAATCAGATTACAACTTAGTAGTTGCAAACATCAAATTGAATTTTAAAACATTAAATAAATACATTTCTAAAATGTGAAGATCTAACTAAGATAACAGAAGTTGAAACATATCAGTGAGAACTTTAAAAAAAATTCAAATACATGAACAAAAAAAAAATGTCGATTCGAAAGTCAAACCTTTCAATAAAATTTTAATAAAAGCTGTCATGAAAACTACACCAGAGGAATTAAAAATTAAGTAAAAGTGGATTACACCAAGATAATTCAAAAATTATAAATAACAGTATATGAATGAGGCTGTGTTAACATCAGAATTTGATTAAATATTTACTATGAATAATAGCAACTAGCCTTATGAAAACTGGAAAGCAAATCTAAATTAATTTGCATTGTGTTTGCAAAAGCAAATGTGATACTATATATTCAACTAGCACTTGGATAAACTATCAATCTAGTGATTACATAATTGTTAATTCTATATTAATTATTATACTATAATGTGCAATAAGATAAAAAAAAATAGTCACAGAAAAACAAATATTCTTGGAGGATCAGCATAATGACAAAAAAAAAATAACATGGGAAACATAAATTCATAGAATAAGAAACTTTGTCAGACAGTTTCTGATAATAAAGAATAAAAATTTAAAAAAATGCTCACTAGAAAAATTAAAATTTTTTAAATGATCATGCACTATAGGATCAATGGACTTGTGAAAGTGTGTCGATCATTGACAGCTTCAATCTACAAAAAGAAAAGCAGGCATTTAGATCAGGTCATAATAAAAATCATTAATGAAGAATCACAGATGTAAATAGAATATTTTGAAGATGAACAAGCTAGATATAGATGGATGTGAGTATCATACAGAAAATATTATCAATAAATTTTATTTCACAAAAAGCCAAAATGTTTTGATAGCACTAATCAAAAAGTGATACCAACTTACATCTAAAGCAATTATGAAAATACATGAAAAAATTGCATGCTGGTTTGAAACAGTTAAGGAGTTAACCATTGATGTACTATTAATGGAAAGCATATACTTGAATTATTATAATGTTAAAAGGATTGTTTTGAATTTATTTCCTATCATTTTGTATTGATAAGCTAATATATTATTTTTGCATCTCTTTATTAACTTATTAAGAATTTATAATTTAAATTAGATGCAATGACCTCATAACTTAGGCTATCTTCATATTTTTATGATCCTGTGCAAAATATAACTACTGAATCTTGGAATAATAAATAGTAAAGTTTTATTTATTTGTACTGTTTGCTATTAATTTATATATTGTGACATTACAAAACATCACTGTCCACAAAATTTCAAAAATTACCCATATTATGGTAACCAGTACATAGCCACCACTAGGCATAAAGCCTAGCACTAGATCGAGAAGATTCAACGATCTTAGTATTAATTAATTTATGTATTACGGTTACATAATAATTTCAAGACATAATCTTATATAGACTAATTATAATTTACGTTTTTACCAGAGGACACATGATGCTCCAAACTGACTCAATCTATTTTTAAGGCAAAATACCAGCATAAATTTTAAGTCAATCCATTATCATTTTAATATGGTCCAATTATTTAATATTTAAAATTTTTTTCTCGAGGAAACATGCATCACACAAATCTTATGAATGACAATGGCCCAAGTTTATTATAGATACCCTGTCCAAATAGGTATGAACTTTAAAGTGACTTACTATAAGAGTGGGCAGTATTGCACTCCACTCAAACCCTCTGCCTTACACATTAAATAATTTTATTATCATTAATGAACAGTATAAGTTCCCACTTGTTTACTTATGACCGTCGATTTTTACTTTTACATACTCCTGAATCTGGCATAAGTTTCTAGGTATTTGCATATGGGAGGAATTCTTAACTGATCTTTATTCCCAACTCCTGTTTGTCTTTCAAGATCGTGCAGTAAACATTATGGGAATCTAATCTATACAAACATTTGAATATAATTAAAATGAATGAAAAATATACCCAAGTAATATAACTCCACCGCCCCTTTTTAATTCAATCAAAATAACATGATAAATCCCTATTATCAATCACATACTCTAATGTTGAAACCTTTAATATACATAAGATCCAGTTATTGGAGTCTAGGTTGCCATCATGCTAATTAGAGTAAAAGTTCACTTAAGCAACAGTTTATATTTACTCTGGTTGATTACTGTTTAAACTTTCACCAAGAGGGTACTGTCCATATGTGATCTTAATCCATAACTGTTGGAGTGAATTCTTTTTAATCCACTGACTCTTGAACACATCATCAGCTAATGTTAGTTGTTTTCATTTTTTCTGTGATTGGAAATCATTTGAGCAGCTCAGGTGTGGCTGGGAGACATTTTTTCCCAGGAGGGAAGTTCTTGATATCCTCTATCCAGAGAACATTTTCATAGCAATAAATATTAACACTTTTTAAAGAAAAAGTTCTGAATTACTAACAAAAGAGAACTCCATAATTTATAAATTTTTCTGCAATCAGGATGCATACTATGTGATTTATTTTTAGTTATATTTTTTCACTTACAATTTCTCTCCTTTTATTGCTGCGGCATTTTTAATTAATGAAAAAGTTCTTCATCAATTAGTACAATAGATAGACTAGCAATATTTTTAATTACAAATACATTTTGTATTGAGTTTCAACAATAGAGTTAATTGCAAATCTCTAATTCCCCCCAACCCACATTTTTCCGAGAAACAGAAGAAAAACTTTTAAGAAAAAAAAAAATCTCTAGATACTATTTTATGTTGAGTTACAATTGATTTAAATAAATTAATCAACTGAAAGAATCCTGATTTCTTCAAGATAAAAAAAAAAACTAAACTGATTTAAAAAGTAATATATTAAATTCTTTCTATAAACTACAGACAATTTTATTAAATTAAATATATATGTACAAATAATATATATATAAGATGGCAGAAAATACCATTTCAATATAGTTCAAAAATTTACACATTTATTTATTTAATAATCATAATTTGTAATGATTATTAAAATTTAAATTTAATATAGCTAAAAATATATATAGATAATTGTGGAGGCACATATATATTTTAATATCAAACAGTTTGGTATTTAGTAATTAAATGGTTGGAATTTATATTTAGTTCAATTAATTTATATGTAGTTGATTATATAGGTATTTGTATATGAATTTTATTTTTAAATGTAAAATTTCACTTTTCAAAAGCAAAATAAAAAGAATTTGATACTTGAGTAATGCAACAACAAGAAGAAAAAAATCTTATTCACAACCAGCTATAATTATCACTAAAACATCACATGATCTAGATGCAGTGATTTCAGATTCAAGGCTTCTCACTAATGAAAGTCAAAGCTAGAAATTAGACAGGTGATATTGGATAAATGGGCACTAGATAGGGATTTGTTACACAAATCTAGCATCTATTGATTACTATGACTTGAGTTAGGTGGCACTACTGTTTAAATGTATATTATTAATACTTTTTGGAAATCATAAATTTTCTCAATAATTTGATAATCATTTTTATCATTAAAATTTTAACAATTCCATTTTTTTTATAATTGCTAGTGATGCTGGTAGTTTTTCCAACAATTTGGAGATCTTGAACATAACCAGATTTGAAACAACTTTCTTTTGCGATTATAAAATTGTTATATTATATAATGTATATACTTTATAAATAAGTACTCATAATTGTGAAATAATATTTAAAAAATACATTTAATATCTTTTTATATGTATTCTCCAATGTTCATATTGATATCTGTCATCTTAGTTGATTAATCAGCAAATAAAATTTATTTATTTGCGTAAACAGTGATTAGGCTACTTTTTATTATTATCTATATTATTTGTTTAAGGAAATAAGAAACTTTGCAAATGTCAATAATAATTACAGATAATAGCAATACCCGCCTCCTATAGTGCTATCCATTGCAAGCTATAATAATCAATAGATTCCAGATTCACCAGAATAGATTAATTCAACTTTGAAAGAAATTGTGGTTATGTGATGTTTTAATAGAACGAGGATTTTAAGAGATGAAGATTGCTGGACTAATTATCAACTAAGTAAAGTAAAAAAAAAAAAGTTTATTTTTTGCTCATTTTATTATTTGGGTATTGGTACATCATATGATCTGTACAACTAATATATAATTATTTATTTCACTATTGCAGTAATAAGTAAAAAGTGAAAGGTATACCAAATCTAACTGATCTATTAGGCTTTAAAGTTATTTTGAAAAGTATGCTTTTTACTTGAATTTTTCCAACTTTAAATATAGCTTTGCTTTCAGTTGATCACTGATTATTTTATTAACTTTTAATGGCAGCAACAAGTACAGCACTATATTTTCAAGTGGCAAGTGATAACTTTTAGTTTTGTATTTAAGTTAGAAGACAATATGCTATTTTAAAAGTGTTGTTGATATAATGAAATTAAAAAAAAACAACTACATGACAATATTTAAATATAAATTATAAAAATCTCATTAAATGTCTTATGTAGAATTGATAATAAACTGATGTCTAATTTCTTATATCATCTTTTTTATTAATATTAATATCATAATTAATATTTTCCAATCAAGTGATATATCTTTTTCATATACTGTAATAGATACTGTAGTATTATCAATAATTTCTGTTCCTTCACCTGTTTTTTTTAAGGTTTTTAATAATATTTGCATCAGTTTTTTTAGAGCCTTTTCATTCTTCATACATTTAATTGCATATCTTGTCATTTAAAATAATTGGCAATTTAAAGCTATTGTAATTGTGATTGCTAATTTGTTTTCTTATTTTGAATTACTATTTATATATATATAGTTGTTTTTTTTTTGTAAAACTCTTCTTTAGACTTCTGATATTTCTTTTTTGTATGCTGTTATTTGTTTTTTTTTGTCTACCTATCTGGAACTTTTGTAACTCAGTTTTCATCCACTTCTCAATTTCTAATTGAATTGGAACTTTGCATACATTTACATTTTTTTTAGAATTTGCAGTTTTTATATTATTGTCATCTAATGAGATTAAATTGGAACTATCTAAAACGAATATATATGTGTATACTATAATATAAAAAAATGCTTTTTTTCATGCAAGTGCAGTAAAAAGTAAAAAAAAAGAATAATTTTTTTTTTTAGGTTTCACATTTTTTATATTATTGGGACAAAAAATCATATAAATAAACATGCATCTACTGTTCCCTTTCTTGTATCAGGATCAATTTATTTGTCAGAGATCATTTTTTATTTGATGAATAGAGACATTAATTTCAAGTTTATTTGAATAATTCTTCACCCCATGCTTTTATTTTTGATTGCAAATACCAAAAATACTACCATCTTTTATTTTTATTGCTGAAACAACATTTCTTCCCATATCAATGGATTTTTTTTTGAGATTTTTGTTGTCTTCTATAGCATTTTTTGCCATTTCATTATTATATTTTCTTGTATTATTATGAATTTTTTTTCATAGTATTTCACAATATTGCAGATATTCATTTTTTCTAAATAGATCATTTTTAAATATTTATCCATTCATTGCTTTCTCTTAGTTGAAAATTCACTGGCACATTACTACTTTTTAACTCTCTGCATAACTGTATAAGCAACCAGATACTTCTGCATAACAACTTGTATACTAAGGTAGAGAGGGAGGAACAACAAAAGTTTGCATAATTGACTGTTTAGATAATTTATATTTGGATAATTGTCATCATTCTGTATTTTACAATATAATTAACCAGCAGTCATGAAATGTTAACAAAATTTTAAAAAATATTCATAATACATACATAATATTAAGTTATTGTAGTTATTTTAATATGGTTCCAAAAAAATAAATCTATATTATAAAACTTTAAAAATTATATATATGTATACTCACATGCAAGATGTAAAAATCATTAAACTGTTTTAGCAAAAAATGAATATAGAGCCCAGTATTAAATGGCATATCTCAATATCTCCTACATAGATGAAAAACTGCAAATGTGAATGGAATTAAATAAAATTCTCACCTATACAGAAATATTTGGGTGCATGATTATAGTAAGAGAACATTTAACAAGTGTGTGCGAGATATCTTTCAAGTAAGGTAGTTGATATCTATCTGAATATAAATAAGATCCTAAGTAATGATACTGATATCAACTGAAGAGGTTTTTTTTAAAAAAAACTGAAGGCTTCACTGGTTGGGACATATGTTTAATTGATTATATATTTTTTAAAGACATTAGCAATTATGTAACATATTGAGAATTTTAGTTTTTTCTAGCTAGGTAGAGAGTATGTTGATGCTTTATAATATTTTCTCAAACTTAATGGTTAGATAATTATATATATATATATATCTAATTGTAGTGTATTATATTTTATTTATATATGTACATGTATATCAAGATAAGTGCAAAGGTGTCTGATGCGTCTAGGCAAAGAAAATTTAGGCTTCCATTACATTGTTATTCTGTGTGTATGTTATCATGCACAAGCACACACATACACCTCCACATATTAGTATTTGTGAAAATAACATCATTATGACTATGGGAATGGGGGGGGGGGGCGGAATTATGACTGTTACATTTATACAGAAGAAAATTATTATATCATAAATACAAAACTTACTATAAATTTATTTTTCGATTCAAGCCTCTGCTTTGGCAAAGTTTGCACCAAAATTCAACACTTATAAATTTTACTGTTATCATTGATTTGACAATTGAATTATTGATGACTTTGGTCACTGGTGAGGGGTAAATACAATTGCTGAGCAAAAAGTAAATTATTTTTAGATGTATTCAACTATTTTCAGACATTTTGAAATTTTATTATGATTTAAGTATCACAAATGGAAAACTTTCCAAGATCTTGATATTTTAGTTTTATTTCTGAGAGTATGCAAATTAAATTAAAATATTAAATATATTTATTTATAATACTCAAATAATATTGATTTAATATTAAATTAAATAATATTTTAGTAGAATTAAAAAATCAAGTCAGCAGACAATTTACATTTTCTTTATGGATAAAGTTGGTATCTTGCCATCCTTAGATGATCATTTAGATTTGTGTAATGATAAAACCAACCATGATGTATATATATATATAGTGAAAACTATTTGTTTAATTATTATTAATATATTTTGTTAATAATTCTTGTGCATTTAAATTATTTGATAAAGTTAAAGTCATAAATCTAAGAAGCAATGCATAGGATGTTTGATACTTGTAAAAATTATACTGAAATGAATGCCAAATAGAATTTAAGTTTCGAAACTAAAAAATATGGAATAAAAAAATTTAAGGGTGATAGTTAAAAACCAACAACACACAATGTTTTTAAATATCTTGGAAACTGATTAAATACTGTAATGGAAAAGATATTAGAAATTTTTATTCTACTCTAGATCTTGGGAATCAATGAATATCTCTATCTCTAGATGGGTTTATGGCATTTGACTACATCAGTGAGATTATGATTCAAAGCTGGTGTTAATTTTTGGTTATTAACTTGACTAGTAATAGGTGACTTGTAGACACATAAGGGGATGAGAACCAGATTTGAATTCTAATCTGCATTGAGAACGAAAAATTCAGTAACTAGGTTAAGAATGGGGATATTATAATTATATACTACGACTTGGTGTGTATTGATTACTCAAGTCTGTAAGAGATGGCTTTATAGTAGATGAAAATAAATTATTCTTGGAAGCATATAATGAAAAAAGTCATGATATTATTATTGGCAAGATATTGAAAAAAATATTATGAAGGCTAAGCAAGCTTTTAATAATAAGAAATTATTTTAAAGATATTGAAATTGAAGTTAGAAAAGAGGTTCATTAAATATTTTGTTTAGAATATAGCTTTATATAGTGTTAAAAAAAAATGAATTTTTGGTTTGAAGGAAGGAAAGAAAAATGAGTAGAGAGTTTGAGATATAAGTATGAAAGAAAGATAGTATTGCAAATAAAAGTTAAAATGAGTTATTGGGAAAATAAAGTTTACTGAAGTAATGTAAAAAAAAAAGAATTGAATTGTTTAAATTAAAAATATGTAAATGTGCAAGATGAAAAAAAATAGAATAAAATTGATAGGCAACCATTTTTTTTTTCTGCAATCCTTCACTATTTTTTTTTTTTTAAAAAAAAGCATGTTCTTTCCATATGTTGTAGCCTCCGGCCGCGAGGCAAACCCGCAACAACCGTCTGCAAACAACTGCTTGCTTGTAAGGCGGCTGTGCTGACCTCTTGGATAACAACGCTTGACAAAAAAGCATTTTGAGTTTTAGTTATTGATTTTTTTTCAAAAAACTAGTTTTTAGAATTAAAAATATATCAACTTATATTATTAAAAAGACACATTATTTTTGCAGGTGAATATCAAGTATGAATATTGTTTATTTTTGTTTATGTTAAATACTTTTTTAGAGAAGCTATTTTGTTGGTTTGTCATATTTCTTAGTAGAAAAAAATTTTAAATGGTAAATTATCTTACGTTTTAGAATGTTGTTTTTAGCTAATGTAAAGCTTACAAAATTATTATTATTATTTTTAATTCTTTATATGTATTCAACTTTTTTTGTTGTTGATATATTTTCAGTTATAATTTATTTTTAACTATGTACTCCTAAGGTTGTTGGTGAATAATTACAAATATTTAATCTTTTCATAAAAAATATATATAGTGTATAGAAGAAAGCATGTACAATTTATTTCCAGTACAGTATATTAAAGGTTAATATTTTTTATTAATGGAACAATACATCTAATTTTACAAATATGTTAAATGGACACAGATTTGGATAAATAAAAATTATTTTGCAAATCAAAATTAACAGATTGATTTGGATAAATATTTAAAGCAAATCGTTCTCCAGAGTTAAGATATGCTTCAGAATTAAAAGGAAAAAAAGATTGCTTTCATAATATAAGAGAAATATGATATAATAATAAAATAAAATTCCCCTTGCTTCAGAATTGTCACAATTTTTTTTTTTTTGCACCATCCCAGTAGTCAGTCTTCTTACATTTCTAGAAATATGCCTACTTTATGTTGCCTATTATTGTTCTATTGCAATAAAAAGAATTTAGCATTTTGTAACAGCTGGCATATTGAATTTTATTTAATTGGTATCAATTAATTTTAATTTTCATAATATTGAGTAATATGTTTCCAGAAATTAAAAATACTAAGAAAAGCAATAAAAGTTAAAGAAACAACAACAACAACAGTATTACTATAAGACATCAGTTCCCAAATGGCTGTATGCATATCCCTCGGAGTACACACTAAGCTGTTCACAGATATGGGGGAAATAATCAGTAATGACATAACAGTCTTATTGCAAGTATGGATTTAAAATCTCATATCTTTTAATCCTGATTTCAAAAAATCAAAGCAACTTCAATGATTTCACTAACAATGTTTTCACTGGCTAGTGATCTATGTTTAACAATTATTACTGATTTTTCAGATAACCCAAATAAATATATAAATTAAGGGAGTTTGTTAAATATTTCATCATCAGTATTTAATATAAAGCTATACTTATTTTTGTGTTGTAAATATTGTAAAATTAAATCTATGGTTTGTATTTTAGTGTTGTAATTTTCCTTTCCCAATTCATTATCTCATTTTTACTATTTTAAGTTATGATAGGTACTGAACAGAAGTGTCAGTATTTAAAAAAATAGGTACTATTTTAAAAATAAGGGGTACAATTTATATAAATTAATTTAAATGGGGTACACAAGTGTGAAAAGATTGGTAAACACTGTTATAGGAATTAATATATATATATATTTTAAAATTACTACTATTAGTTTTGTTTGTAAATTTTACATTTTTACAGATGTTTTAAAATTGAATTTTTAAAAGCAGTTTTATCATATCACTTATAAAATTATGAGCTAAAATATTATATAATGACTTATGTATGATAATTTCTTAATATAAAATATTAAAAATATAAATGCTTGTTTATTTCACCACCTTCTTTGTGGATATCCACCTTGTGACATATCAAATGATCATCTATGAAGAGTATCATTTTTTCTTAATAAAAAATATATATATTAAGTCATGTGATAGTAAAAAAATATAGATAAATTTACAATTTAAATGTACAAATATATATCACTGTCAGGATTATTTATACAGTATATTATTATATATATGTATAATATATTCTGATATGTATATTGCACTTATTTGCACAAATAACTGACTGACGTTTTATTTTTGATGATTATGATAATGTAATTATTTTATGTTTGAAAAATAATTGTGAAATAATTCATAAGAGCTTTTGCACATTTTTAGATACTAATAATAAAAAAAAAATCTAAATTTTTATTTTCCTTACTATGTTTCACATCCAAAAATCAATTAATGTGCTATTTATATTCAAAAATTTTGAATTTTCAACAGCCTCACTCATATATACTCATATTTCACAAATTTGTTAAAGATTTAATTAATTTTATAACTAAATACATCAAAATAACATTATACTTATTCTGAAACAAAATCAAATAGTGATATATATATATAAAATGATATTCTCCAAAACTTTGATAGAGAATTCCAATTTTGTTTTTGTTGAAAGAAATTTTTCTATTTTATTAATAAAATTAATTTCAATGCTTTCCTTACTAATACTTTTTTTAAAACTAGAATGAGATTATACCGTATTGATGCCTCATGTTTGTTATGTGGCCGAGATGAATGCATTTGTTTACAAAATTATAGGAACACATATTAATCGTAATGTTTATTATAAAACTCCATAGTTTCTTAGATGGCATTTTGCCTTTAGTTCCACTTTTCCTAAACTGCAATCATTGTGCTTCAACCAAATCAAAATTAAAATTAAAGCAAGTGTAAGTTTTTCTGAAGTTTATGCAGCCACGTGGAGTCTCTTGTCATTGACTGCATGCCAGTAAACAAAGACAAATTAAGTAACTTTTATCATTATAATATGGATATATTTTCTTTACAATCTCTAATTTTATACATAGATGTAATTATCTTTTTTTTATTTATTCACATGTAATCAGCATTTAATGTAAATTTCTGGCTTTATTCATTTGCCTATGTATTGTTACTATAATTTAAACAATTTATTATCCATAAATTACAGTTTACAAATAAATTAGAAAATGTATCCATAATATATAGCTATCAAATGATTATGAGTGATTAAACTTTTTTTTTTTCTATTAATAATAGTGAAATTGGTAATGGTGATAGTGGCATTTATAAACAAATAAATAAAAATTCACTAAAAATTTATTTTGCAAGATATTAAAAAAAATGGCTACTATTATGGAAAAGAAACCCCACAGTTTGTACTTTTTTTTTAAAGGAAAAAACTTTATTGTATCTAAAATTTACATTTTAGAGTAATAATTAGGTGAAAGTTTTTAACAAAGCAAAAGAGGGAGGAAAAAAAGAAAAGTTGCACAGTTCCATTGTAGAATCTTTTTGGTAATGTTCTAATGTAAATTTAAGTCCTTCGAAATAATATCTTTCATAGATATTTTTATAATCTTAAGAGGGGACAGTTGTAAGTGAAACTCCACTTTAGGTTTCATGGACCTATTTGTAGATATTATAGACTTCGGGTCGGGGTCGGTTTGACCATTGTTGATTTCTTTTGGTATTAGATCTCTACTAGATCAGGATTTCCTCCTTTTCTTTTCTGCACGATTAGTGGGGTCTGAGTTGTCTGATTCAGTTAGGCCTGATGATAAATTTTCTAATGATATTTTCCCAATATGAGAATGACCTCATTCAAGTTTTGATCTTAATTTCTTATGAGTCTTGCATTTAATAGATTTGTTGGGTTGTATTCCTTGTAGGGGAGGGAATTCTTTATCTTCAATGGTTCCTATATTTGTAGGAGTCATGTCTATGATGGTGACCGAAGATGAGCTACCTTCACTATGTGGCTCTGGGGGTGAGATGTCCATTGGGATAATGGAGACTTCAGGAATCTCAGGGGAAATATCTATTGAGATGCTTGATGCTTTAATAGCCCCTATTAGCATCCTGGAGTCTTCCATATTTCCAACTGTCTTCAATTCCCTTGTAGTTGAGTTATTACTATCTAATGGAACCAATCCAGGAATGCCACATTTATGATATCTATCTTTCCTTCCTTCACACATATTACATATTCTTTCCGGACAGTCATGCACTAGGTGGCTCCTGAGCTTACAGAGTTAACATTGGGGGAGGGGGAGAACTCCTTTAAAGGCTATTATTAATGGAGCAATGTCAATATGAAATAATGTTAGGATATTAGTTGGCGTAAGGTCTTTCTTCAGGGTGATTTTAAATAATGTGGTGTTAGTAAATATAGGTATTCCAATTCTTCTATCATAAGGGTATTTAAAATTTGATATTGTTCCATATTTTTTTTAAACAATTGTTGGAGTTCTGCTTCATGAAAATTTATATATCTGGCTTAATAGGGTTACAGGTCGATCTATATCCACCCAACAGATAACCTCATCCTTAAACATTGTTATGTGTTTTTTTAAATAACTTCTTTTCGATGACTGAGTGAAATTCTAGAATAATGTATCTATTGTTGGTGTGTGTGAGCACTTTAAAAATAGTTCTCCAGAGTTTTTTGATTTAATTTCTTCATAGAAATCTTCCATTGGGAATCAATATAACCAACATTGCTCATCAATGATGGTTAATATCAGCGATTTATCATTGTAGTAGTTTTTGAAAGATTTGAGCAATTGCGGTGGGATTGTTGAATTAAAGTTTTTATTTATCTGTTGAATATTGTCTTTCTCTAATTGAGTGTTATTTTGTAAGGTCATGGTTTTGTGAGTTCCCAGTTCTTCTTCATAGTCCTCATCTAGATCAATAATGCCATTATAGTCCATTTGGGGGAGGTTGCTATAAACTACAGGTTGTTCTCTTTTTACTGTCTTAGTATAACTTATTTTATCCAAGGATCCATTTTTTTGTATGTGTTTCTGTTAGTGAGATCTCCTTCTTTGTAGTTTTGATATCCCCCCCCCCCATTTTTCTTTTGGTTTTCAGTTTTGGAGGTCTATTTTATAGGTTTGAGATTATCATTTGGTGTATAAGTCAACTGTTGAAAGCTTTCCTTAGGCATCTCAGTGCTAATTTTTAGGGTCATCTATCATTTTGTTATCTTTAGATGTATTTGTGTCTAAGTTATTATTGGTAATTGCATCACCTTGTTTTCTTTGCTTCAAAGTCCTTTTAGACTTAATTTTAGATTCAAAATTCTCATAGGGTGTATGGATTAATTGTTGGGAGTCTTTCTTGTATCTACTGAAGCTATCTTCCATGTTATCAATTATTTTAATACTATTATATGGGTCTATGTTCAAATCGTTACTAATTTACATATTCCCTTCTCTCTCCAGTTTCGATTCCTTTTTACATTTGTTTTTAGGTTTAGAATTATCTTCTGATGCATAGTTTAGCTGTTGGGCATCTTTTTTAGGTGAATTAGAGTCACTTTTAACAATATCTAGTGTTTAAGTGTTGTTACTTAGATATAGATTTAAATCACTATTTGTTGTGTTATAGGCCTTCTTAATTTTTTGCGATCCTTTACATGTCTATTTTTAGATTTAAAGTTATCATTAGACATGTTAGATAATTGTTGAAATTTTACCTTAGATGTATTATATTCATTCATAATATTATCTGACATTTTAGTTTGATTTAACAATTTATCATAGTTTGATTTTTTATGCATATTCTTACATTCTCTTATCAATTCAACATTTTGAAATGATAAGGGAAGCTTTGGGTGCTCTCTTGTATTTGTTCTTTTATTCTAGACCTTGTATCATCTTGTTTTGAGGTCTCTATGGGTCAATTCATCATTTTTTCTTATTTCTTCATTCAGGAGACTATTTTGTTCATTAGTTTCTTGGCTTTCCCTTATCGGTTGATATACAATAGCTGCTTTCCTAGGTAGTTTGTTATTGCTATCAGCAATTTGATTACAACTTTTTAAATAGTGGGAAGTTTTCCGCATTTTTTAGGTCTTCCTAAAGGTAATGGGTTTACCTAAATGAATATTAACTTAATATAAATAATTGACTTGATTATTACTGGAAAAAACCCCCACTAAAATACAATCTAGTAATGGTGTCTTTTTCCCTGGTCAGCGCCATCTTGGGATCAATTTGAACAAAAAGACAAAATATTTAAAATATTTTAATGTTGTTATTTAAACAAACATTAAAATAAAAGATTTAAAAGATTAAAAACTCTTTATTCAAACTAAAATACAAATATTATTTTACACATAATAGGTTTATATTTACAATAATATATAAATATCTTAAATAACCTCAATACTACCACATATTCTTTTAAATTCATATAAATAAAGATACAATAAAAAAACAAATGACCCCCGTATGTGGTAGTATTGAGATTATTTAATATATATAAAGATATTACACGTGGAAAAAGAAATGTGAATAACTCCGTGTGTGTGTGTGTTTAATTTAAAAATTTCAGATATATTAATCTTTAATTTAGTTTTAAAGTTCATATCTGTGCTAGAGGCAATCTCTAGTTCAGTAACTGATTAGTAATAATCATTGCTGTATTTATCTAAAGTAGATGGTATCAAAGATATGGATTGAGTTAAATTGACACCTGTAATTTAAAATGTAATTAAATAATAATAGTATCCATTATTACTGTTAAATGAAATTTTGTTTTAGTTATTATGTGTTAGTGTTATGAAACTAGACATTTATTACTATATTATGGACGCATATATATATATCTGTTTTAACAGGTTGGGGTAAATTGATACTAGAATCCTATGATTAATTAATAAAATTTGATTTTTTGTCTTCAGATAATAATTATAACAGTATTTATATAGAATTTTTTTTTTTAGATAAATGAATACTTTCCATCGTAATTTTTTTTTTTGAAGAATACAAATAATTATATTTGAAAGTTTGATACTCCTACGAAAATTAAGAGAGGTAAAAGATGTTTGCCAAAATTCAATTTTTTGTCACATAGAATCCATTTAAAGCTTATTTTCTTCTCTCTCAAACGAGCATATATACAGTTCTGCATCAACGAATAATCAAATTATATTAACTAAAAAAGTTTAAAGATTCAAACTAATGATGAGTATGGATATCAAAATGTTAATAAATAAATTCTTTTAAGATAAATAACACTTGTTTTGGCAATATATATATATTAAAAAAAGTATTTTAAATATTAAAAATTTCTTAAATGTCGCTCGTTTTGAACATATTAAAGTGATAATTATTCGTTTATGTATGAATCATTTAATATCTGTATTTTTAAAATATCTTGACTGTTTATGGATTATTTCTTGGAGTTTATTTTTAATAAATAGTAAAACTACTAAAACATTTTATTGCAATACAAACATTTCTGTGTATATAAAAATTTTATATGCATGCCATACCAAATCAATTCGATTGCTATTATTAATTACGGCAAAAAAAAAATATTTCCGCATTACACCCCCTTCTATTTTTTTAAAATCAAGATTTAACATTTATGCATTCAGTTGGGTTGTATGATGTGAATATTTATAATTTTGTAATATTTGTATATTATTTCATATAATAAGCAATAACTTTATAATAACCCTGAACTATATCTAGCATTGATGCTTGACTTGGTTTACAATGAGAAAATGGGAGTATGAATTGTTGTTTTTAATTTTCAAGAATTGTGGGATGCACTTTTATAAAAATTTCTGCTGAAATATAATTAGGAGATGTTTAATAGGTTTTTAAGAGTTAAATATCGACTTTATTTCATAGTAAATAACTTTTAATATCTTACATGAATTCCTATAAATATTATATGTTGGAAATATTTGGATCCCTTTGATTATTGAATATTCACCATCATTCAAGCCATGAGTTTTTTTAGAAGCCAAATTTCACAAATCTCTTGAAAACTTAAGTTAAAATATGATATATGAGTTATTCTAGGAAAATGTGAGATTTTAAGACATTCTATGGAAGTAACCTAATTATTTTTGTCACCTGAGACGAGGCTTAAAAGCTGTGATTTAAAAATATTTAGAAGGAAGTTCATGATGTAAAAATAGACATTTACTTACCATGCACATAAGTTAAGATTTAAATTCAGTTTACATGAAATTTTTTTCAAGAGATTTAGGAATTTTCTCTCGGGTAGCTGGTCTATAGCCAATCTAACTAGCTATCTGGCATCAGTCATTAGATGGATGTCTAGCTAGATAATAAAACAAGAGTAGATATTTTTTTCAAATCCTTACCACCCAGCAATTGGCAAGCCTGGGCCAATATTATCTTTTTCTTTTATTTTATTGTTTCACCATGAGAAGTTGTTGGAAGACCTTTTCCTTGCAGGAACTTGTTATTATAAAATATTTTTTAACTGAAATACAGGCTTATTATATACCTGTATCAATATATGTAATATATAGGGATATGAGCACAGACTTTCACATGATCCACCATTCCCCACTCTATCTCATAACATTGATATACTTGAACACATATATGTTGAAAAGATAAATAATCACCAATATACTTATTTCATGCTAAACCAGCAATCATCAGTTAGTCCAGATTATCATCTCTGCAAATACTTTTTAAAAATTTAAAGTGGTCTGTTGACAAAAGTCATGGACACTCCTAGGGGGAAAAAAAATGTAAATATTAAATAAAAAGAAATATCTTAATTTAAAAAAAATTATAAAACTAAAAAAATGCAGAAAATAAACATAATAATAAAACTTTCAATATATGATATTAAATCATTCTTTGGGTTTTAGTTGTAGTAAATAATTTGATATATTCTTTGCATTTTGTTGCTTTAGAGATTATTGCAAAATCATTCAGTTGATATAAAGAAAAGAAGGAATATGAAAGTATTTAAAAATAATTCATTATGAGTTAAATATCTGGAATTCTAAAAATAGTAAGCAAAAGAGTTATATAAGAAAATATAAGCATGAATTGGCAAGGGAAGTTAAAGAAGCAAATAAAAATCTCAGAAATATAAAACAGCATCCTTAATATTGGAAGGAATGTTGTTTCCGCAATTAAAAACAATGGAGCTATTACTAGAAGAAAGACAATCTGTGGGGAAGAATTCTACGAAGAATTAAATAGTAATAGAGAAAAAAATCAAAATTACCTCTAAAATTTTAATATCTTCTGATGTATTGAGCATTTTAAATGGAGCGAAACATATTTAAATTTGTGAAAAAAAGAAAAAGTTTAGGAACGTGCAGAATTATTGAGATGTTAAAACTAAGGAGATGAAGAAATAGAAAAAAATATGGCAAAACTATATACCAAATGTCTAACTGATAAAGATGTATCAAAAGGTTGAAAAATATAGTAGTAGTATTGATATTTAAAAAAGGTAATAAAGAAAATATTAGAAATTACAGAACTATTAATCATCTATTATCTCAAAATAATTATTATTCATTTACAGCAAATTTTGTATTCAAATCAATTAAAGAATAAACAGGATTTAACATCCAAATATTAAGCGAAGTCATAAAAAGGACTACAAGTTGCCATTATTTTTGAATTTGTAGATTTGAACAATGATTAAAGCTTTGGATATTATCATATTCTAAAAAATATTTATGACAATGCAACAACAATAATTAGATTACCTGGAGACATTGATATTGGTGTATATGATAGGGTGATTCCTCATCTCCATAGCTTTTTACATCAATTTTATAAAATATTTTGTAGATTAAAATGGAAAGCTAAGAGTAATGAAAATGTCTGGATATTATTTAAGTCATCTAGATTTTTCAGATAAAGTGATTGTTTTTGCAATTAATATTTTAGAACTTCAGGGAATATTGCAAGAGTTTTTAGATTAGAATAGGAAAGTGGTATTAAAGTTAAATGCTAAAAAAACTAAAGTAATGTTTAATGGATTTTTTCAGGAGAAAATTTTAAGCTTGATAATTATGAATTAGAAATTAACTACAAATACTTTGGTCAGATTTTTAATATAGATGGAAGTATAAGTGATGAAATCAATCTGAATGAATGCTTTTTGGAGAAAAATTTAATATTAAAAAGAAATATGCCTATATGTTTGAACAAAAAGGAAGGGTTTTAATAGATGTGTTTCACCAGTTCTTTCAAATGGATCTGAAAATTGAGTTCTTAATATGACAATGAAATTTGGAGATATGTATGTTAGAAGAACAAACAGATATCACTGAAGGATTTAAGACATTGAAATGAAGCTGGATTGGAAATATTGCTAAAAGAAATAATAATTGAACAGTTGAACTAAAAAAAAAAGTGTGTAGGTATCATGTGGAGAAGAAAGGCTTTGGATCAAAGAAATTGGATTAAATTTGAAGAGACTTTAATTCTACATTCAATCAATAATAGTTGAAAGAAATGGTGAGGATCATCATCAATCTTTTATTCTATGGAATTTACTCATAATTGTTTAATTTTTCTGTTTTATTTATGGTGTGAATGCAGGAAAGCATTAATATCTAGAGTAGTATTCACATGAAATCAGATTTTATATTGATGAACTGGTTTATAGATAGCAAATTATGAAAATCCATAAAAAAGCTATTAGATTAACTCTGGCAGTATTATGGAGGATATGTGTATTCAGACTCACAGAGGTGATAATTATAGCTCTTAAAATCTAAAACCAGCTGCAATGAGTTGACAGTCATATAGCACCTCAAATAGAAAGTATAATATTTACTGAGCAATCTTCGCATGGGGCAACATAATAAAATTATTTCATCTTAACAGTGATGATGTATCAAAATCATAAATGGAGATCATCAACAAATTAATTATTCAACACAATGTTGATGTACTTGTATTTCAGAAGATTTCATTCTTCTAAAAATATGTATCTTAAATTTTTTTAGTTATATATTGACTCTTGATAGAATGCATTTTAAACATGGTGTGACTACTTTTGTTTCAAACTAGTTTTTAAAGCAAGCAATTTTTTTATATAGATATTTTCAAATGATATTGTAATTACCATTTGGATAGATAATTTTTATGTAAGCAATATTAATAAGCCTTTCAATACAAACTGACCTCACCAACCTTTTCCAGATTATTTGTCTACATCTTCAAAAATTTAAATGCTCTTAATAATATTTGAGGATATGAAAATGAGAACCAAGTATAATGATCAAAATTTAGAACCGTTTTTAAACAATGTGTGCTTTATAATGCTAAGCAAGAAAGTATTTCATTAAGGTAACACATTGGATCATATCCTCCTTAAGTAACTTAAGTTTATCACTCATGGAAGTTCACATTCTTATAATTGAAATTTAAAGGAAACTTAGCACACAAAGTTGATATATTGGTTAATATTGAATGAAATATTAATAGAATCTTCCAAAATTTCTCTTGCTATGATAAGTTTAACAATTTGATAACAGCTATCAAAGAGTTCATCTCTTTTGCATATTGAAAACAATTTATTCCAAGTTGAAGCAAAATCAGCATTGCTTTTATACTTATTTTTATGTAGAAAGATCTAGAAATTGTTGACAAACTTGTAAAGTCACTGATTACTTATAAAAAAATGGAGAGACCATGGAAAAGCAAAACATTGCAAAGTTTAGTCAAAAAAACTAAATCATTTTTGCTGGTGATAAAATTATTTCTAAAATAAATATTTCTATTCCTGCTAATGAAATTATCTATATTATATATTAGATTTCTAAAGGCAAAATTAATATAATGAAAAAAGGAAACTTTAGTGCATAACTGAAAGCTTCCCTTTCACATTTTTTCTCTAACCATAATCTCATAAAACCCATAGATATTGATGAACTTGAACTTACCTATTATTGTCTTAAACTGGGAAAGGACCTACAAACAGATAGCATACTTTCAGAATTTCTAAAAAAATTAGGACCTAAGACTAAGGAATAGTTGATAAAACTATTTAATAACATTATTCATACAGAAATTATTCTGAAGATTTATTATAAAAGCAGAATTATAGCAGTCTTAAAAGTAAATAACTCAACAGTGATCCCAAAAAAAATATTGCAATATTGTTATGGCTTTTCTTTTTATAAGCTATTTGAATTATATGAAGTATTTTGCCAATAGTTGAAAGCCATTTACATAGAGATCAGACTGGATTTAGGCTTTAAAAAACTACCGTGAACAAATTTAATCTTAACTAAGAATTATTTCAAAATGAATTAAAAACTGGTGTTACATTTATGATTACATTTGGAGAAAAAAAATCTAAACCTTTCCAAAATTCTTAAATGTAGGAAAACCATTTGATAAAATGCTCTTCAATAAAAAAATTCAGTGACATTAAATGATAATTATAGCAGATAGTAAATTTCATAGAATAGTCTTTGATAGAGTTCAATTCTTCCATTACTTTATCTGCATTTCAAAATCTTTGTTTCATCCAAATTGGAAAATTCTTATATAATAATTTTTAAATATCAGTAAGTAAAGAAATCTGTTAAGTTTATTAATTTTTATTTTCATCTGTAAGTTATCTAGTTATTAGGCTTGTAATATAAGTTATATTTGGATCATTGGACCACATTTGGGGAAGTAATTGCATAATGTTTGTATTTTTTCATATTAGATAAGCCATTAATTGCCATAAGCAAAAAAATTTGGTTTTTGGATTTATGTCTGCAATTTTTTTCTATATGTCATAGCATCATCCGGGATGTGAACCCACACCCATCTGCAACCAACTACTTGCTTGCAAGGCAGGTGCGATGACCTTTCGACTAACAATGCTTGACAGCAATTTTATACTAAATTTGATGTCTTAAGTGCTTGTCTTTTATAAAAGTTTTTTTTAAAGAATTACTTCCAATGTATCAAAATTGGAAACAACAACAAAAATTAAATTATATCTTAACCAATATTATATAAATTGCATCAAAACCAATTTTAATTAATTAGTTTGGGAAATCATGAGTCTCTTAACACATTTGTGCTTTTCCAGAGAGATATATGTCATTGAAACACATCAATCAAACCAGGATCCTAATAACCAGCTAACTTAATATGTATGCAATTAGTACACTATTATCTCATTTGTTAGCAACATAAATTATAATACATATTAATTATATATAGTTTTAAATAAACTTTAACTAATAGATTAACATATGGAATGTTATAAAACTTGAAAATTGTTTTTCTAATTAATATTATTATGGCAAAATAAAAAGTAATATTAATAATATATTGGGCATCAGTTAGATCACCATTTTATGAATAACATTCATATGAATACTACGTATTCTACTTAATCAAAATTTCTACACAATATGCAAGAATAATTTATGATTGCTTTCTTCTGCACACAAAATGACTTTTTACGGTTAATATATAAATAGACTGATTAAATGTTACCATTATCTTACATTATAACTCTATTGTATATATATATATTTAAAAAATCCTTAAAAGTTAAACAACCATACTGTTGTTATAATGTCACTAATAGTATCATATTAGACAAATTGTTTTAAAATTAATGAGTGACATGTCTATTTGTGGTCCATTTTGCAAAGGACATATTTACATAGGCAACAAATTTTAAAGTCACATGATATAAAACCTTAAACTGTTGATATTCTGAAGATCAGTATTAACTCTGATTCTAATATGGAGTCACAGAGATGAGAGTCTGACAGTTTTTGAAATGAGAAAATTACATAGTATTAATAAATCTAGAATACTTTCTGTACCATATATATCCTCTGAAGAGCTATCTTTTTTTTTTTCAATTAGGAAATGTTATAAAATTACTTCAACTAAATATTAAGAATATATCCAAACTAAAAATAAAGATCATCTATAAAATAATAGTACAGCTCCAAACTGATTGTTTGCATTTCTGAAAACTTAGCATTCCTTTAATAATATGCATCTATTTTAGAATCATTATTTTACATTGCTTTGATTGAATGTACACTAAACATGGTTTGGCTATTTTTATTTCACTAATCTAACAAAGCAGACAAGCTATTGAAGATAACTCAATTTATAAGCAATCATTCTTTAAATAGATACTCTTTTCTGTACATAATGTGATTAAACCATCTAATGCAAAATAGTTCTACTCCCCTCCCTCTATCTGTAAACATCTATCTTTATAATAGACTTGTTCTCTTAGTAACATTTGAAACATATGTCTGAAGTTAAAGCAAGTTCTCAACTTATAGAAAGGCTTGTTTTAAACAACATGTACGTATTTTGTGACAAAAACAAGGGTATTTTGTTTCTAAATGATTCACTATTGTCTGCTGATCTGCTAATATTGTCATTTTTCACTCGATTAGCATAAATTAAAGCCTTATCGCTATAATATTTCCATAATTGAAAGTCTTTAATTTCTAACATATTGAGAAGAAGGTGATTGGAGTCAATATAATAGATATCTTGAAAAGAATATGAATACAGTTGTATCTTTTTCTTTTTCCTATGACAGATTTAACAAACATCAAGGTTTGCCAAAGAGTTATTCTTTTGAAGATATTGAAAGCGTATATTCTAGATTGGACTGAAATCAAACTGCTTTTAATGAGTCTAAAGATTCAGAAATTGCTGATGAAATCACATGGCTTTTGTCTCCTTTTTTACAGAAATAATGAATGTATAAATATCTTTAAAAACTACCATTATTATTGCTAGTAAGATTTCAAACCTTAAGTATAAAATTTCTAAATTAAAGATTGATAGAACTGGATCAAAAATCATTAGAGTAGAATCACAATTTTGTTTTATATGATATTCCTCTAAGAACTTGTCATTGATGTTTTAAAAAAATAGGAAAGATCCCAGGAGCAGATAATATATTCCCAGAAGTTTTATTAAATCTAGGCCTAAATATAAAGCATAGTTAATAAAATTATTTATCAGCATTATTTATAAATAAACTTTTCAAAAATTCTGCATTAAAGCAAAATTTTGACAGTCTTAAAATGTAAACATTTAACAGTGATCCAAAAAATTATTATTCAGTATCATTATTGTAAATCTTTTATAAACTCTTTAAAAGAATGACCTTTAACAAATAATTATGCCAATAGTTGAGAACTATTTCCTTTTAGAACAATTTGAATTTAAACATTGGATGAAATTGCAATACACAGAATAAGGTTTTCAAAATAAACTAAAAGTTGCTCTTAGCTTTATTAATCTAATCTCACTTTATAAGGATTTGGAAAAATGGTCTTCCAAAATGTAAAGTCTTAAAACTATTGCTTCAAAGCAGACAGCAATTCTCTATATAATAAGATTTAAAAAAAAAACTGAGTTAATTCATTTAGCAAATTCATGTAGTTCTTGTGAGAATGAAGTCTCTTTATTGAAGAGCAAAATTGGTATTATGGAACATTTTCAACTGGATTATGAAATTGAAATACAAAGAATTCTATATCATGAAAATGCAGATTTACTGACAAATATTTCAGAAAGACTTATTAGTAAAAAATTTCTGCTAATAGTATTGAAAACATTTTTTGTATATATGCAAATCAGGTATTCTAGATTTCATAATTATTCACTTTAATTCATATTGTTTAGCTAAATCATTTTTGATTAAAAGAAAATGCTATATTGGTTTCTGAAATTTTATTAAGTAAAAGTAATCAATGTGTTTATATAAATTAACACAAAGAATGATAGAATGCAAAGAGAGTGACATTTATATAGAATGGTTTGATTTATGCTAGAAATGATCTAAATTATCTGCATATTTTAATTAAAAATGAATTCTAATTAACAACTTTGTGATACTTTCCTAAAATGAGGCTGATATAGACTTTTCTCAAGAAGAAACTTGGTCTACTTTTATTTTTCACTTGAATATACAAAGTATTAGAGCTAATTTTATTGATCTTTTATGACATAATTTAATTGATTTTGGGATTTTCATGGAAGAACATTATATATTCTGGATGAATATTCATATTTCTGGAGGTGTAAAGGTTTTTATAAAAATAGAAATTAATTTTAATTATCACATTCCAACACTTGCCTCTGTGGAATATATGTTGATTAATTTGATTTTTTCTATTCTTACTTGTATTGCTTTATATAAATCTTGTACTAATGTCATTCTAGATTATATTGTTTAACTTGATATATTATCTGATTTATCTTTTATCTTCAGTAATGTTTATAGATGGCATAAATTTATTAGATTTATTTGATAATTTATTTGGGCTTACTGGATGTTAATTGAATTTACTATATGGCTGCAGCTTTAATCAAGCTATTTCTTTTCTACATGTATAATTCATTCTTGTCAATCAATATTGGATCATATATTTGTAAGATCAAATCACTGCTTAAATTATGATTAATCTTTACTAAAGTTTTTATTTCAGATCATTTTGTGACTGTTTAAAATTACTTAATTGTAAGTAACAGGTAAATATTTAACCATATGTATATATTTTAATTATCATATAATAAACTAAAACCATTATTATCTAATCAGCTGGGATAGTGTTTTTGTTTTAAATAATGTTGATATTGTATTTTTAAAATTTCAGGATATTTACAAATCTTTGTGTACAAAAGTCAATGGTTTGTGTTAAATTGACAAATAGCATCATAAGATGGTCAGCATGGATATCTGATAGTTTAATTGGCAAGATTAAATAAATTATTTAAAATTCTTGAGTGGAAATTCATTAAATGAAAAAAGATTAAATACTGAAATTAAATCTAATATCAGAAAATTATTTTTATTGACAAAAGTATTTCTTTGAAATGTAAATTGATTATTATTATTATTATTATTATTTTAATAAAGAAACCTTTGTCAAACAAAATTACGTTTATAAAACACAATGATAATTTGTTGGAAGATCAAAATAATGACAAATATATTGCTGATTTGTCTAATAATTTTTTTTTCATTTGTGCCAATAAATGGTGTACAAAACATGAATGGTCATTTGCTTCTTAAATTCTTTTTATGTATGTATGTTATTGAATTTCAGTTTGTCTTACATGATAATGTTCGGCTGGATTAGATAGTTTAAGATTTAAAATTCTTAAAGAAAATCAATCTGTTTATATATATATTCTTGCTTATTTATTTAATCTTTCTTTAAGAGCTGGACCTTTCCCCACATGTTTGGAAGTTTATATTATTACATCTATTTTTAAAAAGAATGATTTCTTACTTTTTGATAATTATACATATATTTCTATTATTTCTAAACTGTTGAAAATAGTGGTTAAAGTAAAAATGGTGTCATTTTTACTTAGAAAAAATACAGAGAAACTGCAATATATATTTTATCCATGTACATTACTTC
The DNA here is from genome assembly GCA_028023455.1 of Epiperipatus broadwayi. Classification (NCBI taxonomy): domain Eukaryota; kingdom Metazoa; phylum Onychophora; class Udeonychophora; order Euonychophora; family Peripatidae; genus Epiperipatus; species Epiperipatus broadwayi. The sequence goes on from JAQFVV010006299.1 coordinate 1,325,163, forward strand.
AATTATATGCTCCCCCCCCCAATCCATAAATAAACAAACAAAATATTAAAATCTGTAAATTTAATACATTACAATACACCAGCAGCTATTTTTTATTTTATTTTGGAAGACTGTACAATTATGTTTATTGATAGAAAAGTTTTCTCAGTGTATGTTGAAAGCATATCAGTGGCTGTTGATCCATAAGCACCGTGGCACTGCAACACCCATAAAAAAATTATTAAATTTGTGCTTGAAATTATCAAAAATATAACAATCAATATTTTGCATAATTATTATGTAAATACAACTAATTAAACTTTTTAAAAAAATAATTATTTTAAATGATGATTGAGATTTTATTCGAAGATGCTACTAATTATGGAAGTATCAGAATCATCATATTCAGTGAATAGAGATTTGTTTGCTTTTATCAATGAGCACAATTAGCATCATTGGAGCGCCTCACTTCTACAGCATCAATAATTATTTGAGTGCAGTATATTTATCTATTCTGGTTTCTCTTCAGAGCAAATAAATTTTTATTGTTTTTATTTAGGATGAACAATAAAATATTGTTTTTTTCTTGTAATTAACATTTATAAATTGACATATAAATATTTAATTAATAAAAAAATACAGTATAAGAAACTAATAAAAGAAATATTATTTTAAATATTTATCATAATCGGTGTTAGTGTTGAATATGTAAAAAAGAATATTTTCCCCAATTATCATTACATGAAAAAATTGAAATAAAAAGTAAAAGTCAATCTACTCCAGATATTATTATTTGTCAAGCAAGCAGTTAGTAAAAATAAAAAAATACGTTAGATCTTTTAACAATGATTGGTATGGAAAAATAAAATGGTTATGTGGTTGTGAAATGAGGAATACTCTGATTTGTTTTCCTTGCTTACTTTTTGGTGGTTATACCATAATAAAATATATCTGCTTAAAAATTTTACGGACTGCCATTGAAGCACATACGTTTTATTCTTTATTAGCTTTTCTAAATTGGATATGCAATATTTCACATAATAAAGTGTTTTCTAACGTGATCAAAAATAAAAATAAAGGAATTCTATTATACTATTTTTTTCATATAAATTATAAAAAATAATAACAAAAATGTTCTATATTACAGCTATATAAAAATATTCATAATTTTACATTAGAAAGAAGCCATTTTCAGTACATGATTTTATTCTTTTATCAAATATTGAACATCTATTTTAAGCATTAATCTATTCACTTTTAATAGATTATTGTTTAAATGTTCAGCATTTTATAAGGGCATAAAATCATGCCCAAAGGGCTTTTTATGTATAATTATTAAATATAGCTGTTATGATATTTTTGTTATTTTTTTTAATACTGCTTTTTAATCATAACATTAAGTTTTATGAAATTTAAAAACATTTGTTAAGTTGAAACAAGCTTGAAAATGTCAAAACAACTAGAAAAGCAGGATTTTCTGGTAATGAGAATGTTATTATGTTTTCATAAGAAAATAAAAGTTATTAAAGAAAAAGTATTTTGTCAGAGTATATTTTGCAATAGGAATCAAAATTTTGCTATTTATTTTATTAAAAAAAGAGAAAGATATAGTACAATAAGTTTTTTTTTTAATGAATAATATTCATATGAGTGAATAAACATAGATGTAGTTAATATATGTATAAATATGCCTCCTCAATTTAATAATTATTATTATTATTTAATTTTGTTTATACTATAATCTTAATTTATATATGCATACTATGCATGTAAAACCCATTTATTATATATATTATGGACCAATTGATGAGTGTTGGTTCAGCATGAAATATGTACTGGAGATCATTTATGTTTTTCACATATGTGTGGTCATGTATATCAGTTGTATAAGATGGATTGGTTAGATATAGGGAGCTTGAAAGTCTGGGATCAAGTACCTTATAATATATATATATGAGCACACTTGTAATTCAATAAGCAATATGTATTCTCTTGTAATCTAAGCTTATCAACAAAATCATACCTATGATACATGATGTACAAAATATACAAGAGAGGCATAGAATAAAATGTAGTGAATATTCTGTTCAGCTGCAATATAGTCTGAATATATCAATATGGTTTTGTTTCTGGTAGACATACATTGGTTGCTTTCTATAATTTTCTACATAATTTGACATTATCTGTAGATAATGATCTCGCAATCTGTTGCTATATATTTAGATTTATATAGAGCATTTGACTTATAAAATTTTATTTAAAGGTCTAATATATTCATATGGTTTTCATCATCTTTTTGATTTTTGGCTTGCAAATTATTTAAAGGATAGGAAATAGACAACCAGTTTTCAGGTATTACTAATTTTTTTTTTTTTTTTACAGTAAAAAATTATACTGTTCTACAAAGTACTGTCCTGGTCTTATTTTATTTTTAATTTATATGGTTTAGTTTCACTATGTTTAGAATCAAAGATTTATGGTTCTGCAGTTTCATATATTTATCTTAAAAAAATAATTAATGATGGTTTACTTTCAATTTAATTATTTATCAGTAATCTGAATAAATAAAAAGTGATACATTTTTCTTACACACTTGTACCATATTCTTTGACATCATTATTTGTAATAATTATTTTTTTGCATTGCTATGGTTCTTACCCTTGTGCTAATATTTCATTTGTTGATTTAAGTGTACTTATTGATTCTAGATTATTCTGATCAAATCATATGGCTTTCTTTGTTCTTACTTATATAAATAAAATAATATGTTTTTCCATTTATTAAACCAATAAACATCACATGATCACCATTTCTTATGCTTGCTTATAACTGTTATTAAAACAGGCAAAAACTCTACATATTGCCACACAGTGCAAGCCAGAATAATCAATGGATGCCAGAAGGCTTGTGCATAAAATCCCCATCTAACGCCTACTCATCCAATATCCCCAGATTAGTTTCTGACTTGTGGCCTTCATCAATGAGGAGCCTTGGAGGTTTGCATTAGATCCTAAGATCCAGGTTCAGTGCTCTCACTCACTGATGAAGGCCACAAGCCAGAAACTAGTCTGAGGATATTGGATGAGTAGGCACTAGATGGAGGTTTTATGCACAAGCCTTCTGACATCCATTGATTACTCTGGCCTGCACTGAGTGGCAATACGTATAGAGAGTTTTTGCCTGTTTTCCATTTATCTAAGTTTTTAATTCGATCAGTTTTAATTTCTATTTGCAATTCTTGTTATCAAAGTATATTACATTATAATATCTGTTTGGTAGAACTGACTTTTGCAATATCTATATGTTTTATAGAATTATACAATACATTATTTTTGAAAGATCCCAGGTCACATCTGTTAGAGATATTTAAGCAACTCATAGTATACTGAATATTGTTCATATTGGTATAGAGAAATTCTTGATATATATATTGTGAAAGATCTTACTTAGATTGTAGGTAATAAATATACAATTATCTACTAAATGTTAATTAACTATACCAAATTCCCTCAAGATTTCCAGTCTGAAACAGCTCATTTATAAATATACAAGAATGTTCTTTGAATTTAATTTATACCAATTATTTGACTTTTACATTTTTTTTACTTCCTTGGGTGTATTTTATTTTAAATTCCAGATTCAAAATTTTCTTGTATAGAGTTTATATTACTGCATTATTTACATGTTGTTTGTTTGTTTACTGAACAAATAAATAAAAAATGCTCTCCAGCAGAAAAATTCAATGTCTTTAAATGATAATCATAGTAAATAGAAAATGACATGATCTTACTCAAGATTCACTTCCTTCACATATTTTTTATCATCATTGATTTTCCAAAAATAGAAAGCAGGGAGTTTAACTACACTAATGATATTGTTTTTGATTTCATGTAACTTTGTCCAGAAGTAAAAGTATGCCTTAAAGAAAATGAAAAGTTATGTCAGCAGTATTTGAAATAAAAAATTCACATTTCTAATTTCTACTTTTCATCTAAATAACATGAAAATATTTTGTAAACTGAATATAACTCTTTGTAATAATAGACTGAAAGATTAACCTACTCTATGCTTGAAAGTTATGACTAAAATAATTCATGAAAACAATCTCCATGGAATTCTGGTGGACACTATTTGGTGTTCTGATTAGTACTAGCATATTCTATGGTTTAATATTGTACACCTGTTCATAGAAAAAATGCATGCATTAATTTTCTGAAAACACAATTATTACCATTAGAAATATTATTACATTTGTTAATTTCTTTGTAATCACTATAGCTTCTTTTATATATTCCTTTACTAATTAGTAGAAGACCAACTGCTTCACAGAAAATGTATCAAAAGCTTCTATTTAAATCAGAATTGCCATCAATTCAAGATATAGTTTCAACATCTAAGGCATAGTTTCAAATCAAGATGGGGATTTTCAGTCAATAAACTTTTTAACAAATGAAGAATTATGATATGAGAAATTGGTATTTTAAGAGCACTAAACAATTTTTTCTAATCCAGCCATACAGAGGATTTGATTTTCCTAGACATTGCTGAAGTTACAATAGAATCAAGTTCATGTTTGATGCCCTTATTTGCTTTAGAAATAGAATTTAAGTGTCTGATTTACAATCCATAAACTGCCAACCATACAGTTTATAATTGTCTAATCTATGCATTTTATTGTAGAATTGAATGTACTAATACAATCACTAATGACTATCTTTTCTAATTGGAATGCCTCCAAATTCCTTCATAATAAAGTAAAGACTTAACTGTCTAAAAATAAATAATACTCGTAGGCTAAATAAAAATAAGAATTGCTGTTTTTATATTAAAAAAAACATCCATATATACAGATTATAAATTATATTCTAATAAACATTTATGCTATATAGCTTAGCAAAGTGTTAAAGTGGACTTGAGAACTAAAGGTCTTTGGATTGAAGCTCAGTCTATTATTTTGAATGCTTTTGAATGCCGTGTGATCTTCGAGCACATGTTTATTATTTATTCAATAATGTTCAAATAATGTACAAATGTTTTTGATATTAATGTTTTAGGAATCACCTTTATATATTGAAATTATTTCTGCTATTAGTTGTATCACCGGAATGAGAATCTATTAATAACTATTTTCAATTAGACAGGATTTGAAACTAGACTTTTAAGCTCCTTTTAGTTATCCACTCCATCTTATACAACTGACACACATGACCACATATATGCGAAAAAGATAAATGATCTCCAATATTCATATTTCATGCTGAACCAGCACTATTCAGTTGGTCCAGTTCATCATTTCATACACACATATATAATTAGTGCTCGATTTATATTAAGATAGCAATTTTTCAAATTTTAAATGGACATACTTAAATCTTCTCCCCTCTCCAACTCTTCAGCCAACCATATCATTGAAAACCTGATGATGACTTGTTCAAAGCCTTTGTCCTTGTTTGACAAACAAGAGCTTTGAACACGCCATCATCATGTTTTCAATGATATGGATGACTGAAGAGTTGGAGAGGGGAGAAGATTGAAGCCTGTCTATTAAAGTTTGAAGATTTGCTATCTTAATATAAACCGAGCACTAATTATATATGTGTGTATGAAATGATGAACTGGACCAACTGAATAGTGCTGGTTCAGCATGAAATATGAATATTGGAGATCATTTATCTTTTTCGCATATATGTGGTCATGGATGTCAGTTGTATAAGATGGAGTGGATAACTAAAAGGAGCTTAAAAGTCTGTTTTCAAATCCTGTCTAATTGAAAATAGTTATTAATAGATTCTCATTCCGGTGATACAACTAATAGCAGAAATAATTTCAATACATAAAGGTGATTCCTAAAACATTAATATCAAAAACATTTGTACATTATTTGAACATTATTGAATAAATAATAAACATGTGTTCGAAGATCACATGGCATTCAAAAGCATTGAAAATAATAGACTGAGCTTCAATCCAAAAACCTTTAGTTATATATGTGTGTGGGAGGTGATGATCTGGACCAACTTGTTGATAAATGCTGGTTTTGCATAAACTACGCCTATTGGAAATCATTTTATCTTTTTCGCATGTGTGTTGGTTGTATAAGTTGGAGCGGATGATTGAAGGGAACTTGGAAACCTGGTTTCAAATCCCCTTTAATTGCATCTAGCTTAAAGTATATATATACTATATTTGCATTTAAATATTATATAATAACTATTTTGTAAATAAAATAAGTGATAAAAATATTAAATATTTTAATACCTCAAATGTTTTTACTAAATTTTAATTTGAATAAAAATTAAAAATAATAAAATGTTATTTATTTGACTTTTTTTTTTTTTTTACATTTTATCATCTTTTCTGACCTCTTTAAAACGAGACCATTTTGTTTAAGTTATTATTAGAATTTTTTTTTAAAAAAAAATCTTGAGGGAACTAGTTTATCGTAATTTTTGGAGGATTTTCATTCTCTCTCGTTTTGAACATATTCAATAAAATATTTAACAGGTTTTTGCTGCAACTCTGCTTATAGAATGAAATAACTACTAAAAGTATCATCTTGAATTTTGTTAGTTTTTTTAATTTTATTATTTAAGATTTTTATTTTACGTAGAACATTTAAAACGTGACTTTAAATTATAATAAAAAAAATAAAGTTCCGTTAGAGACAAACCATGATTTCAAACTAATGATAATCATTAGCAAACTACCACGATGACGATCAATTATATTCCTAGTTTTGTCTTAGTTCAGAACCAGCCATCGAGCAGATAATTCACCAAACACTTTTAGTTTTTATTAAAAAAAAAAAAACCACACAATTTTTTTTTTGCATGTTTGTTTATTCTTTCACTAAATTTTGCATGATGAATTAATTATTCAGAAAATCTATGACGTTTAAGCATCTGCAGTAACTGGTTGAGTTTCGATCCAAGAATCTTTAGTTCTCAAATCTCTCACTCTGTCATTGCATTAGCCATATAGGGCACTCATTTATTTATTGTCCGCTTTCAAAAACTTATGTATTCATTTTACATATTTTGATTGCATCATTATTTGAAATGCTTATATCAAGAATCTTTGTGATTATATTGCATAATGAGATCTTTAAGTATATTCCAATTTCTTACATCTATGACCCACTTGTAGTTTAAGAAATGTTATTTAGGTAGAGGGGAAGGGGATTTAATGTAAGATTTTTTTAAATAGAATGAATGCAGAATTTAACTTATATTTTCAATCAGTTTCTTTTAGTTAAGGTGGAATATTTCTCATTATTTGCTGTTAGGTATCTTCAGTCGTTATTTTAAATTGTATCACATTCAAATGAAACCATTAAGAGTGCCACTTTTGGAAATTTATAAATTGTATAGGAATCTCTAGTAATATTTTTATAAAAAATATTGTGCATATTACTATTTAAAATTATGATGATCTTTTTTTTATATATTACTTTTGAATACCAAGTGCTGTTTAAAATTCATAATTTGTGATGTGATGGAGTCATTTGTTTTAAAAAATTGTTGGGTTTGTCTTTTTATAATTTTCTCTTTATTTTTTACTCTTATAATCCTCTTTATAATAGTGAAATGAAATGTATTGATGTATCTTTTAAAAAGCATGAGTATAAATTTGTCCGTATAAACTACAGCAAATATATATGTTTGTCTGAAAGTTGGAATTTTTTGAAAAAAATATTTAACATCTAAATTAAGAGATGGATGGAAATAATCCAATATATAACTACAAATATAAAATATTTGAAATGCCTTATAGCTATATTGTTTTAGCCACCCTTCTCCTTTAAATAATAGAATAGCTTGAATTTTTTAGCCCCCCTCTCCCCCCGAAAAAAAATTCAGGTTATTCTTTATAAAGGAGGAGTGTGGCTAAAATAATATAGCTATGGGTATTTCAAATATTGTATATAGATTTTAGCTAGGGTTATGCATTGTTTCCATCACCACCATCAACCGTTATCAATTCACTGCAGGATGAAAGTCTCTCCAAGTTCAATCCATCTTCTCTGATTTCGTCTCTCTTCTCCACATTATCTCTGCATACTTTCGTATTTTATTCATCCAGCTCACATGATCTCTTTCTGCGTCTTTTACAATCTCTTGGAATCCAGTTTAAGATTTCAGATGTCCCTCTATTATCATCTCTTCTAGCAATATGTTCAGCCCAACTCCACTTCAGTCTTAATTCTTTCAATGATATCAGTAACACCTGTTTGTTCTCTTACCATGTTTTGTATTTTTGATTCATTTTTGTTACTTCTAACATGCATTTCACCATACTTCTTTGAGTTGTCTGAAGTCTTTGTATTGCTCTTCTATTAAGTGTCCAAGTCTCAGATCCATAAGCAAAAATTGGTAAAACACATTAATTAAAAATCTTTGTTTTAAACACATATTTCCTTTTAATAGTAAGTTATTTCTACCAAAAGTACTCCCACCAAGTATAATTCTTTGATTAATTTAATCTATTATGTTTCCATCTGTAGTAATAATCTGACCAATGTACTTGCAGATGTTAACTTCTAATTCATCATAATCAATCTTTATTTTCATCTTTTGATAAATTGTTTTTTCTCTTCACCAATACAAATAGTAAATATAAATATGTGATTTTTTTCTGCATGTGTTAGTGAAGCTGTAATTATAATATAATATTTAATATGTCCACTTAGCGCTTTCGAGATTTAGTATTCAAATCTCATACTCATAGCTTTATGAAAGAACACTTGTGATTTATTGTACACATATGCAAATGAGCTTGAATTTTTAATTTGCACAGAGAAGAGTGATGCCAAAAGAAAAGTCAAATAAGCTTTTTACATAGCAAATGACCTCAGTGCCATTAATAAAAGAGAGGCATGCATTGCTCTCTCCAAACAATGGGCTAACTAATTATAAAAATTCACCATTTGCATATATGTACAATAAATCACAACAGTCTTCATTCATAAAGCTATAAATATGAGATTTGAATATTAAATCTCGAAAGTGCTAAACGGGCTTATTAAATATTATATTATAATTACAGCTTCATTAATGCATGTGGAAAAAAAATATCACATATTTTATCTTTTGAGAAAATCCATTGTACATTACTTTAGTCTTTTTAACATATACCTTTAGTCCTTTTTTCTTACTTTCATCTGATAACTTGTAACATTTCCCAAAGCTTTGAAGCATAATTTGCAAAAACAAATACACCATCTGTAAAATCTAAATGTCTTAAATAATCTCCATTTACTTTTATTTCTTTAGCTTCCCATTTTAATCACAAAATACTTCTTGCAGCACCATTGTAAATTTTTTTTTAGATATAGAATCATCCTGTCTCTATACCTTCTCAATATTAATCTTCTTAGTATCATTATGCAATCTAATTGTTGCTGTTGCATTTTTATAAGTATTCTTCAGAATATGACAATATTCTGCATCTATACCTTAATGATCCAATACTTTAATCCCTGAAGTGTTTTCATAATATATAAATCCAAAGCATAATGGCAACTCATATTCATCGGTTCTTTCTATAACTTCTCTCAATACTTGGATATGATCTATACTAAAACCACTTTTAAATCCAGCTTGTTCTTTTGATTGGTTGAAATCCAATGTTTTCGCTAGACATGTTGTATTATCTTGGTAAAAAAATCTGTATAAAACATATCTTTTTATCACCTTTTTATACATATATTAATATTAATACTGCATTCTTCCAATCATCTGGTGGTACTTTTTTATCATTTAGACATTTGTTATATAACTTTGCCAAAAGTTTTTCTATTTTTTCACCTGCTTCTTTTAGTATATCGATTATAGATTCCATCATTCCTTTCCCCTTCATAAATTTAATTGCATGTTTCACTTTTTCATTTAAAATCCTGGACAATTCAGAAGATGTAATAGATATAGGAGGTACTTGTTATTTATTACTATATAATTGTTGATAGAACTCTTCTACCCATTTCATGATAGTTCTATTTTTTTTATCTTATTGCAGATATTTTTCCTACCAATATCAAAATGTTGTTTTTCACTCTTTAGACTTTTATTAAAAAAAAAGAAAAATTGTTTCTATAACTATAAATATACACACATACATATATATTTCTGAAGAAATAATCTTTATATATGTATACTGTGATTCATAAGTCAGATTTTCTATAAATTATTTTTATAATAAAATTGCAAATAATTGTCTCTCCTATTAATATATTAATCATTTCGTTTGGTTAGTAGATTAACGCGCGGAGGAGAATGTTATTGGTAAATTTTTTTAAATGCCTTCTAGAAAGATTCTTACAATACACGCCTATGAAAATTATTTTTTCAGAAATATGTTTTCAACACTAGGTATTTTAATAGTCAGTATTTATTTATATGCTTGCTAAAATCAATATACTGGGAATAAAGACATCTGCAATGCTCATACATACATGTTATAATCTCACAGAAACTTATATCTATCAATCAACAAATTGGATTCCATTGTGCCTGAATCCAATAACTTATATAGTATGCAAATTTAGACAATGATAACTGCGAGAAAATTTGCTTTCTCCTCAATTTTTTGGGTTACAGATAGAATGAATCTCATTTTGTTTGTTTGGCAGTTAAACTCGAGTTTCATCAACATTTTAACATATAGCAATTGGAAAAAACTGTTTTCCTAACCAACTGATGATTGCTGTTTTAGCATGAAATACTTATATTGGTGATTATTTATCTTTTCAGCATATATGTGCTTGAGTGTATCAGTGTTATTAGATAGAGTGGAGAGTGATGGGTCATCTGAAAGTCTGTGCTTATATACCCTATATATTACATATATAGACACAGGTATATAATAAGCCTGTGTTTCACTTATCTCATACCGTAAATTTTCTTACATTATATATATAAGGGATTTCATCTCAGACTTTCAATCCTCCACAGCTATTTAATCCATCTTATACATATATGACCACATATATGTGAAAAAGATAAATGATCTCCAATATACATATTTCATGCTGAAACAGCACTCATCAGATGACCCCACCATCTTCAACACATATATACTAATTATTGCTCAGTTTTTATTAAGATAGCAAATCTTCAAACTTTAATGGACAAACTTCAATTTTCTTCACTCCAACTCCTCAACCATTTGAAAGTCGTGAGTTCAAATCCCTTATAATTACATTAAGTTTAGTATAGACAATATACATGAATTTAAATATTACTTCCTGCATTCTGCCCATCCCTTTTCTGTATAATTAAATGGACATATTAAGGTTCTATGTGTGAGGGGTCAGATTGACTTAAAGTCAACATGGGTATGATAATAGTATCATCATCAAGGCATCTTCAAGGGATTTGAATATTTCATCCTCAGTTTTTCAATGGAGAGAGGAGAAGATTGAAGCTTGTCCATTAAAGTTTGAAAATTTGCTATCTTAATATCAACTCAGCAGTGATTGTCGATATCTGTGGAAGATGGTGATCTGGACCAACTGATGAATGTTGGTTCAGCTTGAAATATGTATATTGGAGATCATTTATCTTTTTTACATGTATGTGGTCATGATCATTTGTATAAGATGGATTGAATTGCTGTGGGGAGTTTGAAATCTGAGTTCCAAGTCTCTTATAATTATGTTAAGTTCAGTATAGACAATATATATGTATTTAAATATTATATATATATAACAAATTAATATATATGCTTTTTTGGCTAAGGTGGTAAACCAGAAGGAAGAAGATAAACCTTCACTAATAACTCTTTTATCATTTTTCTTTAGAAGTATGCATTAGAAGCTTTTGTCATTTTATTCTGTATACTTGCATGTATATATAAAAGAAATAAGGTAGATTGGCCTTAGCCTTTTGTAAAGCAAAGACTTTTGCCATGAAACAGTGAATATTACTTGAATGATTAGTTAGGTTAACTATTGGTCAGCAACTAAAAAAAAGTATTTACTTACACACTTCTAACTACCTGGGAAAAATATTTTCATAAAAATTTCCAACTACTAGTTGTGGGCATAGCAAACAGATGCACTCATTATTATGTCATAAGAACTTTAAATATATATTCACACTAACTTACTTTAGAAAACTTTTTCATATTATTTATTTATAATGGTTGTCACTCCATACACTCAGTTTTATACTACAACTTATTTATTTGATAGTTGTATCCCACTTCTAAGATTAATTGCACACATGACAATATATATCTTTTTTTTTTTTGTATGGCAATTTTTTTTTCATCTGGTTTATTTTAATCATTGATTTCTATACTAGCTACTGTTTTATATTTTGAAATCTCTATATACATTTCGCCAGTGACAATATATATATATTTGGCTTTTATTGGCATTTTGGTACTTTTAAGTGTAAATCTGTTTGCTAAGGAAAAAAAATTAGGTTTTAAAATGATTTTTTGAGAATTTTAGTGATTATAAATACTGTATAATAAAATCTGGTAGAATTCATTTTTATACAGATTAACAAAGAATTGCAATATTGAATATTTAAATATTGACATTTATTTTTTGTCTGAAGAATGTAGTAACATCTTACATTATTGGTAATATGGTGTATTGGATTTTCTCTGTTAAGTGAAGTTCACTATTAAATATAGCAATCAGCTCACATTTTATTACTATTATACAAAACGACCAAACTTTAATGCAATATAATTTTATTAATATTGTTATATTTCTTAATTCGGATTTCATTATTTATTTTATTAACACAATTTTTTTAATATATATATATTTTCTTAAAGTCATGTTCTGCATAATGATTGATTTGAATGAATATTATAACTGATTTGACCTTTAATCAATATTACTAAATGTTTTTCCATTTTAGCAAATAAGGTTTGATGCTTTTTAATTGTTTTAATGTTCTTAGGAATAGCGTCTTCAAAACGTCTTTATTGTTCGTAATGATTCCAATTCTTTAATGAGCACAATTTTAGCTTCTAGTCTATTTCATTCACAGACATGCATTACTTATTTATTAGATGTTTTGATAACAAGGATGTTGTTTCCAAGAGGTTGGATGTAAAATTAAATAAATTTTTCTACTTACACTATACACTATAATTCATTTATTTACGTTTAGAAACACTGGATATAGAAATATTAGCCTCTAGTCAATCAATGAAATCATAGCATTACCACTAATAAATTTAATTAAGATATGAGACACTTGTTATTAATAGCAAATGAAGGTGATGTATATGTTAGATGTAAAGAAAATTATTTTTAAATTTATAAATTAAAAAAAAAAAAGCATTTTGTGAATAAACTTTTTTCAAATAAATTTTACTTTTATTTATTTCAATATTTTTATGTTAATAATAATCAGAAAATAATAAATTCTTTACAACATCAAAAGCCTTTTTCATCACCTGCTTTGGTGCCCTTTTCAAATGTTACTAATCTACTTAATGTTGACAAATTATTTCAGACATAAAACCATCCAGTGTCCAATAATGGAATTAAAACAAACAATAATAATATAAATAATTAAAACAAATTAAAATATTCATATATAAATTCAGTAATTTCAAAATAATTGACTATATCATAACAATACATTAAATAAATATTACATGCATTTTTTAATACAATTACATATATCATCTTGTATAACTTTCTGTTCATTTTTAATCAATCAATTGTTAACCAAATATTCATACAGTTATTCAAATTATTTTTAATATAGTATGTTTCATATATTTATCTTCTTTTTGGATCGTTGATGTAATTTAAATATTTAATAGTTTTTGTAGCATCAAAGAAGACAAATATATGAATCATACTGTATTAAAAATAATTTGGATAATTGTATGAATATTTGCAAGACTTCTATAAATTTGGTTAGTAATTAGTTGATTAAAAATGAATGGAAAATTATATAAGTTGATATATATATAATTGTATAAAAAATGGGTAGTTTTATATTAGCTGTTGAAACCACCTGAGGGCATGGTTTGTTTGTAAACAAACATAAATATAATGTTGCCGGGGCCCGGCCTTGCTTTTTTGTTTGTTATCACATTAAAAATAATATCAGATAAATCTATAAAAAAATACATAAATCAAAATGAATTTAAAAAGTACTTACTTTTTATTTTCATTACTTATTTTTGGTTTGATATTCTACGAAATCAACTTTTTTTTTTTAAAATTATAAATAAATATTTACATTTAACGGTTATTCAATGAAATCAATACATTTACAACAAAAACAAAAAAAAAAATTTTTGGGTGATTTGAATTGTTAACATGCGAATTAATGGAATGCAACTCGGAGGTTGAATAACTTCTTAGTTTACAAACAAATATTTACATTAGTCTTTCGGTGGCTAAACAAAGTCTCATCAACATCAACAATCAAGCCCGGACTACCAATTTGATGGCACTGCTGAGACATTAAACTCTCGCGACAAAGCTCGCGGAGTTCCATTGGTCCAATGCACAAGGGAGCCTGGAGATGGGTTCAAGTTGGCAACAGCCCTTGACACTGTCAGTTCCTCACATCTCCAATAGTACAGGAGATGTACTATCCTCACAAAATCAAGGCATGATCCCTCTAGACACATCCCTTGGCAAATCGAACACCGACACCTGCATGAACCGGCCTTGCATTTGAATTGGTAGCTTGCGCAATGATATAATTTCATTTCTTCTCCACATGAACATTTCTTCACACATGCCACTACCCCATAATGCTGTAAAAATGTGATGGCATCAGTTTTGAAGCAAGGCAAATCCCAAACTTTGACATTCGGAAACTTTAATTCAGCCATTTTACAAAGATCGCACTTGTTCTTACATGAGCGTGATTTGATAGAAATCACATTTGCACCTACACTTGCCAAATTTTTTGAGCAGGAAAGCTGGGCTAAGGAAGCATGAGACAATGCTCATAATTGTTAGTAGACATTCATAAAACATGGGAGATAGAGGGGAAGAAGGTCTTAATGAATATTAAAATAGTTTTGACAGTCAGAATTCCAGCCACCCTCACACAAAAGTGAAATGTGATCGCACATCAAAAATGCGTAATACAAATCTGAGCTGTAAGCTGACACGATGGCTTTTGCGGCTGATTAAATGTCATGTTTCTGTGCATTAGCATAGAAATAGACACAGCCAGCACATAGAACAGACTATTTCTAGGCTTACACATTAGAAATAGAATGTTCAATAACAGAGGCTGCCTAAACAGCATATTTCTAACTAATGCCCTCAGGCGGTTCCAACATGCTAATATAAAACTACCAAAAAATACATGTAATATTTTTTAACATATTGTTATGATATAATCAATTGTTTTGTAATTACTGAATTTATATATGAGGATTTTGATTTGATTTAATTATTTATATTATTATTGTTTGTTTTAATTCCATTATTGGATATTGGATGGTTTTATGTCTGAAATAATTCATCAACATTAAATAGATTAGTAACATTTGAAAAGGGCACCAAAGCAGGTGCTGAAAAAGGCTTTTAATGTATAAAATTATTATTGATTATATAGCTGTTGTAAAGATTTTATTATTATTTTCTGATTATTATTTTGTGGAAGAGCAGCATAAGGATTTTTATTCTTTTCCATTTTTAGGTTAATGTATCACGATAAATATTCTGACAAGTACCGGACAACATTTTTCCTGTTTATGAATTCATTTTTATATGCATTAACTGTAGGTTAATACAAAAATATTACAAATGAAAAATAATAAACACAATATTTAATAATTTTATGTAATTATGAAAATCTGTTAACTTATAAGAATGTTGCAAGCAGATTGATAGTATATTGCGTATTGCAGAAAAACATGCCAACATAATTTAAAAGCAGCACTATTATAACTAAAAATCTTTAAATGAGAATAATTATTTTGAATTGCTAATATATAATTTAATTATGGGGAATGTTTAATGTAATCTATCTGAATCAGCTCATTAATAGCTAATTTTTTTTTAAATATATAAAGGAAATTTATTTATTTTATAGTAGAATTATGAATGTTTAATTAATTGTGATAATGGTTATGTTGTTTATTATATGTGTAACAAATGCTTTCACATAGGTTTCTACAATGAAGGCTTCTAATATGAACAACATGCAGTTTTTTTACTAATTGAAAATTTACAATGCAGGCAGATGTTATAATAAAGCAGTTTTTTATTATGTTTTATGAGGTTTCTATTACGAATTTAGTTAGTTTACCTATTTGTAGTTTAGCAGTGAAAATAATTTTTTAAAATATTAAAAAATTTTTTTTTCAGCTTCATATATGTACTGAGCCTGAAAATTGGGTTAGAAAAATCCAGACAGAAAAGCTGTAAAATATTAATAACCATACATGCTTTGACAATGCTTTCGGTTGACATAGTATGCACATGAGCAGATGTTTCAAGACCTTTCCAAAAAGCAGTGCTAAGAAACTGATTAACAGTTTAAAAAAAAAAATTCCAAATGAAAAAGTGAAAATCACATTATCACTATTTTTTGCTTGCTCATAACTATTATTAAAACAGGCAAACCTCTCCATACAGTAGTGCCACCAGTGCAAGCCAGAGTAATTAATGGATGCAAGAAGGTTTGTGCATAAATCCCTATCTAGTGCCCACTCATCCAATATCCCCAGACTAGTTTCCCGCTTGTGGATTGCACTGGTGGTGGTACTGTATGGAGAGTTTAGTCTCTGTGTAAACAGCTTATGTAAGCATAAGAAATAGTGATCATGTGATGTTTAGCAGAATATAAAATATAATAACAACAAGGAAAAAAAAAATTCAAGTGATAAAGTGGAAATGAATTTTATTAGAGTTTGTTTATGCCTTTAAAAAAATGATTTTAGATTTCTTGGTGAGATCAAAATCAGAGAATATAGCATAAAAAAAAAAGATTTTTAAGAAAAAGTGGATATTCTGAATATAACATGACTAAATCAGAGGTTTGTAAATTTTTATTAGAGTAAGTTCAATTTTAATCCTTACTAAAAATGAACTGTATACAATGAATTGTATACAATATTTTGTTTTAAACTTATTTTTACATTGATATTTTTGATTTTGTACTATATATTTCTATTTAAATGGTCGTTTTGGAAAATAACTTGACTCTTGGCTGTAGCTTGGAAGGAATTATTAATATTTTAATATATGTTCTAGCTAATGGATGATTTAATGAACAACCTTCTGCAACTAATTTATTGCAGATCCTACTATAATTTAATTGTTTAAATAATGATAAACACATCTCTGTTTAGAACAGGCAACATAACGGTTTTGTTTTACTTACATAGAAAAAATTTTTTTAAAAACTTTATAAACTAGAAAATTTTAAAACTTTTGGAATTTATTTAATTATGTACTTAAATGATTTCTAAGATAAAAATGTCAAGAAAACTTTTACCTGCAGAGAATAATAGCTCTTAAATTTGCCTGGTTCAAGAACTTGTTGCTTTCTAATTAGTCTTTCAGTTCATTGAATTAACAGCTCTCATTAATAGTTAGTTAATTGATAGATTTGTTTTGTAAAATTTTTAACTGATTTGTTTTATACTTCATATTCTACAGAATATTTTTTAAATAGGAAGTAGCATTTCATTATCATTTTCAACCATTATCAATCCATTCTGGGATAAAAGTCTAAAAATATTTCAGTTTTATTAATCCCTAGCCTTTGTTCTCCATATCACACCAGCAAACATTCCTATTTCATACTTCCATCTCATATGTAGTCGCTTTCTAAGTTTTTTACAATCTTTTAGGATTCAATTTAAAATGACAACTATTCATCTATTATCATCACTTGCAACAATATGTCTAGCCCAACTCCGTTTCAGTCACTTAATTCTTTCATTGAAGTCACTGATACTTGTTCTTATCTATATATTTTACTTTTGATCTCTTCTTGTTACTCCTAACATACATCTCTATATTTCATCGACTACTCTGAAGTTTCTGTACTACTCTTCTGTTAAGTGTTCTAGTCTCAGATCCATAAGTATTTACTTTTATGTTATTGATACTTTTTCCCTTTGGTTACTTGCTGACAATATTTTAAAGTTGTGTTTTTATAAGAGTAATTATTTTTGGAATCAATTTCTGCGCTTTGTATAAAGTTATTTCTCAATTAATACATTTTGCAGATGTTTAATTACTAATCATGTTTACACATACTTAAGAAAGCAGCACAGTTATAACAAAAAACAAACTTAAAAATATGTTTGGTGATTTTTTGATAATTGTTTGTTATAGAATTTTGCCTACTTACCAGTGATCTTAAAGGCCTCCTGCATATCAATTAGTACATCTGCCATACACACTCACTAACTGTGCTTTCAGATGATCAATTCTTATACAATTCAGCTACTTACTTGACATTGACCAGTAAATTGTTACATAACTATAGGTAAATATTGAATAAAAAGCATTACTTAATCTATTTGTCAGAGGAGTGTTGTTGCACTGAGCTTAAAATAAAGAATACAACAATAGTAATGCAACCTTTAGAAAGGGGGTATGAAGCATTGGATCTATGTTTTAACTTTATGCTGTGATCTTAGGATAAAAGATTAAAGTGAGGGTAAAGAAAACTGAGGAAGATAAACAATGAATTTCATTAAGTGGTTCAAAATTTTAATGAAAGAAATGAGGATTTAAATAGAGATTCTTTTGAAATTTATTTTCTATATTAGGTGAATAAGAAAAGTGGACATGAAAATGTGGTAGAGCATTTGTCTAAATACATTTGGATCTAAAGTTCATCTGATTTAAATAGATCTAGATCTATGTGAACAAAGTTCAGCATATTATAAAATCCCGCAAAATATTTAAATAATGTGATATAGAAGTCAATGTAGGCCTCAATTTTTATTTTATCTCATTGTTGAGTAAACAATATTTTATGATATATTATAGTGCTATTTTTATTTGTTACATAATATTTTCATATTCTACCGGGAATGATAAACATGCAGTTGAAGAGAAAATTTCATTTGTGTAAAATTCTGCTTATACAAAAATAAATGACTATATATATATATGTAAATAAAATTTATTATCTTTTTTTGTTATAAATCCTTTTTGTATAAGCAAAAATTTTCAAAATACTTATTTAAATCCTGAATGCATTTTCATTTCAAAATGCAAATGTTATTATAACATTTATTTTGAGATTTGATTTTTGAAACTTTTTTGTTAAATAGTCACACTTTGTCTTGGATAAGGGAGATGGAGAACACAAACATTTATTGTCTAGATATACTAAATGTATATCCAAAAGAATTTTTTAAAAAAGGATTTAGGTTTTTATTGTAAACCATATTAAGTACTTAGTTAATATATGCATTTTTTGGGCTTTTAGACAAAACTTATGATAAGTGTTTAAAAAGAAAATTTTAAAAAACCTTCAAATAATGTTGGATAGAGAGGAAAAGATACAAAAAGGAAAATTCAAAGAAGTTGCTCACATAATAATGGTGAATAATCCCATAAGTTAACCTAATGTGACTATACATAATACATGGATGCTCTTAGGAAAAAGTAGAGAAATCAGGTGAAACCTCATAGATAAGTATATGAAATTTCTACAGACTGTTGCTTTTAGCAGGATGGCTCAGTTGGTTAGAGTGTTACCTTAAAATTCAATACTCAAGAATCTAAGGGTCCAGGTTCGAATCCCATGTTAGTACTGTCACTGGTCAGGCTAGCAAGACCCGAAGATGAGAGGAGAATAGTACCTCAAAAGTTGTGCGTATACTAACCTGTGCAAATTACTAATAGTTGAATGTACTTTGAAAATTTAAATAAAAGTTAAATTTGTCTAAAGACATTCAATACTTATATTAGATGATGGAAATAGTCCAATATATAAATGGAATCATATTGTAATATTTAGCTGAATAGAATATACATAATATGTGGCAAAAATAAATTGCTTCAGTTTTTTTTTTTTTGACCTTGCCCAATATTAGAACTGTTGTTAAATTATTCATAGTTCTGAATTTATTTTCATATATATACTTTATTATATATTTAAAAATAAGTTTTACTATAAATCATATGGGGTATGTTAAATATGCATACTTCAAAAGAAGTTGTCATTTTTGAATTCAAAGATTGTTTGTACAATAACTAATCATTTTCTGACTTATGAAAAATAGCCCTTGTCTTTGTGTGGAGAACTTAATGTATAATTTAGTTTAAATACTATATTGAAGGGTATTATAGGGAAAGAAAAGTCAATTATATCTAAAATGTAGGTGTTTTTTATTTGCATATAAAATATTTTTTAAAAGTAAAAAAAAAAGGTAAAATTATTTATAGTTAATTACTTTAAAAAAAGAAACATGACGAGAGAGAGAGGGAAGGGGGAGGGAGATCACCGAAGTAGATATTAATATTCTTCTTTCTTCTATGCATTGATTTTATCAACAAATATAATTAATTATTGCTTTCATTTCACTTTATTCTGTGCATTATATTATTCCTACATTTAGTTTAAACATTAATTTAAGGTTTAATATAATTATTAAAAGTATAACTTGATTGTTAAAGATATTGTTTAAGTGTTGACTGCTTTCATATATTTATATAACATTTTGTACAATTGTAAATAAAATATTCTGTATGCTTTTAGATATAATTATAGTATAATGTATTGTTTCTGTTTAATCATGTGTATTTAAATATTTTGATAGTTCTGATGAAGACTATTGTGCAAGCAAAATAGGAAAATAATATAAAACTAATTGTAAAAATGATATATTGCATTGAATAAAGTGTAAATGAAAAAAGTTATTTATTATAGAAATAGATACCACTCAGCCTAAAAGATAGAATGAAAAATTTAGAAGTGAATAATAAACTTCAAAGAAAATTGTTTTTCATATTTACAAAAATAGATACTTTTATGATGGATTGTCAAATTTAAACAACTTTAGAACAGAAGCCACTTTAACATTACATGACAACCATTTCTTATGCATAAGCAATCCTTTAATAAATAATAATTTTCTCCATACAATATCGCCATCTAATGCAAGCCATAGTAATCAATGGATGTTATTAAGGTTAGTGCTTGAAAATCCTGATCTAGTACCTACTCATCCAATATCTCCCATACTAGTTTTTAGCTTATAACTTTCATCAGCGAGGAGTCTTGAAGTGATCTCAGATATAATGTTTTACTTTAACATTTGGCCTGGGGCAGTTGATTTTTCTGCTCTCAAATCTAACCGCTTCAGCTTCATCTATTTATATAGAAAGTAAGTTGAAGTAAAGAAGGGTTCCCCTCTTTTCTTCCAATGCGTAAGCTTGTGGTTAAGACCTGTAGAAGTCCCTACCTTCGCATTTTTAACCGCATAAGCTTTAGGTTTATTACCTTAGTAAATATTACTTATGTAATCAAGGTGCGTTAAATAAATTTATAATTACAACTTTAAATTATTGTAATAGATTTCTAACTATAAGATCTTTCCATTGACTCGTAAATCTAAAGATTTCACGAGTACTAATATATAATAGGAATTGTGGACTTAATCAGTGAAGTATTGAATGGCTTCATGCTCTCAGATCTAACTGCTTCAGCATCACCTATTTATATAGAAAGTAGGTTGAAATAAAGAAGGGTTCCCCTCTTTTCTTCCAATGCTTAAGCTTGTGGTTAAGACCTGTAGAGGTCCCTATCTTCGCATTTTTAACCGCACAAGCTTTAGGTTTATTGCCTTAGTAAATATTATTAACTACTGTTCTAAATTAAGTGCTTTCACACATTAAATATTTCCATATATATGGTTTGTTTTATTAGATATAATTTAGACTCCATTATTTTTATTTTACTGATTGTAACAATATATACAATTCATATTTAGGATTATTTGTAAAAAAAAAAAAAATCAATATTTTAGATGGGTGTAACTTCAAAATGTATTGATTGTTCAAAATTAAAATATAGGGGCTCAATCTTTTAATTTATGATTTGTCAGTGTAGGCTTTGTTTTACAAATTATATTTAACTATTAGTCCAATTCTTGCCACACTTACTACAATAATCTTTCACAGACTGGACTTTTTCTACAGAGGTATTTTTTTTTAGATACCACCTATGAATATAGTTGTCTGATCGGAAATCTTTAAATAATTTTGTAAGCTTGGATTGCATTGTAGTTGCTAGGTATGACTTGATAAACTCCAATACACAAAATAATCTAATGTTGCATCAATATTTTTTTTATCCTTATGTTGTATGATAGCTGAAACAAAAAAAATTCTGACTGGATTGCTGAAATAACTTGAATGCTACAACTTGTGTACATATTATTTAATGTATAAGCTAAACATTCTGAAGTTTTAAATGTCAACATTATTCTTCATTACAATACTGTTTGATGTTTTTACTCTAATGAATAACATTATAGTTTGTTTAATACTCTTATTTATATTTAAGTGATATGAATTTTTGCTAAAAAATTTACATTTTGATTATGTGTTAGAAACAAGAAAAATTGTATAATAAATTCAAGAGTATCATTATTATTAATTATATGGCAAGTTGCTTAGAAGGTCATGTGATGTTCGATCATTCAAGTAAATAATTGAACACAAATCTCATTCAATAGATCCAATATTAAATAAATTTTATATTCTATTAATCACCTACCAAAATAATATTTACTGCCCCTCTCTCTTCCCTATTTTTAATTACGATTTTTTTTTGTTAAACTAAAAAAAAAAAAGCAAATAGAGAAAAGTATTATTATGAGTTACTTAATATGTATTTTAAAAAAAAGATTCATACTCTTGTCTTTAAATTCACTTTTTTTTTCCTGAACAAAGTAACCTCTCATTTATATTTCTCTGTGAGCCTTTGGAAAAACGAAACTAAATAAAAATGGGAGTGATTTGCTAATTCTTTCCTAATTTCAATATTATGTAAGTTATGTTTCGCATTGTAATATAGCTATCTTTAGTAGCCACTGTAATGGATATATAATATAATGATTATTACTGTATATTTTATATATAATCATTAAGTCAGTTATATGTGAAATATTATAACCTCAGCAAGTGAAATTTATTTATCATTTGTCCTATCTCTTAGAAAATGATTCCATGATTTCAAAGACTATTGTCAACTGTTTGTGTTCAAAGAGAAATTTTACAGTATTTATGCCAAATATTTAAACTCATGTGTTAGCATAAAACCATCATTTAATGAACCAAATCACTGTATTTTTATTTCTGAATTCCGATTATAAAACTTTCAAAAATCGGTAACTTTATATATGTATGTTTTGATAGCTAATATTATTTATAATTCTTTGGATCTAATTTTTAACTATATTTTCACTAAATATCAACATGTAATAAAAAATTATATATTCAGTATATAGAAATTGAAGTTAAAGAAAACAAAAAACGGGAAAGTGATAATAAATGAAGCTTTTATCTATTAATTAATACCGTTTTTTTTTAAAATATAATATCAAGAAAATAAAAATAATAACCAGGTTGATTGCTTGGTTGCTATAGTGATTTTTTTTTTTTTAAATAAAAAAAACAACAACATAGTTGCAGTTTAATAATTTGCTATTTAAAAAAAAAAGAAAACCAAATTTATATTAATAATCAACCTAATTTATTATTATTAAATTACTAATTTTGTACTGTTAATGCATTTTCATATATTAGATATGATATGGCTTTGGATATTTTAATGAACAGTAACTGAAATTATATTTATTATATAAGTTTGGTGGCTTTGTTTAGGGAATTATTTCATGTAAAATTTTGATTTATGCTATGAATAGGTCTTTTAAAGATTCTTAAAGAGAATTGAAATTACAGATGAACAGCATAATTTGGCAGTCTTTCCAGAGTTTTGCTAGATTAAACTGGTTATGAAATAATAATTTGATAATTCACATCTTTCTTTTTATGCATCCCATGTCTTTAAATCACAATTAACTGCTGGAATATTAAATTAGTATTAAATGCAAATAACTCGGACGGTTTAAATATCTATTTGAATACATTTACAATAAATTCTGTACATGGCATTAAAAATTTGTTTTTATAATTAAAAAGGATGAAAAATTTAGTGATAATTGTTTTTGTTTTTCTTACTTAACTTTTCTTGCTTCACTTTTTTGTTGTAAGATTCACATTTATTTTTAATATCATTTGCATTAACATTACCTTTATCAATGGAGATACAGATAATAAAGTTAATTATTAAAGTTTCTTGCATTTATTTTTTTCCAGTTGTTATTTTCTAAAGCGCTTAGCCAATCAGATCGCAAATACTGAGACAGAGAATTTATAATTAGAACTCAGTGAGTTGAGTGTGAAGATATTTAAGATTCAAGCTTTCAGATCTAAGTATTTTGGACTGGTTTGGATATTTAGAAAGACAAGTAAAGAAGAGAATGGAACCACTCTTTTCTTGTTAAATTCTCTGTCTCAGTATTTGCGATCTGATTGGCTAAGCGCTTGAGAGGTTTGCACTCTCTCAGTTTAATTTCAATACCGTCTGCGCTTTGTAAAAATAAAAAATAAATAAATAAATATTATTTTCTAAAATAAAATGAAATATATAAATTATTAGAATGATTAAGTAATTTTCTTTTACATCCAAAGAGGCAAATTAAGAAAAAGAAAAGAAGCACAATGTTCACTTCAAATTAGATGTATAAATATATTTTCTGTTTTTAATTAAAGACACTACTAATACCATATATTTGGAGAAAACCTTGAAAATATTAAAGAATTGTCTTTAACATCTTCACTATTGAAAATGCATTAAACATCTATTTAATATTTCCAAGTTTTTTTCTGATTATAAGATACTAGTATTAGTTTTAATTTATTACATTTTAGTAACACATTTTTACAGTTCTATTGCGTGATTTTATGTTTGCATTAATTTATTCAAGATTAAATTAAAAAAAAAAGTCTAGTAAATCTTATTTCATTCTAAAATAATCAAGTCAATAGTTGGAAAGTATAATGTTTTTGAATTATCAATTGTTAATTTATTATTGTTCAAACAGCTTTAGAAGTAATTAATTATCTTAAGGATTTTGGAGATATATTTCTGAGAATATATATTGCAATAGTTTCCCCCTTGCTTTTTCTATTATTAGATTTATATTCTCTTGAACATTCATCTTTGTATAGATCTAAGTCTTGCCAGTATCAATCATTGATAATCTTATATGAATAGTATTGCTGTATATTATAGTGCTGAATTGTAATTGAAACTTTTCTCCATGTTTTTTTTTTAAATACTTGATGCAAAATGGAAATGTGGTCTGTATTATTTTAAAAATCAAATAATTGAAATTAAATATGATTATAACAATAAAATTCTTATAAATAACATAAAAACTCTTCTAAAATGAAACTTGATCAATATGATGTTTATATGAAGATTTATATTGTGACATTTTAGTTGTAATTATATATTGGACTATTTTCATCATTTAGTTGAATTGTTAAACAATTTTTGAAAAATTCAAACTGTATTTATATTTTCCCAAATACATTTAACTATTAGTAATAACACATAGGTTAGTACAGAACACAAAGTTTTGAGCTGTATTATTATTATTATTCTCCTGTCTTGTTCAGGGGATGCTATCTGGACCAATAACAGTCTAATATGAGAATTGAATTGGTAATTTTTAGAGTCATGAATAATGAATTTAATCAACCAGGATTTTATGTCAAAGGCAATAATCAATAAAAAATTTATTTATTTATCTATGAGAGTCCTTCTGATTTTTCATTTCATCTTCATTAAATAAGTATATAAAATTTCTTGAATAGAATTGCTTAATTGGCTAGAGAATCACCTTAGATACTTCTTTGTGAATCTAAAAGTTATCAGTTCAGTTTCTATGTTAGACCTGAACAAGAGAGGAGAATAGTACCACATGAAACTTTATGTAGATGATCAGAATAATCTTTATAAATATACTGTATATGTAAATGTAAAGTGTAGTTTGAATAAAAATATATGGGAGCTTTTTACTGTGTAAACTGTAAATGTGTTTAATTTCCTAATTAATTTTCAGTTTTGTAAAGAAATTATTTTAAAAATAAAATAAAATTTTGTTAAAAAAACTATTATTTTTTACTTGGATATAAAAAAATTGGTATGTGTGTTTTAGAACAATAGTAAAGTAAGGGATCCAAGAGCTCCTGGATCAAATCCTAGCTCAACTTATCATTTTAGGGCTTGAATGTTACAAATGTAGTCCTACAATAATTTTTGCAGTGAATAGAGGTAGAGTAGGAAGTTTAAAGACAACATTCATGGAGTGATTCTAAGCAAAGTATACACACAAAAAAGGGGAAAACCCACTTTAAGCAATTCAATCAATCTATCGTGTTCAATCTACCATTTTTAATATTTGAACATCAGATCTTTTGATAAGTTGTAAAATTAATTATTTAAAATGTTAATCCATAAGTCAGTTATATTTTGACCAAAAATGTTAAATCTTTTTAATAATCAATTTATAAGCAGAATTAATTTATTATCTTTAGTACCTGTAGTGGTAATAATAGCACAGTGAATGGGTTACAATTTCTGCACATGTAAATAGAAAATTACATGATGCAAAAATTATATTTAATCTATTGAAAACCTATATAAATAATCTGCTTATTTAAAATGTGGCAGGTCATAATGCCAGGAAGTTGCTTATGATGTAAAAATTACATTATATATATATTAGAAATTATAAAAATTGATGTATATGAATGTGAGGTGTTCATATTTATGTGTGTGTTTTTCCCCCATGGAAAATAAAATAAGCTGGACTTAATGGAATTAGCTAAGTTATAATGTATTTTTTTACTATTGAATTTTTGAAATTTATTTTCCAAATTAGTGTGTTTATTATTAAAAAAACAAATAAATAATGATGTTGTTGGTTACTTGGAATCTTTCTGTCACATATCAAATGACCTTCTAGAAGAACTGATTTGAGTTGCTTTATTCAGTTAAGAATTAATGTGAACTTGCCATCAGTCTGCACATTTTCAAAAACTAAGATATACAGATCATATTTGAACTTCTGTTGTAATTATATACACATTTGCTGTCTGTACTACTTATTCTGTTTCATTTACATCATTAAAAGAATTGGTGAGCGCTAATCTGAAAAGTGTTTTGGTGGCAAAATGTATAAAGAGTGAACAAAGTAAAAAGTCAGTTGAAAGTTTGCTATGGTCTTCTTTATAGTAATTTTCTACAGATAGTGGTTATTTTAAAACATGTACTATTTTATGTTTTGTGGTTATTTTCAATAGTAAAAATGAACGTATGTATTAAAAAATAATGTTTGCTTGGAAAGAAAATAGTTTGCTTTATAGTGAATTTTTATGGAAGCATTTACAAATTATACATCTGCCTGATATGATATTTAAAGAATGCATTGTATTTAATTTTCCTGAAAAGACCTTTCTACAAGTAAGAAAGTAGATATAGCCTCATGGCTTCGCTCAGATAAAACTTTCTGTTTATTCCTTTATTATTTTGACTGCTTTCATGAGTTTAATGTTTGTTCTCTATAGATTTTATTGCTTAATATGTTTAAATTTCAACTTCGTTTCATTATATATATATGAGTAGCTTTGAAATTTAATCATAATTCAAATTTTTTCTATTTGTTGTCATAGCAACACATGTAAGAATTTAACAGCAAGTGTGTTTAATGGTTACAATGTGGTGTAAGATTAATATTGATGCTATTGAAGATTTATTGGGAATTTCATTTTATTTAATTCATGCAATTTTAAGGTTTCATTTTATTAAATTTACGCTAATTAAATTGTTTGCTTGTTTTAATTGTATTTATATATGTGTGTGCGTATAATGTTAAGAGTTATTCATTTAATTTAGTGAAATCATGTACTGTACATATTTACATGTGTATGTGTGCATATAGTCATTTATTACTTGGTTAGAATATTAATTATGTTAAAAATAAATGAATGAATTATTCTTAAGATTCAGTTATATATATAATGAAAAATTTCATGCTTTTCCATGTAGTTTGGAAGCTGTATACATGTATATAAATATTCTCTGTGTATATATATATTATAACGGAAATTTTTTGATTATTCCAAATATGCCGGAACATTAGTTGACCAAAAATAAATATTATGATTAATATATATTCATATACAAATGGTTAAATTCAAATATATACATAATATTAGCTAAACATTGGTGGAGGTGATGATGATGATGATTTATATCTTAGCACTGAAGATTAAACTAAATACAATTGTTCCCAAAAGTTTTTTTTTTTTTCTAATTGCAATAATAATAATAAAATGAAACTTTAAGGTACCAAATCTAAATAGAAAATTTATTTTTGAAAAATTTATTACAGCCCAATTATCATTTATAAATTATTACCATTATCCCTGCATGCCTACCAGTGAATTGCATGATTTTTCAGGGTTGTGGATATTAACAGCATAAATGATGTTAGTAGCATTATGTTTGGAGTGAGTTTGATAAGCAAGCACAAACTAAATTGATTAATAATAATAAGTTAACAATGGATATATAAACTTGTTACTTATATATTTGCAACTATTACTAAATATAATGCCAAACAATAAAGATAATAAAAATATTGTTAGAGATATTTTAAACTTAAGGCCTTAGAATAATTCATAAGATCTTACCAAGTGTAAAGTTTGAAATGTTTGAAACCATGATTTTCTACAGGTATCGTTCTCTTACTATATTTATGAATAAATCCTAATTAGTTTATTCAGAATGGTAGTGATTCTTTTTGGGGAATGATGATGTTAAATAGGGTATATGGTAGATCTGGATAAGTCTTATAGTACAGTCCACTTCTTTTCCCACAGCGTAATTAAAGCAGGCAATGACTGGTTTTAAGAAACTTCAGCATTAGTCTCAGGATGTGAGTGCATCACTCCAGGTATCTTGCCTGGTATGGTTGTTGGTTTCTAGCCACATACAATAGATGGTCTTCTGCTGGACAATGTCATAACTGTTGTGCTGGATCTTAGTTATGCATCATGATACTCTGTTTTAAGCAGTGGTTTTCCTTCTCTTTGTGGGATTACTGCAACTCTGTTTCTTGAATTAAGGCTTGAATACACTAGACTGCCATAGTTGTTTGTTTCTGACCCATTTATACTTGTTTTTCACACTATTATACTCAATGGATGTTTTCCAAACAACAGATTTATTAAAATCTAGTTAAAAGATTTAACATGTTTGTTTATATATATTTGGCAAGTGTATCTGCCCATCAAACTATCAATAGAACTTAGTGAACATTCCATAAAATAATACATTATGTTGCTTTTATTTTTACAATTAACCCTTTTTTTTTCTATATATTATATTAATAATTTTAATTTTTTAAAGTTATATTTAAGTTTTCAAATGATTATACCTAAAAAAAAAAAAAAGTTAATATTTAACATTTAAAAGATATGACAATAAATATCTAAATGAAGTTCTTACCTGAGACAATGGAACATGTGATCATTGATCGTTATTACCTATTGAAAAAGTTAGAAGAATGAAATATTAGATATTAGAATTTTATGTTATTAAAAAATGATATATTTACAATTAGTTATCATCAAAGAAACAAAAAAAAATTCTAAAAATTAATAAATTATTTATTGTTAATTTTAAAGAATATTTTACTTACGGTTTTCACAAAAGGATTTTTTTTATCCAGTAGAGACTATTTCCAGTTTCTCTTAGTGTACTTTCTAAGAGTGATCTTCTTAAAAATAAAATGTTTTTAAAGATAATCTTGTACTAGTAATGTAGTTTTTGGTTTAGTAATAAGTCTTTTACAAAAAGTTTGCATCATAATCATTAAAAATTACTGAAAATTATATTTTTCATCTTATTTAGCCCTAGGGTAAAACAATCTAAAGTATCAGCTAATCACAAATTTTGTTTATAAGCCATCTCTTTCATAGCTTTGTCATAACAATAGAAGGTGCTGTCAATCACATCAAGGTAATGCTGGCATCATTCTTTTTTTATTTATACATTAAAATTGTAGCTTCATAGATAAGAGCCACTACAACCCATCACAAACCGTAATGTAAGTTATACATACACTTTAAAACAATGTAGAAATATAGCAGTCAAAGCACCATTGAAACACTTAAAATGTGAAACTTAAAGCATTATCACTGCTGGAAACATTAATTTAGTTAATAAACATTTTCTTTATTCCTTAAATTATGGTATAAAAAACAATATATAGTTTTTCTTTTTTCTTTTTTTTTTCTATTTTACAATAGCAATAGAAAGAAAGAAAAAAAAAATCATTACTGACTTTTATGACAACTTTCTTAATTTTAGTAATACTAATTTTTAATAACATATTTAGATTTGCTATTTAGTTCACTATAAGAATGGGCAAGTTATTTATTAAAAACCCCATTCAGAAGGCAAATTGGAAAGGTTTACAAAATACTTTGTTTTTATAAACTACACAATTAAAATTCTTGCTGCATATCAAAACTATTTTTTTTCTTTCCTTACATAGTAAGAACTTATTAGTTTACTGTTTTTTATTTATTACAAAGTATATTTCCTTTTATAAAATATTTAATAATATGATTAAAATGTATAAACTAATTTTTCTTTTAATTTTTTTAATCAGTGTCCTTAAGTGGCACATATGTTATATGTAGTGCATGCACATATACACCCACAATAGTTTATACATTTATTACTCAATTTAAATGAGTTTTTTTACTAAACTTTTTTTTAAATCATGCAGCTTTGCAATATAACTAATTCATGTTGCTATCAGATTTGTTCTGTGTTGTAATATATAAACATAAAACACTCGTATACAAATTTTCATATATATATAATTTTAAAATTCTAGGTAAACTTTTTCTGGTTCTTATTAACTTTTTTATTTTACTTTACATAAATCTTGTGGTCTAAACCTGTCCTATTTTATTGTGATGATTGATTGAAACTAAAAGAAGAATTTTAAAAAAATTGAATGATGTCAGTATATTTATATACATGTGAGAAAGCAAACAGCGCAATAATATTATACTATATTTTTTTATATTTTCAGGAAAGAGAGAATTTTGCTAATGAATAAAAAAGTATTTGAAATGAATAGCAAATATAAAAAAAAAGGTAAGAAGATGTGAAGTTGATTATATTGCATTAAAAGGATATGAAACAGCCAAAATATATAGGTAAAAAACAGCAATAGAGAAGGCTATGCTCATATTAAGTTGAACAATATATAAATGATAGGAGGCAATGTAAAGTTATTGAAATACTATCTTATTGAAAGACTTATTATGGAAAATTATATAGAAATGTGGCAACTGGAGAAAGACCAGTATTAAGGAGCTCTGAGAGCAAATCAATTCTTAATTTGGCTAACCTTCATATAAACTAAAAATCTGAAAAGAAAGTAAAAAAAGCCCCTCAATTTGATATTAAAAACAATAAATCAGTTGATACTAGGAATAAAGATTATCTCAGCTGAAGTAATATTTAAATAGATATGGATGCATTAAAATATAGAAATACAAGCAGTCATGCTGTAGTGAATTAAAATTTCTTGGAATTTAGAAGTGAACCAAACATGGGTCATTTTATAACTTGACCATCTTCACCTATATTATCCAATTTTTGTATTTAAGAAATTTAAGGAAAAGAGAAGGCATTATAGAGTTACATTTTATAATAGGCTTATATTTTGTCTAAAAAATGAAAACAAGGCAATTAGAAAGCAACAGATATAAAAATAAATTAAGAATTTAAATCAGTAGATTACTTCTAGATAGGTGAAGTACCATGGAGTTTGGGCAAAGTTAAATTGTTTAATATTCTCAAGCAAAATTCTTGTTATTATTGTATAGTTTTCTACACTAAGTGTAGAAATATAGTTAATGCAGCAAACAGAATACAAAAGTTAAATATTTCCAAAAAAAAAAAAAAAAGAAAAACCCATGGAAATTTAGAGTTGTTCATGCTTGTAAAATTATGTTACTTTTGAGCGATTTTAGTATATATTGAAATGTTTTTAAAGTGCATCTCAGCAGTAATTGAATAAAATGGAAAAAAAAAAACCCCCAAAACTTACCTGTTGAGAAAACCATTCAGAAATTTCAAATTGATCTTTATTTGGAATGGCTTTATATATATATATAAAAGATTTATAACTAACTTTAGGAACACTTATAATCTGACAATAAAAAAAAAAGATATTTATAAATTTCAATGGTTAGAGGAATGAAAAGAGGCCTTCTTTGTATAATACATTAAATTTGCTTTAATCATTTTGGTTATCATAGTGTCTTAGATTACTCTAGAGGAGATTTTTTGAACAAACAAAGAATTTCTCCCAATGTGAATATTGAAGCTCAATGATTAATTGAAGTTGATGTGAAATGTTGTATATTAGAGTGATCAGTACTAGCTATAATGTTATAAATGAATGTCGTGTTAGTGTTGCAAAAATGCTGTACAGAAATTATTCGGATTGAGAGAAAGACAGCTGTGTAGACAGTTTTATCCTGTCATTCAAAAGATTGTGCAAGCTTTCAAAGATGCCTATATTTTTTTCCCAAGAGAGATATCTGTTATAAACTGGAGTAATCAGAGAATACCAGGTGATCTGATGTATAATGTCATAATCCCAGACTAGTTTCTTATTTTTATCTTCATCAGTAAGGACTAGAATCAAAAAGCATTTATTCATCTAGCAAATATCTTTTATATATTTGTACTATTTCACATAATTGTGTAAAATTAAAAAAAAGAAAAAAGAACCAAAACAACTTATTTGCATAATTATATAAATTTTAGTTTTATTTTAGGTTCCTATATTTTAGCTAAAGAAGTTAATACCATTTCTTTACTTACTCCAGAACCATCCACTATACGTTGGAGTAATTAATGGACACTAGATAGTATACTCCTATAATAGATGATTATAAATTAGATGAAAATTATTTTTTAAAGCATATAAGTAAAAATATGAGGGAGTCATGTGGTATTGTTGTTCTTAGCATTCCTAGTCAAAGAGCAGAAGAGGTCTGCATTTAGCATAAAATTAAAATTTCTAAAAATTTTAGGTTATGCAAATGGATTGATCTGAGTTCTTAATTTTTTTTTTTAATATAAAGAAGTAAAAAGTTGCAGTTAGATGCATAAGTGCATTATTTTGGCTTCAAATTGTAATCCTTACTGATGACAAAATCAGATGGATAAAATATTATAAATGGTATATCAGCTGGGGTCTATTATTCATGCTTACAATAGATGATTAAAGATGTAAAGAACTGATCTTGAGAGCTTATAAGAAAGCACATGATTATATTATGTGATGTTGTTCTTGGTATGTCTGCACTTTTCTGGATAAAGTAAATATAGCACAAAAGAGATATAGGTGGGGCCAAGCTTTGTTTTAATGATACAATAAAAAAGAGATAGAATTTGAAATAGATTCTGAAAATAATTGGTAAAAAAGAACTATGAAAGATATACTGCCTAAATGGATGCCTTCACGTCTCTTATCCAAAGTTATATAAAAAAAATATTTTTAAAGATTAAAATTAAATATTTACTGGAAAAGTGTATTCACAGGATAGAAATAATGGACTAAGTATTTGAATTATACCTTATCAGAAATTACCTGGTAATGTTATAAATCTGATTAGAATGTGTAAGCAGCCTTGTTCTCAGTAATCAAGGTATATCAATAGACCGTTTTTCCAGATTATAAAAATTTCTAAGATAATTTAATATATAAACTAAAATTAATATAATAGACTGAAACAATAAAATATTCAATCAGAATGTTATTATTCACAGTCATAGGAGATTTACTAAATGGAAGTTTTGTAAATAGATTGGAATTAAATCATGAATCAAATAGGTGAACTGATTTTTTTGTTTAATATGGTGCCTGTTCAGTGTTTCATAGATGCATTAATCTCATTGAGTTTCTTATTGCGATGTGGATTGTAAAAATAGATTAATGATAAAAAAAAAAAAAATAATTCTTAAACTTCAAATTTCAAGAGTTATTCACATGTTCATAAATTTTTGCAAATTTGTGAAAACTAATAAAGAGAGAGAATCTAAATATAAACTTTAGAGTGGATGCTTTGGATTTTAGGTCTATGAGATAGACAGAAACATATTAAGAGTAAAAAAAATGTTAGAAAAGTTTAATTAGTAAAGCCGTTGTTATTATTATAGCTACAGCCTGCAATTTGAGTGTAGGTAAGATCAAACTACGGAACTTTTCCATTTCTAAACGGACTTAACTTGGGGGGGGGGGGGTAATCAGCCTGTAACCATTCAAAACGGAATTGGTAAACACATCTATTTTTAGCCAAAGTTAAAACAAGATTGGAAAATATTAAATTTTTATCAACTGAAAGTGAGTGCTGCTCCTCATTGAAAGATTGCTGGAATGGATTGCTATTTTAAAGTTGATTTATCGTTTTACGTAATCCAGATATACTCAAGGGTTGATATAATATCATTTAAACACTTCTAATGTATCTTTATAATCTGTGGTTTCCATAAAAGAGTTAAAAATAACTTAATGGCAAGCATTTTATTCTTGATATTTGCTAATGAAAAAAAAAATTGTTTAACTTTCATTTAAGTTTCATTTGATCCGATTTTTATTGAAATACAAAGTGTTCTGACTGTGCTAATTGATTTCTAAAGTCGAATATTCAAGAAAATTATTTTTAAAACTTTTTAAAGAATTTATCAATAAACAAAATAGTAAAAAAGGGTAGTATGCAACAGTAATAATGAAATCAAAAAGGCATTGCTTTGGTTTAGCAAGTCTTTAAATCTTCAAATTTATATCAATTTGTATTCGTAATTTAAGTATGTCTATTATTAAATAGTTAATATTACAGTGGAACCATGATATCAGTTATATTTTGTTTCTAGTTTCCTTATATATGAATAATAATTACAGTTTTGTTTATTAGTTTTGATTGCAACATCATTATTTTCAACCATTATCGATTCATTGCAGGATGGTCTCTTCAAATTCAATCCATTTTCGATCTCTAATTTCTCATCTCCATATTACCCCAGCACACTCCTTGTTTCATCAGACCATCTTGTGTGTGGTCTCTTTTAGGTCTTTTACAATTTCTTGGAATCCAGTTTAAGATTTCAACTGTCCATTTATTATCATTTCTTCTCGTAATATGTCCTGCCCAATTCCACTTCAATCTCTTAATTCTTTCAGTCAAGGCATTATCACCTGTTTGTTCACTTACCCATGCATTTTGTTTTTGATCTTCTCTTGTTACTCCTAACACACATCTCTCTATACTCAAGAATGTTAAAACGCATTTATAAAAAAATCTTCCTTTTCAAATACATAGGCATATTTTTTTTAATATTATTTCTATTAAAAGCACTTTAACTAAGTTTAATTCTACTATAAATTTTATTTATAATATATGTTTCCATCTATAGTAATAATCTGATCAAGGTTTTTGTAATTGTTAACTTCATCTTACTCATCATTATCAATTTTCATTTCTTTCTTTTGAGAAAATCCATTGAACATTATTTTAGTCTTTTTAACATTTACCATTAGATCTACTTTCTTACTTTAATCTCATGACTCTCTGAAACTCTAAAACATTATTGCAAAAACAATTACATCATCTGCAAAATCTAGATGACTTAAATAATCTCTATTTTTATTCTTTTAGGTTCCCAATTTAATCCACAAAATATTTCTTGCAGAATTGCTGTAAAAAGTTTTGAAGATCACCATACACCTGTCTCAATGTTAATCTTCCTAGTATTATATAATCTAACTATTGCTGGTGCATTTTTGTAAATATTCTTTAGAATATGACAATATCTTGGATCTATACCTTGATGAGCCATTGTTTTAATCACTGAAAAATGCTTATAGAATCAAATGCCTTTTCATAATCTACAAATCCAAAACATAATGGTAACTCTTATTCATTGGCCTTTTCTATAATTTCTTTCAGTACTTGGATATGCTCCACTGTACTAAAATCATTTTTAAATCTAGCTTGTTCTTTTGATTGATTGAAGCCAAAGTTCGCTGTAGACAAGTTTTAATTATCTTGATAAAAATTCTGTATAGAACTGATGAGGTCTGTAATTTCTAATATTTTCTTTATTCACCTTTTCTAAATATTAATATTAATATTGTGTTCTACCAGTCATCTGGCACATCTTTATCATTTAAACATTTAATATATAACTTTGCCAAAAATTATTCTATTTCTTCACATGCTTCTTTTCAGATGCTGATTATAATTTCATCATTATCTGGAGCTTTTCTTCTTCATAGATTTAATTGCACTTCCACTTTTTTACTTAAAATCTTGGGCAATTCAAGAGATACAGTAATTGTAGGAGATATTTTTCCTTGTTCTTTATTGCTATATAATTATTGATAGAACTCTTCTACACATTTCATGATGTCATTCCTCTTTTTCCTACCAATATCAAGATATTTTGCAGTCTTAAGACTTTTATGCTCTTCTATAGCTTTCTTTACTAATTCACAATTATAGTCTATCATCTTATCAACTCTTTTTTTTGCACAATTTTACAAAATTCTAGATATCCAATCCTTCTTAAAGCATCTATTTGATGTATTTTCTCATTGCTTCTTTTCTTTATAAATTATCTTGTTTTGGTAGAAATTTTATTAGTCAATTGCTGCTTTTTTGTATCAGCTATCTTTGTTGCAATTTTTAAAAGTGTATCAGTTATCTTTCTATTGATTTTATTCAAATTTGAATCATGTTCAAAATCTGTCAATATTTGAAAACGATTTGCAAGTTCTAGTTTAAATTCATTTGAATGTGTCTGAAGATTAGGAATATTAACTAGTGAATACTGTTTTTCTTAATAATTTTTGTGTTTAGTTTTGCATTACATGTATCTTAAATCTCATTAATTAATGATCACTTTCTGTGTTGAATGTGATAAGAATATTACAATCTTGAAATATGTATTTTCTATTAGTCAATATTTAATTTACTTTTATCCATATATAAATAGCAGAGATACTTTTTATGTGTATAGTATACATATCATAATACTATTGTAAATAAGCAATTATTTTATCTAGCGCCGTGTTTACAATTATATTACATTCAAATATCAGCCTTTCAAGCTAATTGAGTGCGCGCCTTTTGAGAGTGTTAAATAAATGAATACTTTCCTCTTCAATCCAAGATATAGTATTTATGCAGGAATAAAAAGGATCCTCTTATTCCTACGACTCAAATTCTTTTATATGAGCAAATCTGAAGTACTGATGAGGAGAGCGTGAGTAGAATTCTCACTTTAAATTACTATTTACGATGTTTTTTGACTGAATGACGTCGGTGAAATTACTTAGAATTTACTAAACGTCATTCTTAAACGTTTAGTAAATTCTAAGTAATTTCACCGACGTCATTCAGTAAGAATGACGTTTAGTAAATTCTAAGTAATTTCACCGACATCATTCAGTCAAAAAACATCGTAAATAGTAATTTAAAGTGAGAATTCTACTCACGCTCTCCTCAACAGTACTTCAGATTTGCTCATATAAAAGAATTTGAGTCGTAGGAATAAGAGAATCCTTTTTATTCCTGCATAAATACTATATCTTGGATTGAAGAGGAAAGTATTCATTTATTTAACACTCTCAAAAGGCGCGTGCTCAATTAGCTTGAAAGGCTGATATTTGAATGTAATACTGTTAAATGAAGACTAAGCTTTTTGACACAATAAAATAATATCCATCCAGAAACATTTTTATTGGTTTATATTTTTATTCATAAATTCAACACTTTATCAATCTTCCTCCCTCCCCAATATCTTTTAATATGGTTATAATTCTATTTGGAAAAATGTTTTTCTAAAAGTTTTTAAAATTCTTAAATGGAAAAAAAAACACACTACAAATGCTCTTCAATAGAAAATTTCAAGTGATCCTAAATAATAATTGTAATGGATACAAAATTTAGCAGAATGATCTATTGCAGGTTCAGTTCTTTCACCTATTTGGTAGTCCAGTATTTACCTTGCTATGACATCATTAGCCTGAAGGCATACTACTCTAACCATCCGATTTTTAAGATAACGTCACCTAGTGATTTACACACAAATGTAATCCCTAAAATTTTGCAGCATATCACATGGGACCAACAATATATAAAACGGAGAGCCGTTATGAAGGATATTCTGGAGCCTTTAAACCACATGCCTTTTTTTATAGGAGTTTTTTTCAGATAATCTTTCAAATTGCACCACCATTGTTTCTCAGTACCATGGATGTACTTCTTCATCTCATGGCCGTTTCACACAATTTCACACGGTGTAAATTTCTTTCTTGTTGAAAGAAAGCTATTGGTTCTTCTTCACATTTTGGGAGATCCCACAACTTCAGATCTTTTGTTTCAATAATAGCCATTTCTAAATTGATCTCTAAAAATGGTAAATCTGGAA
Organism: Epiperipatus broadwayi; assembly: GCA_028023455.1. Lineage (NCBI taxonomy): Eukaryota > Metazoa > Onychophora > Udeonychophora > Euonychophora > Peripatidae > Epiperipatus > Epiperipatus broadwayi. The sequence goes on from JAQFVV010006299.1 coordinate 1,363,733, forward strand.
AAGTAATAAAATATAAAATACATCCACTTAATATCATAAAAGAAATAACATGTAAATTACTTACAATTTAAAAAAATTGCTGAAATATTAAAGCACTGAAAAAAACGCTGCTGCTCTGAAAAAAATGATGCAACAAATAGGAAAAAATCCACTTTTAAATCTCGCGGGTCAAGATGAAAAAAATCTCGTGGATGAAAAAAATCAAATCTCTCGAATTAGTCATGTCAGCGTCTTCGTTGCCATGACAACGTTCATGTGTTCTTCCAACGATGCAAAGATCGGATAATTACAGCTGTATGCCTTCAGGCTTATGACATCATAGCAAGTTAACAAAAAAATCAAATCTCTAGAATTAGTCACGTCAGTGTCTTCATTGCCATGACAACGTTCATGTGTTCTTCTGACGACGCAAATATCAGATAATTACAGTTTATGCCTTCAGGCTAATGACATCATAGCAAGGTAAATACTGGATTACACCTATTTTATTTAATATATTCATCAATCTGCCAAAAACAATACAGAAAATTCATCTATGCTTGTTGATTTCCCAAAAGAGTTTCTTCCCTGGAATAGAAAAGTCTCTCAATAAAAATATGAAAAGATTGGAGTTTTGATTTTATCCCTAATCCAATGAAAACAATATTATTTTTTTTCCTAAAGAACAGGGGATCATCTTATAATTTGGATATAATCTTTTTCAGTAGTAGACTGAAATACAATCCTTCTCTGTGCTATTTAGGAATGACTTTGAATTATAGCCTACTTATTTTTCTTATTTATCTAAGATCAGAAATATTACTCATACACTCAAGATTATTCCTTTGCAATAGCTCTCTGTTCTTTTATATAGTTCTTTGCCAGACATCAGAAATAATGTTGCCTTGCAGGAAATATATAAAAAGCTGTTAAACAGAATAGTGTCAACACTCAAGATAGTTTAACTATGAAGAATCTACAATTAAAGAATTAAAGTATAAAAAATGGATTTTTTTTTTGTTAGGAAGTTTTAAACAATTTTTTTTTCCAGATGTAACAATAAAGCCAGCTGGATTCGATTTATCTAGATTCAATTAGTATTAAGATAGATTCATTGTAATCCATGGTTATTGCACTCATTTGCTCATATTTATTCTCCACAATTTCATTTTTTGTACCCTTTCTGCTTGCAGGCATTTACATTCAATTAACAGATGCCTAATATTTTCCATGTCTTCTTTACATAAGTTGCAGACTAATTCATCCATAATTATTCCATTTAAGTGTATATTCCCTTGTTGCTAAAGATCCTGTTCGAGCTTTAAACAGTAAACTACTTTCCTTGCTATTATCATAAATTAACTCATACCAAACATTTTGTTTATTTCTATATATATATTTACACTTTTTATTCTTCATACTAGTTCTCCATCTTCAACTCTCTATTTTTTACTAATGCATCTATTCTTCTATTCCATTCCTTGCCATTATAACACTCAACAATTCTCCTAACCCAATCATCCCACCTTTTGTATAAGTTTACTGACAAAAATTCTTTATCCAAATCTACTGCATACTATACTATCTTCCTCACCCATCTTGTTGCTTGTCTTTTACTCATAACCCAATTAAATACTATTTTGGCTATACTCTTATTATCCATAAATTACAATTACTGAACATTTTCATTTTGCTTTTTGAATCTCTCATATAAAAACTTGACCATCCTATTTCTCACTGAATTGCTTTTTTACCATTCTAAATAATCTAACACCCCTTTATTAACACATAACACATTATTATCATAAGTTAATTCTGCTACTGCCATTCTCTTCCATACAATTCTAGCTACATCATATTTATTATATGAAAATACTGTTAATTTCTTTATCAGTCTCTTTTCTTTGCTTCATTTATCAATTTTTTTCTCCCATTCATCTAAACAATTTTTCTGATTACTTAAGATGATTCTCAAGTTATACCTATGTACCACGTTTAATGTTATATCTCCCAGTAAAAATTTTTTTCTCTTTCCCCCAATATTTATCATGATTACTTTTGATTTTTTATCACTAAAATTAAACCCCATCATTTTACCCACTCTTGTGCATGTCTTCAACATAACTTCCACATGTTCCCTTTTTTCTGTGCATAAGAAGATATTAGCAAAGAAAAGACTTGATAATGTATACATTCCCTTGCCACCTATTAATGGTATCTCTACCCTCTCCCTAGTCTTTCTATTGCTCTCTCCATTTCTCTCAAAAATAACAAAAACAAAATAGGTGACATAGAGCATCCTTGCCTTAGTCCCACCCCATTTTTAACTGTAATTGATTCTCTATTTCCTAGTTGACAGTATAGTAATTATTTTTATATAATCTAGTAATAAGATCCACTAAAGCTTCATTCATTTCCAAATTTACTAAACTTATCCATAAGTAGTGGTTCAAGGGCTCCCCCACATGTCATCGAATGGCCCTCAGTGCTTACTAAATGGTGACATAATTATCAACTTATAAGTGTATGTATTAATAAATATATGTGTAAGCATTTATGTATAAAAAATAAAATTTATGTAACTGATATAAGTTAAATATGAAAAAAAGAATAATATGAGAAAAAAATGTTACATAAGAACATGCATATTTTATTAAGATACTATATGTATGTCTATATAGACATATAAAATATAATATATTCATATATAAAAATTAAATCGATTATAATTAGACATGTAAATTGAATTTAGAAATTTTAAATTAAGAATTTAACAGATAAATGAGATTAAATTGATGCAGTATATTTTTATACATATTTTTTATGAGTATTACAAAATTTACATTATAAACAAATTTAAATATATTTTATACAGAAGAAAATTGTTAAACTGTTTTGTCGGAGAGAAAAAAATATATATAAGGTTTTCAAAATAATTAGTGACAAAATTGTAATTCTAAAAGAATATATTTTTTATTAATCATTCTTGGATCTTTTCTACTATTGCAGTAATTTTTGTATCCAGTCACAATGAACAGACAGCAGATAACTTTAAAAATAATTTTAAAAGTTCATTTATTTGCTTATTTATGATTATAATTAATTGCAATATAGTTATCCTGTTTATACTGTATTATGTTAATCTATTGTCAAGTTGTTGCTGACTATCGAATATTTTATGGACCAGTTCCATCTGTGTATTTTAATTATTATTTTTTTAGTTCATTAATATTTATTATTATTGATTCTGAAAAATTAAAGTTTCACTAAATTTTAATAAAACTGTTGCTTTTAATACAATTAAAGATAATAAAAAAATCAATTTTTTTTTCATCGTTAGTTGAAGTTTTATAAATAAAAATATTAATATAGACCTCAATATTAATAATGAGATATAGTAAAGTTAGTAAATAATCTTTAGTAAGTTTACGATTAGAAGAGGTTTGTTTGTGCACTTGTATAAAAAAATTCAATGATATTTTAATATAAATGATGAATTTTTTTCTCCATTAGAAAAACAAAATTAAAAAAAAAAATGAAAACATTGATTTGCACAAACATTATAAACATATATAATTGATTTTTTTTTCTAAAAAAAATTAATTAAGAATATTTAAAAAAAAAAAACCAGATTGCTCATTTAGTCTGATTTGCAAATTTTTTAAAAGATAAGAAAAATGAAAAAAAAAAAAATCTAGGAATATATTTGCCTATATGCAGTTTGCTTTGATACATCTGTGATGCAAAAAGGGCTTTCTAAGTTTTAATAATGAATCTTTATATATTAAGGTGCTATAATAAATTATTTTAAAGGATCACAAGCAGGAACAAATTATTATTGATCATTATGTGTTACAACTAGGACTCAGTACTTTATTGCTTCAATTTTCCTTCAGGCAGAGATCATTTATATTTTAAGAAGTATATGAAAGCTGATTAATGATATTTGGAACTACAAACCATTTAAGGTATTGTTCTAAATCAAAATAAATGTTTAGATGAGACTTAAGCACTGCAAATTCTTAATCTGTGAACTATGTATCCTTGGGGATCCACAATGCCTACACAGAGTATTTGCATAGATTTGAGGATAGAAAGAATGAATGGATGTCATGGTCCAATATTCAGATATTATTATTATTATAACCATTACTATTATTTAAACTTGCTATAGAGTCATTTCAATAGTATACTTTTTGCTATCCTTCAAATTTGAAGATTCTCAATGAGTGTCTTTCAGAAATATTTGATGCTCTGTGGAGCTTTAATTAAATGTCAAATTAAATCTTAATGGTCCCTTTCAAATGCTCTTGGGTTTTTGCCCTAGTAGCCCATAAAGTTAAGATGCCTTGATCATACGTCAAATTTATTTTAAAAGAAATCTTCATATTATTAAGTACTTAAAATCTTCACAAAAATAATATGAAAAGGAGGCTGCATCATATAAAAACATTGAGAAATACCACATTAGCATATAGATATATTGTAATAATAGTATTATCTAGATTCTTGGATTTTGTTAGATTTTATGCTGCTTTGTTAGAACTTGAGATTGTTACAGTAATCATTGCTTCCACCAATCTCTCCTGATTACTTTCCAGTTATTTTATCTTTAATTCAAAAGTGATAAATCAAAACTTGATTGGATTTATAATTTAATTAGAGAATACCAAAAGCATTCCAACCAAGTTTAATTCTATGATTATTTTCATCCCTTATGTTTCCATCTGTAGTAATAATCTGACCAAGGTATTTGTAGTTGTTAACTTCTTCTAATTCATCATAATCAAACTTTATTTTCATCTTTTGAAAAAATCAATTGAACATTACTTTAGTCTTTTTAATTTTTACCTTTAGTCATACTTTCTTACTTTGATCTGATAACTCCGGCAACATTTCCTGGATCTCTAAAGCATTGTTCGCAAAAAAAAAAAAACAAAAAAAAAAAACCTATATCATCTGCAAAGTCCAAATGACTTAAATAATCTCCATTTACTTTTACTCCTTTAGTTTTTTTAATCCACAAAATACTTCTTGCAGCACTGCTGTAAAAGTTTTGGAGATATGGAGTCACCTTGTCTTACACCCTTCTCAATGTTAACCTTCCTAGTATCATTATGTAATCTAATTGTTGCTGTTGCATTTTTATAAATATTTTTCAGAATATGACAATATCCTGGATCTATACCTTGATGATCCAATGCTTTAATCACTGAAGAAATGTTTATAGAATCAAATGCCTTTTCATAATCTACAAATCCAAAGCATAATGGGAACTCATATTCATTGGTCCTTTCTATAACTTAACCACTTTTAAATCCATCTTGTTCTCTTGGTTGGTTGAAATCCAATGTTTTCTGTAAACAAGTTGTAATTATCTTGGTAAAATTTTTATATAAAACTGATAAAAGGCTGATAGGTCTGTAATTTCTAACATCTTCTTTATCACCTTTTAAAAATATTAATATTAATATTGCATTCTTCCAATCATTTGGTATAACTTTATCTAAACAAGTTGTAATTATCTTGGTAAAATTTTTATATAAAACTGATAAAAGGCTGATAGGTCTGTAATTTCTAACATCTTCTTTATCACCTTTTAAAAATATTAATATTAATATTGCATTCTTCCAATCATTTGGTATAACTTTATCATTTAGTCATTTGGTATATAACTTTGCCAATATTCTTTCTATTTCTTCACCTGCTTCTTTTAATATATTGATTATAATTCCATAATTACCGGGAGCTTTTCCTTTGTTCATAGATTTAATTGCATGTCTCACTTCTTCATTTAAAATTCTGGGCAATTCAGAAGATATAGTAGATGTAGGAGGTACTTGTTCTTTATTACTATATAATTCTTGATAGAACTCTTTTACCCATTTCATGATGTCATCTCTCTTTTTAGTAATAGTTTCACCTTTTTTTCTTATTGCAGATATAAGTTTTCTACCAATGCCAAAATGTTGTTTTACACTCTTGAGACTTTTATTCTCTTTTACAGCCTTCTTTGCTTGTTCACAATTATATTTTCTTATATCATTATCAACTCTTTTTCGTACCATTTTACAAAATTCGAGATATTCAATCTTTTTTAATGTATTGTTTTTATATATCTTCATATTCCTTTTTTTCTTCATTAATTCTCTAGTCTCAGTAGAAATTTTATTGGTCAATTAATATATATTTATATTGTAACAGTCGGGATGAGCCGACAACAGCAAAATCACCACTAGGGTAACTTAAATCACCATAACTCATTCCCACACCACATAATACTTCACTTCATTTGGCAGAATTAAGTATGACATTTATAGTTTATGCACCATGGTGCACAAGATGCATTTATCTTTACAATAGTAATGCAAGAAATTTTAATACTATTAAAAACAAACTAGAGACAATAAAACAGAGAAAAAAAATCACCCATCAGACATTTTCGCAGCCGTTTGGTCACCTGTCTATCAGTGCTCTAATCTCTAGTGAGATGTATTTTCTGTTTCCTATTTTATTGTAAATGTTTTTATTAATAGTATAATTCACTGAATACTATTGAAAATACTTATTGTAGTATTCTTTGATTAATTTTATTGAAATATCTGTAGATATATTTTTCCTTGAATAAAGTTCCTTCTAAAACTAATCATGCATGTTTTTCTTGCATTTTTCTTCTATTAATACTTTTTCTGGCTGGAAGATTGAAATCATCAAATACAGTACTCCTTTTACTTATTTTAGTGTGTATTATTCTGTCAGTTCATTCCTATGCTATCTAACCATCCTTTTCATTTTGCTTTCATCTTTGGCATCTAATATTTCTAGAAATATGTTGGGGATTGAAATTAAGCAAAATTTACGTTTTTTTAAAAATAAATTAAATAAATTGCTTCATTGATTAATTATTGGTCATTTAAAACACACACACACACACACACAAACATTTTTCATTCTGCGTTTTTAGTTCGCTTATATCGTGATTGAATAGTTCTTAATTACTAATTAGAAATAAAAAAATGTTTAATCTGTTTTCAGCCTAAACAAAACCAGGCATTTAATTAAATAAACTTTATACAATTTACTATTTCAAAAATTAAATAATTTATTCGATTTTTTAAATGTTGAGTTTGTGTGCGTGTGTGTCTTATCACTCGTTTACGCTATAGTATTTTTGGAAGAGTTGTTATCTAGTATGACTATTCTATTCGATTTTAAAGTGGAGAAATACGTCAAAGATTTTATCATCCTCCATTCCCCAACTTCATTATGAGGATTTTATCTTTATACAGTAGTCTTTTTAGTATATAATTTTAGAAATATGAGTTAATTAAAAGGGATTTGAACACAGACTTTCAAACGTTCTTTTCATTCTATTTTATATAACTATACACATAACCACACACATGTGAAAAAGATAAATGACCTCCAATATATGTATTTCGTGCTGAACCAGCACTCATCAGTTGGTCCACATCATTATCTCCCATACACATATATAATCAGAGTTCTGTTTATATTAAGATAACAAATCTACAGGCTTCAATCCTCTCCACTCTTCAGTCATCCATAGTCTGCATTCAAATCCCTTTTAGTTACATCTGACTTAAGTATATATACTATATTTGTATTCAAATATTAAATATAAGTTAAATAATAGTAATAATATATGTTCATTTATAGGTAAAAGGAAAACCAGTACAAAGCAAAGGTAAGCAGTGAAGAAGATAAAATTAATCACACTAATCAAATGTTGGACTAGGAGCATTTACTATTTCCATTTTTTTTTTTGTTGTCATCTTTTTAGCTAAAATTAATTAGATATTTATTTACTGACCAATAATTGGATTATTAGTGGGATTGACCTATGGAAGTAACTACATGAAAAATCCTAAGTTTATTTGGAATCTAAAAAAAAAATACTAATTTTTATTTGGATTTGAATTTCAAATTATGAACATAGTAAGCTGATACGTTAACCACTATGTCACAAGAGCATTTGTTTATTGGAAAAAACAAAACATATATACAATAGATATATATTAGAATTACAAGTTTTGGATATTGGGTTATAGTAATTAGAATGTTTTATTTAAGCAATGCAAATTGAATTAGTAACTTTTAACACAATTATTTTTAGTGACCGCATTTATTTATAGTGCAATATCTATTTAACTATTTATATCTATCCATCTATCTATTCATCCCTCCCTCATTTATCTATTTATTTATATATATATGTATAATAGGATTAAAGTGTCAAATTTTGATTAAATTATTCATTGAAAGACGTGAAACTCACATAACAAAGTTGTATTTTTGTTTGAATATAGGCTTCCAATATTGATAATTTTTGTAAAATGTTTTGGCGTTGATGTTTTTAGGCTGTATCTATATTTGATTGTTTTGTAATACAGATTCACCACTGTGAAACATGGTATGATGAATATTTTTTAAAATTTTTAGTTATAATGAGATTAAGTGAAGATGAAGTGAATTTTTTTTAACTAGTTGTTCTTTTGGTTGATTATATTCTAAATTTATACGGTAACATCTCACAATAGTGTCAGAACATGGATTGGACCTCTGTCATAAATAAAATGGATTCATGTGTTGCTTTATCACACAAGTAGAATATGTATATTTATCAATTTACATATTAATTACTTTTTATATTCATTCTCTGCTTCCTCTCCCTCAGTTACAAACTGACTTTATCTAATGCTATGAATATGACCTGCCTGGTGGAAAGCATTGCTAAGCTGTAGTTTATTTATAATATTGTTAATCTTTCTTTTATAGCAAACAACTCCTATTTATTGAATTAACTAAATCAATCTTTTTTCCTCAGTTAGAAATGCATATAGAATAACAAACTCACATGTTGTTATAATTGTATAGTGCAAGCCAAAATTTGATTTTACCATAACAGCTTTATTGTACACATTTAAATTTTATTAATTACTTATATTTCATAAATTATTTTATTAACACAAACATTTATAAATAAAATTAAAAGCCTAATATTTTGTGAAAAAAATCATTGTTCGGTTTTAAATTGCATCTTCTTTGAATGGTTATATTTATCATATCTTGTGAGGCATAAAAAATATTTTTATAGAAGTTTAAATTGTTAAATTATGTACAGTATATATTATCTTAACGTCATATTTAAATAATTTTTGAAATAATAGATGACTTTCAATTAGTAATTATTATTATTATTATTATTATTATTATTATTATTATTAATAATAATAATAATAATAATAATAATAATAATAATAATAATAATAATAATAATAATAATAATAATAATAATAATAATAATAATAATAATAATAATAATAATAATAATAATAAAATTAATATCTTTTTTTTTGTACTGAAAATTTGAATAATAATATAAATCGACTGATTCTTAAATCAATCCTCTCTTTTAATTTAATTAAATGGTTAAAGAAAAGGTGAAAATAGTTTGTTGCTAGCAAAAAGCAAGTAAGTTTCTGATCATGAAATCCCCCCCCCCCCAACTAATCTATAATAGGGGATAACAAATAGTGAAGTCTATTTTTTTTTCATGTGTCAAAGGGATCCGCCACATTCCCAAACCTGGAACAACTGCTTGCAAGGCAACTGTTCTGACCACTCGGCTATCAACGCTTGTGAAGTCTATTTTGAAGATTTAAAACATAAAAAGAATAAACGACTTTGTTGGAATACTTTGTGGAATAAAAAAAAAAGAATAGTGTGTTTATTTTCTGTTGCAATTCTTACCGCTTGTATACTTTTTTCTTCATTGTAAAGCATCCAATTTAAAACTACAATTTTTTTTCTAAATAGATGCTGCATTGATTAGACAAATTGGTATTCCAAACTGCCAAATGTATATTGGTAACATACCTAATCGAGTTACTTGTATATCTAACGAATCTTACTTTTTAAAAGTAGTTTTCATAGCAAATAAATCCAATGAAGATAAAGTGTTTTGTTTTTTTTTTGCTTGAAGTATGCTCTGGTTAATATTCCAATACTTAAAAACAAACAAAAAAGTATTCATAATATATCCTTATATATTATATTTTTTATAATAATATTGTAAAGGACAATAATAAAGTACATCTTTTAATTTCTTTTGTTAAAAAATTATTGACCTATGAAAATGATATAAAAAATAAGATTATTTGGAATTTGAAATAATATTTAAATAGGGCCTAATGAAATTCTCACCATATATATATAATATGCACACAGTGAGCTTCAAAACTGAATATACACATATCATAATTGATTAAAGGAAAAACAATCACATATGAAATACATTCATTACATCAAACAATCATTTATTGGGGCATATTATTAAAAAAAAGTTTTATTCAATGTATCCATTCACTTGATACTTGCAGGATGCATACAATTGGAACAAAGTAAACATACATTTCATGTTGGTTTTATATTTCAAGTTCATAAATTATAACTTATTATTTGTACACTGTACTAACTTTTTTATTGTTCAGTGATTGTTCTGTTTAGGTCAAAAACAAAATCAGTGCAAAAAAAGTATGTTCATTGAAAATTGCAATTTAATTATGAAATTTTCATTTCAAGGCAAATCATTTTGTAAAATTCAACAATTCAAGGAATCGCAAATATTTTTTTGAGAAAAGAAGATGAAATAAAGGTTTGAAAATCCATGTAAATGAAAGAGATAATAATATATGGAAAAAGTATTTTCTAAAAAACACTTTTATTTAATTTGATAAGTTATATACTAAAAAACAAAAAATAGTTTTTTTTCTTCAAACACAATTATTATATTTAATTGATTAAATTAAATCAATCATTAATTTAAAATAGTGATTGAAATAATTTATTTATGGATGCTCCATCCTTTTATTTCAAGTTTAATATAACAATAAAATTTGTGGTTGAAGAAAACAATTATTTTTTGTTTTTTAATGCATTCATTAAATTAAATAAAAGCAATTTTAATGAAATATATATATATATTATTTTTTAGTATTTAGATATTTTGCAACAAACTTTTTATAATTATTCAAATTTAAAAGTGAGAATGTAAACAATGTCGTTATATTTCCAGTATCTGAAATGAAATTCACACACATTAAAAATCGTTTATAAGATTTTTGAGTTAATGAAGATAGCACTTTTAAAAAAGCAAGTTTTAGTTGAGCAAATAAAGAAAAATTAATATTTCATCTTTTTTTTTTAAAAAAATGTTAATTAACTGTAAATACTTTAGTGAATTAATCATGAAATTCAGTGAAAGTATTTTTTTTTTAAAAATATACCACCATCTATTGCATATCCCTGAAAAATTATTAAATAATATCAACACAGGTGGAAATTCAGCACACCTACACATTTAGATTGGGCAAATTGATTTGGCAATCCCAAAATATTACATTACCATATTGCATTGTTATCAATATTTAACATACATACAAAATTTGATGAAAATTCATTTGATATAAATAAGTTAAAAATAAGTTACAAAATTTGATACAAATAAACAATTTCTAAGTCAAATAAAAATGTTTAAAAAAGAAAGCACTGCAAATTTTGCATTCAAGATTATTCAATCTTTTTGGATTCTAACTATTCTTAGCATTGAGAAAAACAGGTACATTAATCTAGAAAAACTATGAGTAAACAAAAATAGCAAACACAAAAAAATTGACATGTAAAAATACATATATTGATTTATATACTATTTTAATATCTTCATGAATCAGCCATATTTTCCTGAAAATTATTAAAAGAATATATAGCCATTTTTTTGCATGTCTCTACCTGTTTATTCGTATTATTTTTCTGGATTTATATCCCTGATAGCCTACCTTTTTTAATGCCATAAGAACAATTGTATTTCAAAGAAATTTATTAATCTTGAATACAAAATTTATAATAAATCTTTATATATTTTGGTGGAATTGCATAGAATATCATCTATTCTGGTGGGAATTTCATAGCATTGATTGGACATGATTTTTCAATAATCTATATAATTTTTTTGAGTTATTGAAAGATTTGTAGATAGAAAGAGTGATCCTAATAATTATTTTATTGATTTTACAAATACTTTTTATAGAATAAACTGAATTATTTTGATAGATGTTTTAAAACAAAAGACATAAATTGGAAGGATGCATCAAAAGATATTTGTAAAATTAATATTTCTCAGAAGAATAAATTATAGGAAAGCTGTAATGAAGGGATATTGTCTATATTTATTTAAATAAATTATTAAATTATCATTTTCTATATAAAACTGAAGTTAATATTGAGAGAAAGAATTCATTATAACAGATTGGCTGATAACTACTTGTGGATTGTAAGAATAAATCTAATAGAATGCTATATAGTCAATTGAGATGAGAATAAATCCAACTAAAGCAGTGCAGTTTAAAAATATAATAATATATGAAAGTTATTAAGAGCTTGATGTTAATTAGTGATGAAACAATTAGAATAAAATTTGCAATAACTGAACAAGTTTTAAATAGTCATAAGGTATGCTGTAGCCTTTGAAGATAAGAAACATGTGAAAATGATAGTTTATATGAAGATAGTTTCAATAAGTAGGAAGAATGGAAAAATTGGGATCTCGAAGGGTGGTATTTGAAAAAGAATATTTGTAAATATATATATATATACAATTAGAAAAAAGGTTTATTAATTATTGGAGAATGTGTCTATATATATACAATCCTAATCCTGATTTTCAGAATAATTTGATTTGCTTTTAAAGCATACACTTAATAGGGCCTGGAAACTTTTTGTCTTCCATTTTCTTTATCATGCTGACATATATGTTTTGTTTTTATTTTATTTTATTTGAAAGGATTAGATATAAAAAGGTATTGAAAAGATTGAGAATAATATATATATTGAAGATCTTAGTTAATTGAACATATACTCAGAGCTAGAGGAATTATGGAGGATATATTGGAAGTATGACCGTTGAGGAAAACAAACGTAGAAGAGAGAAATTATTAAATGATTTTAGAAAGCAGAACAAATGAGAAGAGCTTTTAGTAATAGGGTTCTGATATATGGAATCTCATTACTAATTTTATATGTGACATGTCTTAACAATCTTTTAAACATTATATGTATAAGTGCATAGTATGCATTAATAAGAGACTATTTTTAACATATATATATAATTGAATAGTTATTTGTTTGAGAGGCGATCAGATATTTCAGTATCAGAATTGATAAGTATTAGATTCGGCTTGAAAAACTCTCCAAGTCCATTACTGTACCACTGCACTAAACAGCACATGACGATGTTTTGTTAGCAATACTAATAGTGCAATTTTTTCATAATTTATTTAAAAACAAAATTTGAAGATTGAAAGTTAATCATATCAACAAAACAAAAATATGCCAGAGAACTGAAACTTTAATAAATTACGTTTATATTTAATCAATTTCGTCCAAAACAATTGAGGTGGTGGGAGGGGCTGTTCGTGTTAATATAATTATGATTACTAGTTCGTATTTGTTTCATGTAACTTGTTTGTTTTTGCATATGTCTTAAACTTGAATCTTTTATGTAAACGATAATTCTATTCCAGATTATTTTATCTTAATTAAAGGAAAAGATAAATCAAGGACTCAACATACATAGTTGTATAGTATCTTCCTCACTTCTTTTGCGATCTATTATCACAGATATTTACTTTTAGCTAGGAATAGTTAGATATCCATTTACAAAACAATTTTAGTTAGTTCGATTGACTTCAAGCTATCTACCTGAAAAAATTCTATGCTTGTTTGGAAAATCCTTGGTTATTCTCCAAATGAATTTGAATCTTATACTATTGGATATAGCATAGTAATGCTTCAATCACTAATCCATGAGACTGCATGATTTTACTATGCATTTATATGAACAGTACTGGGTTTTTTTTTACAAGAGTGTACGATCCGTATGTGTTTACCATATTAGTCTTATTGTTCATTAGCCAGATAAATATCATAGGTTTGACATTGTGCTTATGCTTAATCTATTTTTTCTCTCTCTAAGCTTTGGATCAAATGCAATTGTTTCACATGGAAGCATTAAACGTTTGATTAAGAAAAAATCTCTATATATGGAGTTTAATAATAGTAATTATGTGTACATAAAATATAAAATTTAAGTACTGTAAATGGAATAAAATAAAAGTATTATTATTGTTAACTTTATCGATTTTCTTATGTACGCACCCGCACACATATATATGTGTGTGTGTTACTTTAAAAAAAAAAAGCTCATTGGGACAAAAAAATGTGATAGCATTGCTGTAGACAGCGATTTTTTTTTTAAAAGTTTAAATCTGAATATATAAAATCTACTTTCTTTTAGTTTCACTAAAAATATCCTAGTAGTGTTAGAAATCAATAAAGATAAATGTAAAAGCAAATTTTGAAAAAAAAAAAATGTTCATCGTTGAATTTAAATATAAAAACGGACTATCATTTGACTTGTTTTATAAAGCTGTTTTATATTATATATATTTTTTAAAAGCTTCAAACTTGGAAATCTCTCGAAATAATAGATCGTGCGTGTTTGCCATTTAATAATAAATCCTTTTTTGTTTTGCTCATCTTATTGTTTAGAATATTTATTTTATCGTAATAATGTTTATTATGTATTTTATTAAAAGCTTCAGCCCTGTCCCTACCTGACCTCATATTTATTAATAAATGCTACTTCACGTGCTTATTATATAACCTTAGCAACCGCCAGTCGTTATGCCAACTTGTTGCTAGGGAAACAGCACGGAAGCCCAACTGCACTGAAGCTTGATCATTATTATTAGCAAAATATATTTTTTCTTGTAAGGGGGATTTTTTTTCCCCAACGATTTTATAATAAAATCTTTTTTTTCTTATAAGAGTGATGTTTATTATATTCATTTAACTTTAATATTAAAAAAAATCTAGATACTTTGTTTAAAGATCAAGGGCATTTAAAAGGCATTTTGTTGAATTTTTTTTTGCTGAAGACTATTATTGGCAGTGGTGTTTATACATATATATTACAATTATTGGAAGATTTATTGATAATGATGATAGTAATATTATTTTTGTTGAAAAATACGTAAAGCAGCTCCACTTTGGAAAATATTTTATTTCAATTGTTAATGAATTTTAATTTTTGTAAATTTTTTAAAAATGTATGCTGTTTGATAAATCAAAATAGGATATTAATGATGAGAAAATATATTGTAAAGCTATTTATCACGTAATAACATTCATATATATATATATAGTATAAGGCAGGTGAGACTTTGGCAGAATCCTCCAATTTTGTGGTCCTCTGACTTTGGATCTAACAATAATGGCATATAAATATATTGAAAGCAATTTTCATATTAAATGATTTGAATAAATTAATAAGAAATTTAATTTAAAGCTTCTGCTGCCAGGATTCATTATCAACAGTTGAATCCGAACAAAGGAAATTTAGAAATTTGTTCAGATTACAAACAGTTGTAGGATTTTTTTTACTTAACCATCCAGTTATTTGCCAGCAAAGGACATCTAGCTATTATTAGTAGAGGATAGGAATATTAGGTTAATATAAGTTGGTCAGATGAGGTCAATAAACTGAAAACATTATGTGTATATATAATAGTAGTATGATGCTGTTTTCATCATTGATTACTCAGGGGTCATACTCTTTTTTTAAAATTTATTTTAAATCTAAATTACTAATTTATAATTATTTTTTATTATATCAGATAAATATGCATTTGATAGTAAATTTAACAAACACACTCCTAATATTGGTAAGTAAGATATTGTCTATTTCTTTGTGCATTTCTTTTAAGTCATTTCAAACCATTCCTATAAAGTGAAAATTTGTAAAATATTCAATCTAACTATTTGAAATTTGAAGATATTGCCAAATTTATAATTATTTTCTATATATATATATATTAACAAAAATGGAAAACAGTTCTTTTAATGTCTATAATAATCTAGTGTATAAGTTTTTTAATATTTGAAATAATTGCTATACAATTGTTAAGAGTTGTAATAAGGTGGAAATAGTTTAGAATGATAAGGAGTAAGAAAATTCTGCAAGAGATCATGCAGCAGTAGAAACAGCAGGTGAAAGTTCAAGGTTTATGGATCATGGCCCATAGTCTATCACTTTCAGTATTTGAACTTCTTATGAACTCTCCACAAAAATGCACAAGTGATAAAGTGATAAGACAAGAGTATCATATTCAACTGTGGAAGTTTTATGATGTAGGATTTTTTGCATGAACCTTGAGAGATGGATATTCTTTCTGGTCAATATTGAATTGTAGTAACTAATATTATAATAAAAAAAATCTGTTTTGAAGAAATCTATACAAAATTTTGAATTCAATCCTAGGATTTCAAAATAAAGACACATGATGATTAATATCTTATTTGATGGATGGAGTAAGGAGTCAATTATATGACCAGTTAAGCTAGATATGAAACTTACTTATTTCAATATTAAACTTTAAATTAAAACAGATATTCTCTACTTCCAATTTAGTACCCACTTTTGCATAAGTGACTGAAATTTAAGGCATTTTAAATAAAAGTATCATTATATTGATTAGACTCATATGTAATTTTTTTACAAAAGCTAAAGGTTAACCTTATTAGGTACCATTAAATTATTGCTTGAAGTTCTTCCAGAGTAAGAGTGGGATATCACAAAGGATTTTGTATTTAGAGGTTTGTGGCTCGTATGTAAAAAAGTTTTCTTTTTATAATAATATGATTATAAAGGGCCAATGAAATGTCATAAATATGAAGAACATTAAACAAATAATTAGTTCAGCTAATTCTCCATTTTTACGAGTTATCTTAGAAATTTATAGCTGAAAAAGTGAATGGATATTAATGTTTTCAGATGCTGGTTCTGATTAAAAGGCAATATTTTTCAATTGTTGACGATACCTTTTGTGTGGGGCAGTCATGTACGAGTCTCAATGAATATAATGATACTTTTATTTAAAGTGTTTTAATTGCAGTCACTTATGGAAAGATGAGCAGTAAATTGAAAGGAAAGAATATTTGCTTTACTTATAGCGATCGTAATGTGCAAGTTTGGGAATGTCCTTGAAGAAAAATATTATATGAAAATATAAAGGAAGTTGTAATGTTTTGAATGTGTTTAGTACAATGTGACATTGGATAATTTTTACATCTACTGTAATTTTAGTCAGACATGGTTCTGAGGTATAGCTCAGTTATAGTAACCTGTATCTTTTATGACTTTTTGGGATATTTATCTCGTGACTTTACTACCAGTATAATAATTTGTTATATAAAGCTTATATAATTTTTTTTTAAAAGAAATTTTATTTGTTATTCTTTGTTTTAAATACAATGTTTGTGAATTTTTTTTTTTAATGATGCAGCCTGATTTTTAGTCAGTGAGTTCTCATAAGGCTTACAGATTGAAAAAGATTTTGTCCATGCTTGTTATAAGTGATATTAGTTATTGATTAATCTCACAAGCTAGATAATGTAAAATTCTGGTTAGGAATTTTAATTGCTGTTTTGAAATCATAATTATTCTGAAAAGTTCGAATTTTGAAAGTTGTTAGTTTTTTAATGGTAAAAGCAGACTTGGGAATCTGAGAGATTTATTCTAAAAGATTGAGGGATATTGTTAAGTTGGAAGATGTTTTTTTAGATCAAAGATAAAGAACACTATATTGTGATGAAGCTTGTATAAAAATAAATGATATATATTTAAATCATTCTCATTTACTAAATATTTTTTTTTCTTTTTTTTTTTGGTATTCATCAGAATCTTAATCAAAAATAAAAGACCTTTATAAAGCATTTAAAAGATTAAGAATGAATTTATATAAAATTTTAATAATGTTTAATACATTTATTGAATTCAAAGAACATACTACAAAGGATTGTCAAATCAATATATTTTAATTTTTTGGAGATCATTTAAATATTAAATGGAATAGAGAAAATAAACAGAAAAATAAGTATCAAATGGTTTCTTGTTCAAAGACCCAAAATAAAGAAATTGGGTATTTTGCAACCATCAATCTATCTCTGCACTAAACATACATTACAGAAATAATCTAATCAAATGGTTTATTTCTCAAGATTTCATAAAAAGTTTGAACACGGAAGTATTGGAGCTGGAGTGAAGATCCATGGAGCTTGTATTCCTGAATTTGCCATTCGATTATTGTACTAAACCACAAATGGCATTGATGGTTTTTATTAACCTATTATAACAATAATTATTTCTTTACTTTAAAGTGAAACATTTAAATTGATGTGTGATATCAGCATTTGTGAATTACAGCTTTTGTGAATAATCAGAGGAGTGAATAGCATTTGAGCATGGAAATTGTAAAATATTAGAAAATGGAATGTTTAAAAATGATACAAATTATCTTAAGATTTAAGGGAATTGGAATTTCTTCCATAATAGAGTTTCAAAATTTTGGGATGAAAAATATTTATTTTGTGATCTTTAATTTATATTTTATTTATACAGTAGCCATCTATTGAAATAGAATGAAAGCAATTTTTTTTATTGCTATGCAAAATAGTCGGTATTTAATCATAATTAATATGTTGGGAAATTGCACATTTTCAAAGATTTTACTCCCAGAAGAAATTGTTCTGTTTATAAAGATTATCTAAACATTTATTTTATAACGTCTTGCGTGTGATTATAATTACGATAGAATGACAGCCTGTTAAGCCAATTGCGCAGACGCTGTGAGAATGTTTATTCATGTATATGATTTAGTTTCGTTTAGAGTGGCGTTTAGTAAATTCTAGAAAATTTCATCGGCGTCATTCATACAGACATTATATATAGTGATTTAAAGTGACTATTATGTAGTCACGCCTTCGTTACAACTACTTTAGATTTGCTCATATATAAACATTTGAGTCGTAAGGGTAAGAGGATTCCTTTTTACTCTTATACAAATACTATATCATGTGGTTGTTCGAAGGTATTCATTTATTAATAACATTCTCACAGTGTCTGCGCAATTGGCTTAACAGGCTGTCATTCTATCGTAAAGATTATCTAAGTAAAAAAAAAAAAAATTATTGTTTGAAAAAATAACTAAAGTAAGCATTACTATAAGTCTAAAGATATGTTGTCAGAATATTTTGTCAACTTAGTCATGACAGTAAAACTTTTTAATATAGGAAAATAAATAACATAAGTAGAATATTTTTTGTTGTCTTTTGGAATCCATCAAAATTTGTTATAATCCATTATTTATATTCCTTTTATTATTATCATGTCATTTTTTTTTTCATTTTTAAATTTGTTAATTCTAATCTATTATTTAATTGATATTTTTCAAAATCGCAAAGGCTAATTTGGATTCTTTGATTATTTCATATTTGGTTAATGTTACTGCAGGATTTAGTGCCGTGGCAGAACCGAAGACTGAAGTTGAAGATTTAAGGATCATATCCAATTCTGTCAACAAAGCCATTCACTTATTGTTAATGATATTTATTGTATTTTTTAAAAATCTTTATTCATTCCAATTTACATCATTTATTTAATAATATATAAACATACTAAATGTTTTTATTAAATCGAAATCAAGTAATATTTACTAAGGCTGCAACCTCAAGAATGTGCACGTAAAAATGTGATAATAGGGACCTCTACATGTCTTATTAACCATTATATTTAATACAATATTGTAATCTTTCTATCTGCTGCCATTTTTTTGCAATCATTGCCATATATACCCAAAACCATGAATAATAACAAACCCTACATAATATATATATATCCACACGTACTTTTAATAGAATTTAATTTTTAAAAGGACATATTTGGATATATATAAAAAAGAATAATAATGCAGATGTTAAAAAGTCATTGTAGTAATAAATCTAGAGAGAAATAAGAGAGCAGTCACATGACCTAAGGTGCATGATGAGGAATTTATTCAAAGATAGTTCTGATGGTTCTTATACAGAATCTGCAAAATTTATCAATTTAAATTTATGATTTTCTGATGTTTTATTTAATACTTCTTCAAACCATTGAGTACCGAATCTGTGGCCATAGGAGGGGAGGAATTATAGTATTTGATTTGTCAGATATATTCTAAACTATTAATTTTTAATTTCTTTATATTATTGATTTTAACATATTTTATTACTCTGAGTGTATATTTAATTTCCTTCCAGTTTGTCAAACTTATAATGAAATTCTGCTTATAGTTTTAAGAATTTCTTGAAATTCTACAAAAATTATTTCTGATTCTATTTAAATTGCTACTAGTGAATGGATGGGCAGATAAAGAAACTTGAGAGTAAAGTGAAAAGCAGAAGGTTAATTTAGCAATATTAATAGTATTTTCCATTTTTCATCATGAGTCAAACTTTTAAGTTATGCTCTTGGTCTCTCTGTACAAAAAAAAAATAATTGAAAAACAGGATGTAATCTTTCTGGTAAAAAGTGTTATAGTAAATGCCTCCCTTTCTGTTTTGGCTATAGGGGAAAAAATGCATGTCTTAATGTTTAATGAAATTTTATTTCCTTATATTAAACAAATATAAAATAAAGGTAAAGAGGGAATTGCTAACTTTTAACATTTGATATCAAAACATCAAATAAGTAATTGAATAACTAGTTGCTTGGAAGGTCATGAGACATTTAAACATTGGAAATGATAGATTGATTTTTAATAATGAGACCTTTAGCTCTTGATTGTCTCACTCTATTTATTACTATGCTAAATCAGATCGGGTATTAAAAATATTTTAATGTTTATTCAATTTGTGCATGCATACTTTAGAAAGAAATCCATTTATCATGGTTACAAAAGTTGTCAGCCATTTTTTATTCAGATTTTTAAAGTTTCTTTCTGAAGAGTACGAACTGGACAGTTTTAAATAAATTGAATTACCTTGACATATTACTTTTCCTCTTCATTGGATGTCTTGATATTTTGAAATATATATATCAGTGTAATTATAATGAATTTAAGTTGTATTGTCTCTCCAGGTTTTCTTTTTTGAAAGTGAATGACTAGATAAAAGGTTCTGTAAAAAAAGACATTTTGATAATTAAAGTTTTTTTTTTTTTTTTGCAAATCATTGAATTGAAATTGTTTCCGAGCTTTGTGATTGTACCTGATAAAAAATAATTCCACAATATTTTACCCCCCCCCTCTCCTTATAAACTTGCCATGTCCTAATATATGTAATAAAGTGTATATTTATTTTTATGAAATGAAAAAAAAAACACTTGTTTTTTTTTTCTTTTTCCTACTTTCAAAAATTTATTAGGGACTTTATAGCTGATTTAGCACCTTTATAGTATGTATTTTGATTACTTAGATAGATCATAACTTAGATGCAAATAATAAAATCTGTAGTTGTAAAAATTTAGAAGACCGTCTCACAATATGATTTTGATAATACAAATTGCCAAGGAATGAACATTAATAATACTGTACCCACATAAAACAATCCTCTCCTCTCACTTTTCCCCATTACTATTTAAAATGGATGTTTGATATAAGAGTCAGTTTTAATCTTTTAAAATAAATAAATTAGTTTGTAAATAGTAAAGCTTTATTGTAAGACTAATTTTTTTTTGAAATTAATTAAGTTATTATAGATATTTAATAATATGATAAAATGTTTTTTCTCTCAAACAATTATGTCCAATGATAATTTTTGCAATATTGTTCCTGACAATGAAAACCATGTCATTTTTTCTTTGTTATTTATGGCCTGAAATAGACTATGATTTCCTGACCTACCATAATTATTTCACTAGTTCCTAAGATGTTGATGTTTATCTATTATAGGGTGCTGTGTTTAGGCTAATGATGGACTCCACTGATGATGAATAATGGAATTATCTACAAGAATTTGAATGTGTACAAATAACCTTTTTGCTTCAATATGTGTATCTATATTAAAAACAAGAAATGGAATAAACCTTATATAAAATTCACAATATCAAAAAACAAAACAAAAAATCTATAAATAAATATTAGATTTAGCTAGCTTGAACAATCCCCAGAATTCAATTTACAAGTAAAATTTAAATCGAAATACATTGAATGCTATATTAAATTTATTATAGTTTTTTTTAATATATTTATTATTGCATTTGATATTATATATAATTCAAATTTGCATATGTTTGAATGAAGTGGTTTTTTTTTCTTTATAATATAAAGCTTTATGTATATATTGGTGGTTGTGTTTGGTAATAGAAATCTTGAATAACAGACATTCCACCTATCTTCCAATAATTATAATAATGCAACTTTTTTAGATATAAAACAAAAACAAAAAATTCTTAAAAATTACAGACTTGTTACATTAATACCACTTAAGTATAAAATTGATGTGGACCTTATACAGTGGGATTGCCATTTTCACAATGTATATATTGATATAAATATTATAGATAGAAGATATATGTGTATTTAAGCTTTCATTTGTGTAAGAGTATAGGTCAGAGATGATTCATATGGAGAAAAGTCAGGAAGTAATGATAATGAAAAGAATTAGAGATAAAACGTAAAGCAGTAATGAAAAATGCAATATTTTAAATGATTGTTCCTCTTCTTTAAGGTGTTGCTGGCCTGACTAGTGACATTTATTATAGGAATTGACCAGTAACCTTCTCATTTTTGAATACTGACTTTAAGAGGATACTGTACCCAACTAAGCTTCTCTGACAAAGGCAGCTTGCTCCCCCCCCCCCCAAGTCAAGGTTAATGAGTTGTTTCCAAACATTATGGATTATTACTTATATTATGGGATTATTAGCCATTGCCATTATAATATTACTATAAAATTCTGTTGTTTAAGATATTCTGTTGTGAGTGCTGTAATGAACTTTTTTTTTTAAATTGGAAAAAAATCCCAATATTAAAAAAAAAAAGTCAATCTGAAAAATAAATGCTATCAAGATATAAGATACTTTTATACATAATGCAAATTTTGAAAATCATTATTATAATTATTGATTTAATATGTTTTACTGTTGTTTACGATTAACAATGCTCTATTATTATTATTATAATAATAATAATAAACCATAAACTTAGGTTATTTTCACTCATTTTTCAATTTTAAATTTGATATGCAAGTCATATTTATATAAATCCATTTTGTTTTTATTTTGAGATAAAGTATTTAATGTTTTGCATTTCAAACTGATTTAAAAATATTGTTAAATGCTGATAGTTAACATTAGATATTTGTATGATTATTTTATACTAATTAATGACATTCTTAAATTACTGGATTGTTTAAATATTAATGAACTTGTATTATTATCAAACAGTTATCCTAGATAAATATGATTATCAAACTTATGATATATAGTTTAATTAAATGTAAAGATTAAATAGGTCATATAATCACAATTTTATCTATAAATGTATTATATTTTTCCACCTTGTTTTTCACTCTCTTTAATTAAACAAATGTATTTTAAATTACTCTGTTACAAACTTATTTTTATTTGTGTAAACAATTTGCATTTTCTAATGTTTTTGCTAATCGTTTACATTAGCAAAGCAAGATAGTTATTTAAAATGTATTTGTTTCAAAATAGCTTATGAGTAAAGAAGAGGGAAATATAATGTTTATAGGTAAAATTGTGGTTAATTTTTATATGTTTGAGAGGTTTAGTAATTTGATATATGACTAGTAATTGTTAGAAATTTCTGAATAATATTATAATTACACTAACATCCAAACATTTGAATGTTTTGAAAAAGAGGTTAATTATTTAAAATGGTGTAATTAGTAATATTAAAATTTTAGTTAATATAGAGAGCCAAGTCTATCTGAATTAGACTGATTTAATTGACATTTACATTATGGAGCCACTTATATTTATGAAAGTCAAAGTGAGCTTATAAAAGTTATTTAAAAATATATTTTTATTATTGTAACAGTCGTTACCCAAATATAATACATATTTTTTTTATTTAAGTGAACTTATTTTAGTTTTTTTTTTTTTTTTTGTTACTGTTGTTTATGATTCTGTTTTTTTTTTAAAAAAAATAATAATTAATTTAAAATAGTTGTGAAAAAGAGTTTTTTTTTTTTTTACCATTTCTGAATTACAATTTATTGTAAAGAGGAAAAAAAAAAAAATTATCACACAATTAGTGGAGTTACACATTAAAGTGGCAAGTTGAACTTAGTAATTCTATTTAGTTCATCGAATTGATTTTTTTTATTTTTAACTTTACTCAATTGAGGAACTTATTATTCTTGAGTTTTTCAATCTACCACTATTCTAAACTAATATTCTAAACTAAAAGGGCAATAATATAGATTCAGACAAAATTAATATTCACTATGAGTACTATGTATGGATTATCGTAATGCATGGTGTACACCATTTTTTCTTGTTATTGTGATTTTTGCTTATCATTTGTGCAAATAATCTTTTTAATAATTCATTTTGTTGATATCATTAGTTTATATTATTAAATTTGTTAGTAATTTATATAGTGAAATCAGTTCATCTTCTTTAAGAAGATGGAGAATGAAAAGGATATATATGAAAACTATAGTTCTGGAAAACATTTAAAACAATTTAATGATTATTTTTTATAGAAATACATATAAACTACAATTTTATGTTAGCTTAAAAAGTGCAACTCAGATTTTATAATTCAGAACATTCCACCTTTATGTGTAGAATGAGTGTGAACATATATTAATTCGAATACCATCTTGTGATATTTGAAAAATCATGATTGATATTAAGTATAGTGATTAAATTGCTAGGCTTTTTATATTTACATTCCATAACAATTTTGATTTTAATTTTATAAATAACAAAATATAATTAAAAAGATGTTTGAAATCATGATTCATAAATTTATATATAAAGAAACTTTTAAAACTATTTGCTGCAAAAAATCTTTGGCTTTTGTTTTGTGCAAATTTGTATCACAATTGGCAATATTTACAGTATTTAATAATTGTTTTATCATAATGGACTTATAATTTATGCATGAGATATGGCAAGGTCATGTAGTTATTATCTGAAAATTGTCTTCTAGTTAATAAAATAAATATTTGGATGGTAACAATTGTAGGTATATAATAAATAATGCATAAGCATGGTTGGAAGCATTTGCAGAGAATTAAAGGTTAAAGAGCATTCGTAACAATATTGCTAAGCATTCATTCATTTTATTACAAAAAAGGGATAAAGAGCAAAATGTACATTTCATTGTTTCATATTGGAAAAAGAGAACTATTCATATTAGAGAAATGTTGAGGCAGGACAATGATTCGTTAGTGATCATTATGATAAAATAACAGTTCAATGAATGATGGAACTGGAGAAAAATAATATTTACATGAGGTTTATTTTGGGCTTTAAAAAAAAGGACAATTAGACAGAAAAATGAAGATAATGAAGAAAATGTAACCAGGTGTGACTGATGGCTGATTTTGTTTCATTTGGTTAGTTAGGAAAAACAATTTCTCTTTTATTAGTAAGAGAATATTTCATTTAATTCTGATATAGATATTATAAAATAGAAAATAATTGTTGCAGAATATTTATTTAAAATGAATTGAATAAATATTGGATTTAATGAGCAATTACCTCATCCTGTGATATTATTATACAAATAATTATTTAATGAAAATGTTTAAGTGTATATTTGAATTTTGTATAATTGAATCTAATTTTTTACTGAAGATATATATATAATTATATTAAATAATAATGCGTATTATATATATATATAGTATTATTTCTGGGAGCTTCAGTATAGCAAAAATATAATAACTAAATAGTACTTGTTATTATACTGAAACGTCAGCTATTTAGCTATTATATTTTTACTACATGAAAGCTCCTGGAAATAATATTACAAATTCTTTATTTATCCATGAGAATATTAGAATTAATATATATATATATTAATATATATTAGATTTCGCAGATGATGTAGTTGTTTTTGCAAATAATGCTTCACATCTGCAGGAAATGTTGCAGGAATTATCAGATGAAAGTAGGAAAGTAGGACTAAAGATAAATGTTAAAAAGACTAAAGTAATGTTTAATCAATTTGCTCAAAATATGAAAATAAAGATTGATTATGATGAATTAGAAGAAGTTAACAGTTACATATACCTTGGTCAGATTATTAATACAGATGGAAACATAATGGAGGAAATTAATCATAGAATTAAACTTGGTTGGAGTGCTTTTGGTAGACATAACTTGATACTAAAAGGAAATATGCCTATGTGTTTGAAAAGGAAGGTTTTTAACAAATGTGTTTTACCAGTTCTTACTTATGGATCTGAGACTTGGACACTTAATAGAAGAGCAATTCAGAGACTTCAGACCACTCAAAGAAGTATGGAGAGATGTATATTGGGAGTAACAAGAAGAGATCGTAAACGCAATGTATGGGTAAGAGAACAAACAGGTGTTACTGACCTCATTGAAAAAATAAAAAGATTGAAGTGGAGTTGGGCTGGACATATTGTTAGAAGAGATGATAATAGATGGACAATTGAAATTTTAAACGGGATTCCAAGAGATTGTAAAAGACCCAGAAAGAGACCACATGTGAGATGGATGGATGAAATAAGAAAGTGTGCAGGGGTGATGTGGAGAAGAGAAGCTAAAGATCGGAGAAGATGGATTAAACTTGGAGAGACCTTCATCCTGCAGTGGATTGATAATGGTTGATAATGATGATGATGATATATAAGAAAATATATGCTTGGAAAAATATTGAGAATGCAATTCTTAATTGATGTTTTTTTATTCTAAGTAGAGCCTATTTTCGATGTAATATGCTAATTCATTTTTTTCATTTTTAAATTTTTCTTTGTATTTTTTAAGGAGTACGATTGTAATTTTTAAAGCAATGTTTGTCTTATGATTCAGTTTTTCTACATTGTTTATGAATGTAATTGATTGAGATTTTGTTTTTTCTGCAATTTTGGATTTACTTTATTATTTTCAAAATTTTTTAAAGTATTCTATTTCATTGTATAAATGAATTAAATTTTGCTTATTATATACCTTTGTATTAAATATATAAGTCTAAAGCGAATGTACATTATGTTCTGGAATATTCCATTCTTTTAAAATCATGACTTTTATTTCAATATTAAATTTTTCGACATTAAAGTTTTCTCTTAGCTAGATTGTATTCTTATCATTCTTTGTTTGTTTATTTATTTTCTCTGAAAGTAACATCTTGGCTTTGCTTCAGAATTTTTCAGCCATTATAAATTTAGTTCCCAGATTAAAATGTTTGAACTATTCAAATTACAAAGTCATTAAGATTATAAGATCATTAATCCCAAATAATCCTGATTCCAGATCTTTTCTGGATTAGTGAATTTTCAAATTTTAAGAATAAATCTTTTATCTCCTAATTGTAAACCAAAAGCCAACTAATGTAGAAAAAATAACAACAGATAGCTCCTTGCAATTAGGTTTATTATATAGATATATACTGAATATATATATTAATTTTGTTTATAAATATGTATACAAACTTATTTATTATAAAAGAATAAAGGTCACCTTTGAAATTTTATTAGGAATTTTGGATTATAGTTATTTGTATTAATGATATTCCACCTGTATTTTGTACAAGTAATAAGTTTTTAATTTGTTTATACTGTCTTTAATTTTATATTTTTATCTAATAAATCAGTGATTAATTAACTTTTAGATTTTTAAAAAGCCTTATGATGTAGGACAAGATAAAACTCGAATTTTTTTTCTTTTTTACTAGATGCTATATCTCACCAACTGTCTCAGACAAAGGTATAATAACTTTGCATATTCAAATTAGATATAGGATTTTTCTTTAAATAGCTGATCTGTAACCAATCCAGCTAATCATCTAATATTGATTAGTAAATGCTACCTAGCTATTCTTTATCTTGCCTGTAAAAAAAGAATAGAAAACTACCCAAACCTTCCTCATTCAGCAATTGAAAAACCTGGATGAATAAATCATCTTCTTATTCCTTTAAGATATGCTGCTGGAGATGTCTTTGCTTTGTAGTGGACTATTTAAAAGCTGTTTTATCCTGCCTTTAATTATTTTGAAATTATGTGCTTAATGAAAATTATCATTCTAGATGGAATAATATTATTATATGTAGTTATTATTTTATTATTAGAGTAGAAATAATATCTGAAATGTCTTAACTTATTCATTAATTTTATAGTACACATAAGATTAAGTTATCTATAAGCTTTATGATTGCATGAATGTTTGGTGATTGTTACTATAGTCAAGTAATTAGATAATAAAATAAAAGCTTTGGAATGAAACAGCTGAGATCACTGCTGCCAATCTCATGATTGTTCCACCCTAATTTTTTTTAATAGAAACTGTTAAAGCATTTTTTTCTTCTGATTTAAATGTATTGATATAACATGGCATGATTGCTTAATATTAATATTTTTTCTCATTTTTAGACGAGGGTTCTGAAGCAGCTGAAGATGTACCAGTAAACAAAGAAACCAAAGATGGCAGTGATGAAGAAAAAACTTCAAATTTACCCTTATGTGGATCATCTTCATCTATTCTCAGTGATTTTTCTAGATTGATTCCAGATGAAAATGATCAGGAATCATCCAGAAATGAAAAAACTGTTTCGTTCAATCTTCATGAAACAGAATATAGTATTCCTAACTTAAGATCACGAGGTCGATCTTATAATTGCCATTTTTGTAGTAAAGTCTTTAAAACTCCTGCTGATCTTGAGCGCCATCTTCGTGTACATACAGGTGAAAAACCATACATTTGTAAGATATGTAGTAAGCCTTTTAAAGTAAAAAGAAGTTTGCAAGGACATGAATTCATTGTGCATGGAGTTCAAACTAATCTGTCACCTTCTATTTTAGATAGCTTAATGGCACGTAAACGTAGATTACAAATAATGGGTTTGCCTGATAATATTCCTCCTCGACGAGGTCGACCTCCAAAATTTTTGAAATATACTGTTACAACCCCTGAAACTGTAGCTGCTAAATTGTCACTAGGTAAAAAAAGAGGAAGAAAACCCAATAGTGAGAAACAACTTTTATCTACCTCAAAAGAGAATGATGAAAAAAGTGAGCATGAAATTAAGATGGAAGATTCGTCAAAAAATTGTGATGACAATGGTTCAGTTAATACAGATGAGAAGGAAGTGAAAACAAATTTACCCTTAAATGTTGAAGAAAATGTCGATAGTGAAACAGATGAAAATAGTGAAAGTAATCAAATATCTCCATTAAAACATTCACTTGTTACGCGGACTTGTAAATTTTGTGGGAAGGTGTGCATTAAACCAAGCGATCTCACACGTCACTTAATGAAGCATACCGGTGAGCAACCATTTCAGTGTGATGTATGTAAACGTAAATTCAAGGCTAAAAGAAGTCTACAGTATCATCAAAAATCTGCACATGGAGCCATTATTAAACTTAGTCAAGCTTTAGAAGACAAACTTTCCCAAAGTAAGCGGCTACGTCTTACAACTATTAAAATTGATGGCAGTGTGAATCAGTCTTCTACCAATTTACCAAATCACAGTTCTTCAGAACCTTCTATTGAAGAGATCCGAGAAACAAGTAATAATTCTCCAGGTGTTTCATCTGTTCCCGGTGTTGGAGAGGT
The DNA here is from genome assembly GCA_028023455.1 of Epiperipatus broadwayi. Taxonomy (NCBI): domain Eukaryota; kingdom Metazoa; phylum Onychophora; class Udeonychophora; order Euonychophora; family Peripatidae; genus Epiperipatus; species Epiperipatus broadwayi. The sequence goes on from JAQFVV010006299.1 coordinate 1,393,396, forward strand.
AGGAAAAGATCATAATACAATATCACCAGATGTAGAAATAAAACAAGAAGATGATACAGATCCTGAAGATAATAATTTTAAAGAAGACAATTTTAATAATTCTTCGGTAAAATCTGAGCTTCAAGAAGAGGAATTACTTAGTGAAAATAAAATTCCAGAAGCAAATCTTCCTAATTTACTTGGCCGTTATAAAATTAATTTTAAATCAGAAACTATTATAGCAACCCAACTTGAAGGTACTAATTTAGTTAATGGTCAGAAGATAATTTTATATAAATGCTTTATTTGCAAAAAAATTATGCCTTTAGTCCGGTGGCTGAAAGATCATTTAACACTACACTTTAATCTTGACTCTCCTGTTTTTCAAGATAATTTTGAAGATCTAAATATAAATAGTTCCATCACTACAATAGAAAACAGTTCAAATTCTGACAATATAAAGGATACCTCAATTGCCTCTCCACCAATATCTGTGAGTGAAAAAAAGGAAACAAAACTTTCAGCTTTAGAATCCCAATTGTTGACTGCACCTCTAAATGCAACTAGTTTTTACTCATTTGTGCCATGTATTCCTACAAGTACTCCAATAACTTCATCGGAAATGGCTTTCAGTACATCCTCAAGTAGTGGCATAAGTTCGAATTTGGACAGTGATTCTAAAGTTACTTTAAAATATAAATGCAATTATTGTGGGAAATTTTTTCACCGTCCATTCTCATTACAAAGACATGAAAGAATTCATACTGGGGTTAAACCTTGTTATTGTAAAGAATGTGGACGTGGTTTTAGTGAACCTAGGAATCTTCGACATCACATTATTCGATTCCATTCTGATGGGAATCAAAGGGAATTTTTAAAAAGAAATAAGAAAATACCACTTCTTTCTAATAAGCTCATATTAACTAAACCATATGTTGATGGTTGGTCTTCAGTGACAATTTTTCAAGATGCTAAAGCTATTGCTCCATCTGTACGTAGAATCTCAGTTATGAAAAAAGCTGCTGTACGACTCTTAAATTCATCTACAAGAAATAGTCCTACTGATGATGAGTGTGGTACTTCTAAAGATAGAGAAAATGAAAGTTCGGCTTCTTTATGTTCTAATACTGCATCGGAAGATAATCAAGATTTAACAGAAAATACATCAGAAGTCACAGTGGTCTTTCCGAATGATGAATCTAAGGATTCTAATAGTCATATAAACTCATGTCGGCTCCATAGCTATTGGGGAGAATATGAAAATATGAACCATGAATCTGAAGATTTGGATGACCAGAAAACCTCTGATAACTGCGAAATATTAAGAGATCCAAAACAGTCACTTATGTCTTGGAGGCAAAATCCTCGGACTAAACACCGACAAGTTTGTGACAGAGAATCATCTGTTTCAGTTCATGCTGATGAACAATTTAATGATTGTCCACAAAATGAGTCAGAAATCTCACCATGTAATGATTCTAAAAAAGAAATTCTGCCCTTGTCTGTTGAACTGCAAGAATATGCTGCAGGTGAGAATTCTGCCAGTGGTCATTCTTCAGAAAATAATGAATCAGTTCAGGTTATTCGACAATTGAAAAATCATGATACCCAACATAGAAGAAGCCGCTTCTTTTCTAGTTATCTGCCAAGGTAATATTTCCTCTAGGTTTAATTTTAAATGTATTGTATTTATGCTGATATTATTTTTTAACTATATTATTGAAATATTTTATACAGAAGAGGTTTATGTTACTAGTTAACAGAAATTAAATTTTATTTAAAAAAGATATTATTTAATTATGAAAAGAAAAAAGATTTTATTGGCAAAGCTTACGCGATTTTATTTTCCTCAGAAATTTAAGCCAATGAAAAAGAAGTTTGTAGAAAGATTTATTCATACTTTTTTTTATAATGATATAAGGGTTCATTAAACTTTATGATGCACTTTTAAAATTGAGATATTAGAATAATTATGTGTAAGAGAGTAACCATTATAACTAATGATGATTATGTATTATTACAGATCATAATACTCTGCTGCCTAATTGCTCTATCTGCCTTTAAGAACTGAACATGTACAAATCATATAAAATAAGTTTATTGAAAAACATATATCCTATAGATATCAATCAATAAATAATTATTTACTTCATTTTTCATTAGGCTATTAATATGAAAACAGGACTGATTAGACAAGGTGTAGCTCAAAGAACCAGGATTTTAGGGTCTATATAAAAAATATAAATAAAATTTAATTCGTTGAAATGCATAATATTTGATATCATGCAGAAATCTATTCTAGTTTTATTTTCTGAGTGAAATGTTTATTTGCACAATATTGATTTTTTTTTTTGTTTTCAGAAAAAATTTACAGATTTTTTTTCTCTTGGATTAGCTTCAAGATAAAAGATAGTGTTACAAAAGGACAATGCATTGACCTTCTTTAAGTTGGCCATAATTATATTGTTCCACATGCCTTTAAAAGTTCTTTTATTTTTTATTTGTAAATTTTTGTAAATCTATTTTTTTCAAAAGTGAAATAGGGGAAAATGTGACTAAAAAAGAAGGGGTGGGGGGCCATAAACTACATTGTTTTTCTCATATAAAAATTATATAGATACACACATTGTATACATAATAAATCAGAAAACAAAAGGTAGATTATTTTGCTTTTTTATTATTATTATAAAATACTATTTTTTGGTTGCTTTTGCAATTCTTTTTAACTCAAATTTAATTTGTATTTCTTTAAATAAAAAACAACAACACTCCATTCATAATAGTTTAACTCCTCTATCAATGATGAAGGGTGCATTATATTATAATTGTACTTTTTTACTTTTTACAGTCCGAATTTTAACATTCATTTGACTAGCCCAGGTTAGAAAGACTTTTATTTACTTATTTTTTACTTATTTTTTAGTTACTTATTTATCTAATTGTACTAGTTGGCTAACAGGATTGGCTAAGGGCCAGCTCCCAGAAAAAATATTCTAAGCCTGCTTACAACCTGAAAAAATTTCCAAAGTTTATTTAGTTTCAGATATTATATTATTGCATGCAGATGCACTATTAGTTACACAATGAGGCTCTTATTTCATGTTAGAAAACCCAAATGAAATTATTACATAGTTTATTGAATTAGCATTATATGAGTTGAAAATTAAATTAATGAATAAAAAAAAATATTAGATAGGGAAAAAAATAGGTCTTGGAATTTTTAATACTTTTTAAAAAAAAAAATTGGAAAAAACTTAAAAGAGTTATGGGGAATCTTGAAAATTAATTTTGTTGTATGTTGGCATTAGTGCAGTTATTATAATTTTGATAATAGAAATACACCTGGGTCTCTTTTTACGTGGATTTATTTAACGCGATTTTGAAGTTACGTGATTCATGTTTCTTCGTAAGTCGAACTCCGATAATGCGCTATAATAAATTTCGCGCACTTACGTCATTTTGAAAGTAATAGCACATTAATGGAATTCGATTTTCATCTTAGTAATTTCAATATTTTCAGTGCTTTATAATAGTAAGATTTTATGCAATAATGAAATTAAAATCATGATTTCCACATTTTATGTATACACACATTGAATTTTACAAGATTATAATGTAAATTTGTTCAAACATTGTGCGTGTTAATTTTGCATTTTAAATCACATTCTGTTTTTGCTTTTTAAAAAAGAACGTAATCAATTATTAATCATTTAGTGTCCGCAAATTTGTTTTTAAAAGGTGAGTAATAGCAGTGGGCACAATTAAATTTAACAATTAAAAATTAAAATCTGATTTTTAATTGTAATTAACAATTTAAAAATTACAAAGATAATTACTAATTACGTTGTCACCAGAAAACCATTAACACAACATGAGAGTGAAGTTGGCGCTAGTTGTATTTCCTCTTGTGGAGAATCTGATTTTTTACCAGTTTGCAAACGAACCTGTTTATCGGCAAATAGCGATAATAATTAAAACGTGTATAAAAAAAATGTAAATTACTGTACTGTAAATTATGCATAAAAATATATTATTTTGAATAAAATTAAATATTATAGTTAAAAAAAGTTTGTCTTGTATCAATTTTTTTCAAATTTGAATTTTTTATTAGTCATATTTTATTTTCTTATTTTTTTTTTGCACGAATTTTAAAGTAATTTTACGTTGGTGCTTTGCTTGTACGTGATTTTTGAAAAATCACAGTCCGTATCCCCCCTTTTTTAAGGTAAGTTACGTCTATTTTTGCGCGATTTTGTTTGCGCGTGTTTTTTGAGGAACCTATCTATCGCATAAAACAAGACCCAGGTGTATATACTCCACTGCAAGTAATAAATAATATTGATATAAATTTTAAAAAACATATTTTCAGAAGTATTTTATGAATATAAGTACTATATTCGTTTAATTACTATATTGAAAAAATATTTTTTTTTTTTTTTGTTCTCAGTATTGCAACTTTTTTAAACATCTAAATTTATCAAAAATTTGGTTCTTGTAAAGTATTCTCTGTACAGCCTGTGATAGCGCTGTTTCTGTGTAAAAACACAGAATAATACTGCTTTCGTGGCCAAACCTTACGGCTAATACACGACTAGCGATCGTATTAGCTGCTTCAAGAGACAATAGATGTAGTGGTTAGAATCCGCGGCCAATTCTTCCGCAGTCCTAACCCTACGTCTAAACTAACAACACTATATGATCGTCTAGTTTGCCGCTTTTTCATCACGGCATTAAATCCTATGCATAGGGACCAAATTTGTATTCTCGCTCAAATTTAATCTAAGAGTGTGTGCACTGGAATGGTTTCCAACTGTTTGTTTGTTGATGTTTATGATTTTCTGTATTTCCCAACTGAGATCTTTTTGTGTACTAGTAATTATCAGCATATTCTTGAGATTTGTCCGGCTTATTTTTTTGGGGGTTTGTTGTTATTTGGAACCCCCAAAAAATATGTCAACATCTCTGTCAGACGATTGTAGTTGTTGGCTACCACGTTATTGCAATTGGGGGATGTCCCAAAAAATCGAGAAAAAGATGACACAGTTTATTTGGTTTAGTCATACGTGGTGAATAAAATTTATTTGATTTAAAAGAATCTGTGTTTTGTTTGTGATTATTTTGATCTGTAAATCAATTAATTAACACCCAGAATGTCAAATCAATCAACAACATGCTTCTTTTGGTTGGAAGAGAATCGACTCTCTTGATCGATATATTAGTCAAAATACCAAAAATTCTTTTCGTTTATAAGCAAATACAGACATCTGAGGCGGAGTTTGTTAGACAGCTTTGAATTTTTGATTCTTGTAAAGTATTCACTGTATATAGCGATATAACATTACCGGGCCTCTAAATTTTTTTTCTCTAATATATCGTATTTTGACATACGGCTGTAGTTTTTTTTTTTTTTTAATATATTGTTGTTTTTTTTTTGAACATAATTTTTTTTTTTTTGTTTGCATTTGATAAATTTAAAACTATAATGGACACTTTTACTTTTTTTTGGATTCGATACATTTCAAAGTATAAGGAACCGTTTTAATTTTTTTTTAATATTTCAAAAATACACAATTTTTACATACGACTTTTTTTTTTTTTGGCTTTTAATATACTGTTTTTTTTTAAACAGATGTCTTTTTTTTTTTAAATTAGAATCGACACTTTTTTTTTTAATTTGTTAAAAATGCGGGTTGCTGTTTATTGATTTAGCAAAAAAATTCGGTTCTTGTAAAGTATTCACTGCTGTACAGTGAATACTTTACAAAAACCAAAAAGTTTATGCATTATGTTTTAATATTAAAATAATTTCTATTAGCAGAAAAGTCTGTATCAGCACTGGGCATGCTACAGCTCTTGTGCTGCATCCCAAAACTACCTTGAAGGTTAATAAAATAAAAAAACATTTTGAAATTTTAAATAATTAGCTTTTAAATAGAACCAGTGAAAGGGGTATGTTTTAAAATGGCTTGGAAATTTTAACATGCACCCATGGTACAAGCTATTCAAATTAAAAACAAAATTTAATTAATTCATCTTTTTCATAAAGAATGTTAAAATTTAAACTATTCAAATTAAAAACATTTTATTTGTAATACAACATTATTTACAAAAATTTCATTACAATAATTATTTTTAACTGCTATTGATGACTCACATATTATAATTTTATGTAAATATTAATTAAATATATTTTATCAACTACATTATATTCTTTTAAGATTTGCAGTCAGCAACCAGAGAAATATTAGAGCTCTAAAACAAACAATTCAAAAATATTATGTCATTATTGTTCATTCTTGATCTACTATGATCCATCTACTACATATATAAATTTTAAAGTTGGTTTGTTACTTAAGATATTGCATCAATCTTGATAAATCTTTCCTATATTTTGGATTTTTGCTTTATGGTATTTAATTGTTTTAATAATTTTCTATTAAGGTGAGCAAAGTCTTGAGGATAGCTAGTATATCTATGTATAAAAAGAGTCTTTTAATAAACTTTATTTTTATGAAAAATTTTAATCTATTTATTACAAATTCATTAACCATGATTTTTTATGAAAGCTATTATGATATGGATCAGATATGGGCAAGTTCTTTAGCAATAAAAGCCACTAAAATACTATGTTGCAGACCAGCAAATGTCAAAAACACTCCATGTTAATAATTATATGAGAAATCTAATTATAATGAAATGTTAAAAGTTGATTAAATTCAGTAGTCTAACTGATCGTAAATGACTATACTGTTCATGCAGCTTATATATTTAAGTAATATTTCCCTGCAATTTTTTAAATTTTTACACATTTTTATACTGCAAATAATAATACATGAATTATTAACAAGCAGTATCACAAAAAAATTAACTTTTTACTATGAAATTTGAACATGGTCGTATGTTTTTCATGCTTCACTTGCAAGTGTGAAATTAAATATGTTTCTCTGGAAATAGTTAAATTAATTAAATTTTGTTTGTACCATACATTCATGTTAAAATTTCTTAGCTTATTACATGAGAAGTCTATTTAAAGTGAAATCCTAAAAATTGATCAAATTCAGTAATCTAACCGATCCTATAGGACAAATAATAATCCATGAGTTATCACTGCAATATCACAAAAAATTATAACTTTTTACCATGTAATTTGAACATAGTGGCATTTTTTATATATTCCACTTGCAAATGAAAAATTAAATACATGGCTGTAGGCCACAACACCAATCACTGCTGTCCTCTGTTTGCATCATTGCAAATTCTGATACATTTTTATATTGTAAATTACCAAAGTTTTTAAAACAATTACATACTATAAAGCAAAACTTCAAGCCTATAAAAGTCTTCACAAAAAAACAAGAAAATCATGCAAGATTCATCAAGGTTGATATAATATTTGTTGAGTTATAGAATAACAAACAATTAAACATTCATGTTTATATAATATAATAAAATTAATATAATATAGAATAAATTTTTTATGCTCCACTTGTAAGTGAAAAATTAAATATGAGGCCGCAAGCTACAACAACAACAAATAGAGCCCAAAATACATATTTTGGGGATCATTTATCTTTTTCACATCTTTGATTATATGTTTTAGTAATGTGTAATGAAATAGGAGTTTGAATCTATTTAAATATATATATTTAACTGGGTCTATCTTGTCTTGCCTAGTCATACAGGGTTTTAACATGAATAGACACACATAGTTGCACACACATATATTTTTATTTTATTTAGGATAACCAAATCATGGCCTCATACAAATAACAAACTAATGAAGTACTCGGAAACATGACTATATTTCCTGGTTATCCAGAACCACGAGTATTAATATTCGATATTATAACAGAATTGTTGCATGGTTTAATGTAAAAATTACACATCTAATACAGTGTTTCAGCTATTAATTAAATAATCTCTTCTCTCTATTTTTTTTTTTTTTTATATTTTGTGAATCTCCTCAAGCAAAGATAATTAAATGTACTAACATGCAAAAAAAGATTTATGGACATTGTTTAATATTATATTTTAAAATAAACATTAAATAAATAAAAAAAACCCAACAAAATACAGACTCTAGCCTATTCATTTTCCACACCCATTTTATAGATTATTAACATATATAAATGAAAATCAATATTATAAATTAGTAATAACAATGCATATAAGTACTATCAAATTATTAACATAAACTATATAAAGTAATGCTTAAAGTTCCGTGCAATAGTTCATTAACAAGATTGTTATAATTTCATTTTAAGTTCATATTATAAAAAGAAGCAAATAAAAAACAGATTTTTATGAATAATTATTTGTCAAATTTTACCAGGATTTTCTGTAGTTAATTTGTAATATAGCCGCGGCTATAGGTTTTTGTTGCAACTTTGTTCCTTGTTTTGTTAGCCCTTTATTTCTGAATATATATATAATCATTGCAGTTTGGATTTTTTTTTTTTTATGGTACTGTTTTGAACACGGAGCATGATATAGATCCAGCAATTCAGTTTAAAGCTTCATTTCAACAGTAGAGTTTTGAAGGAAGGCATTAACAAATGTACTTAGTGGTTTTAGCCACATATATAGATCATTTCTCCAATATATATATGGACTTCCATATTATTAACCAGTCAGTACGGCAACTACTGGATCATAAATCCACCATAAATAGTTTAGCACTTTTTATTATTTTCAGTTTTGATATCTCTTCTCAATATTTCTTCTCTCCTCCAACAATTGGTGGAACGCTTTATTTATCCTGCTTCAGCCCCTTACACTTTTATTTTATCATATTTTTTCTTTTTTTTTCTTGCATAGCTTTATTTCTGTGGATATTTAATCCTGTGCAACTGTTATTACCATATATTTACTTTTATCTTCATATAACTTATATAAACAAACAGATATTTTCCATTTGTTTTATATATAGTATGTATTTCTCACTGTGAAAGAAAATACTTTAGCCACAAAACAAAATGTGTACAAAATAATACAAAAGAAAGTTTTTTTTTTTTTATAAGATTGAAACTAAATTTTTAAAATTAATATTCATTTAATCTGACATTCCTGTCAACCATCTTCAATTTAAAAAAAAAAAAAAATCTTTTATAGCTAAGCCATTCTTTCTATCAAATACCTACAATTAAATTGAGTTTTAAACTTAGCTTTTAGTTATACTTACATTTTCTGGGTGGGAGAAAAGAATAGAATTAATAATTAGTAAAATATACTGAATATTAGATCTATTCTTTTTTTATTAACTTATTTTTTTCTTCTTTTTAACAGTCTCTAATTCATTTTGTGCACGTCAATACTTTTGGACATGTTAATGTTACAATATGAAGTTAAGTTTAAATATTTCTAAAAAATATGTATATATGAAATCAATATTATAATGTGCTATATGGTTTACTTGAAACATTTTTCAAATGTGAGCGGTTAATCAATGCTGGATGGTTGTGATATGATTGAGCTAAGTCGAAAGATACACTGAAATAAAATATAATTTGAAATAAAAATAATATATAGAATAGATTTTTCATTCTCCACTTGCCAGTGAGAAATTAAACACAAGATCGTAAGCCACAACAGCAATCAGTGGAGCCCTCTTTTTGCATCATTGCAAATTCCAACGCATTTTTATATTGCAAATTACTAAAGTTTTAATAAACAATTTAGTAGTATAAAGCAAAAATCCATAGACTATAAAATTCTCCATAAAAAAACAAAAAAAAATTGTGCAAGATTCATCTAAATTGGTATACTGTTTATTGAGTTATAAACTAACAAACAAAAAAACTTTCACATTTATATATTAATATAGTTATCTTGCAGACAATTGCCACGCATGACTTGGTGCAGTGGTAAAATGGCAGACTGAAGCTCAAGACCTATGGATCATGGCCTGATTTGTCATTTCTATTGCTTGAACTTCTTATGAGCTTCCAAGCAATAAATTATTAGATTATTTATTTTATTTTTATGCAGAGTGATATGAATGATAATATTTTATTTTATTATATTCACTTCCAATCAAAAGACAGCTTGTAAAGTTTTTTTTTTTTGGACATGCAAAACTAACAATAAATAAGACATAAATATATATGAATTGCATTATCTATTTTTTTTTTTAAACACATACTCTATGCATGTTAGCATGGTAATTGAGTAATAGACTTTAGAACTTAAGATTTTGGATTGATTTTTAATTGAATTTCAACTTTTGGCTCAATCGGCCTCAGAGATCATGATTATCTAAGCAACTAACTATGTAATTTTTTTTATTGTTCTTAAACAAGTTGTATATGCTGAAGATGTGTTCTTCCAATTTAGAGGTAATTTGTAAATAAGTTCTAATTTCAAGTTCATGTAATTGTGACTAGTAGGCTATTTCTAATTTTCATTCACCATTTTTTCTATAATTCAAATAACATTACTAATATGTTATAAAAGAAAATACCCCTATAGCATTTGCATATAAATGATTAAAATTGTAATGTATGCTTTTGTTTATTGAAAACAGAATTTCTACCTTTGCTGTCAAAGTGACAGAAAATAGCTTTTACATTTTTAATGCTAGAGGGACTCGCCAAGTCTTGACACAAGATTACGTCTTTATAAAGATAAGAACGGCCGTCTTATCTTTAACCTAACTTACTAATTAAATAGGCGAATCTAAAGCATACTATGAGACACTTAGTGCTTCTTTCTAGCAAGAAAATGGCAGTTATTTATAGTGAAAATTTTAATATATGTATGAAAGTTATATCTTATTAAAATTTATAAATTTTAATGGTTTATTTATTTATCTATTTTTGGATAGCATTTAATAGAAATGGCAGATATGGCCCCACTACATATACCGTTTATCTTGAATAATATAAAATTAAAAAAATCGTTAAAAAAAGAAATGGTAAAGTAACTAATTTTTTTTTTTTTTTAAATAAAATGTTTAGTTAACATAAAAATATTGTGTATAGTATATATAACACATAACATTCTTATATTAGCAGCATTAATTCGCTTCCCAAGAAAAGATTTTATTTTATTTCACAATTTAACTAATACCTTGCTGAACAATGCTTTCGACCTGGGAGATTATAATCCAAGCTCTCAAACTTACCAAACTTTAGTCAATAAGTTTGAGCCCTATGATTATGACCTCTCAGATTTTGAATTGCTCAGCGAATTATTAATTAAATTGTGAAATAAAATTTAATCTTCTCTTGGAAAGTGAATTAATGCTAATTATAGCATTACATAGCTAAAGAAAAGAAGTATAAATATAAAAATATTGTAAGCAAGCAGTACTCTAAAAATAAAATGCTACTCAGTTTAAATAATTTAAAATTATATGCACACGTCTGTATAATTTAAAAGTAACATCATAATAACAAACACTATTAATTATGCAGCTATTATTGATTAGGTGCTATTGTACAAATTTTTTACAACAAATTAAAATCTGAAATTGTTGGATTATACTTATATTAGTAATAGATGAAAGATTGCTAATAATTTTAATAATCTATACCTAAATAAGATAGGCCAAATAATTTTAAAATATGCAAAATATTCAACAATTTAATTAATTTTAAAAAATATATTTAAAAAAATTATATTATTTGTAAATATTAAATTAAATGTCAAAAGTATCTTGCAGAATTTCTAAATAGAATGTAAAACATCAACATTATTGATTGTTCAAAATATCTGGAAATATTGTTAATGTAAAGGAAGTCCTTATTCTGAATATTTGCATTGATCTGGGTTTACATAATCATTTCTGAATATTTGTAGTGCAACATGATAAAAGATTTTTCTATTTCATAATTGGAACTTTATGCACCATAAGCTCATAAAATAATTTCCCCCTACAATGTGAGTTAAAAAAATAGGCTAGTGATATAAAAATGACTATCATTTTCATTATTATCCTTATTAAGTAATTGTATATAATTACTGTAGTGCATTTTTTGCAGTTATAATTTTATATCAATATCATCTAAAATTAACTACATGAAATGAAAATCACTGACATGTAAATATTATCTATAATTTTATATATGAGTAAAAGTTATAAGGCAAATAAAAATTTAATGAATGTTTATCTAGATGAAATAAATTGTTTGCTGATAGGATTTACAGTTGACTTTGAGGCAAGGAAAATTGCTCAGGTTTTAAAGTTGTCATACAATTTGCTTACAAATGGAAAAGAGTAGAAGCTACTTTAATTTATAAAAGTGAAAATCCTGAAAAATATTGCCAAATATTTGTTAGCAGATTCGATTCGCATGTTAGCACTGGTCAGGCCAGCAACACCTGAAGAAGAGAGCAGAATAATATCTCTCGAAATGTGCATATAGTAATCTGTTACTAACAGTTAAATGTAATTAGAAAATTTGTTAGCAGTTATTTGGAAATCTAATAAAAAAAAAAATCTTTCATTTTGCTGAAGTTAATTTTTTTGACTATGCTCAAAATTAAAATTGCTAATGACAAAATTATGGGTGAAGAGAAAGCTGAAGGACAATTGATTATTCTTTTTTAAAAATAAACTGAATGGAATGGGCCCAACAAATGTTGATTTTTTAAAATTCATAGCTCTTTTTTTCCACATAAAAATTTAGCTTATATGCCTATTTTACTTCCTATTCTTGTATAAAATATGTAGAATACAATAAAATATTAATACTCATAAAGTAAATAGCTCTTTTTTATTGCACTATAATATTATTAAATATTGGTTTTTTTTATTACTATTATCTGCTTTTTTTGTTTCCAAATCATATTATTTTTAATGAATGTGTTATTTTTCAAACTACCATTTTGCATTTATCTCATTGATAAATCATTGTTCCAATATGAATTTATTTGCATGAATAGTTTTTTTTTTTTTAATGTTGTTACTACATTTTTATTATTGAATTTAAAAAAAATTACTTTCTTCTTATAATTTTTATAATTCAAAAATAATTGTTTTATTTATTATATACTATTCATTTCTTAAAAAGTGGGTTTTTTATTTTGTCTGGACAGTTGTCTGTACTTAGAAAGTTTAAATAAAGTTTAAAATTTTTCTAAAGACATTCAGTTCTTAATATTAAATAATAGAAATGGCCCAACAAATAATTAATACTAAAATGCCTACATCACATACCTTCAGATCAAATACTGTGAAATAATTGTTTTATATGATTGCAGAAAAGTAAAGATGAACCATTGTAGATAATACTGCATTTCTTCCATTAGTTTGGAAAGTCATATTGAATTATAATTGTGTTGTTTGTTATGGTGGTCATTACATTGATATTTAATAACTATAATAATTAATAATACATTTGTAATAATGCAGCATTTTATTTTTAGTGTTTTTATGTTTTCTAATTTATAGCTTCTTTTTTTTTTTTAAATTTAAAAATGCAATACATACTAAACCAGAATTCATTGCTTCACTTGTTATATTATCATTAAAATAACCCATGAATACTTTTTTTAACTAGCAAGTAATTAATATGTTTTAAGATTTATTTAATAACATGTTAATATGAAAAAATGATTATGTCATGTTCAGTCGTTGGTCAATAGTGAAGATTGAATGATATTTCAATTATTATATAGTCAATTCATTCACATTCATCTTCCCAACCCTCAATAATTTTTGACATTTATCCATCAACTAATAATAGTCAATCTAAAACAAATATATATAAGCCTAGTTGTGCTCAGTGTTCCCCAGATTTACTGATACGAATTAACGCCAAGATCATGGACATGATAGACTATTGTCTTAACCATTTCACAAGTTTTATTGAGCAGATAATTTTTTCATATTTGATTTATACCTAAAGAAAAATATAATATCACAAGTAGTTATTTCAAATTGTTGTTTTTTTTACTTCAGTAATTTTAATAGATATTTATTAATTTACAAAAGAGAGAAATCTATTTCTATATAGATTTCTATGAATGTTTAAATTGAAATTGTAGTTTTATTGCCTTTTCCTTTCTTTTAGATTTTGCAGTGGCAAATAAAGATTACTAAACATTTACTTACTATTTGCTTTAAATTTAAGTAAATATTTATATTTGTATATACAAATAAAATTTTTTATAATGTGTTATGA